>OX637536.1:38902179-40102179 GCA_951800035.1 Linnaemya tessellans | reverse complement strand
ATTATAATTGATTGTCTGAAGAATATCGAAATATTGACAATAAAAAAGTTTAAATTCACAAAAATGGGACATGAAGAAAATGGTCAAACAGCAATACGTGTATTGAAACAATAATGTGTTACCATCAGGTTGATACAGTTCTCGTATGCAATTTTTTAATAAAATTTGTTTGAATAAGAACTGTTATCATATTCAACTAAGCCATCTAATAAGTGGTGACGAACACAATACACATGAGCACTGATGATGAAAGCGTTGCGGTATTCGAAAACAGCTGTTATGCTCTGAATAACTAAAAACTGATGTTGACTATCTCTTGTGTGCCTTCGATCATTTATCATGTTTTTCTGAATTTAAAACAAAAATGTCGAACAATTAGCCTATAAAATCTTGATTCAAAAAAGTTTATAGTTATTTTATAAAAAGGTGACCTCAAGCTCCTTATTAAAGAATTTAATTTAAAATTAATAAAAACATTTGAAAAACGTAAACAAGACTAGTACCAGCGTGGAAAGTGGAAAAAGTTGAACAAACACGTTGATGAAAATTAATACTGAGACGTTCTGCCAGTTTGATGATAATAAAATATTCCAATACTCTTAAAAAAGATATATATAATAGGCCTAATTCATAAAAAATATTTCATGCTTATAACCGTCTTATTTGACAATTATCCCATAGAAATATGTCAAATAACGATGTTATAAGCATGAAATATTTTTTATGAATTAGACCTAATATATATAATAAATATAACTCGAATTTAAAAAATAAAATAAAATAGTGAAAACATAATTTGCGATTGCAGATTTGAACTTGAGTCCAACAAAGGAATTCTTATCTTAATAATGAAATAATGGAACTTTAGTTTTGAAATAAGTGCTCCTTCTAAGACGGAAACACCTCATTTGCGCATTAATTGCTATTCATAAAAAAAATGCCAAATACTTATTTCACTGACTGTAAATCTGAAACCAACATCTGTGTCTCTCTGAATAGTCCCCATACAACTAAAGTGTCTTTCAATATTCGACTTGAAATTTTTAAATTGTTGTATTTAGATTACAATTTAATTTTGTTAGTATTTTGTTTTTCTTTTTTTTTTTTGTGCCATTCACTTCATGTTTTAGTTTTAAGAAAAGAAAATGATTCCTTCCATATTCTGATTTTTTAAACAAACATTTACTTTTTTTTAACTTTAACCGACGACCTCAAGTCAATTTTAACATGAAAATCCACTCATAAAGTTGTTTTTTTTTTTTGGGCAAATAAAATAAGGGGCCGAGATTAAAGCACGAGCATGAAGATGGTGTCAGCTGCTTAAATTTCAATTTCAATACTTATTGTGTTATACTTTTTTTATTATTGTTTGTTGCTGTTGTCCTTTAAGATTTCTTAATCTGACGTTCTAATGAATGTCATAAATTTATTGCCGAGCACCCTCAAGCTGAGTCTTGTTACTACTTTTTGTAGAATATTTTCTTGTTTTTTTCTTGTTTAATTTTTTAAGCAGCAGACATTTTGGTACAAGTAGTTGTAGCAATTGGCTTCGTTTTGCTGCATTTCTATAGATTGATTTTTATTTTTTGTTTTGCAGTTGGTCACAAAACGCCAAATATACCAATTGAATTGTGATTTCATGTCTGTTGTTAGAATTCCTTATCGGAGAAAAGCTTTGGAAATACCAAGACACTTATATTTCAACAAGATTCCCTTAAGGGTAAATATGCCATGAACATCATCTTCTTTATCATTCGAGTCGTACAAATGAAGCAACACCATCATCGTAATATTTGTCTATGTGCTTTTTTTTGCAGTCTCATGACAGACAGACAAGCGATGTAAACTTGGAAAATCTAGTTATTTTTAGTGGACACAACTTCTCAATGGTCGAGTGAAAAGTTTTTTGTTTCCATGGAAAACACGCACTGTGCACGGTGGTCAATTCTAGACAAATATGAACAAAAAAATTCTTAGCCAAGGCCAATGATTTTTCTTTACTGTGGAGAAGTATTTTAAAAGGTTAGAAATTAATAAGTGAAATTTATTTTTTTAAGTGAGTTTAAGTACGCTTTTTTTTATGAGAGAAGTTTTTTATGATTTCTTTTCTAAAAAAGAATGCTACATATTTTGCACTTTTCAATAAAAAATGGCACGGGTCTAAAACCTCAGCTGTTAGTACCCTCTTAATTTAATTACATAATTGATTATGTCTGTAAATATTGCAAATAAATAAATAATAAAAAATGGCAATATTATGGCATTTGGAAATAGTGAATTTATTAGAAATTAATCAACGATCTCGTACGGAAAACTAATTTTATTTTATATGTGCACCCAATTGTAGTTTTTTAGGAAAACAGTGATAAAATGTTAAATTTTTTGAGAAAAGAAATCACCATAAATTAAACTAAAGAGAAAGACAATACCCGACTTAAGTTTTTCAAATATTATTATTCATATTAAATTAATTTCTTTAATTATGAACTGGAGTTACTTTTTGTATAAAAGAACTTTAAACTTTTTTATTATCAATATTTCGATATCCTTTAGGAAATCAATTATAATAAAAAATAGTTGAACAAATTATTGTATAACATAAAATTTTTTTTTATTGAGACTCAAGTTCAAATCTACAGTCTGAAAATTATTCTCCAATAATTTTTATTAAACTCAAATTATTTTATAGAGAGTAGAATATATTAAATATTTTTATAATCTTCAAACTAGCAGAACGCATCAGTACTGATTTCGAGGTCCGCTACGTCATCTCATGAGCGTTATTTTGCTCAATTTTTTCACTTTTCAATATCTTACGAATCTTTAGAAATATCCTCTATTTACCCAGGATTTTTAATGGAATAGAATATGAGCACTTCTTTTCTCACTTTTGGTTGGTACGAAATTCCCCTACCTAATCATTCCAAATATTCCATTTTCTCTTTTTGCTTATTCCAGAGCCACCTCGGCTGCTGAGAAGCTTTTTTGATATTTACGTCCATGCAATTGAAATTTTTCCTTTAGCTAACAGTTAAAAATTAACAAATAAACAATACCCGTATCCTCGTTTGGTTAAATTTTATTATTCGAAGTTAATAATTTTATTTTTAAAATAAGAATTAGAATTATACCCTGATATTTTTTAAGCTTAAGGTTTCTATATTTTTATTTAAAATATATTAATTTTCAATATTCCCTGCAGGAGGATAAGCGTTAATTGTCTTTAAGCTACTGGTACGATTACTAGTATAGAAAGCACTAGTTCAAAAGGTGATTAGACATATACAGAAAATTACTAGTACTTCAAGTAGTTCATTTGTAGACTGATTTGACTTGTAGAATTTCATATTACTTTTTGATAATGTTTTAAAGCGAATTGCTAATTCTCATTTTCATTTATTTTATTTTTAATTTTTAAACAAATTCAAATTTGAAACAAAGAATAGTATTAAAAGACTAATTTATGTAAGTAAGCCGCAGTTTTCTTGTGTGTTAAAAAAGTGAAATTTTAAAAAATAAATAAGAGGAACTTTTCATTTCCTCTTATAAACTAAAAATTGATGAACTAAATATTGCTTGTGAAGACAAAGACTTAACAAATTTCATTGGGTTTAAACAACCAATAAATTTAGGGATTTTTTTATATATGAACCAGTTCTTGATGCAGAACTAATTATACTTGTATCCGACTAGAAGAAATTATACTAGTACTCATGTAGTACTAATAGCACTAGTATCCCCTAGTTTCCATGTAGTAGCAATTGTACTAGTAATTTTCCAAACAAACTCAATGTTAATTTGAGCATTAACATGGTATTGGAAAGTTCACAGTTGGGAACTAGTACTGGTGATTTTTGTACTAGTGCAATACTAATTTGATACTAGCTCGATCTCCTGCAGGGTTTCGTCACTCCTTTGTGTGATTTCTTCAGGAAATTAATTATTTTATAAAATAGAGAGACCTTGTGCTTAAAAATATTAGAGTATAATAACAATTAAAAAGAGGTCAAAAAACCAGACTAATTTTTTTTTGATAAGTATAAGAAAACTGTAATTATATTGATTGTTAATTTTTAAAATATTCCAAAAATATATGGTTATAAAAATATTCTAAATATTTCACTCTTAATAAAGTACTTTTTTTTAACAGGCTGTCAGTTTTGACTAACAAATCCAGCACACTTGGGTCCTAGTAGATCCCTTTGTATTACCCGAAAATATCACAAACACCCAAGGTCGTTGGTGGGAATCGAACCCACGACCTGTGTACTTATAGGCTAGTATCACTACCAATCAGCCACGGCGGCACCCAATAATAATAAAATTAATAAAATGTTTATAAAAAAAATAATTTGCAGATTGCAGATTTGAACTTGAGTCTGAATAAAAATGCATATCTGCAATCTGGAAATATTTTCTATAAAAATTTTATTAAATGCAAAGTACTCTATGAAAAGTGAAATATTTGGTACATTTTTATAATCCTCTTTTTTGAATATTTAAAAATTAACAATCAATATAACAAGTTTTTCTAAAATCAAATAATAATATAATTGAGGTATTCACACTTCGTGCTATTTAGTCATATTGTCATATAGTCATAATATTTTAGACCAGTTTAAAAAAGTTGTTGTTGTCCTGCATACAAAAAAGTCATAAAATAATAGCACTCTTTCCGGTATGTTTTTGTTTTGTCATAAAATAGCTATTTCCGTTTGTATGTCTTTAGTCAGGCGAGCTTAAGACTTTGAAAAAAAAAACAATTGATTCTGGAAATCAGAAGCAAAATGCAGGAAATGTCAGAGACACTATTCATGCTTTCCAAATTTTACACAACCGATCTCTATTATAAAAAGATTTTTTAAATCACAGCGAAGAAAACAATTTTTTACAATATGCAACACAGTGCAACACCATCATAAAAATAAAGCAAAACAGAAATATTATATTATTATAGAGCAAAAACAATAACAAAACAGGACAACTGATTTTCCCCACATATATTTTTATATATAATTTATCAGCTTTTTTTCCATTCGCTTCTCATTTGAGAGGGCGTCTGTCAATTGTTATCCGATGAAGACAATCGACACATTTCGACAAGCAGCATGTTATAACAAGATAATCACATTAGTCAACAAGACAAAATACTAAAACAGCAACTACTACAAATTCGAATAAAACAAACGAGAACACGAACCAAAAAAAAAATACAAAATAAAATAAATAAAATAAAAACGCAATAAGTGCGTGTGGAGTGGAAACAAAGGAAACCAGACACTACGCCATCCATATTCATGCGAGTGCTCGTATAGGAATGCAATATTGATGTAAAAATTATCAGCTTAATTGATGTATTGTTTCTTCTGCCTTCCACAGAAAAATTTCTACCAAAAAATTCGCATTCTCTTTACAATAAAAATCCCCAGCAAAGTGAAATTTATTTGAATTCTTTTTTTCTTTCTTTCATTCCGTGTGCCTGACTTTAATGTCTCAAACGAAAATATTCTTTAATAAAACGAAAATTTACATACTTTCATTTCATTAAGTAGCTTGTTATGGTATTTTATTTATTACAAAAATAATCAAATAAAAATGTTAGTAAAACAAAAGCAGCAAATGCCGTCTAGTGAATTGCTGAAGAAAACTGAACAAAAAAAAATACAATTTTCTTTTTCTCTTAGAAACAATGTTCAACAGTGATTTGAAAAAATAACAATAAAATTAAATTTACCTTCTTCACTTTTATCATCCCCCAACCGCCGTTTCGGCTCTCTTTTTTTGCATTTCAACAGTTGGAATCTAATTATTCATCTGTATGTATTTCATTTCATTTGTCCATCCCCCTCCCCTTTTTTCCTTTCTATTTCTCTTTTGTTTCCACGTCATTTTCTTGGGAAAACAAGTACATTGTTTGGGTTTTTATGAGGATTTTTCTTGAAAAATTGTCCAAATATTTTTCCTCATGATTTTTGTTAATATTTCTTTTTTTTCGTTTCGTTTATTTTTCCATTTAAAAAATATTTATGTACTTATTTACATTTGGCCATCATACTTTACGCTCTGTTAATTAGCTTTGATTTGTTGATGTTTCTCCAACTTTTATTTTTACCATAAATTGACATTGATTTTTATTCCAAGAAGGCGTTTTGGGAGTTTTAATTAAAGCAGCATCTGTCATTTTGTACAATAAGGGAATATAAATGGTTTAAATTCGTAATGCTCTTAGGGAGACATTATATCGTTAATGAAGGTTCAACGATGAAATACATTCTTGAATATTTTTTTAAAGTATTTTTAATATGACAAAAAAAAAATTATGAATCGAAATATTTTGAAGTTAAAAACATAAGAACGCATGTGACGCTCCTTATTTCATGAAAGACTCCAGTAAGAGAAATGGGCAGTCACTTTTTATGGAACTATTTTTTTTTTTATCTACTTAAAAAGAATCAACAAGTGACTATTTTGAACTTATCAGCAAGTGTTTATTAACGAAATGGCAATTTCTATTTGTAGTTTTCGGGAATATTATATTTTATTTAAAATAAGAAATAGTTGTATTTATAATACATATTTTTATCTCTGCAAATCGAATGATAAATTAGTTACTTTGCATTTTTTTAAAATGACACAAGAATATTAATTTCACTTTACATCAAGAATATGGTAGCAGATTCCCTGAAAAGGAGCTAAAGCAAGAAAACTTCTCGTAATGACAATATTGTGTAAAAAGTGTTAGAAAGAATTGAGGATCTTATTAGTTTCCTTGGAGGCTTCCTGTTAAAAGGACTTTTGTTTAAATACATAATTTTTTCCATCACTAGAAAATTCATATATGTAAATGTTATTATTCGAACTTAATTTTATTATTAAGAGGAGAATTCGTTATTCAGTCTCAAGTTCAAATCTAAAAACAGCAAATTATTATTTATTTTTATACCCTCCAAAAAAGAATTTGTCATTCCGTTTGTAGCGCATCGAAATATCCATCTCAGACCCCATAAAGTATATATATTCTTGATCAGTGATGAAATCTAAGACGAACTGAGCATGTCCGTCCGTCCGTCCGTCCGTCTGTGGAAATCACAATTCAGTCCAAACGAAAAGAGCTAGACTCTTGAAATTTGGCATAAATATATTTTGAAGCGTAGAGCAGGTTAAGTTTGAAGATGGGCTAAATCGGGCCAGAGGGAAAAAAGTTCCCCTAAGAAGAACTAAACCAACCCAGAAAAAACAACATAATTTTTAAAGTTTTTTGGTTATTTTGTTAAGCAAATGATATATTTTTATGTCAAATACGGTCCAACGCCTTAGACTTGGAGCCATTAAATAAAATAAAAATATTTTTTGCCCCCGCCCACTTTTGTGGGCGTTATTATAGGCAAAAATAGCATAAAAATTTAACAAATTGTTTTACTTAAGCCTACATTCCTTAAAAATAACAATTTTAAGCTTTATTGACGAAACCTGGTACTACTCTGCCCTACTACCTTCCGCTTCGCCCCCTAAATGACCCTACCAAAATAAAAATTTTTTTTTTTAAATTTTGTATATAATCATCCCAAGCATTTATCTTTAGAGTTTTATGACTGCCTGTTGCTGCCCTACCCCCTTTTCCCCCTTTGCCCGCTAAATTACCCTATTAAAAATAAATAAAATTTTTTTTTAATTTTGTGTATAATCATCCCAAGCATTTATTTTTACAGTTTTATGTCTACCTGTTTCTGCCCTACCCCCTTTCCTCCTTTACCCTCTAAATGACCCTATCAAAAAAACAAAATTTTAATTTTGTATATAATTATCCCAAGCATTTATTTTTAGAGTTTTATGACAAAGGTGAAATGTTTCCCCCGCAGCCCTTGCCAGAGCGACCCCGCCAAAATACAGTTTTTATACCCTTCAAAGGGAATTGTGATGAAGTCTAAGACGGTCTAGCAATGCCCATAGGTTCGTCTGTGGAAAACATGATATTATATATTTTTTAACCCCGCCCCCTTTAGTGGGCGTTGACGCACGATATTATATAAAGGAAGTCTGTCCCACCAAGTTAAACATTTTAAATTCACTTACTAAATATTTGGAGGGTATTTAAGATTCGACCCGGTCGAATATGACGTTTTTACTTGTTAAAAATTTAATTCAAGGTATAATTTCCTTCTTCAGAAAATTAAATGTTTAAAATTTGACAAAATTCTTGTTCTAGCATCCCTGTGTATAACATAGAAACAGATCGCACTTAGCCAGAGGCGTATGAGCAACATATTTATTGTTTACAATAAATATTAATCATACGCAAGTAAATAGATGTTTATAGAATATTCCCCTTTATTTTGTTACTATTTGTAAACGTCTCGCTAAGATAATATAAAAAATAGAAAACTCCTTTTCTTCAGCAATTAAGAAAACCTAAAAGTCTCTGGCTATATCCAAGGCCTTAGAGAGTAGCTACAGCCAGGCAAAAAAAAGCAGTGTGAGTCCGATCACAGGGGAGATGTGTAAACATCTAGTAATGAAAGAGCTATTAATCAGCTGTTTACTGAATTGTAATGCATGTAGTTATTTTACAGCAATGGCTTTCGAACTGTACTGGGCTAGCACAATTATATGTTAATGAAAATTAGTAGCTACTATTGCACACTAGATGGTGCTTATTTATATGAATCTGTTAAGTTTCTCTGTACTTCTTGTTGTCCGTATGAATGACAATTTCAAAGACGAAGAAGACTTTTAGTTTGGCAAGTTTAGTTTTTTTCTTTTCCTTATTTTGCTTTGTTTCAGTAAATTTCTTATCAAAAGTGCAAAAGATCTTTTTAAAAGTTATTAATATTAAATGTTTTTTACTCATTTTATTTATTTGATTTTAATTGCCTACGATAACATAATGTGTTACTACTACTATTGCACACTAGACATGTATCCAACTAGCTCATTCGCTTAGTTTTGACAAGAACCTTTAATCAAGCCTATGAAATTCAAATGGGTTTGATCAGAGGTTCTTGTCAAAACTGAGCGAATAAGCTAGTTGGACACAAGTCTATTGCACACTAGATGGTGTTGAGTGTATTTCTATGCAGCTGTTAAGTTTCTCTGTACTTCTTGTTGTTGGTATGATTACACTAAAACACTCATACATAGCTCACACCGATTTGATCTTACTCTAAATTTGTGATTGTATTGTGAAAAATATTTTTACCCACCAGCGTATAGATGTTTACACATCAATAATTAATTGTTGTTCACAAGGCATAAGCAAGTGTCCTATTTTTGATTTTGTTAAGTTTACAAATAGTTACAAGATCCGTAAATACTTAACCTTATAAAAGGGTTTAACAAAAATTAGTGTTTATAGCTATAGAATATGTTTTTTATTTCATTTAAGTCATATGATTTATACAACTGTGATATTATTTGGTTCTTTAAAAGAAATGATGCCAACGTGAGGTTGAGCGGCCAAAAGGTAATAATTTTTAATATCCCAGTAGACATCGCAGTATTAAAGATATATGATATATTCTTGTATTGGACAATATATACGTAATTTTACAATATAGAAATAAAAAAAGATATCAAGATTACTCAGAAAATCAGTGACTCTCGCTATTAGTTTCACCTATAATGTTATTGCAACCCTCAGGAATCTATATTTTTCCACTACATCTAATTCAAAATTACAGCACGACTTGATTTTTGTTTTTGTTTTGAATTCAAAATAACCTAGACCAAGCAGACCACACTGGAACATTTATTAAAAATTACTTTATATATAACTTAACAAAATAAAGCAGTTTGCACAAATTATGTAAAAATTGTATATTTTATTGCACATGAAAGTCCAAAGAAAAAAAATTGGAAACGATATTAAGTGTCTATTCAAGGATGTTGCAAATTATTGTTCTAGAGCATTATAAACATAAAAACATTTAAGCACATACTCCCATATTCATAAACAAAATAAAAATGTATTTGAAATCTATTTTAAGAAAATTTGATTTGAAAAACTTTGGCTAAAATACATTTCAAAATTCCTTTTAAATTTTATGAATATGAGGAATACAGTTTTGAATAAAAATTTGCTTTAAAGTTTGCCAAAACCCAAAAAATTACAATCGCCTATTGAAACATAAAAACAAATTAAAATAAATCAATAAATTAATGCAAATGACAAAAAAAACAAACCATATTTTTTATTAAAAATCAAAACAGCTCTAAACTCTAATATTCGAACAAGTTTTATTCCATTTTAACAAAACACAACACGAAACGTTCGCATACCAGTAGCGACTAAATCTCAATGTCTCCGAAATTCGTGGTTTTATTTTCCACAACATCAAACAGAATACAGAAATCATATCCGAAATTAAACTAAAGCGCATGTCATGCTCTTCACAACCTCCGCCGTCTAATAAGGACTTCCCATTTTAACAAAGAAAAACAACAATCAGAATATATATAAATTTAAAGGAGCCGCATTATAGGTGTAGCCTAACGAAAACAAGAGAAAGAACGCCTACAATTCCAATGGGCAGCAGTCAAAGTAGACTTTAAAGGACAATAACAAAAACTGCATATTCCAGTGAAATGCCAACAAAATTTTTTATATACTGTTCTCACAAGTATAATGAGTGTGTGTGTATGAGTGTGTGTGTGTGTGTGTGTTTGTTTTATTATAAGTATGTACTAATACATTGTATGTTCTTATGTGCTTTATTTTTAATAAAAATTATTCTTGCAGTGGATTTTTTTTTCCTATTACATTTCTTACGCTCTATGCTCTACTTATATAGCAAAGAGTCCTCTTGGTATACGGCACATGCACAAACAGGCACAGACATGCACACCCATGCCGTATTGTAAGCCCAAGTGTATGTTTGTAATACTCATGTATATATAAAGGTCCTTTTCTCAAAATACATTAATATATATATGATTTTTTATTTTATTTTTTTTTGAAAGGATACCTTTCGAAATCCATCAATGTATATGCTTGCAATTTGTGCTTGGTTTGCTTTTCTAAATATATGAGCTTTTTTATTTATTGCTGTTTTTGTTGTGGAGAGCAAAAAATAAAAAAAACATCAAGAAGAGCAAGAGAAAAAAGGAATTTAATTAATAAATAAGCGTTTGAAAAATATGCATTCGTGTGCATAAAACTAGAAGAAGTAGTCGAAGTATAAGTAGGGATAAATGTCATTCCACCTGTGCCGCACTGTTCAGAGCTGCTTTAAATTCTGTTTGTTTATGATGGGAGTTGGTGCAGTAAATGTGTTTTAATAAGATACACAAACTACCAAATACTCGTACTTGATTATATTTAATTTTTTAGTTTTCTCTGTTTTCCCATCTTATTTTTATTTTTTTTATATTTTATATTCTCTTTCGCTTCAGGTTACCAAGTCGTACATAATAAGATTTAAGTGCATTTTTCAATATTAATACGAGTATCGTATTATTGCCTCGCATCTGTTTCATACACTCCTGTACATGCTGAAGCATACAGGCAAACAGATATTCTTAAACACATTTAATTAAAATGTGCAATCTAATCAGAAAATCTTGTTTTTCAGTTTTCTTGTTTTTAATGCTCCAATAAGCTTGTATACAAATTCTTAAATAGTTTAAATATTAATTTTACTGCTAATGTGTTTCAAGCGAATTATTATGGAGAATATGAAAAACGAAATAAATAAAAAGAATAAACAAATAAATTAAAGTATTTAATATCATCAGCAACTAGACTACTGAGAGTATTCTTAGTTCCTGGTTGATAATAGAAAAGGAAACAAGCAAAAACGTTATATTCTTAATACCTTCCAAATATTTAGTAAGTAAATTTAAATTGTTTAACTTGTTGGGACAGAGTTCCTTTTTATAATATCGTACGTTAACGCCCACTAAAGGGGACGGGGTTCAAAAATAGACAATATCATGTTTTTCACAGACGAACGTATGGGCTTAGACTTCATCACTGATCAAGAATATGGGGTCCAATTTTCTTTGGAGGGTATTGTGGCTGATGTTGGCTGAAGTAGTAGAACACGAGGGTCGTGAGTTCGAGCCCGCGCTGAGTCATGAAATATTGTTGAATTCTTCTGATCAGCATTAGGGCGTGATTGCGTTAGTTGTTGCCAGCCTGTTTCAATGATGAAGGCATAGTCACTGGTCACTGAACATAATTGGCAGCGACTGACGCTATCATGTACTAAAAGCAGAGTAACAGCGCCCACTTTCTTCGGCCCTGTAGCAAAAATTAGCCGACGAAGTAAAAAAGGTTGAAATAGCTACAAAAACAACTGTCTATCTTCTCATCTTTCCTAGTCTGTCCCCTCAATACTATCCCCTCGTTTTCAGTTCCAGCGCAATGCATTGCATATATAGGGGTCATCCCCTGAGTGCTGGTCCAAGAATAAAAAAAACAAAAACTGTATTTTGGCGGGTTCGCTCTGGCTAGGGCTTTGTCATAAAACTCTCAAAATAAATGTTTGAGATAATTAGATTTAAAAAAAATATATTTTTATAGTGGGAAAAGGGGGCGGAGGGGGTAGGGCAGAGAAGTACCAGGTGACGTCTCAGCTTCGTCATTAAAGCTCAAAAATTTTATTTTTACGGAATGTAAACTTAAGTAAAACAATTTGTTAAATTTTAACATTAGTTTTGCATATAATAACGCCCACTAAAGGGGGCGGGGCCCAAAAAATTTTTTTTTTTAATTTCATGGCTCCAAGTTTAACGCGCTTGACCTTCTTTAATATAAAAATATATCATTTGCTTAACAATATTACAAAAAAAAAACTTTAAAAATTATGTTGTTTTTTAGAGGATGTTTTAGTTCTTCTTAGGGGAACTTTTTCCCCTCCTTTCCGATTTAGTCCATTTTCAAAACTAATCTGTGATATCTTTTAAGATATATTTACACTGAATTTCAAGAGTCTGGCTCTTTTCGTTTGGGCCGAATCGTGATTTCTACAGACAGGCGAACGAACATGGCCAGATCGTTTTAGATTTAATCACTGATCAAGAATATAAATACTTTATGGGGTCTCAGATGGATATTTCGCTGCGTTACAAACGGAATGACAAAGTGAGTATACCATTTTTGAATTGTTTGTTTTTAAATTCAGAAAGACATGATAATTATTTCAAATCAGAAAGCAAAGTCAACATCAGTTTTTAGTTATTCAACTTACACAGCACAGTAGAACAGCTGTTTTCGAAAGCCGCCATGCTTTCATCATCAGTGCTCATGTGTATTGTGTTTGCCACCACTTATTAGGTGGCTTAGTTATTATTATTATAGAATTATACATTCTCAGCTTATGCTGGAATTGACGTACCGGGTCTAAGACCAAAGGTTACGCTCTGTGGGGATATAATCCATCTTTTATATCCGTTATCCTAATGTTTCCCTCACTATCGTCGTTGCTTTTATTAGAATTGCCTTTTGCATTTCAGTTAATATTTTTACATCAAGGTCTAATTTTTCAATTGCATACGAGGTATCTTTGGTTATTGTTCCCATAGAGCTTATTACTATTGGTAGGATATCTACCCTGACTAGATTGTGTGTGTGTTCTTAATGTATTGGGCAAGCAGTATATATTTAGATTTTTTTATGGCTATAGTATCTTGTATATTAGTATCATATGGTACGGCGAAGTCAATGATCTGGGCTATTTTTCTTCGTTTATTTACTACTATCATATCTGGTCTATTGGGTATATTCGTATCTGGTGGGCTGTTAATTAGTATTGATCTATCCCAGTAGATAACATATTGGTTATTTTCGATTATTGGCTTAGGTTGATATTTGTAGTACTTTGTTGTTGGCTTTATATATTATCTTTCCGATACTATCACGTCTTTGCCTGTAATGATTTGGAAGGAGAGTAGGACAGCTATTAAGTAGGTGTTGTATGGTTTCAGGCGTATTACCGCACCTTCGGCAACTATCGTCTATTACTGTACTGTCACGAATTATGTATTTCCTGTAATTCTTCGTTTGTATTACTCCATCCTGAATGGCTGTAATAAATCCTTCGGTTTCAGCAAAGAAGTTACTATATTTAAGCCAATTGTTAGTATTTTCTTTATCTACATAAGCCTGACTGATCAAATTTGGGTGTTTTCCATGTAGCGGTTTTGATTTCCAGTCTTGAATAAGGTTCTCTATTATTGTTTGAACATTGTTGCTATTGTTTTTAAGATTTAGTGGAGTGAGGTTATCGTCGGCACTTATGAGTCCTCTGTAGAGAGGAGATATTGAAGCTTTTGTTTTTATTATTATTATTATTATTGTTATTATTATTATTATTATTATTATTATTATTATTATTATTATTATTATCATTATTTTCTTTTAATGGCGATATATTCCGTTACAACGCTACATGCTTAGATTGCCCTGCTTTAACCCTTTGACAACAAGCAATTTTCAGCTGGAAATTTTTAAAATTTTATTTAGGATTCTTACTCGGAAATGCTACATTTGGAGACTAAAGTGTTGTCAAAAATTCTTACTCCTTCTACGAGAAAAATCATAGGACATATGTGTCCCATTCATCGTCAAAGGTAAAAATTTGGGAACAAATGCATAGACCATTCGAAAGCATTTTGTCGTTACAAAAAGTAAATATGACAACGCATGCACTAACGTATTGCTTTATTTAGATTGCAAAACCAACAGAAACAATTTTAACTGTGAGTTGTTGATCGTTTGTACAATAGTTTGCATGATTATGTTTTTTATTTTATTTATGTTGCAAAGCACGCAAATACGATTCAAGCTATTTTGGATTTGGGTGTGCAAAAGCCATACTTAGTGTATGAAAATATATCAACAAATAATACAAAGCCATTTTCTATAAAACACCTGGAGTTTCGCACGCTGTTGGCTACACAGTTTCTAGTTGGTTCTCAGGAACCAGTACTTCGTTTTGAAAGGATTGTGTAGGGTATAGTCCTCTGGGCATCACAATGGGCCTTTTATGGCCTCCGAGTATTTTTGTCGCTTACTGCGAGCAGCCCTTCTAACCTAGCCTAACCTGGCTACACAGTTCATAGACAGTTTTTGTAGTAGAAAAGTTGGTATTACCTCGACACCTCGAGAATCTATTACATGGTCAAGACTAGGGGCAGTATCGAATTTATCTGGACATTACCAAACAAGAATGGGAGGGGGAGTCAGAAAGCAATGTGTCGTTTGCACAAAAAACGGAATTTCGAATGCCGAACAAACACAATTTGTTTCAAAATGTGCTTTACTGTGGAAAAATAAATTGTTTTGCAATTTATCACAACTCATTATGATTTTAATTTAGTTTACATGAACAATTTATAGGATCTCATAATTTTAAATGCATTTAAGTTTATTTGGGAATCTGTTGTTTAACACAAAATTCTTTTAATTTTATACGTGCTGATTCTTTTCCAATTTTTTTTATAAAAAAGTTCAAAATTGATTATTGAGGGGTTTTAGCTAGTTCCTATGCGCATTTCACTGGGGTTAATGCAGATCATCAGGGAACCTTTACCCAACATTTCTTAGAATAAATAAAGATATTATTTTAAACTTCTACTCAATTGAATCAGAAGTACAAACAAATATCAAAGCTATAACAACAACTCAATAATCACTTATTCCTTTTTTTTTTTTTTGTTACTATGTCATACTACAACTGGCTGGGTTTATACTTCTGATTCAATTGAGTCGAAGTTTAAAATAGTATCTCTAGCTATTCTAAGAAATGTTGGGTAAAGGTTCCCTGATGATCTGCATTAGCCCCAGTGAAATGCGCATAGGAACTAGCTAAAACCCCTCAATAATTAATTTTTAACTTTTTTATAAAAAAATTGGAAAAAGGATCAGCACGTATAAAATTAAAAGAATTTTAAATGCATTTTTTGAGTTATTTTTTAATGTTTTTTGTTGAATTGTTTGCGTTTTCTTTGCTTTTTACCTATATAGTATTAAGTAAAATTAAAAAAATATTCTTTATTTTTACCTTTGGCGACGAATGGGACAAATACATGTATCCCATCATATTTTCAGCTCCCCCGAGAATAGTACTGAACCGATTCAAAATGCGTTGGTCATTAAATTTACATAAGGCATTGATTCATCTAGTATTTACTATAAGTTTATCCAACAGTCTCAATTAGAACGCGGGATATTATGAAGCTAAACTTGCAAAAAAAAAAGTTTCAAATTTCTGACTTTTGGAAGCCCCTAAGCCCAATTGAAACAACAAAACATTAGTATTAACGAGAATACCAAAAAGAATGCATTTGTCTTTTATCGAACAACACTAATAAGATCATAATCCATTAGAAAATGCGGCTGTAAAGGCGAAAAAAAATAAACGGGACATTGTCCCATTCGTCGTCAAAGGGTTAAGTTTCAATTTATATAAAGTGAGATTGATTTCCTGGCGAAAAAAAATAAAATTCCTCAAATGAATTTTATTTTACGTCATAAAACACTATATTAAAGAGTCTCATTCGACCTTTTATTTTAACGTTGAAAAGAAAAAAAGGATAGACGGTCCGAGTCCTTACTTTCAATAACAGTTTATACATTAATCAAAAGAATGCATGTGCGGTAACCGTATCCTTTGGCGAATTTTCTTTAAAAGGCGAGCTTTTACATAGCAACAGGAAAAAAACAATTTTTACTTTACCAAGTCTTTTTCGTTCTATTTTTCCAAATTTTTGGTCTACATGAAAGCACTGTGCATAGCGGACTCGAAATAAGTACTGATCCATTCTGCTATTGTGATGATCATAAAAATATTTCACTCTTAATTAAAATTTGAAGTTGTCCGAATTCATAAAAATTAAAGATATTAAATAAAACCCTAATAAATTATTATTTGTTTTATATTAAGCAAACCTGTGAGCCTTCATATCATTAGCATTATTGATAATTCTCCAATAGGGCTTTAAACACCATATATGATCAATTTCAAGTGCATACCTAAAAAGAAAAATATATTTATATTAGAAATATAGACTCTCAAAAGGATAAAAAATTTAAGAAAAAACTTAATATAAAAATAGCAAAAAACACAAAAATTACCTAAGTAAATCACTACCTCTTTCTTCGATAGCAATTGAAAGATTAAAATATATAGACAATATAAATGAAACAGTTATATACTTTTTTTCTTAATGTATTAAATTTCCACAAAATGTTTCAATTAACCAGAAGACTGCACAATAATTGCAAATATTTGCTTGCCAATAATAATATTAAATAGGAAAGTTCGAGTGATGAACATTATCATTAACTGCTTCGCTAAAAACACCACCCGTAATTATAGAGCCGAGACAAGACAATAAGTTGAGGCAGGTGCACTCGCAGTACTTGGGCTTGTCTAGTCATGCTAATTTTTATAGATAAGTTTTATGCATAAACCAACAGCCTTTAACCCCAGCACTAAAAATGCTAAAAATATATTCGATACTTGCGGCAGACTTATAAGACACGTGAATTGACATAGAAATTAGAATGCCCACATAATAAAATTTCAATAAACAATAACAATAGCGTGCTAGCGAGTCACAAGGAAAATGCAACATGAAAAAATTTCCAAAGTAGCATAAAAGAAAATTGAACGTGTTTTGAAGGCAATAATTTTCAATCTAAATCGAATTAATCGATTATAAAACTCTGACGGCATTTCGTTTCCGTTTCCGTTTTAACAAACAGCGGAACTAAGCAATTGCATTGGCATAGAAAAGAACACAAAAGACTTGTTTGTGTCTTATTTCTCCTTTCTTAGGATATTCGCCAACATTTACAACGGTTTGACATTTACTCTGCTTAGGATAACAACTATTAACACATGCACGCACTCGTTTATTTTCCCTGAAAGACACATGCACACACACACACACAAGCACACGTTCAATTGCTTTACAGGCAATTGGAAAAAAGGGTTCAAGATTTATTGACGACAGCAAATGAAAACAACAACAAACGAGTTCTTTGGGGAATTCGCACAAGTTGCCTGCAATGTAACTCATAGTGTAACAGCTAAAGAAAGCCCTGGCTTGACTTTTGGTTTCAGTGGCATAACAAAATCGCCAGAACGGTTTGTATGTGAGAGAAGTATCAAAAGAAAACAGCATTTTGTTGGTTTCAGCAGTTTCTGTGCTGTTTTCATTTTTTTTTTGTAATTAATTATTTTATTTTTTATAACGTGACGACATGCAACGTGTATTAAAGGTAGATTGTGATATTTCCTGTGTCTTGTATTCTTCAGACGTATGGGACTTTAATATAAATCTATGTATTAAATTAATGTGTTTTGTATAAAAACTGCAGGTTCTGTTAGAATCCTTGGCAGCTGATGTTTATTCAAAATATCTTAATAATTTCAATACTAAAGACAAACAGAGTGCGAGAGAAAACAATTCTGTATCTATTCAAGTCACATCTTTTAATAATATCTTGCAGCTGCAATTTAAAAAAAAATATCAAATCAATTCAATTAATAAAATATTTAACTCAATTACTAAGACAGGGTGACCGACCAAATTTGAGGTTAGGAAGTAAATTAACTGTCAAATAATGAAATTTCAAGAATTGAGCCGTCAATTTTTCTTTATTTATTTAACAAAAAGTTGGGAAATTTTAACGAAGGAAAGTTGTACTCTTAAACAAAGAGTTTTAATTGTGAAATTTATTGTTTGAAAAACTGAACCAAAACAACACAGTTTTCAACAAAAATTCATATTTAGTGATGAGCCCCATTTTCAATTATGCGATTATGTAAATAAACAAAATTGTTGCATGTGGAGTCCACAAAATTCACAAACAGTCCTCGAAAAATCTTCACATACAAAAACAAGTAAAAACGTTATATTCGACCGTGTCGAATCTTAAATACCCTAAAAATATTTAGTAAATGAATTTAAAATTTTTAACTTGGTGGGAGAGAGTTGCTCTATATAATATCATACGCCAACGCCCACTAAAGGGGGCGGGGTTCAAAAATAGACAATATCATGTTTTCCACAGACGAACGTATGGGCATTGCTAGACCGTCTTAGACTTCATCACTGATCAAGAATATACATATTTACTTTATAGGGTCAAATTCTCTTTGGAGGGCATACAAACTGTATTTTGGCGGGGTCGGTCTGGCAAGGGCTATGGGGGAAACATTTCACCTTTGTCATAAAACTCTAAAAATAAATGCTTGGGATAATTATATACAAAATAAAATTTTATATATTTTTTGATAGGGTCATTTAGGTGGCAAAGGGGGAGGAGGGGGTAGGGCAGAAACAGGTAGTCATAAGACTCTAAAAATAAATGCTTGGGATGATTATATACAAAATTTCAAAAAAAAAATTTTTATAGGGTCATTTAGGGGCCAAAGGGGAGGAGGGGGTAGGGCAGGAGCAGGCAGTCATAAAACTCTAAAAATAAATGCTTGGGATGATTACATACAAATTCAAGAAAAAAAATTTTTTTGGTAGGGTCATTTAAGGGGTGAAGGGGGAGGAGGGGGTAGGGCAGAGGAGTACCAGGTATCATCTCAGCTTCGTCATTAAAGCTTAAAAATTTGAATTTTTGTAGAATGAATGTAGGTTTAAGTAAAACAATTTGTTAAATTTTTATGCTATTTTTGCCTATAATAACGCCAACTAAAGTGGGCGGGGTCAAAAAATATTTTTATTTTATTTAATGGCTGCAAGTTTAAGGTGTTGGACCATATTTGACATAAAAATATATTATTTGCTTAACAAAATAACCAAAAAACTTAAAAAATAATGTTGTTTTTTCTGGTTTGGTTTAGTTCTTCTT
This sequence comes from Linnaemya tessellans, assembly GCA_951800035.1. Classification (NCBI taxonomy): domain Eukaryota; kingdom Metazoa; phylum Arthropoda; class Insecta; order Diptera; family Tachinidae; genus Linnaemya; species Linnaemya tessellans. The sequence goes on along the minus strand of OX637536.1, from coordinate 40,082,366 downwards.
AGGGGAACTTTTTTCCCCCTTGCCCGATTTAGCCCATCTTCGAACTTAACCTGCTCTAAGCTTCGAAATATATTTGTGGCAAATTTCAAGAGTCTAGCTCTTTTCGTTTGGACTGAATCGTGATTTCCACAGACGGACGGACGGACGGACATGCTCAGTTCGTCTTAGATTTCATCACTGATCAAGAATATATATACTTTATGGGGTCTGGGATGGATATTTCGATGCGTTACAAACAGAATGACAAAGTGAAAATACCCTCCAAATTTTTTTTTGGAGGGTATAAAAAAGGTACCGTATGGTGCGGTATGTGTTCCGGTGGCATCATCGGCCCGTATTATTATTATTTAGCCGTGTGAAGTTAAATTTCGAAATATATAACCCTAGACACAAACCAAGTACGTTAACATACCTCTGTTAGCATTTTAACATAGCGCTGTTATGCATGAAAAATCCGAGTGCTTGTATTCCAAATTGAATACTGGCCACATTTCTGAACCAACCTTGAAAAAAATTAACGTAACATATAACCAGGTCCATAGCTTTCATAATAAATTAATACTTTGGTATAGCGTTGCCGATTAAATTTGATTTTTCGTACACAAAAACTTTCAAATTCTAGAAATTCAAGATCCTAGGAAACGATAAGAAGTGGGCGATTGGAAATTGTTTTATTTTGTAGCTCTTGTGGTCCTCTATCATGTCCAATTGCCATAACCTTTAACAGTTGGATTTTTAGTGGAGAAATTTGGATTTTAGTGAAATAAATTATGTATCAATTTTTATTAGTCGAACTTTCTTATGTAACTTGTTAATTTTTTCAACGGGCTTAAGTTCGAATCTGCATGATTTTTTATTATTTTTATTATTTTATTAATAAATGAATTTGTTCAAATTCTATTTATTATTTTTTATATTAAGATTGGAATATTAAGAATATTTTCAATAATCATCAAACCAGCAGAACGGATCAGTACTGATTTCGAGGCCGCTACGCCATCTCATCAGCGTTCTTTGTTCAATTTTTCCACTTTTGCAAGTGGTGCTAGTTAGCGGGAATATCAACTATTTAACCAATATTTTAAAGAAAATTGAATATGAGAAGTTCCCACATTCATATTTTTAAGTTATTACATTTTTGTTTAGTACGAAATTCCCCAACCCTGATGATTAATATTCCCAATAATTAGTGAAATTTCATATATTTAATAGTGGCTGAGGAAGCCGTCTTCCAAAAGTATTTCAGATATAAGACATTTTGTGCAAGAAGTGGGCGTCCTCAGCCACAATTTGCTCGTAGCGGCATATGTACGCAGCCCCGTTTTTTAATAATGACCAAAGTACGACAACTATTTAGCCCCATTGTCTTATAATGACCCAATTGTGACAACTAATCCTCACTAAAATTTATATTATTCGAGTTCCAAAAGTAATTCAGACATGAGACTTTTTGTGCAAGAAAGAGGACGTCCTCAGCCACAATTTCCGCGTAGTGGCATAATTTGGCCATTTTTTTATAATGAACCAATGGGGCTGAGTACACATATGTGTACACTACGAGCAATTTGAGGCTGAGGAAGCCTTCTTTATTACAAAAAATCTTATGTCTGAAATAATTTTGTAATTCGAATACTCAACGCAGAAACTTAACGCTACCGCAATATAAAAAAATTCAATTGTCTTCATATTTATATATGTACATACTTTTATAAATAAAGAAATTTTTCTTATTAAATTTTGCTAAATGTGTATTAATAAGACCATAAAAACAACTACTACATTTTATTTTATTAAAAAAAACTACTTTTATTAACAATAATTACAATTGCTTTTTTATTACGGCGTATATCGTTATTTTATGTATATTTTATTAGCAGCCAAAACTCCCCAGCCTTTCAGCATTTTCTATCAATGACTATTTCTAAATTATTCATTCGATAATATTTCTCTTATTGACAATTCTTATAAGTAGAGAGAGAAAAAAGAAAAAGAAAAATAATGAAATAAAAAATTTATAAGAAACAAATTTTAAATTGAATTTTATGCAAATTTTATTTTATTTATATGTGCAAGTGTGCGTACGAATGTGTGTATTTATTGTCATGTTTATTTTATTGTCAGCATGCGTGACAATTTATATTTCTTGTTAACAAAACAACTACTTGCTTAAGTCAATTGTATCAACTGAGTTAGACTTACAAATACAGACACACGCACACATGTATGTACACATATACTTAAACGAATGTGTATGAATGTGTGTGTGTGTGTTTTATGGGTATCCTCTGGAAGCGTGTACTTTAAATTTCTTGTTATTTGCTTGCGACTTCGTGTCAGGAAATATAATTTACGCATGTGACCGACCCGATGTCCACATGTCAAGAATAGAAATAATTTTTGCTTGTACGACTTCAACAGCAAGTCTAAAGAATTTCGTTTGCAAATTATTTTACAAAAAGAAAAAAACACTTCCAGAGTTTGTAGTTACTTAAGGAATTTATTACTTTCAGCACAGCAGAAATCAGTTGCTGTTAAAGTCAACTAAGCAGAGCATATTAATATTAATGTAGTCAGTGAAAAGCATATTTTGTAGTAGGGAATTTATGTAAAAGTTGTTTTATAATTTTAAATTTTTTTCTTAGCCACTTATACACATGATCAAGTCAAACAAGTAAGAACGTTATATTCGACCGGGCCGATTCTTAAATACCCTACAAATATTTAGTATATAAAAAATCTATTTTTATTCTTTTTACAATTTACATTTTTATGGTATTCGGCTTAGGTAAACAAGAAAAAAATTAATTTTAATACGGTCGTTTCCAATGTGTTGGGAGGAGGATGACTGAGACCCCCTCCGTCAGCATAAAAATTTATATATTTATATTTTACATCAACGTGCAAAAAAGGAACTGAGATAAATTAAAAATGTTTAACCTGCTGGGTCACAGTTCCTTTAAGACTTTTCTGTGCCCAATTCTAAAACTCTATACAGGGTCACTGCGGGAAAGGGCCTGGAGGAGACATCTCTCTTTTGCCGTAAAAACTTAAAACAAAATTTTCAGGATAGTTAACTGTAGAAAAAAGGTTTTTCTTTATAAGGTTATTTAGAGGTCAAAGGGGGTGGAGGGGTAGGGCAGGGGAAGATCAAAGAACATATTACCTTCGTCGTAGAATTTTTAAGGAATGTAGGCTTAAGGAATACAATTTGTTAAATACTTACACAATTTTCCAATAATATGTAACTTCAACGCCCACAAAAGGGGGCGGAATACAAAATTAGACTATATAGTATTAAACACACACGCACGTATGGGCATTGCTAAATCGTCTAAGACTTCTGATAAAGAATATATATACTCTATGGGGTCCAACTCTTTTTTGGAGGGTATTCAAACTGTATTTTGTCGGGGTTGCTCTGGCAAGGGATGTGGGGGACTCATTTCACCTTTGTCATAAAACTCTAAAAATTTATGTTTGGGATAATTAAGTTTTTAATTTTTTTTATTGGGTCACTTAGGGGTCAAAGGGGGAGGAGGGGGGTAGGGCATAGGAATACCAGTTTACGTCTCAGCTTCGTCACAAAAACTTAAAAATTTTATTTTTAAGGAATGTAGGCTTAAGTCATACAATTTGTTAACTTTTTACACAATGTTTGCATATAATAACGCCCACTAAAGGGGCGGGGTGCTAACATTGAGTAGGCCAGCACTAAGGAGGTTGGTTTATTTAATAACAGGACATACAGAGTTAAGGACTCTCCTGGCACGAATGGGTATCGTTGGCGATATAACATGCAGGGCCTGCCAAGAAGAGGACGAGACACTGGAGCACTACTTGTGCTACTGTCCAGCTTTTAGCCAAGTCAGAAGACAAACATTTAATCAAGAGATTATACAGGAGATGGAATTCCTTAGGGGCTATAAGTGGAAAGACTTAAGGAAGTACATTGAAGAAACTAGGTTCTTAACGTAATCAAACTCAGAGGTTTCCATGGTATCGGTGGAGGCCTCCTACAGTAGAATGGGAACTCCATATTATAGAGCGCACAGCAGGCATATGAGGCCTAAGTGTAATCCAGGACGGATTGAGATGCTTATGCCCCTCTTTTCAACCTAACCTAACCTAAAGGGGCGTGGTCCAAAACTTGTTTTTTTATTTATTTTATGGCTCCAAGTTTAATGCGTTGGACCTTCTTTGATATAACAAGTAAAAACGTTATATTCGACCGGGTCGAATCTTAAATACACTCCAAATATTTAGTAAGTGAATTTGAAATTTTTAACTTGGTGGGACAGATTTCCTTTATATAATATCGTACGTCAACGCCCACTAAAGGGGGCGGGGTTCAAAAATATACAATATCATGTTTTCCACATACGAACGTATGGGCATTGCTAGACCGTCTTAGACTTCATCACAATTCTCTTTGGAGGGTATAAAAACTGTATTTTGGCGGGGTCGCTCTGACAAGGGCTGTGGGGGAAACATTTCACCTTTGTCATAAAACTCTAAAAATAAATGCTTGGGATAACTATATACAAAATTAAAATATCATTTTTTTGATAGGGTCATTTAGAGGGCAAAGGGGGAGAGGGGGTAGGGCAGAAACAGGTAGACATAAAACTGTAAAAATAAATGCTTGGGATGATAATACACAAAATAAAAAAATTTTTTTATTTATTTTTAATAGGGTCATTTAGCGGGCAAAGGGGGAGGAGGGGGTAGGGCAGCAACAGGCAGTCATAAAACTCTATAGATAAATGCTTGGGATGATTATCTACAAAATTTAAAAAAAAAAAATTTGGCAGCGTCATTTAGGGGGCAAAGGAAGAGGGGGGGGGGGGGGGTAGGGCAGAAATCGGCAGTCATAAAACTCTAAAGATAAATGCTTGGGATGATTATATACAAAATTTAAAAAAAAAAATTTTTTTTGGTAGGGTCATTTAGGGGGCGAAGGGGAAGGAGGGGGTAGGGCAGAGTAGTACCAGGTTTCGTCTCAGGTTCGTCATTAAAGCTTAAAAGTGTTATTTTTAAGGAATGTAGGCTTAAGTAAAACAATTTGTTAAATTTTTATGCTATTTTTGCCAATAATAACGCCCACTGAAGTGGGCGGGGTCAAAAAATATTTTTATTTTATTTAATGGCTCCAAGTTTAAGGCGTTGGACCGTATTTGATATAAAAATATATCATTTGCTTAACAAAATAACCAAAAAACTTTAAAAATTATGTTGTTTTTTCTGGGTTGGTTTAGTTCTTCTTAGGGGAACTTTTTTCCCTCTTGCCCGATTTAGCCCATCTTCGAACTTAACCTGCTCTAAGCTTTAAAATATATTTATGCCAAATTTCAAGAGTCTAGCTCTTTTCGTTTGGACTGAATCGTGTATTCCACAGATGGACGGACGGACGGACGGACATGCTCAGTTCGTCTTAGATTTCATCACTGATCAAGAATATATATACTTTATGGGGTCTGAGAGGGATATTTCGATGCGTTACAAACGGAATGACAAAGTGAATATACCCTCCAAATTCTTTTTTGGAGGGTATAAAAATACATCATACGCTTAACAATATTAAAAAAAAAAAAACTTTAAAAATTATGTTGTTTTTTTAAAGTTTGTTTTAGTTCTTCTTAGGGGAACTTTTTCCCCTCTGGCCCGATTTATCTCACTTAGAAACTTGACCTGTGTCATCCTTCAAGATATAGTTGTGTCAAGTTTCATGGGTCTGGCTCTTTTCGTTTGGACTGAATCGAGATTTCCAGAGACATTCGGTCGGACGGAAGGACTTGGGCCAGATCGTCTTAGATTTCATAATTTTTAATTGCTTAAAAACTTGATTTTATTGAAGATTGCATCGTTTCATTTAACTATTACTTTAAATCAAAAGTTTCGAAAGTAAAATACAGAACAACTTTCGTAACATCAAATCTAAATACATTTTCTTAATGAGACGATTTTTTCCAGCATAATTGTATTAATTTTTTGCTAACCCTGATTTTAAATTTATATATATATTTTAACCATTTTCAATTCTCTCACAAAAAAAAACTATTTACAAACATTTTTCCAAGAACCCAAAAAAAATCTATAATTTATTTTGGTGGTTCACACATGAATGGCCATCACGAATGACGCATAGGAAAAAAAATTACTGGCCACAATGGAAACACATTCAAACCGAATCTATTACCACACAAAATCAAAGAGGGTGGTGGACAAAATTATATTTAACAAAAAAAAATGTTTCATATATTTCTTAAGCAAATAAAATCAATCACTTCACTGAAAACTTTTCAATAATTCACACAAACCAACAAACAAGCAAACAATTCATTTACATACGTGTTTGTGCGTGTGTACAACAATGAGTTTTGTAACAAAAAATATATCTTAAAAATTTATTTTATTCATAGAATTGTTCTAAAATATAATAAAATCCATAACATATTCATAAATTTACATACTCATGTAAAGAATTCATGATTGTTTGTTCGAACATGAGTATTTGAAGCCGCCCCCCCTTCCATGTCATGTAAAGTCAATATGTACCCGATACTTATTATTTTCTTAGCCTGAAGCAAGGACACTTTTCTGTTCAACTTTCCCAAAAACACCACTTAATTCACAAGAACGATTTTTCAATGAAAATAATAAATCTGAATGAGGCAGCTGAAGCAAATGAGTTGGCCACATGGATTCAACAGCGGGAGTAGAAATGAGTTTTATTGCAAATTCTACATGTCAGAAGGTATGAAGAAAAGGGTTTATTTTATTTTATTATTTGCTTAAAATATGTATATTATTTGATTTCAGCATAGAAGAGTCTTGCAATATCGCGTAGCATAAAGTGATACTAAAGATTCTCGCAATTGAAGGACTTGTTTGTGCTAAGATTCAGAATTATTTTGATAATTCCCCTATACTCGTATTTGGCATAAGCTGCGCTGTAATTTTAAGTGAGTCCAGGTACATTGTAATAGAAGAGAAATAATCAGGAATTAGTCTACCGAGTTCCGTTGTCATCGTAAAGTTATGTACTGCCAAAGGACAACCAGGGATAGAAAGTGCGGTTGCGAAAGCCGCTGCACTTTTATCAAACAGCTGTTCTGCTCTGAGGTGTTAAATAATTAACTAGGAAAAGTGCTATATTCGGCTGTGTCGAATCTTGAATTTCATTCCTTTCTTCCTAAAACCGAAAATAGATTTTATTTACCAAAAAAAAAACAAGTAAAAACGTTATATTCGACCGCGTCGAATCTTAAATACCCTCCAAATATTTAGTAAGTGAATTTAAAATGTTTAACTTGGTGGGACAGAGTTCCTTTATATAATATCATACGTCAACGCCCACTAAAGGGGGCGGGGTTCAAAAATAGACAATATCATGTTTTCCACAGACGAACGTATGGGCATTGCTAGACCGTCTTAGACTTCATCACTGATCAAGAATATACATATTTACTTCATAGGGTCAAATTCTCTTTTTGGACCCCACCCACTTTAGTGTATGTATGTACCAAAAAGTTGCGATTTTCCAACCTTGGAATTTAATTTTTATTTTTCTTTGAATTTTTTACACGATGAATTTTCAATTTTTTATCCTTCTTGAAGTACAAATAACGTTTAATTCAGCAAAAATAAATAATTAAATTAAATAAAATAAATATAAACATTTGAAAGTTATTTGGTTAATTTTACGTATCACAAAAATTTCGATTTTCCAACCCTGGAATCTAATTTTAAAAATTTTTAATTTTCTACACGATATAATCCTTCCTGAAGTACAAATAATGTTTAATTCAGCAAAAAAATAAATAAATAATTTAAATAAAATAAAAACTCGAAAAATATTTGCATACTTTTACGTATCTAAAAATTTCGATTTTCTAACCCTGGAATCGAGTATCTAATTTTTTGGTTTTTAATATTAATACAATTCTTGCTGAAGTATAAAATAAGTTAAGTTCACCAAAAAAAAAACTAAATTACGAACTTACATGGCTATTTTTTTATTTAACAAACATATTTCGATTTTCGAACCCTGGAATAGAATTTTTAATTCCAACTAACTATTACACGACTATAATTCTTCCTGAAGTATAAAATAGATTTAATTCACTGAAAACACCAAAATTAGGATGTTATGGCTGCTTTTATGTATTAAAAAAATTTAAATTTCCGAACCCTGGAAGTGAAATTTAAATTGTTTTATATAACAGGCTGTTAATTTTTTTTTCAACAGGATCTATGTTCAAATCTGCGAAACTGCAATTTATTTTTTATTTTTATAAATGAATTTTGTTCAAACTCTATTTATATTAAGAGTGCAATATTAAGAATATTTTTTTAAATTATTTTTGTTTTCTTTTTACCAATATCTCTTAATGAGATATAAAATATATTAAATTGAATTAAGATTCATAGGCTAATTGTTCGAAATATGTTTTTAAATCTCAGAAAGACATGATAAATATTTCAAGGCACAAAGGAAAGTCAACATCAGTTTTATTCAACTTACACAGCAGAGCAGAACAGCTGTTTTCGAAAGCCGCAATGCTCTCGTCATCAGTGCTCATGTGTATTGTGTTCGTCACCACTTATTAGATAGCTTAGTTGAATATGATAACAGTTCTTATTTAAAAAAAATTTATTAGGAAATTGCATACGAGAACTGTATCAACCTGATGGTAACACATTATTATTTTAATACCCATGTTGCCGTTTGACTATTTTCTTCATGTCCCATTTTTGTAAATTTTCTTCCATTATACCTAAGGCAAACTTTTTTGGTTTGAATTCTTTTATACTTATCGTAAGTACAAGTGAACGTTTTCCATTTTTTTTATTTATTTATTTTTTTTTATCTTGGACCAGCACTCAGGGGATGACCCCTATATATGCAAAGCATTGCGCCGGAACTGAAAACGAGGGAATAGTATTGAGGGGACAGATTAGGAGAGATGAGAAGATAGACAGTTTTTTTGTAGCTATTTCAACCTTTTACTTCGCCGCCTAATTTTTGGTACAGGGCCGACGAAGGTGGGTGCTGTTACTCTGCTTTTAGTACATGATGGTGTCAGTCGCTGCCAATTATGTTCAGTGACCAGTGACTATGCCTTTATCATTGAAACAGTCTGGCAACAACTAACACAACCACGCACTAATGCTGATCAGAAGAATTCAACACAATATTTCATGACTCAGCGCGGGCTCGAACACACGACCCTCGGCTTCATAGTCTCGTGTTATACTACTTCCGCCAACAGCACCAATTCAGCCAATTTTATCATATTCATGAGGTCATCTAATAATTGGCTGGCAATAAAAAACACATATGAGTACTGATGATGAAGTGTGGCGGCCCTCGAAAACAGCTGTTCTGCTCTGCTGTGTAAGTTGATTAATTAAAAGCTTATGCTGACTTTCCTTTATGCTTTGGAATGTTAATAATGTCTTTCTGAATTTAAAACAAATTTTCGAACGATTAGCCTCTCAATCTTAATTGAATTTCATATGTAAAAATAGCCTTAATTTTCCAATAATAAACAGGATAAACATAGAACAGGACATATTTTGGGAATAATATGCCATTAATTGCAAATATCTGAAAAGGATACATTAAATACCCAAGTCAATTATAACACTTAAGTGCCCATAAAAAATATTATGAATATGAACTTTGAACTTTAGGTCTTCCGTTGTAATTGTGTCAATGACTTTAAGCTCGATTAAAGTTTTCCAGCACACCGCCACATACAAATCGACTTTTAATCTGTTCTACAACAACACACAATTAAAATTTCGCGTAAAACAACAAATATTTCTTAAATATAAACAGCAAGTATCTGATGCACGAACATGCATGGCATTGATAAAATCAAGGAGGTTTTTTTTTCTTAAAATTTTCTAATATTCTAGACTTTTTCTGTAGCTCTTTTTTTCCTGTGGTAAAACTTTGAACTGAATTTAGTTGTGCACTCCTTTTGATTCACTTTCTCCCATTATTACCGCCAGTTTTGAAAATCATAATGGAACGTATAAAATAAAACAAAAATTATTCTTAGCGCTAGAATTTGTTTTCCTGTTGTTTTTGTAGTGAAATTTATTCAAAAGTTTGCCGACTTTCTTAACAAACACAGAAATTTCTATATGGCGGTGTTAGAAAAAAAAAATAAAAGAATTAAAAACTTTGTATTCATATTCTTCGTCTTCTGAGTCTACTTCTTTTTATACTCTTCCTTTTTTTTTCTTAAAGAACTTAATATCTTTTACTTTTCATTTCTTTATTAGTTACGAGAAGTTGGCGGGATTTCGTTTTCATGTCGACATATTTGCTGGGTAGACTTTTTAAATTTACTCAATTTACACTTTTGATTAAGAGCGTCGTGCATGCATGAAACACGAGAGTGGCAACATGAAATTAATTGTTTTGATTTATTTAATATTTGGGCTTTGCCGGTAGTGCGATAGAAGTGCTTTATTTTTATAAAATTATAATTATTGTTTGTAAAACATGCAAAAATCATATAATTCGAAAATTGATATTTAAAAAATCATATTTAAAAAATCATATTTAAAAAAGGGAACTCTTATATTGCAATAAATCGTGCTTTTATCCCAAAATTATTTTGAACAAAAATTTTCAAAATTTAAGGCTATATGAGAAGTTAGAGATTTTTGTTTTAGCTATTTTAACCTTTTTACTTCGCCAGCTAAATTTGTGCTATAGGACCGACGAAGGAAAGTGATGTTACTCTACTTTTTAGTACATGATCATGTCAGTCGCTGGCAATTATGCTCAGTGACCAGTGCTATGCCCTCATCATTGAAAACAGGCTGGCAACAACTAAAACAACCATGCACTAATGCTGATCCGAAGAATTCCAGACAATATTTCATGACTCAGCGCGGGTTTGAACTCAGGGCTCTCCGCTTCATAGTCCCGTTTCTACTACTTCAGCCACCAGCACCCACTATGCTTAACAAAATTACAAAAATGAGTGCTTTTTATACCCTTCACAAAAAAGAGTGAAAGGGTATATATGGGTTTGTCATTCCGTGTGTAATTTCTTCGATATGCACATGGGAGCCCATAAAGTATATATATTCTGGATCCTTATGAATAGCGATGACGATTGAGCGATGTCCGTCTGTCCATCTGTCTGTACGTGAAATTTTCCCAAGCCCCCAGAATAGCTAGAGACTTCGTTCTTGAACCGTTGGATTGGAAATGAACTAAAAAAAGAGTGGTATTAAAATTTAGAAAGATCCGAAGTATGGTTCCAGAGCTGGGTAGCTTACACCTATTTCTCGACGCAAAATTTATACCAAAAATCAATTTTTTTCCATTTTTGTAAATTAAACCTATTTCCTGCTTTGTAAAGCCTCAATGGTCTATTAAAAACTAAAAAAATAAAAAATTGTTTTCGGGGATGGGAAATTAAAAATTTTTTTTTCGGCCCATTCCGTATTTTGTAGTACATATAGTAACTAAAATTGTTAAAAATTTCAAATTTTTCTTTAACAAAACCTTTCTATACGTCATGAAGATTTGCATTGGCCAAACAAAATTTTTTAATTCAAATTTTGCTTCCAGGGGTGGGAAATTGAATTTTTTTTTATACATGAAAGTAATCAAACAGGCAACTGATGTTGTTTTTTTTTGCTAACTAAAACTGTCTTATAATTTAGGAAGAACAAAAATTAAAAAAAATCACAATTTCGAATCCAGGGTTGGACATGTGCAATATTTTGTAGTACATGAAAGTGACCAAAAAGTTGAAAAATTTTAATGTTTTTGTCCAGTAAAACTATGTTACACCTCACTAAGAATTGCATTGGTAAAAAAATTAAATATTCGGTTCCAGATTTGGAAAACCGAAATTTTTTGTTACATAAAAGTACCCACATAAATTCCAAATTTTGTTTTTTTAGTGAATTGGTCTTAAAAAATCTTTTTTATACTTCGGGAAGAGTATAAAAACAAAAAAAATTAAAAATACAATTTCAGGGTTGGTATATCTACATCTTTTTATTCATAAAAGTAACCATATAATTTTCTATTTTTGATTTGTATGATGAATTATACCTACTTTATATATCAGGAAGAAATAAATTGGTATTAAACACCAAAAAAAAATCTAAAAGACTATTCTAGGTTGGAAAATTAAAACTTTTTGGGTAACATGAAAAGGATTTTTACTTTTTGTTTTTAAATTAAACATATTTAATATTTTTGAAAGACGTTTAGAGATATTAGAAATAAGAAAGGCCAAACATTTATCTTCCTAGCTGAAAAATTTAAACGTTTTCTTATATATAAAAGTAACCGATAACATCATTTTGCTTTTTTAATTAATACTACTTTGTGTTTTAGCAAGAAAGAAAGAAGAATTACATCTGTGAAGGGTATTTAAAATTCGGCACAGCCGAATATAGCACTTTGACTTGTTGTTTGTTATGTGGTCAAGTATGTCTATATGGCTGCATTTCATTGGTTCGTACACCGAATCTTCAGTAGACTTTAACTTAATTCCAAAATAACAAAACCTCCTAGATTATACATACTCTCCCAAAAATCAATTGAGAATTACACAAGCAAAACCATAGGATTTGAAATTCCAGAAAACACAACAAACATATTTTTGGAATTAGGTTAAAGTCTACTGATGATTGGGTGTAAGAACCAATGAAATGCATTTACAAACTTAACAAGTGCTATCCTTCAAGAATGACAAAGAACCTTCAATTCTTTTTGGGAAGGTATTAAAATTGTGAATTTGTTTATATAAATTTTTGATTCCACTTTTCACAAATTGTATACAAAATTTAGACTTATTCTTGCCACAAAAAGACATTTTGTTCTGATTTTCATTCATATATTATTTAAGAATTGTTTGAGTTTGGATTTAATTTTAAATCCTTCTTACATTAATATTAGTCCTGTCACAATTTGGTTCAAACTCTCGTTCTGAAAAAAGAAAATTCTCTAATCAAACTTATGTAATTCAAATGGGATTAATCATGGTTTATCGATTTCGGTAATTCATCAATTTAAGTAACTCTATAGTTTAATGAAAGAAGGTAATAAAACAATCCACCTTATTATGAATGGCGACGTCGACGTCACATCAACTCGACAGCAAAATATTATCACTTGTCTGCTAGTTGTCGATAACAATTAATTACTCTTGAGAATCTCTTAGTATTTTCTAAGGCATATAATATTTATAGAACAAGTCAACAGTAGTCAATAGCTGTCGTCGACAAGGAGTACACAAGGGACAATTCCTTCGCTATCATGTTGATGCAATGTCGGTGTCGACATTCATAATAGGGGTGATTATATTATTGTATTTAAATTAACCCAAGCAATTTTAAACAATTTTAAAAATTTTTTAAGGCGGTTTTCAAGCCTCCAAGAATATTTTTTATTTTATCTCCAAAAATTTAATAGCTTATCAAAAATAATATAAAAAAAAGATAAAATAGAAAAAGCAAAGTATTAAAATATACAATATCCTTCAGCATTCATTCAGCCATGTATGCTTTGAAGAGTGTAACCACTTGGCTAAATGGTTGCTGTGGTTACTGCCACATTTAATAATAATAAAAAAAAGGCAACTCTTTCTTATTTTGCTCAACTAGAAAATGAACTTATTCTTGTTGTTGCCTAATGTTTGCAGTATTTTTCCTTTATTTTAATTCACTCTTTTTTTTGCTTCTTCTTCAATGTAACCAACAACTCACTAATGAAGTGTATAAAATTGAAGAAGTACCAAAGAGAGCATAATTGCATTTTTATTACTCTGTGTGTTAATACAGCTCAACAGCAGCAGCAAAAAAATAAATAAAATAAAAGGCTAAAACAGGAATAAAATTACTAACAAGCCTTTAAGCTTCCTTTTTTTCCATACAAATAATTTGCATAGAAAAATAAATAAAATAGAGGCAAATTTGTATTAAAGCCCTGGCAGAGGTAACTGGCCCATATCGTAATTTGTAATGGAAGTGAGTGAAGGGCGTGAAATTGAAATTGTGGCAGCAGAAACAAACAAAAAAAATGTTATTAAACAACATCAAAAGGTGTAAGAATTTTATGTCCAAATGCTGAAACATAAAATCTTGGTGAAAATGTTAAGAAAATAGAATCCTTTTTGTGAAAACATTTTAAAGATGCGTAACGACTACAAAATTTGATACTTAAAAATTACTTTAAAAAATCGTCGACGTTGCTAATAATCATAAAAAAGTAATATAACGACAATGTGAATTGTGCATTAAAGTTGCAACAGGGTGGCACGTATTCAAAAGGATCAAACGTAATATATTTAGCGTTATCAGTTGTTAGAGATCGGGAGAAGTTTTTTAATATCTGGGTAAAAAAAAGAAAAGTTCTTAAATAGTCTGTAGTTTTCATTAAGTTTTAGAGATTTGTTGGACATTTTTCCTTGGTCCGAGGGCCGGTTTGGTTTGAACTAAAGAGTGTTTTTTAAGACGTTTTTTTTTATACGAATCACTCTGTTGTCTGACAGCTGTTTTGACAGTTTAAAGTGACGTCTCTACTCAGTATTGTTTGGCAAATCATCATGAACAGGTTAACTCCAGAACCACATTTCCAAATCGTGGAAATTTATTTTCAAAAACAGTGTTCAATTAAAAATGTTTATCCGCTTTTTTACCGCAAAATTCTCTTCAGTGATGAGGCGCATTTTTGGTTGAATGCAAAAATAGCCGTATTTGGGGCAAAGATAATCCACACGCCGTTCAAGAATTACCAATGCATCCCGATAAATGTACTGTTTGGTGCGGTCTATGGGCTGGTGGGATCATCGGTCCTTATTTCTTTAAAAATGAGGAAGGACGACGCGTTACCGTGAATGGAAATCGATACAGAATCATGATCAATGAATTTTTGGTGCCAAAACTTCAAGATATGGATGTAAACGAAATGTGGTTTCAACAGGATGGTGCCACTTGTCATACTGCGGGCGAAACAATGGACTTATTGAAAGAACATTTCAACGACAACATTATTTCGAGAAATGGACCGGTGAATTGGCCTCCGCGTTCGTGTGATTTGACGCCAGTCGATTATTTTTTGTGGGGATACCTGAAATCATTGGTTTACGTGGATAAACCAGCAACGATTGACGCTTTGGAAACCAGTATTCAACGAGTCATTGCTGAAATACGCCCTCAAATGCTTGAAAAGGTGGTCGAAAATCGAACCTCCAGAATGACCTTCGTGCAAAATAGTCGTGGTGGCCATATGCCCGAAATTATATTTAAATGTTAAATGACAAGAAATTATCTACCAAAAAAATTTTTTTTTGCCATTTCATAATTTGGCATGTGTTTTATTTAAATTTCAAATCAGCAAGCTCTTATAAAAACACCCTTTATAATGATCCCAAACAAAAAATGGGAAGGGATTTTCCAGAACTACTTATTCTCTACTTCAAAAGTATTTTCAACTTATCAAGAATTGATTATTAGCAATACGAAGTTTTTGTAGTTGTCACAAGTATTATATTTATATTTATTCATAAAAAATATATATGTGACCTGCTCCACGGAAAGGGACCTCTGCGCCGAAAAAATTTTTTTTTTACTTTTTGAGTAATTCTTATAGGAAAAAAAAACGCTCTTTCAAATGCCGCAAACCGCAAGTTTCTATGTCTTTTAGTTTTTTTTTACAAATCACCTGTAAAGATGAACATAATTAATTACGCATAACCATGCGGAAAACACGGAAAAACGAAGCGCTTTTTTTAAACGCGTTTCTCTCAATAACTTCTTTTCGGCGCAGAGGTCCCTTTCCGTGGAGGAGGTCACATATATATATATATTTAAAAAAATATATATATAAATGACTTCCTTAAATTTATTGAAAATTATTTCCTTTGTACTTACAACAAATAAAACAAGTAAAAACGTTATATTCGACCGGGCCGAATCTTTAATACCCTCCAAATATTTAGTAAGTAAATTTAAAATGTTTCACTTGGTGGGGCAGAGTTCCTTTAAGACATCTCTGTACCCCATTTGAAATCTCTATTTTGAGAGCGTCATTCCGGGAAGGGCCGCGAGAGAGACGTTTAAGCTCTGCAAGATCAGAGAACATCTCAGCTTCTTATGGGCTTAAGGAATACTAATTGTTCAATATTTACACTATTTTTGCGTATAATATCGTACGTCAACGCCGAAAGGCCGGGGTCGAAATATAGACTATATCATGTTTTCCACAGACGGACGTGTGGGCTAGATCGTCTTAGACTCCATCACTGATCAAGAATATACATATATACTTTGTGGTGTCCAATTCTCTTTGGAGAGCCTTAAAAGTGTATTTTTTCGGGGTCTCTCTGGCAAGGGCCGGTGGGGGAGACATTTCACCTTTGTCATAAAATTTTAAAAATTGATGTTTGGGATAATTAAATTTTCGTCCATGTGATGGAAATCGCTTATCGCATGAAATAAAGCGTTTTCGACTTGAAGTCACAAAATTGGTGTGCTGGAGTTCGCAATCGCTCAAAATCATTCTAAAAAATTGGCGTTTTTCAAGTCGCATGTGATTGGATAATCGTGCTTTAATATTTTTTTTTTTTTTTTTATTGGGTCACTTAGGGGTCAAAGGGGGAGGACGGGGTAGTGCAGAGGTGTACCAGATTACATCTCAGCTTCGTCATTAAAGCTTAAAAATGTTATTTTTAAGGAATGCAGGCTTAAGTAAAACAATTTGTTGAATTTTTACACTATTTTTGCATATAATAACGCCCACTAAAGGGTCGCGGTCCAAAAATTATTTTTTATTATTATTTCATGTCTTCAAGTTTAACGCGTTGGACCTTCTTTGACATAAAAATATATCAGTTGCTTAACAAAATTACAAAAAAAAATCTTTAAAAATTATGCTGTTTTAGAGGTTGGTGTAGTTACTCTTAGGGGAACTCTTTTCCCTCTCGCCCGATTTACACCATTTCTGAACTTAACCTGTGCTATTCTTCAAGATACATTTATACCAGCCATAGGCACAAACACATCAACATTTTAAGTTTGTTTGTGTGAGAGAAATTTTGCAAACAGACGAGCATTCTCCCCACCCTTAAATAATTTTTTCACTGAAAAAATCACAATTTTTGTGATTTGTGAGTAACTACAAATACGTGTGACTCTCAAGAGCGAATTTACATACATGTGAAGCGCGCTCACCCACAATGCCTGCGTCTGATTTGTACCAAATTGCAGGAGTCTGGCTCTTTTCGTTTGGACTGAATCGTGATTTCGACAGACGGACGGGCGGACGGATGGACGGACATGCTTAGATCGTCTTAGATTCCATTACTGATCAAGAATATATATATACTTTATGGTGTCTCAGATGGATATTTCGCTGCGTTACAAACGGAATGACAAAGTGAATATACCCTGCAATTCTTTTTTTGGAGGGTATAAAAAAAAGATCAGATTTACTTAACATGAAGAACATGATTTCGGATTCACTGCAAAGGCTTCGCAAAAGAAAACTTGTTTCAATGACAATCCCAGATAAACATCATTAGAAATGGTCCAGATTTACAATAATTCTTTTTTGATTGGGATGCATTCGGTCGGAATTATGAAAAGAAGGAATAGTGTTGAAGGGATCGATAAAGAAAAAAAAGAGTGGAGAAAACGTTCTTTTAGTACGTGATGGCAAACTGGCACCACCATTTATTAGTCCAGATAAGAAAAATTCGATATCATATTTATGACAGGGTGAGCAGGCAAAACCGCTCAACGGATTTCTTTTTAATTCAGACTAGCACTTGGGTGAAGCACTGCGCAAGAACTACAAAGTAGGGGATGGTATTGAGAGAACAAATGTAGATAGATGAGAATATAGAAAATATTCTGTAGCTGTTACAACCTTTTACTTCGTGGCTGATTTTATCTGCTGCAGGGCCGACGGAAGAAGATGCTGTTACACTGCTCTTTTATGTCTTTATCACTGAAACAGGCTGACAACAACTAACACAACTATGCATTGGTGCTGGTCAGAAAAATTCGGTACTTTATTCATGACTGAGAGCGGGATTGAACTCGGGACCCTCCGCTTTGGACTGATTATCTTTGCATTACTTTGACAAATAGTTACAGAATAAAGGGTGTTGTTAAGCAAGGACACTCAAGCTGATTTGGGTTTATCATATTGCTGATAAGAACGGTCAAGTAGAATCCACCCTATTTGGGTCCAATTAAAATTATTCTTTTATGATGCACAATTACGTTTCTTTAAGAAATTATTGGTTTTCCTGAAAGCCAAATTGTACAGGGTGGCTCAGAAAGACCGAAGTGGTGTGAATTCCATTAAACTTTTTTATTATAATTTTTTTCTTTTCTTTTCAGTATTTTGTAAAGAAGACTTGGACAATTTATAATGGAGCAATACACAACTGAACAACGTGCCCAAATCGTTGAAATTTACTTTTCAAATCAACGGTTCAGCGTGCATACCGCCGTCAATTTAATGTGCGGGTTGAATCCTCTCAGTCAACAATAAACCGTCTGGTTGCAAATTTTCGACAACAAGGAGCAGTAAGGAACCTGCCTGCATCCGGCAGACTACGAACTGTCCACACGTTTGACAATATTCAAGTGGCACAGGAGAGTATTCGGGAGGATCCAGAAAAATCAACCAGGAGACGTTCGACACAACTTGGCATCTCAAGAGGTGCAGCGACCCTCTTGAGATGCGAATTTTGCATACCATAAGAATGTTTCCATACAAAATTCAACTTGTCCAAGAATTGAAACCGACAGATTATTTCCATCAAAAGGCACAAGAGAATCCTAATTTTATTCATAACTTAGTTATGAGTGACGAATCCCATTTCCAATTAAATGGGTTCGTTAACAAGCAAAACTGTAGGATATGGGCTACGGAAAACCCGAGAGTACTTCATCAACGACAATTACACCCAGTTAAGTGTACTGTTTGGTGCGGTGTTTCTTCAGAAAGGATCATTGGCCCTTATGTTTTTGAAAATGAACGAGGTGTCGCCACTTCCATCAATGGTGATCGATATCGGGCCATGTTGGAAAATTTTGTAAGGCCAGCCGTGGAAAACCATCCGCAAATATGGTTCCAACAACGTAGAAGCAATTTTAATTGGCCTCAGCGTTCCCCGCATTTAACCGCTCCAGACTTTCCTTTGGGGTTATTTAAAAGGGGAAGTTTATGTTAATAAGCCTAGGACTATTGAGGAATTAAAAACCAATATTCGAGACGAAATTAACAACATAACACTGGAAGTTTTGCGAAAGGTCATGGAAAATGTGTTGGAAAGACTACATTTGTGCGAAGCAAAAAATGGCCACCACTTGCGGGATATCATTTTTAATAACTAATCGAAAAATATTCCCTATAATTTTACTGTATTTAAAAAGCAAAAAAATTTAAAAAATATGTCTTAAATAAAAAGTTATAAGGAATTCACACCACTTCGGTCTTTCTGAGCCACCCCGTACAAGAGCCTTTAACAAAATTTTTGTTGGATAGTTGGCATTTTGTGACACAAGAACTGCTTCTAACCGAAATCTCTGCAAAACTGAGGCCATAAATTTAAAATATTTTTTAAACCCATTTGCGCTACCTTATTTTCCTAAAGAAAACAAAAGAAATAAAAGAACATGTAACAATATGCCTGCCCTCTTAGGCAGATGAAGTATCGTAGTGGTTTGATATTTTGCATAATTTTCTAACCCAAATAAAAAATGATGTGAATTCTTAATTAAACAACAACAACAACAAAAATTAAAGCAAAAAACAAATAAAGAAATGAAAAATATGCATAAAAAATCAGTGAAAAAAATCCCTTAGAAAACATTAAAAAACAACGTCTTTTGGCGCAAGAAAATGAAAATAAAAAATCAGCGGCCAACACGTTTCACTAAACACTACCAATTCCGGCCAAGTCACGTGGGAATCAAATGACTGCTTCTTACACGCACACCAAGCAACCTGAAACGGAATAGTTCAATGGAACAAGTGAACACTTTAAATATTAAATATGAACATTATTTGGCGAAATAGTCATAAAGAAACACAATAATAATAAAATAAAATAATAACATTCCTTAAGGATTAAAAAGAAACAACTGCTTACAATAATAACTTGCAGCTTTCATTCTGGCCAAGCCTACACCTTGTGTACGCACACAAAAAGAGGAACAACAACAACGACAACAACATGACTTGTCTCGTACAGCTCAATAATAAAAAATAAAGGAATGGAAAATTATAAAATTGACAAATTGATATTTGCATTTAAATTGAAAATTTACATTTCTATAATGCTTGTTAGCAACCTCAGTGTCATATTCTAGGATTGAATAGCAAACACCTCCTTGTCACGAAAAAACGAGCAAAAAAATATCCAAAAAAAAAAAAAGATGTTGGCTTGTGGTCACAATGGGATAATTTACTTTAAATACCTCGTATTCCCCAAACTCCCCCCGACAACCAGTCTCAAGCTCATACATATTTTTCATTTATTTTTCTTGTTATAATTCTGGTTGTTGTTTTGACATTTCGTTTTCCTGTTACTTTGCATTTTTTGACAATTGTATCCGCATATCATTTGGCTGACAAGCAGCCATCAATATTCCTCAGAGTTGCTGTAGAAAATAATTCTGGTGGGCTGTAAAAACGCTGAGTTAGAGTTTAATGCATTGATGTTTAATGCATGAAAAAAATGTAAAATTGATTATGAAGTCAGGGGGTGGTATTTTGTGATATATAATTCAAATAGATTTGTGAAATCATAGTGGTTATTATTTTATAATAGAACAACTCTTTTCCAAATTCCGTCAACTTGTCCAACACCACAGTGATATATGAAGGAAATATGTTCATGTGCAGTAGCAAATCTTAAGAGCTGGAATAAAGCAAATTAATTTATATAGACCAGTTCTTGTTATCAGCTTTGATATTTCCTCAAGCTTCTCATTCAATTCAGTGGAACTTTAAAATAATGTCCTTAGTTATTCTAAGAAATTTTGGGAAAAGGTTCCCTGATGATTTTCATTACTTCCAATCAAAATCGCATAGGAATTTGCTAAAACTCTCAAAAATAAATTGTGATTTTATATATTTATTTATTTAGTTTTTATACCCTCCAAAAAAGAATTTGGAGGGTATATTCACTTTGTCATTCCGTTTGTAACGCATCGAAATATCCATCTCAGACCCCATAAAGTATATATATTCTTGATCAGTGATGAAATCTAAGACGAACTGAGCATGTCCGTCCGTCCGCCCGTCCGTCTGTGGAAATCACGATTCAGTCCAAACGAAAAGAGCTAGACTCTTGAAATTTGGCATAAATATATTTTAAAACTTAGAGCAGGTTAAGTTCGAAGATGGGCTAAATCGGGCAAGAGGGAAAAAACTTCCCCTAAGAAGAACTAAACCAACCCAGAAAAAACAACATAATTTTTAAAGTTTTTTGGTTATTTTGTTAAGAAAATGATATATTTTTATGTCAAATACGGTCCAACGGCTTAAACTTGGAGCCATTAAATAAAATAAAAATATTTTTTGACCCTGCCCACTTCAGTGGGCGTTATTATAGGCAAAAATAGCATAAAAATTTAACAAATTGTTTTACTTAAGCCTACATTCCTTAACAATAACACTTTTAAGCTTTAATGACGAAGCTGAGACGAAACCTGGCACTACTCTGCCCTACCCCCTCCTTCCCCTTCGCCCCCTAAATGACCCTACCAAAAAAAATTTTTTTTTTCAATTTTGTATATAATCATCCCAAGCATTTATCTTTAGAGTTTTATGACTGCCTGTTGCTGCCCTACCCCCTCCTCCCCCTTTGCCCGCTAAATGACCCTATCAAAAAAAAGAAATTTTAATTTTGTATATAATTATCGCAAGCATTTATTTTTAGAGTTTTATGACAAAGGTGAAATGTTTCCCCCACAGCCCTTGCCAGAGCGACCCCGCCAAAATACAGTTTTTATAGCCTCCAAAGAAAATTGTGATGAAGTCTAAGACGGTCTAGCAATGCCCATACGTTCGTCTGTGGAAAACATGATATTGTATATTTTTGAACTCCGCCCCCTTTAGTGGGCGTTGACGTACGATATTATATAAAGGAACTCTGTCCCACCAAGTTAAACATTTTAAATTCACTTACTAAATATTTGGAGGGTATTTAAGATTCGACCCGGTCGAATATAACGTTTTTACTTGTTTTTTTTTTTTGTTTGTTTTTTTGGTGATATACAGTCTAACTATGAATATCCGCATGAACTCTTTTTCTTCCCCTATTTATCCTTCTATTTTAATAAACTGAGGAAAAAGAACAAGTAAGAACGTTATATTCGACCGGGTCGAAACTTAAATACCCTCCAAGTATTTAGTAAATAAAAACTTTATTTTTGTTGTTATTAAAATTTACATTTTTATGGTAAACAAGAAAAAAATTATTTTAATACGATCGTTTCCAATGCATTGGAAGGAACTTGGCTAACACTCCTTTTCGTCAGGATAAAAGCAATTTATGTGTTAATATTTTATATTAAAGTGCGTAGAAGGGACTGAGATAAATTAAAAATGTTTGACCTGCTGGGCCACAGCGTCTTTAAGACATTTTTGTGCCCAATTTTAAAACTCTATACGGGGTCACTCCGAGAAAGACCGTGGGGGAAACATTTCACCTAAATCGTAAAAAAAAATTCAGGGAAGTTAACTACAGAAAAACAATATTTTTCGATAAGGTCATTTAGGGGGGTGAAGGGATAGGCCGGGGGAAGATCAGAGAGCATATTACCTTCGTCGCAAAAACTTATAAATTAAATTTTTAAAGAATGTTGGCTTAAAGAATACAATTTGTTAAATATCTGCAGTATTTGTATACCCTTCACAAAAAAGTGAAAGGTTATATAGGTTTGTCATTCCGTGTGTAATTTCTTCGATATGCACATGGGACCCCATAAAGTATATATATTCCGGATCCTTACGAATAGCGATAACGATTGAGCGATGTCCGTCCGTCTGTACGTGAAACGGGTTTCCCAAGCCCCCAGAAGAGCTAGAGACTTCGTTCTTGGACCGTTGGATTGGATATGAACTTAAATAGAGTGCTATTGAATTTCAGAAAGATCCGAACTATGGTTCCAGAGCTGGGAAGCTTACACCTATTTCTCGAAGCAAAATTTATACCAAAAATCAATTTTTTTTAATGTTTGTAAATTAAACCTATTTCTTGCTTTGGGAAGGCTCAATGGTCTATTAGAAATTAAAAATATTATAATTTTTTTCCAGGGATGGAAAATTAAAAAATTTTTTTTCGGCTCATTCCGTATTTTGTAGTACATGTAGTAACTAAAATTGTTAAAAATTATAAGTTTTTCTTTTACAAACCCTCTTTATACGTCATGAAGATTTGCATTGGCCAAAAAAAAATTTTTATTTCTAATTTTGGTTCCAGGGGTGGGAAATTGCATTTTTTTTATACATGAAAGTAATCAAACAGGCAACTGATGTTGTTTTTTTTTTGTTTTTTCCTAACTAAGCCTGTCTTATAATTTAGGAAGAACAAAATTGGTATCAAAAATTTAAAAATAAAAAATAAAATTTCGAATCCAGGGTTGGACAAATGAAATATTTTATGGTACATGAACGTGACCAAAAAGTTGAAAAATTTAAATTTTTTTGTCAAGTAAAACTATGTTACATCTTTTATTTAAACCTACTTCCTCTTTTAGCAAGGAATAAAGAAGAATTACAACTGTAAAGGGTATTTAATATTCGGCTCAGCCGAATATAGCACTTTTACTTCTTTTTTAAACAAATTAATTTATAATTGCGATTTAATTTGCGCCAGTAATTTGCATAAAATCGTAGACTTTATTTTGACAAAATTATATATTTTTTTAATAAATTAGACTAAAAGGAAATTGCCTTCGAAGTGCTAGCAAAGACTGGTTGCACCTTAGACTCCAGCGTATTCTGGAGGATGATGTTCTTAGTTGCTGGTCCTAAAGAAATTAATATGTTTTCTGCTTTTTGACTTAAACTTTAAATTTTTTTTAAAGTTCTCTTAAAAAAAAAGAATTTCATGAAATTTTTCGGGATTTTAGTGAATCTTTTTCTTTTAAATTGAATTTTTGTATATTTAATAAAAAATTTAGATTTAGAAGTGGAATTGATTTCATATATTGATTCCTCAGAAAACAAAGAAGGAAAAAATTTTTTGATATGAAATTTTTTTTTGATTTCACTCGCTTATATCGTTAAAAATTATTTTATTCCTGATAAAAAAATAATAAAATTTTTTTCCCTTTCTTAGTATCGTAGAATATTTATTTCTTCCCTTGGAGGAAAAAATTCGGAGGAAATTATAGTTCAAAATAGGAAATGAGCAAAATTTTTTGATATTTATTGCATTTCTAACCATTCATTTGGTAATTGTCCTTCTTATTCCGTAACTATTTGTCGACGTCACGTCAACACAATATTAGTAATTTTAAGCCAATTTTATATTTCACCTAAGAAATTATAGAAAAAAACAAACCGCCTCCTTTTGGTTATTATCAATTTACTTATTACTGCACTTTTGTATCTTCAACAGCGATCTAAATTGTTTATTGACTATAAACAAAACCGTCTAAAGCGTATTCTAATGCAATTATGTATCTCACATCATTAAGATTTATAGATAACGTCGTTATTCTAGCACTTGTAGTGCGATTTGTTGTGTAAATATTTTTGCAATTAATAGCAAGCAATTGCTGCTAAAGACTCGATAGGAAAAGGAAAATAAAATACTTAATGAACTCCATGTGCACACGATAAAACAAATCATTTCAACTCGTATATAAATTTTTTACTAAGCGGTTCTGAATGGAAATGAATTAAACAACTTAGAACGAGTAGTTCAACTTAAAATAGTGCGTGAGATATTTAATGGTTTTTTTTTTCTTTCATATTATTCTAACAACACTTTACGAGTGTAGCAGAGTTTACCTATTTTTACAAGCCGTCGATTTACATACAATGCGTGAAGTTTATAAATTTTTAATTGAAAGCAATTAAATGTTTCATGTGTAATAAAGACAAGAAAACTACGGTAAGGAGTTTAGACTTGAATAAAATATTTTATGAACGCATTCAAATAGTTTAAAGCAAGTGTTTTAGATCTTGCCAGATTGATTGTGCTGTAAAGTAAATGTTTTGTATGAGGCAGCGCTTCAAAGAAAAATTGATGGGTAGCGAAAGAAATAAAATATCGATACTTTAGATTACAAGTGGTTCTTAAGCCCTGCAATATTTTCACTTCTTTGCTAATAAATAAAAACTCACACATATTCATTTTTTGTATGAAGCAGCACATTTAATGCATATAAATGTGTATGTTCGTGTGTGTGTGTGTGTGGTGCAGAGTGTAATTGCATTTCATTTTATGTGTAAGGGATTTTTGCGTGCATTTTTCATATTAAACTAATAGATTCCTGTTAAGTGCTTAATTATTGCATGGCCCTAATATTGCGTACTCTCTTTGTTATATCACATTATGAGAAAAAGCCATAAAAATATTTTAAAGCAGTCCTTTTTTTGTTTGTTATGTGGTCAAGTATGTCTATATGCCTGCATTTCATTGGTTCTTACACCAAAACATCAGTAGACTTTAATTTAATTCCAAAATAACAAAACCTCTCAGCTTATACATAAACTCCCAAAGATCAATTGAGAATTACACAAGCAAAAACCATAGGATTTGAAATTAAGGAAAACACAACAAACTAATTTTATTCGACATAAATCGATGTTGTTTTTTTTAATATTTTGAAGCTTTATGCTAGAGTTAATGTCGACGTCGTCAACGGCGTCAAATGTCAAAAAAAAAGTTGAATCGTTTGAAATTGTATGAGAGCATTTAATCTCAACGCGTTGCAACGCCGTAAAAGTTCAATCTATTTCAACTTTTTCGGCGTTGAAACGCCGTCAACGGCGTCGACATTACCTCTAGCATTAAAATAATTTATTAAATTTTGCTGTAGCAACAACGCAATATAAAGGGTGTTTTTTATGAAGTTTTTTTTTTTATACGAATCACGCTGTTGTCTGACAACTGTTTTGACAGTTTAAAGTGACGTCTCTACTCAGTATTGTTTGGCAAATCATCATGAACAGGTTAACTCCAGAACAACGCTTCCAAATCGTGGAAATTTATTTTTAAAAACAGTGTTCAATTAAAAATGTTTATCCGCTTTTTTACCGCAAAATTCTCTTCAGTGATGAGGCGCATTTTTGGTTGAATAAACATGTCAACAAGCAAAATTGCCGTATTTGGAGCCAAGATAATCCACACGCCGTTCAAGAATTACCAATGCATCCCGATAAATGTACTGTTTGGTGCGGTCTATGGGCTGGTGGAATCATCGGTCCTTATTTCTTTAAAAATGAGGAAGGACGACGCGTTACCGTGAATGGAAATCGATACAGAATCATGATCAATGAATTTTTGGTGCCAAAACTTCAAGACGTGGATGTAAACGAAATGTGGTTTCAACAGGATGGTGCCACTTGTCATACTGCGGGCGAAACAATGGACTTATGGAAAGATCATTTCAACGACAACATTATTTCGAGAAATTGACCGGTGAATTGGCCTCCGCGTTCGTGTGATTTGACGCCACTCGATTATTTTTTGTGGGGATACCTGAAATCATTGGTTTACGTGGATAAACCAGCAACGATTGACGCTTTAGAAACCAGTATTCAACGTGTCATTGCTGAAATACGCCCTCAAATGCTTGAAAAGGTGGTCGAAAATTGGACCTCCAGAATGAAAATATAAAAAATTTTTTTGGCCATTTCATAATTTGGCATGAGTTTTATTTAAATTTCAAATCAGCAAGCTCTTATAAAAACACCCTTTATTTATATTGGAGGCTTTTTTAGCTGCATGATAACTGTGATATGGCAGCTGGAAATGTCTGATGATCTTAACCTTTAGATGACATCACGCTACAAGTGCTGTTGGCATATCATATCATATCGCTACTTATTTCTCTCTCAAATGGTTAAGGAATCCCCTTTTTGTATACCCTTTACAAAAAAGTGGAAGGTTTTATTTAGGTTTGTCATTCCATTCCATTTGTAATTTCCTCAATATTAATATGCAACCCCATAAAGGATATATATTCTTAATCCTTATAAATAGCGATGACGAATGAGTGATGTCCGTCTATCTGCACGTGAAATCGGTTTTCCCAAGCCCTCAGAAGAGCTAAGGACTTCGTTCTTGGATAGCTGGATTGGAAATAAACTTAAATAGAGTAGTATTGAAATTCAGAAAAATCCGAAATACGGATCCAGAGCTGGGAAGCTTACGCCTATTTCTGGACGCAAAATGAACTACCAAAATCCAATAATTTTTTTGGTTGATTGTTAATTAAACCTATTTCATACTTTGGCAAGAATAAAATTTGTATTAAAAGCTAAAAAAATAATTATTTTTTTGCAGGAATGGGAAATTGCAAAAAAATTCTACCTAAAAGGAATTATTTTTTTTATTTATTTTTTTATTTGCTAATTAAAACTGTTTTAGAATTTAGGAAAAATAAAATTTGTATTTAAATTTAAAAAATCAAAATTTCGATTCCAGGGTTGGATAACTTCAATATATCGTAGTACGTGAAAGTGACCAAAATGCCAACAAATGTAAAGCTTTTCTTAAATAAAACTGTTTTACACCTGAAGAGTTACATTGGTAAGAAAAACAACGAAAAATTTTTTTATTTAGCTTTCAGGGTTGGGGAATAGATTTTTTTATGCACAAAAGTAAGCTAAAGGTAACTGAAATTTGTTTGCTAATTAAAACTATTTTATAATTCAGGAAGAATCAAATTGGTATAAAAATCTTAGGAAAAATTAAAATTTCCATTCCAGGGTTCGAAAACTACAATATTTTGTAGTACATGAAAGTTTGGTCAAGAAGAATGGTTACAAATTTTAAGTTTTTCTTAAACACAACTATTTTATGTTTCATTAAGAGTTGCATTGGTAAAAAAAAACAAATTAAAATTTCGCTTCCAGGGTTGGGAAATTTAAATTCTTTTTTTTTACATAAAAGTATCCAAAAAGGAAACTGAGGCTTTTTTCTAAATAAAACTATTTTACAATTCAGAAAGAACAAAATTGGTATTTAAATTTAAAAAAAAATCAAAATTTCGATTCCAGGGTTGGACAACTGCAATATTTTGTAGTACATGAAAGTGACCAAAATGGTTATAATTTATGTTTTTCTTAAATAAAACTGTTTTATGCTTCATTAAGAGTTGCATTGGTAAAAAAAAAAACAATTTAAATTTCGCTTCCTGGGTTGGGAAATTTAAATTTTTTTATGCATAAAAGTAACCAAAAAGGCAACTGACCTATTTTTTTTTTTTTGCTAATTAAAACTATTTTACAATTCACGAAGAACAATATTTTTATTAACATGTTAAAAAACTTTCCAGGGTTGGTCAACTGATATATATGTATATTGTGGTATTTGAAAGTGACCAAGAATGTTACAAACATTAATTTTTTGTTATATAAAACTATTTTATACCTAATTAAGAGTTGCATTGCTAAAAATAAAAATAAATAAAACTTCGCCTGCCAGGGTTAGGAAATTGAAATTTTTTGGTATATAAAATTAGCCACATACGTTACAAATTTTGGATTTTTAGTGAATTAAACCTATTTTATACTTGGCGATATATTAAATTGGTGTTAAAAACAAACAAAAAATACATTAGAAATTCAGCTCCAGGGTTTGGAAAATGAAAATTTTTGATATTTGCTGAATTTTTTCTTTTTGTTTACAAATTAAAAATATTTTTGATATTTGTAAAATAACTTCATTACTACTAGAAATCAGAAATGCCTTGAGAGCTGAAATTTTTAAATTTATGCTTAAAACTTAAAATAACTAAATAACAGAATTTTGTTTCTTTGGTAATTAAATCTATTTTCTATTTAAGCAAGAAACAAGGTATACATCTGCGAAGGGTATTTAATAGTCAGCACAGCCGAATATAGGACTTTTACTTGATTTTTTTTTATTTTTTTGCTTATAAATCCACCCTCGCTAACTAGCCTTTTTTTTGTATATAATTATTATCGTGAGAATATTTCGAAATGCCATATAGAACAAATATTAAACAACTAAAACTAATTAAATTCAATTAAATAACAATCAAACAATGTCACGCGTTAGCCATCAAATGTTGCCTGTTGACTGGTTGTCCAAAACACCAATACTTTTCGACTACACACACACACACACACTCACATAAAAAGATTCGTGCTCGAAAAGGACATCAACATCATTTATTTTTACGTTTAGCGTTAAAAAAAATTAACAACTGTTAAAAAAATATATAATCATGATTTAAAAACAAAAAAATACCCACTACCTAAAAAAAAAGTTTCCATTTTATAACGCAATTATATTGTGGGAACCAGTAAAAAAAGACAGCAAGCCAGTTTTATTTTTTCATTTCTACAATTATTTGTTAACGCTACTTACGAAAACGGTGGCATATGCTGGCCATGAGTTAAACTTGGTAACATTTCAACCGATCAGTTAACCAACTACGGCTAAACTTCAATATTAGAGCAAGAATTTTATAAATAATTTCCAATGCTCTTTCTCTGAAATCTTTAAAGCATCTAGAATTCAAAGCTTTCTTAGTCCTAAGGCCTAAAAATAATACTACATCTTCGTTAAGCTCATCTTAAGTTCTGCTACAACTTAGACAAAAATAGATATCCGTCTGGAATTCTATGTCCTTTTTTTTCTTTTTATTCATTTTTTTCGTCACTCCAACAGAAATGAAATTGACACGCGATTGTTAGAGTTGAACATGCAAGTGACAGAAGTTATAATGTTGTTGGTAACTTTTTCCTTGTTTTTTTATATATATAATTTTTTATTATTTTTATATTCTTTTAAATATCTATTTTTTAATCTATGTAAATATTTAGTACAAATGCAGCATAGTACTGTTTTTATTCAACTCATTACTATATCTGTAGTCGTTATGAGTTATTTTTTCTTTTGTATTTGATGAGTGGCAATTACAATGGGACAAATTAAAACATCATGTAAAGCGTGATTTCCTTAGAGCGTCACAACACCAGAGCAACGCATACAAATTGTTGAAATTTTTAATCAAAAAAATTGTTCTATCCGTCAAACTCATCATGCACTTCTTCTTCCATTTTATGGCATCCATAATCGTCCTTCAGAGCGGCTAAATGGTAGATCAATAGATCGTTTTCGGAGCACATTTTCTGTTACTGATAATGGGCATCCCGTGAGATGCCGAACAGAAGAATCTGTAGCCGTAACATTAATTTTATAAAATTTCTTTCCGTGTTATTAATATTAAACATATATTTCCTTGTTTTATTATACCCTTCACAAAAAAGTGAAAGGGTATATGTATATAGGTTTGTCATTCCGTGTGTAATATCTTCGATATGCACATCGGACCCCATAAAGTATATATATTCTGGATCCTTATGAATAGCGAAGACGATTGAGCGATGTCCGTCTGTCCGTACGTGAAATCGGTTTTCGTTGTTTTTGTTTTTTTTGCTATCTAAAACTATTTTATATTTTAGGAAGAACAAAATTGGTATCAAAAATTTCCAAAAAAAAATCAAAATTTCGAATCCAGCGATGGACAAATGCAATATTTTATAGTTCATGAAGGTGACCAAAATGGTTGGAAGTTGTAAATTTTTCTTAAATAATATTACTTTATTCCTCATGAAGAGTTGCATTGGTTAAAAATAAAACAAAAAAAATTAAAATTTCACTTCCAGGGTTGGGAAGTTTAAAGCTTGTTGGTACATGCAATATATTGTAGTACATGAAGGTGAACAAAATGGTTGCAAATTTTATGTTTTTCTTAAATAAAACGACTTTATACCTAATGAAGACTAGGATTGGTAAAAAAAAATTAATTTCGCTTCCGGGGATGGGAAATTGAAATTTGTTATACGAAAAAGGCAACGTCGGTTTTTGCTCATTAAAACTATTTTTTAGTTCAGGACAAACATAATTGGTATCAAAAATTTAAAAAGAAATAAATCAAAATTTAGATTCCAGAGTTGGATGACTGCAATATTTTGTGGTACATGAAAGTGACCAAAATGGTTACAAATATTAAGTTTTTCTTAAATAAAACTATTTCATGCCTCATTAAGAGTTGCATTGGTAAAAAAATTTAAATTTCGTTTCCAGGGTTGGGAAATTGAAATATATAAAAGTAACCAAATAGGCAATTGACGTTGTTGTTTTTGCTAATTAAAACTATTTTATAATTCAGGAAGAACAAAATTGGTATTAAAATCTTAAAAAATCAAATTTTCGACTCCAGGGTTGAACAAATAATATATTTTATGGTACATGAAAGTGACCAAAAAGTTTAAAAATTTTAATTTTGTCGTCAAGTAAAATTATGTTACATCTTTTAATTAAACCTACTTCCTGTTTTAGCAAGAAAGAAAGAAGATCTACATCTGTGAAGGGTATTTAAGACTCGGCACAAGGGTCTTTCATTAAGTGCTTTCTATTATTAAATTTAAATAAAACAAAATGTGTGTGTGAAATATCATAGAAATATTTTATTAATTTGAAATTGATACTGATGCCATTATGTGTGGAATATAAGATTGTTCAAAAGTCCGAAACAGCTTCTTAGCTGTGGCAGACTTTTGGATGCTGTGTAGCGCATTCAAAATGTTAAATTTTCCAGGACTCTGTCCCTTAACGCAGGCTTAATTTGAGTTCTATTGGCTGTGAATACCGCTGTGGTTTATGGCTTATTTGCATGGACCTCAAGAAAACGCCACAAGAAAGAGTCTAATGAAATCAAATCCCACGATCTCGATGGTCAGGTCACATCGCCTCCACGTGGGATAATCATACCATAAAATCAATCGTGAAGAATAAACAATATATCATGAGCTGGAAGGCCAGTAGCGTCGTTCTATTGTAATTACATGGCGTTCAGACCTAAAGAAGGTGGCAATTATCGACCTATAGAACTCGCCGTTGACAGTAATAGCCTATCCAAATTCCTTCTCTATGAAACCTGAACCAATCAAGTCACCAATCCAAAATCCATGCCAAACACTGACCTTATTAGGATACATTGGACACTGTTAAATATCATGTGGATGGTGTATGTCTATAGCAATTTCTCCGGAATCGAGTGCATCATGAGTTAACCAACTAACGTTTTCCATACCTATAATATTAACCTTGAACATGCAAATCACATAGTGGCCACCACTATTTTGCAAGCACACACAGATAAATGTAATGCTTTCTGCTATTTAAGACATTTAAAAGTTCCATTTGTAATTAACTTAACAACAGTTTTGACAATTTTGTGCCAGAGACTTGAAATTTTTATTTAAAATTTCGCCGTCTTCTTTTATAATTCTTGATAATTTGTCTGCCACAAAGAAAGTGTTAATCAACAAAACACAATGATGCCATAATTACAAGAGAAATGGGGGAGTTATTTGTTTATGTAGAAAAATATGTTTAATTCTAGAGCACGATCAGACGAAGCAGCAAAATGAAAAAGCAAAAAGTTATCACTTTCTTTCGTTTAGCCATCGCCTAGTCTTCACTTTAGGTTGTTTGAAATACTTAATGCTGAAATTTGGGATCCCAACAGTCAGTTTAGTTTAAAAGAGATAGTGTGATGCTCAGCCTCAGTAGGAAAGCTAAAGATCTAGGCTTAACTCTTATTAAGAATTTTTATACTATCCATCTTGCACAGTAGAGCAGAAGAGCTGTTTTCGAAAGCCGCTACACTTTCATCATCAGTAACGATATATATATTTTATTTTTGTCACCAGTTATTAATTGTCTTGGTTGAATATGATATTCGTAACACTTTTTATACCCTCCAAAAAAGAATATGGAGGGTATATTCACTTTGTCATTCCGTTTGTAACGCAGCAAAATATCCCTCTTGGGACACCATAAAGTCTATATAATCTTGATCACTGATGAAATCTAAGACGATCTGACCATGTCCATTCGTCCGTCCATCCGTCTGTGGAAATCAAGATTCAGTCCAAACGAAAAGAGCCAGACTCTTGAAATTCGGTACAGATATATCCTGAAGGATAGCAAAGATCAAGTTCGGAAATGGGATAAATCGGACAAGAGGGAAAAAAATTCCCCTAAGAAGAACTAAATCAACCTCTAAAACACAACATAATTTTTTAAGTTTTTTTGTAATTTTGTTAAGCAAATCATATATTTTTATGTCAAAGAATGTCCAACACGTTAAATTTGGAGCCATAAAAGCAATAAAATTAATCTTTGGACCCCGCCCTCTTTAGTGGGCGTTATTATATTCAAAAATATTGTACAAAATATAACAAATTGTTCTACTTAAGCCTACATTCCTTAAAAATAAAATTTTTAAGCTTTAATGACGAAGCTGAGACGTAACCTGGTACTACTCTGCCTTGTCCCCTCCTCCCCCTTTGCCCCCTAAATGACCCTATCAAAAAAAAAATTTTTTTTAAATTTTGTATTCCAAACATTTATTTTTGAAGTTTTATGGAAAAGGTGAAATGTCTCCCCCACGGCCCTTGCCAGAGAGACTCCGACAATATATTGTTTTAATACCCTCCAAAGAGAATTGGACCCCATAAGGTATATATATATATATATATATATATATATATATATTCTTGATCAGTGATGAAGTTTAAGCCCATACGTTCGTCTGTGGAAAACATAATATAGTCTATTTTTGGACCCCGCCCCCTTTTGTGGGAGTTGACGTACGATATGATATGCATAGTGTAAATACTGAACAATTTGTATTCCTTAAGCCAATAAGAAGCTGAGTGGTCTCTGATCTTGCAGAGGTGAAACGTCTCCCCCACAGCCCTTCTCGGAATGACCCTGTTAAAATAGAGATTTAAAATTGGATACAGAGATGTCTTAAAGGAATTCTGCCCCACCAACTTAAACATTTTAAATTTACTTACTAAATATTTGGAGGGTATTTAAGATTCGACCCGGTCGAATATATTGTTATTTATATAAATTTTATCAGGCAATAGCAGACGAGAGCTGTATCACACCAATGGTGACATACTTTTATTCTGTGTGTTACCGTTTGGTTATTTTTTTCTATATCCCATTTTTGGAATTTCAATTTAATAGATGAATATTTTTCCTTGCGCCTTAGAATTTTGATCGTAACTGGTTCTTTCTGAATACCATGGCAAGGACCTTTGTATATACACATATAACAATCACTTTGCATTAATAAAAATGAACTTAAGTTATTTATAGATAAATATGGCCCGTCTGACCGTTCTGCAATACTTTAACAGAAGATGAATGAATAAAAACCAACTGCGCGCCAGTATTTACTCTGAAAGGCACATCAAACGTGAGCGAGTGTCAACAGAATATTTAAACAAAAAAATAAATTCTTTTACATTTCCAAAGTCACAAAGCTGTTTTATAAGTACAACAACAACAAAAAAACAAATTTATAAAATAAATACAGATTTACATAGACAAAAAATTAACCAACATTAATGCAGAAAGAAAGGAAAAATATGAACGGAAATTCAAAGACAAACATAATCAACTCATTACAAAAACAGACGGAAATCAGTAGAAAATGCATTCGCATAGTCAGTCATTTAAAGCAGCAGACTGGTACAAGAGACAAAAAAATAAAATAAAGCATCACGAGGAAATCCGTGTATAAAGAATTAACTACTGCCAGAGTACGATTATAGAAGACAAGTGTAACCCAGACAAACAGAAAATTCAAACTTGTGCATACAAACATTTTTAATTTTGTAACGAATTCTCAATTACTCTTAAGCTCTAAATACATAGGCGACAGCAAGCAGCAATATGTCAAAAATAAAATCCATGTGTTTAAATGAAAACGATTATTTTGACGGCAGCACAGCAGCAGGACTGCACAACAGCATTTGCTGCTGCTGCCCACCTCGGCTATTTTCTATTTTGACGGGGAGTAATAAACAAATATAATGTTGCCATAAAATGGAAAAATACGAACAAAAACTTTTTTTTAATATTAAGTCTAGTACTCTGTTTGAATTTGAGGAAAATGTTGCGCAACATCAATTATTTCAGTTTCAGTTTTTATACCCTTCACAAAAAAGTGAAAGGTTTGTCATTCCGTGTGTAATTTCTTCGATATGCACATGGGACCCCATAAAGTATATATATTCTGGATCTTTATGAATAGCAATGACGATTAAGCGATGTCCGTCTGTCCGTCTGTCTGTATCTGAAATCGGCTTTCCCAAGCCAATTCAATTGACGTTGTTTTTTTTTGCTATCTAAAACTATTTTATATTTTAGGAAGAACAAAATTGGTATCAAAAATTACCAAAAAAAATTAAAAATTTCGAATCCAGGGATGGACAAGTGCGATATTTTATAGTTCATGAAGGTGACCAAAATGGTTGTAAATTGTAAATTTTTCTTAAATAATATTACTTTATTCCTCATGAAGAGTTGCAGTGGTTAAAAATAAAACAAAAAAATTTAAATTTCATTTCCAGGGTTGGGAAGTTTAAAGTTTTTTGGTACATGCAATATACTGTAGTACATGAAAGTGACCAAAATGGTTGCAAATTTTAAGTTTTTCTTAAATAAAACGACTCTATACCTAATGAAGACAAGGATTGGTAATAAAAATTTAATTTCCCTGACAGGGATGGGAAATTGAAATTTTTTTTTTTACATAAAAGTAACCAAAAAGGCAACTAACTAACTAAAACTACTTTTTAGTTCAGGAAAAACATAATTGGTATCAAAAATTAAAAAAAAAACAAAATTTAGCTTCCAGAGTTGGATAACTGCAATATTTTGTGGTACATGAAAGTGACCAAAATGGTTACAAATATTAAGTTTTTCTTAAATAAAACTATTTCATGCCTCATTAAGAGTTGAATGGGTAAAAAATTTAAATTTCGTTTCCAGGGTTGGGAAATTGAAATATATAAAAGTAACCAAATAGGCAATTGACGTTGTTGTTTTTGCTAATGAAAACTATTTTATAATTCAGGAAGAACAAAATTGGTATTAAAACCTTAAAAAATCAAAATTTCGACTCCAGGGTTGAACAAATAATATATTTTATGGTACATGAAAGTGACCAAAAAGTTTAAAAATTTAAATTTTTTTGTCAAGTAAAACTATTTTACATCTTTTAATTAAACCTACTTCCTGTTTTAGCAAGAAAGAAAGAAGAATTACATCTGTGAAGGGTATTTAAGATTCGGCACAGCCGAATATAGCACTTTTACTTGTTTTACTTTTTAATTGAAATGATGTTTTCCATTTTCAATGAGAAAATTTTTAGTGTCAAAAATTATCGTACGAAATAAATAACATTCATATTATTTCACATGTTTTTCATAAATTAAAACAGAGTACTAGTTTAGCAATATTTTTCCATAAATATTTCGATTGAATATTTTTTGTACGGGTTCTGTCAGAATTTCACATGAAATTTTAAACAGAGTACTAGGCTTTAAACATAAAAGAACATTACAAAAATACAATATAGAAATAAATATATGTGTTTTTATAGTTTTTCGTGATATTATTACATTTTGTATCAATAACTTTAATTTTTTTCATTATAAAATATAAATGCGGCATCCCTGATTGATTTACACATCAGCTGATTATTATGTTGTTGCTGTCTTCAAAATAATTATGAAGCCTGACCTCAGAGCAGCATTTGAAGTTGGCAGGGTTTGAAGCCGTGAAGTTGTGAACTCTGCTATCGTCTAAGTGTTTAGAACTTTAGGGTGTCATATTAATTTTTAACATACGACTACTATACGTGATATAAAAATATAATCCTTTAGTCTTAAAAATGTTTATTTATATATTAAATTGATTTAAGATTGTTAGGCTAATTGTTCGAAAGTTGTTTTTTGTTTAAACCACAGAAAGACATGATAAATACTCCAAGGCACAGAGGAAAGTCAACATCAGTTTTTGTTATTCAACTTACACAGCAGAGCAGAACAGCTGTTTTCGAAAGACGCAACCCTTTCATCATCAGTGCTCATGTGTATTGTGTTTGTCACCACTTATTAGGTGGCTTAGTTGAATGTGATAACAGTTCCTATTTACACAAATTTTATTGTGAAAAAGAATACGAGAACTGTATCAACCTAATGTTAACATGTTATTGTTTTAATACCCGTGTAACCGTTCTGATTATTTTTCTTCATGTCTCATTTTTCTGAATTTTTTGTTCCATCATACCTAAGTCAAACTTTTTTGGTTTGAATTTTATACTTAAGTACATGTGAATGTTTTCCAATTTTATTATTGGTAGCTCAAGCCATAGCTTAAATTTGTATGTTTGTTTATAATTTTTTTTAATGTGTTAACATCTATACGCGTGCCTCTAGGGCAGTAAACTATCAGTTTCAATACATACGCAAGTGTAAGGTGTAAGATGTAAGAGTTTGTTTGTTCGTTGCTTGGCAGTCGGTATTGAAAGTGATTATTGGGCGATTTTCATATAATTTTCCCACGCGATTTTCTCCGGAAATTCATAGCCGATTTTATTAATTTTTGGATTAAAACGCTAGTGCAGCTTTCGACGAAGAGTTTAGGCCAAAAGTTAAGGCGATCCGATATCGGCGAGCGGAGATTTAAGTGTTTTAATTCGGAGTATTAATTTGGATTAATATTAAAAAAGTGTTTTATGTTGATCTTCGCTTTTGTCTTATGTATAGCAAAGAGAATAGTGACGTGGTTATACGTACATATATAAAAATGAGATAGCAAGACAGCAACGTATGTAGCTAATGTACAAACATAACAATGTATGTAAGTACATTTGTCTGTTGCTTTGCATTCTCTTTGTTTTTTGTGGGTTTAGTATAAAATAAATAAACAAAATGGTGTTAACACATCGCCCGTGAGTTCGAACACTCATTGATTTTTTTCATACACTTACATACATCGAAGATTTATAATCCATAACTGAGCTAACCAGGCTCAAACAGAAATATTTGCTGGGTTATGTTAACTTATAGTTTACCAATACAAATCTAAAGATAATGCATTAAATTTATTTCGTTTGCGAAAAAAGAAGGAACACAAAGTGCGCGATATACAAAATGTATTGTGGAGTAGGACATTTTTCTTAAAGGATTTCTACCATCATCTTCCTTCGGCATATCTATTGGCAGAGCACAGACTCCAGCTGTGATTTCTTTTCTGGGATTGCTTTCTTCTCCACTTCTTACATTTTTTTTTATCCTTCTTGTTATGTTATGCTTTTTCCTTTTCTTTGACAATATCTTTTACTTATCCTAAAGAGGTCTTGTTAAAATATCTCGTCCTGTTATAAGAGCAGACTAAGAGATAAAAACTGCATCATACCCCTTCGTTGTCAATGGAAGGAATTATTTTTAGCATTTGGAAAAAGAAATAAGTAAAAGGATTTTGTTTTTGCGGTTGTTGATGGCACAGATTATGTTCAGCAGTGTGAAAAGATTTTTGGTATTTTAAACATGGGCTCTGCAGCATTTATACAGCTAAAATCTATTTAAAAATGCAGCTAAATTTCTCGTGTCTACTTTGGCTACAGAAAGAAAAAAACGCAGAAGGAATAGTGTTTTAATGGTTGTGCATTTTAAAAATGCTTGCGAAATACTGCAAAACGAGCAAATGATTTCATATTTTCTTTGAATTTAAATATTTTGGCGCGCTTTAGCCGACAAGAATTAATGAATTTAATTACTGCGATTTAGTGTTGGACTGCTTTTTTTACTTAAAAGGATTTTTAAGGATTATCCGCATTAAAGGTTAAGATATATAATGAAAGTGAAAAGAGTGGTATTGGGTCTAAAGATTTGTCTGTATATTGAAAGAGTAGATAGTAAATAGGAAATGTAGCATTCCTGTGGTGACAAGTTTTAATTTCAATAAAAATTATTCAGTTTTTGTTTAAATGTTACGGAAAAAAATCTCAATAGAAAACAAAGATGGTCTAAGACTTACAGTTGATTTTTAGTACTACACCCTACACAAATCTTTCAACATGAAGTACTGGGTCCTGAGAACCACTTAGAACTTCTCATAAAACCCGCCAGGGCAGCCAGCGGAGCATCCCTGAGGCAGTCCAGATGTCGCAGGAAACGAGAGCATGCATGTCTAAGACTACGCTCTGGCAGAGGCAGGCAGCCACCAAGGAAATGCTGTACTGACTCTTCCTCCTTTTTGATCGAAACAGCTCCTGCAGCGATCATCATGGGGAAAGCCCAAATTGCACAGTGCCCCGTCAAGACCCCTAACAGAAATGCCAACGACTTCTTCCCAAAAGTCAGAAGCTGTCTAGTCCTAACTCTGTTAAACGAGGGCCATAAAGTTTTGAAGACCCTACAGGTGGTAATTGTTGACCACCTGCTTGTCACCTTCCTCTCTGCCCACTCTTCAATTATGTTCAGCAGCTCAACTAAGGAAATGTCAATATACGTGAGACTGCTTCATTCAAGGCCGAACCTGCTCTTGCGCATTCTTTGGCCATTTCATTTCCCTGAATGCCTTCATGTTTTGTTACCCGAACAATCTTGACGTAATGTCTTTTAAGTCGAGCCAGAGATTGAATGCATGCCAGTACACATTTCGACTTTATTATCCCGAGTCCAGGGCTCTAATTGCTGCCAAACTATCTATACAAATGTCAATAGCTCAGGCCTCTAAACAGAGCCCATTAATTCTTAATGCTGCCTCGGTAATGGTATAAATTTCTGCCTGAAAAACTGTTGAGGTATCGGTTATCCTGGGTAATACTGAAAGGCCGAGATCGTCGGTAAATACCATCGAACCAGTACCAGTGTCCATTTTCGAGCCATCCGTAAACGGCTGCATTACTTCTAGTCCCAGAGTTTTCCATCCAGTATTTCCTCTCAGGGAATCCGACTGAGAAGGGTCTGTCAAAAGTCATGACGGGAGTCATATAAGCAGTTTGTCTTCCCCAGGACCTGCCCTCCTACCTTTTGTAGGATAATGGCATGTCCAGTACGGTCATGCCTGAAGTTGCCTGACTCAATGAGCCTAAGGGCAGATCTTGCAGCTAAATGAAGCATTGCCTCTCAGGTTTATGTGAATAAATTAGAAACAATTCGATGAGATACAGTCACATATCGCGGAAAAAGTTTATATGAAAAACGAGTCTCATGGCTGAGAACAATTGTGTGATAAAATATCGCCACCAATTTCAAACAAGTTTGATGACTGATATGAGAAATGAAAATGAGATTTGTAAATTTTATTTTTTCCTAGGGAACACGGATCATATATATTAACAGCTTAATATTTATACCCTCCCACTTTGTCATTCCGTTTGCAACGCAGCGAAATATCCATCTCAGACCCTATAAACTATATATATTCCTGATCAGTGATGAAATCTAAGATGATCTGAGCATGTCCGCCCGTCCGTCCGTCTGTAGAAATCATGATTCAGTTCAAGCGAAAAGAGCCAGACTCTTGAAATTTTCTATAAATATATCTTGAAGGATAGTACAGGTCAAGTTCGTAAATGGGCTGAATCGGGTCAGAGGGAAAAAAGTTCCCCTGAGAAGAACTAAACCAACCTCTAAAAAACAATATAATTTTTAAAGTTTGTTAGGCAAGCGATATATTTTTATTTGAAAGAAGTTTCAACACGTTAAACTTGAAGCCATAAAATAAAAAATAATAATTTTTGGACCCCGCCCCCTTTAGTGGGCGTTATTATATGAAACAAGTAAAAACGTTATATTCGACCGGGTCGAATCTTAAATACCCTCCAAATACTTAGTAAGTGAATTTAAAATGTTTAACTTGATGGCACAGAGTTCCTTTATATAATATCGTACGTCAATGCCCACTAAAGGGGGCGGGGTTCAAAAATAGACAATATCATGTTTTCCACAGACGAACGTATGGGCATTGCCAGACTGTCTTAGACTTCATCACTGATCAATAATATACATATTTACCTTATAGGGTCAAATTCTCTTTGCAGGGTATAAAAACTGTATTTTGGCGGGGTCGTTCTGGCAAGGGCCGTGGGGGAAACATTTCACCGTTGTCATAAAACTATAAAAATATATGGTTGGGATGATTATATACAAAAGAAAAAAATTTTTTATAGGGTCATTTAGTGGCAAAGAGGGAAGAGGGGGTAGGGCAGAAACAGGCAGTCATAAAATTCTAAAAATAAATGCTTGGGATGATTACATACAAAATTTAAAAAAAAAATTTTTTTTGGTAGGGTCATTTAGAGGGTGAAGGGGGAGAAAGGGGTAGGGCAGAGTAGTACCAGGTTACGTCTCAGCTTCGTCATTAAGGCTTAAAAATGTTATTTTTAAAGAATGTAGGCTTAAGTAAAACAATTTGTTAAATTTTTATGCTATTTTTGCATATAATAACGCCCACTAAAGTGGGCGGGGTCCAAAAATTATTTTTTTTATTTTATGGCTCCAAATTTGAGGCGTTGGACCGTATTTGACATAAAAATATATCATTTGCTTAACAAAATAACCGAAAAACTTTAAAAATTATGTTGTTTTTTCTGGGTTGGTTTAGTTCTTCTTAGGGGAACTTTTTTCCCTCTGGCCCGATTTAGCCCATCTTCGAACTTAACCTGCTCTAAGCTTCAAAATATATTTATGCCAAATTTTAAGGGTCTAGCTCTTTTCGTTTGGACTGAATCGTAATGATTAGATTTCATCACTGATCAAGAATATATATACTTTATGGGGTCTGAGATGGATATTTCGATGCGTTACAAACGGAATGACAAAGTGAATATACCCTCCAAATTCTTTTTTG
Source organism: Linnaemya tessellans (assembly GCA_951800035.1). Lineage (NCBI taxonomy): Eukaryota > Metazoa > Arthropoda > Insecta > Diptera > Tachinidae > Linnaemya > Linnaemya tessellans. The sequence goes on along the minus strand of OX637536.1, from coordinate 40,040,406 downwards.
GAGGGTATAAAAATAGTGTAAAAATTTAACAAATTGTTTTACTTAAGCCTACATTCTTTAAAAATAACATTTTTAAGCTTTAAAAACGAAGCTGCCTACCCTCTCCTCCCTCTTTGGCCCCTAAATGACCCTATAAAAAAAAATTATTTTCAATTTTGTATTTAATTATCCCAAACATTTATTTTTACAGTTTTATGGAAAAGGTAAAATGTGTCCCCCACATCCCTTGCCAGAGCGATCCCGCCAAAAACAGTTTTAATACCCTCCAAACGAGTTGGACCCCATAAAGTATATATATTCTTGATCAGACATGAAGTCTAAGACGATCTAGCAAATCCCATACGTTCGTCTGTGGAAAACATGATATTGTCTATTTTTCAACCCCGGCCTCTTTTGTGGGCATTGACGTACGATATTATATAAAGGAACTCTGTCCCATCAAGTTAAACATTTTAAATTCACTTACTAAGTATTTGGAGGGTATTTAAGATTCGACCCGGTCGAATATAAAGTTTTTACTTGTTTTTATTAATAGGAGGCTTATAAAACAAATTTTTAAGAAAATTTTTTCCAATAATCTTTATAAAATTACATACGATTTTTGTAAATTAGGCCATAGATAATTAATTGTAAAGATAATCGGAATAAGAAAAAATTACTGTTTTCAAAATCCGCTTGAACATGTTATACTTACTTTATAAAAAAAAAACATGACTTATTCCGCAACTTCCATACAAATATAGACTTCCCTGTTCAAGAAAACGTATATACTTTCAATGTTGCTACCAAAATCGAGGCACGCATGCCGGCAGAATCTGCAGGCATAGTAAATAAAACAATAAGGGTTTGTTGATTAAACTTTCGTTTGTTTATTATGGTTAAACTCTTTAATTGAATGGCAATACAAAATGAAATTTTTACTAATTTTAATTTTCGCCGCTTACACAGCCAACAACAAATGCACACAACACACACTCACACACACATAAACTGAAATAGAACAAAAGGCATTATTTAATTTTTGTTGTTATTGTCGTATTTTGATATCTTTGGTTTGGCAACAACAATAATAATCTACAGCACAAAGGACCAGAAGCAGCCAGCACCTAAGACTCTTCAGTTGAAATCTTTAGCAAAGATTTTTACAAGAGACACTTTTTAATGCGAAAGCTGTCGTTATTTGTGGCTGATGGAATATGGTAAAGCAACAGGACTGCAAAGTAGACGCACTGCCAGCCATGAACAACGCACTCTGCACGAAAGAAACCACAACAAAAAGCCACATAACCTTTGCCGTGCCCACCCACACCACCAGTCAGTCATTCTTTTATTATAAGTATTTTTACATACATTTGATACTCCACCAAACCATCAGCCATAACTCCAAAAAGCACAGAGTTTAAAATAAAATCATCATCGTCACCATCATCCATCCATCCATTCGGTGTATTGGAAAATTTACTGTTCGCGCTCCTTAAACTTTTGGCGCTGTAATTTTAAATGCGACATTGTTTTGTTTTTAAGAAACTGCCAGCAGTAACAGTAGATTCCTTAACCCTTTTTTCTTTTTTGTAAATATATATTTTCCAAAAAAGAAAAACAGCATTTAATGTAAATCCTTACACGTCTTAACACAAATTTAACTCATTCATCTTGGTACTCGTATTCGTAGTCAATCCAGAGCAAGTAGTCACTGTAAGACTTCCAAGTACTTCTTGTCGTGAATTCATGTCTTAAATGGAATGCTTTATGTTGTGTGTTGATACCGAAAAGGATTACTCAATTAATTTAATTATGTGCCGTCAATCATTTCTTTTGCCATGTCCTAAGAGCCGGATAGTAATTTTCGTGGTACAAAAACGAGTTTAATGTCTGTTCGCATCATCTATGGTAATGCGTTTTCCATTTATTTTTCTTTATGCTAAAATGTTGTTAATCATTATTTCTTATAGCACCCTTCAGATAAGAGGCGGCAGTAGTAAGATGGAAATATTCACCGCCAAAGTAAATAATTGAATAGCTACAACAAATTCTCTATGTTAAGATCTTTCATTAAGGTTCCTCTTAGCACTATTCCCGCCTTTCATTAGTCGAGTTCATACCCCTGAGTACAGGTCTCAGTAAAAAGCAGAAAAAGTGCTTACAGAGTGACACACCAGTTTAAGTCATAATAAAACAAGTAAAAACGTTATATTCGACCAGGTCGAATCTTAAATAACCTCCAAATATTTAGTAAGTGAATTTAAAATGTTTAACTTGGTGGGACAGAGTTCCTTTATATAATATCGTACGTCAACGCCCACTAAAGGGGGCGGGGTTTAAAAATATACAATATCATGTTTTCCACAGACGAACGTATGGGCATTGCCAGACCGTCTTAGACTTCATCACTGATCAAGAATATATTTACTTTATGGGGTCCAATTCTCTTTGGAGGGTATAAAAACTGTATTTTCGCGGGGTTGCTCTGGCAAGGGCTGTGGGGGAAACATTTCGCCTTTGTCATAAAACTCTAAAAACAAATGGTTGGGATAATTCTATACAAAATAAAATTTTATAAATTTTTTTATAGGGTCATTTACGGGGCAAACGGGGAAGGGGGTAGGACAGAAATAGGCAGTCATAAAATTCTAAAAATAAATGGCTGCGATGATTATATACAAAATTAAAATTTATTTTTCTTGATAGGGTCATTTAGGGGACAAAAGGAGAGGAGGGGGTAGGGCAGAAACAAGTAGTCATAAAACTCTAAAAATAAATGCTTGGGATGATTATATACAAAATTAAAAAAAAAAATTTTTTTTTGATAGGGTCATTTAGCGGGCAAAGGGGGAAGAGGGGGTAGGGCAGAAATCGGCAGTCATAAAGCTCTAAAAATAATTGCTTGGGATGATTACATATATACAAAATTTAAAAAAAAATTTTTTTTTTTTTAGTAGGGTCATTTAGAGGGTGAAGGGGGAGGAAGGGATAGGGCAGAGTAGTACCAGGTTACGTCTCAGTTTCGTCATTAGGGCTTAAAAATGTTATTTTTACAGAATGTAGGCTTAAGTAAAACAATATGTTAAATGTTTATGCTATTTTTGCATATAATAACGCCCACTAAAGTGGGCGGGGTCCAAAAATTATTTTTTTTATTTTATGGCTCCAAATTTAAGGCGTTGGACCGTATTTGACATAAAAATATATCATTTGCTTAACATAATAACCAAAAAACTTTAAAAATTATGTTGTTTTTTCTGAGTTGGTTTAGTTCTTCCAAATTCTTTTTTGGAGGGTATAATAATTCAAAATTTCGGTTTCAGTGAAACCTTTTCTTGTTAAGGAACTGTGCTGCAGTTTACTTTTTAAGGTGGCTCTTAGGAGCTATTGTACCAGAACTTACAAGGATTGTATAAAATATAGTCCTATGGGCAACTCAATGGAACTAATGATACTTCTTTGTTTGCAGTTAAATCTGCTAGTCTTAAATTAGTTTGGAAACTCTTTCAAATCCCTGCTTCAATTCGTAAAATATTGTGATGTATAGCACATTTTATGTTCTGTATACTCCTGTATTTAATATATCCCATAAAATATTTTTTTACATTCAAAACCAAGGAAAAAGAACTACATGTTTATACGTTTGATAATATATTTCTTTTCGCCAACTACATTAGCGGCATTAAGCTTCAGTAAACTGTCTGCAGAGACACAACACGACACAAGTTTTCTTTTTAATTTATAAAATGAAAGATTTCTTATTATTTTAAAGAAAATTAAAAAGTAAATGTTGGTTTGCTGATACAATATATATTTTTTTTTTACTCGTACAAATTCACATGCCTTGTGTAATCTTTCTTGTAATCAAATAACATTTGCCAAGATCCTTAATGTATCCTTAAGATATTCATTCCGTAAAAATTCGCTTATAAGGTAAAAGTTTGGCTTTTGTGGTGATACTTTCCTAGCAGTAAATTTCGTTTTATATAAAATACACACACTTTTTTCCTATTCCAGTATTTTTCTGATGCATTCATCTGTCATTCATTCCATTTTAACATTTCAGTTTCAGTATTTTAATTATTTTAATTATTTTTCCTTTAACACATGCACGTCACAGTAGTGAATGTGTGTTAGAAAGAAAATTCCAGCAACAGTAAATTAAAAGTTGTATTTGTTTTTAATACAATGACTTAGCGCTTGATTCAACAAGATTCATTTTTTATGAATAATAGAAAAATAATTGTGATAAAAGCAACAAAACTTAATTGTTACAGTTTTTTAAACGAAGACTTTTTGAAGTTCCTAGAAAAACGCAATACAAAAATGATGGCAGCGGTAAAACAACTGCAAAGGATTCGTGTTTTTTCACATATTAATTTTCCCAAAGTTAGCTTTCCTGAAATTACTCCTCGCCAACTACTGTACAGCTGTCTGTATTCCTTAGAAAATAACAATTATTTATTGATTTTTATTTATTCCTCTGGAAATAAAAATAATTTCTTGGTTTTTATTTATTCCTTGCAAAATAAAAGTTATTTTTTGAATTTTATTTATTGAATTTTATTTTATTTCTTCATTAGAGCGGGGTTTCATTAATTGTTGACGGGTACTTGCCGCTGTTAACAGTTGAATATCGATCACATTCATGTACAGTCGACTCCGCTTTACTGAAAATAGCCAAAATCCAAATTTTTTCAGTTATCCGACTTTTTCTCTAAAACGCAGTTCGGATTACTGAAATTTTTTACAGTTAAGCGTACTGCTGAATTCCTCGAAAATGTCTAGCCACTTGCATTGACAATATAATAGAAAAATACAATAAAGTACGTAGGAGCGAAAGGGACAAATACATTTGGCCATTTAATTTTTTAACGCACAAAACATGCACAATTTTTTCAGCCTTAAGTTATGCAATCGATTTCTACTAAATAAATTTGTCATTGTTTATTTTTCACTAAAACGAAGTAAGTTTCATACAAAACGTAGTTGTGGGCTTGATTTTGGTTTTCAGTAATACGATCATTTCAGTAAAGCGAAGTTTCGCTAAAGCGAAGTGAATAAGACTAGCTGCGTTTAAAATCAGGACGTGGATTTGTATCGCTCTCAGCAATTGCTTTTTTTCAATAAAGCGTGTTGCGCTAAAGCAGATTTGACTGTACTAAACTAACCACCATCCTTTGCCATTAGTATAGCATATTTTCCGGCGAAGTAAAATAAAAAAGTGTTATAGTAAAATAGAAATTACTACTACAAAACTTTGTCTTCTAAGCGGCATGGCCACACATCAAACTGACGCTTCAAACTCTGCTTTTCTTTGATAGTGTTAGTGAAAAAACAGAATTTTACCCACACATACACAAAGTTTGAAGCATCAGTTTGATTTGTGGCCATGCTGCTTTATTGTATGTATTATGAGCTGCACCAGGAACCGGAAATCGATCGAAATTTTCATTTAAATTGTATTGAAATTGGAATTGTATTGAATTTGGCCCCTGTTTTTTGACTTTTGGAAAAATTTCAAATATTTATAGTTTTATTAAAAAAAAACATTTATAAAAATATTATATATAAGATATGGAATTCACTAAAAAATTTTAACTTTTCCCTTTTAATTTTTTGGCATTACGACTAAAAATAAATTTTTTATAAAAATACGAATTATTGCAAATATATTTTTTTCGATTTATTTTTTGCTATATTTAAAACTCTAAAAGCTTAAAATGCTAATAGTAAAATCAGAAAACATGCTAAATACTTCAAAAATGAAGCGAAAGTCAGATTTAATTAAATTTTAAACAGCAGGGCAGAATAGCTGTTTTCGAAAACCGCTACACCAGCTATCTTGGTGTATATTTCTGGTTATCACAATAGCAGTTTATATTTATACAACTTTTATAAAGAACTACTAAACTAGAACCATATTAATATTAAACTGAACTTAAGGTAAACGTATATTAATTGCCCGAGTTGCCGTTTCATAATTTTTTTTCATGAATTTACCTATAAAATGTATTTCTAAAATATATGTGAATAGGTATTTCGATGTGTTCTTAACAATTAAATTGTTTTTTTATTCACAACTAAATACACTTTTGCCAGAAATGTCACAGATTCGTATTCCAGGTGGAAATGGAATTAATTGATTCTGTATTTTGATGGCTCAGTAAGGAAAGAAGGAAATAATTTTTCGAAATGAAATTTATTTTAATTTCACCAACTGATTCCGTTCATGATATAGAAAATTATTTTATTGCGCAGTAATATACATTAAATTTTTATGCGGTTTTTATATTAATACCAAATATTTGAGTTGGAAAACAAGAGGAATAAAATTTAACACGTTCTTGATGTTGTGGAGGCTCCCAGCAAGAAAAACTTCATCACATTCCAGGCTTTTTTTCCTGCCGCAGTAATTTATTAACCACATTTTTCATAATATTCATGCTGAAAGATTTTATGTACATTTTTTTGCGAAAAAAAATTATATATTTATTATTTCACGACTTTTTTTATACTAAATCACTAAGAAAAAAGCGAAATGTGGCTATGAAAATCTAATTGTATAACTTTAAAATTATTTTTCTTTTCACGTTCTTTCATTTTACTGCTATCCGGTTAATTATTTAAAATATCGGTATTAGATATTAATATACAGTACAAATTTTGAGTTGCAATTTATTAATTCTCAATCAGTTCGAATCAGTGAAATTGTATATCGAATCTGGTCACTTGGATTGTGAATACAAAAAACTGACAAATTTTAGCAAAATATGATAACACCGAGGGATATTTTTATATTTTTTATATATGCCGCTTGGGAGCTTAAAGCTTTAACAAAATTATATCAATTATTTCTATTGATACGGAGATATTTAATTTCATCGAATAACACGGAACGATATAACCAAAGTGAATAGATTTTTTTCTTAGTCAATTAAGCGGCAACAGAGGCAACAATTTTCTATATGAATGGGAAATAACACCAGCAAATTTCATTGAATTACTTAATGTAAAAATAAAATAAATTTTCTTTATTTTTAAGATAGACATCAACTAAAAAAAACGACATGTTTTGCATTCAGGGACTTTTTGGAATCCCATTATAAAAAACTATTTTACGAAATAAAAATGCTCTATATTTGCCTTGAATATATAAACAAAATTTATTTATTTTATTAAACACCTTTTAGCAAATTTTTACAATATTTTTCACAATAATTTATTTAATTTTGATGGCTTTCTGCTGCAATTAGTCATTAGTCACATCACAATCCATTTATCCAAATAATTTCTAACACGATCTCCGGGTAGTTGTTTTTCAATTAAGAGTTTCACGTAAGTGGAAACACTAGACTACAAACGCGTTTACTTATGAAACATTTAATACTGATTAGAGCAAACAAGCGGCGGCGGCTTAAAACTTGATTAATGGCCACTACGAAAACTGTTGTAGTATTTAAAGGATATGCAATAGCATTTAATATTTTATTTTATTTAATTTTTTTATATTTTTTTTTTTTGGGAAATTTTGGCGTGATGAAAGTACACAATTTGGCTGGTTGTTGACACAAAGAAATTACAAATGCTAATGTTTTAAGCGCTCAAAAAAAAGTAACAACAACTAGACGTGGCAAACAAAGCTGGCGGTGATGATGATCATTATTATTATTATTATTATATAAATTCCACTATAAAGGCAGAACTTTAGCAAAAAAAAAAACACACACACACAAAATAAAAGAAAAAGTTTTTAAATTTTCAAAATGTAAAAAGCCAGCAGCAGCTCAAGGAACCTATTTGCTGGTAAAAGGATAATTTAAACAAAGCAAAAAAAATAAAAAAATAGCAATGAAATTCGCCAGGATGTTTTAAGGAATGCTTAATTGTGAAACAAGGTTTGTGGAAAAAAAATTCGTTACACTAACATCCCTAGCAAAAGAGGAGAGGGGGAGGGGAGGAGTGTGTAGGTGGCAACAAAACTATAATTTTGGAAAAATAAGCAGGGGAAATGCTAGCCAACACGTGCTCTAAAGGAATTTTATAGCCTTCAATCCGAAAATTAGTCCAGTTGCCCAAAAGAAAATATAAAGCGCATGCGCTGTTTACACAGCAGAGTAACGCAACAAAACTGTTATACAAAACCCCCCTTTTTGTATAACATTTAGCAGATTTCCTTTGTTATGTGGGTGTTGGATACTCCGAAAACTGAGCCACCACTTGACACTCATATAACGGCATGATTTCCGTACAGCTGCCAACGTCGTTTATGGTTTAAAATGTCTAGAGCATGAATGTTACTGTTTTCATTTACTCCCGTTTAGTTTAACGTTCTACGTTCAACAACAACGTTAAGATTGTGGCAGAGAAGCGCAGGACACTATAACGCGTAACATTTAAATATTCTAGTCAATACAAACTCAAGTCGGTGTATAGTTAAGTGTTTGTTTATATGTATGCAGCTGTAAATGGGTGTTTGTGAGTAGTATGTGTGTGCGTGTGTGTGTGTGTGTGTGTGTTCAATAGAAAACAAAAAGTTCGACAACTTTGGAAAACTCTGCTCGTATACATTGATGCCAGTAAGTTGTGAACTTAGAACAGGTAGAGACGCCGCGCGCTTTATACACATTTCCTCGAAATGTTTCACACACTCTCATTTATAGTGGCCCAAAAGGAAAACTAACAAAAACAGCAAAAAAAAACACTCATACACACAGACCATAAATAGTTTTTTTATATATTGAAATTTTTACCATTTTGGTCATAAAGCAAGAAACTTCAGTTGCAATAACAGCAACTATAAAAAAAGTGTATAAAATTTGTGAAATACCCTAAATAAACAAAAACAGGACTATAATACCGAAGAAAATATTGAAATCTAGCCAAAACAGTTTTAACGAAAACTAGGCCTGAGTTAATAGAGTCTAAGGTTTTTTTCAGCCTGGCCAACACATGTACCACTTTTACGCAGTCAGTTACAAACAATCCACGAACTTGGCAAATGCAACATTAAACCTAAAACTAAAACAGTTTCGGATAAAATTTCTTGTGAAATAAAAGTTGTCTGTTTTCAAAAAGTCTATAATAAAAAGTTATAAAACTAAAGTTTATTTTTAAACAAAAAAGAAAAAAAAAACAAACAAAAAAGTGATCAAATACTTTCAGTGCTTGAAATATATATATAAAAAGTGTGAAAAAAAAGTGGCAACAAAATTTCAAGTTTACAACCAACACTACCAAACAAGTTAATAAATTAATTTTTTAACCCACTAATAACCGGCAACTAAAACTTTATTGCAAAAGTCTAAGAAAGTTAAGGAAACAAAACAACAACAACAACAACAACAAAAACCAAAAACTTTTGCTAAAAGTTTTGCGAGAATGAAAAAAGTTTTTAGATGCGTATTTTAAACTGGTGTCTTGCATATGAAAACAAAGTTTTTTTAACAAAAATTAAAAAAAAAATGTAAAAACAATGACAAATTTTCAAAGTCTATTGAACAAAAAAAATTAAAACTAAATAGGTAATTAATGGACTTATTTATTTATTAACCAATAAATACTTTTTTTCCGTTTTCATTTGATTTTTACTTGGAAATTTTTAAAAGTTTTTCGTCTGAAGAAACTAATAAAACTAACGAAAAATTCAATGCAACAAGAATATTTTTACTAAATACCATTTAAAAAATTATGTAAACAAATTTTTTTATTAATTTTTATTTACTTTTTTATTACACATTTTTAATATATTGCAGTGCTGAGAATTAAATAAACTTTTCCGTTTATTTTTCTTATTTTTTATATACTTTTTCAGTCTACCATAAATAAATAAAGAGTTTATATACAACAAAGAAATATATATTATTATTATTATTATTATTATTATTATTATTATTATTATTATTATTATTACTTATGCTGTTCTTCCTGGTAATGCGTCACAAAACAAGGCCCAGTCTTAAGCCTTTGCAACTTTTTATAGATCTGAAAGCCATTGAAAATCCAGACCAAATTTCGAATTTTTTTTGGAAAATCATACTAAATATTTGAAATTCTATACATATTTTTGTCATGCATTCCATTGAAATTCGCACCTTCCTGTTGTGCTTTCGTCCTTCATTGTTTATTGTGTAGTCCTACATGATCTCTAATAATCACGCATGTAACAATAGATATAGACCAAAATTTCTGGTGGGAGTTGAACATTCGCATCCTAAAACAAGTTGTATTAAATAGCCTATTATATTAATCAATGAATATTATGTACTCCCACTATTAATAAATTAATTAATTAAATTAATAAATTATATTAATCAATAAATATGATGTATTCGAAGAACTCTTGCAAATATTCCCCAAAAACAAAATCCTTTCATTAAGCGATTCTTTAAATTTAAATAAAAGAAAATTCTGTGTGTAAGATATCAACGAAATTTTTTATACGGTTAAAAGACCTATTGCAGCCATTAGGTGTGGAATACAACATCCTTCAAAAGTCAACCGTGGATTCTCTGGGTACAACGTATTCGAAATTTCCAATTTTCCTTGACTCTGGCTTATAAATCAGACTGAAATTGACCGATGGCAAGGGTTATGCAGACTTTGAGGACATCCAGGTGAGATGAATATGGCCTCAAATTGCTCGTGAAGAATATCAAATGTGACAATAACTTTATGGCACGCAAGTCCGTCCTATAGAAACCAATGATCGTTGGCCAAAAAAAAAAAAAAAAAAAGTCTATCGTTCGCCATTAACACTGATGGCCTATCCAGCGTTGTTCCCAAAGAAATATATAGTGATTTTCTTGGGATCCATTGAACGCTTTTAGAGCTCATGTGATTTGATATCTTCCCAAATTTGACAATTTTATTTGTACACGTACCCACATTCCCACAGAATTGGGTGACATCACTCAAGATGATTTTACGTTGCCCGAACAGACCAAAAAAAAAAAAAATCAATGAGTGTTCGAACTCACGGGCGATGTGTTAACACCTTTTTGTTTATTTATTTTATATTAAACCCACAAAAAACAAAGAGAATGCAAAGCAACAGACAAATGTACATACATACATTGTTATGTTTGTACATAAGCTACATACGTTGCTGTCTTGCTATCTCATTTTTATATATGTACGTATAACCACGTCACTATTCTCTTTGCTATGCATAAGACAAAACCGAAGATCAACATAAAACACTTTTTTAATATTACTCCAAATTAATACTCCGAATTAAAACACTTAAATCTCCGCTCGCCGATATCGGATCGCCTTAATTTTTGGCCTAAACTCTTCGTCGAAACCCGCACTAGCGTTTTAATCTAAAAATTAATAAAATCGGCTATGAATTTCCGGAGAAAATCGCGTGGGAAAATTATATGAAAATCGCCCAATAATCACTTTCAATACCGACTGCCAAGCAACGAACGAACAAAGTCTTACACTTACTCTTGCGTATGTATTGAAACTGATAGTTTACTGCCCTAGCGGCGCGCGTATAGATGTTAACACATTAAAAAACGTAGCACGGACAACAACCTGCCGTGTAGCCGTGAACATTATCACTCTCATATAAACAAATTTATTATATGTTTGCAGTCGTGTAGTCGGTAGCCCGCTGCCATGAATGTGTTTAATGCATAAGAGAATAAATTATTTTCAGCCATAGTAAAACAATTTTATTATTTTTACGAGCTGTTAAATGCCATCATAATAATTAGGCAAGACAGACTGAATTAATGACAACCAAGTTCACAGCTGTAGCTTCACTAAAATGGCTGTGGCAAGACCTTTTATAAGCACTTAGACGACAGTAAAGCACAGACAACAATCTATCAGAAATAGACTAGTTCTTGAATCATTGAATATTCTAAAATAGAAATAGAAATTATATTAATTTGACTACAACGATAAAAATCAGCAATGATAACTACCTGCCTTTTTACTGGGAAAATAATTTATTCTCGTAAGCACTAAACACATTCATGACAGCAGACTACACACGACTATAGAAATTTAATATATGTGTTTATATAGGAAACGTAGCACGGACAACAACCTGCCGTGTAGCCGTGAACATTATCACTCTTATATAAACAAATTTATTACATGTTTGCTAGACTTGGGTCCAACTAGCTCATTCGCTCAGTTTTGACAAGAACCTCTGATCAAACCCATTTAAATTACATAGGTTTGATTAAAGGTTCTTGTCAAAACTGAGCGAATGAGCTCGTTGGACCCAAGTCTAATGTTTGCAGTCGTGTAGTCGGTAGCCCGCTGCCATGAATGTGTTTAATGCATAAGAGAATAAATTATTTTCACGGCAACAAAGCAGTTTATTGTCCCAGCTGATTATGTCGTTGTAGTCAAATTACAACAATTTCAATTACTACAGCAGAATATCTCATGATTCAAGAACTATAAGGCATCTAGAGCCGTCCTGTTGCCACTACATACCGTTAGTGTCCAGGCTAACCAATTCAGGCCTAAAGAAGTTGCTAAGTATCGACATTCATAGTCATAATATGTAGCAATGATGACGCCAATCCAATATCCCTACCAAACAGGGATTTTATCAGAATGTATTGGATGCTCTTAAAGCTCATGTGAGTTTGAATTGTCCCAAAATCCACAATTTTGTTGGTTCACATTAGACTTGGGTCCAACTAGCTCATGCGCTCAGTTTTGACAAGAACCTTTAATCAAACCAATGTAATTTAAATGGGTTTGATCAGAGGTTCTTGTCAAAACTGAGCGAAAGAGCTAGTTGGACCCAAGTCTAGTTCACATATGCATTCATTCATTCAGAAATGAGCCTCATCGTTGAAAATGATTTTTCTATAAACACTAGGGCCATTTGCCAACTGCAGCAAATACTCATTTTGGTAAAAAACAATTTTATTATGTGCACATGTTTTTAAATGCTATTTTCGTCCTAGGCAATTTGTTCAAAATAGGCTGAATAAACATAATTTGATAGATGAGGCTTCAACAAGATGACCCTTATCAACTCTCTCAGTTCAGAAGTTCCTGTTGGAAGATCCTATATTTTTCTATACATCCCATAATTTCCAATAAGTTGTTGCTACCAAAAAACTGCCTATCTTCTCATCTTTCCTAGTCTGTCCCCTCAATACTATCCCCTCGTTTTCAGTTCCAGCGCAATGCATTCCATCTATAGGGGTCATCCCCTGAGTGCTGGTCCAAGATAAAAAAAAAGTGTAAAACATTTATAATAAAATTGAATTGATTTTGAAAAAAATGCATTAAGAATTTCCCAGCGAGCAATTGATATGAATTTGTAAAGTGTGTTGTTTTTTAGAGTGTCAACAACTTTTAGTTGGCATCACTGCTTTTTTTGAGTTGGCATCACTGCTTTATTTGCTTTGAAATTTCATTATGAATCGACTTGCAACAGAGCAACGCATACAAATTGTTGAAATTTTTTTTAACCAACAAAATTTTTCTATTCGTCAAACTCATCATGCGCTTCTTGCATTTTATGGCGTCCATAATCCTTCTTTAGAGCAGCTAATTCCAAGATCAGTAGATAGTTTACGGACCACATTTACTGTTGCCGATAGTGTGCATTCCGTGAGATACCGAAAGCATTGAAAATTATCCTAATCAATCAATTTGTCGCCGTTCTCAGCAACTGGGGTTGTGTCCTTCCACTTTATGGAAAATTTTTTTTAGTTGTTAAAAATAGGTTTTCCGGATTGCGCATTCTACGCGTCAGCCGTGTCAAAAATCATATTTAAACAATAATTTCATAAAATTTATTCATGCCCGTTTCATTGATATTAAAAATATATTTCCTTGTTTTATTCTGATTTAAACTGGTTGTCACTCTATAAAAAATACCCTTTATTTAAATTGCGTAGAAATTTCGATATCGAATGCAGTTATTTGCCCTCAGGTTAATTGTGCAACCCATTCCAGATCGAAAATGGTGTGTAGCGGCTTCTAAATAAAATTTAAAATACAACAGGACATTGGATTTCGATGCATATGAGTTTGAATTAATTGTCCTTTCAAAGTTTTCATATCATTGATGGTAATCAGAGTTTCATTAGGGGTCTTGAATTTTGTTAGTGCCTTCAAGCCACGAAATGGATGATGTTAGGATGCAACTTCTTGCTATCAAAAGTGATGAACTAGTTCCGAAGCAATATGAATAAAACTGTACACAAAATTTGTTAAGACATTTGGAACACTAAAAATGTGCGTTCGATAAATTCAAAATGTTGCACACAAAAAATCCCAAATATTTTATTAACCTAGTGATCGATTCCTTAACTGGTCCTGGAAGTTCCCTAAAATGTATCTCTTTTACAAAATATGTTGTTCAGCAAATTAATAATAAAACCATATGAGACACATCAAAGAAATGCAACGAGGAACTGCTCCTCATTACAATTAATTTTTTTTTGTTTAATTTAGTTAATAAATATATATTTTTTTCTTTTAGTTTTCTACTAACGCACATTAACTAATCAACTATTATTTTTAATTTTTAAATGTTTATATACGAAATAGCAACAAAACACTTTGATATCTATTTCTTCTTTTACTCCTTCGCTCTAAATCATTACAAACAAACACATGCACCCATCAAAAATTAAAAAAATTAATCCAAAAAACAAAACTAAAAATTAAAAAAAAACCCCAATTATTAAGAAAGTCATCAGCAAAACATTTCCCTCATCATTCATACAAACAAAACATTCTCCCCAACCCCCATAGAATCGAATTAACAAACAGTCTAACAGAAAAATGGCATTACTGAAGCGACCCTTAACCAAGGAAACGGCGACAATTGTTGAAAACAACAACAACAACAACAACAGCAGCAGCAATAATAATAACAAAGTTGACACAGAATATGAAACAGCTGTTAAACGTAAAAAACGCAGCTCACGTGATGATGAAGCCAACAACAACAACAGTCACATAACCACCAATAACAGCATGAAGCATGACGAGAAATTATCGTTGCCCCAGAAAAAACGTTCCATAAATTCCAACATCGATTTCGTCAAAACCTCCAGTGAGGATCAAGATGACGAGACGTTAATTAGAGAGACACAGGCGGCCCTAAAAAGTTTATCGGGCTCTTGGCCCGAGGCACGCACTAACCCCTATCGCCTACCAGAACAAGATGAAAACCCGCCACCCTTCCAAAATCTCTTTGAGGAAAAACAAAAGTATGAAAACATTTCGAAACTAACACATGAAGAAACGAACACTTATAGTTCACTTGACCTTTTACGTTTTCACAGACAGAAGGAAAATGATCAGGCGCGTTTGAATATCCCGGACAAGACACCGTCCTTTGATGAGGGCAAGAAAAGTGCTTTTATACAGGCATCGGCCTTTAAGCCGCCTCTGGAAGTTAAACGCAACGGCGTTATTGGCTATTCCTCCTCACCCTATCCCTCCCCCTATGCCGCAGTTGAAACCAATGCCGGCTATTTGAATTATCCCTTAGCATCGTCACTGCCAAATTCCACAATTGCCAACACGGCGCCTGTCCTATCGGCCGCAGTAACGCCACCTGGTGACAGCCTGCTGCCATTACGAAGTCTGTATGACGATAAGAATCCCTTAAAATCTGACATCGAGAATTCAACTCCAAAGGCCCATCATGATGATGACAAACACTATACGACTTTACAGCCGGCGGGTGTGGGCAGTCGTGCTGCTTCCGTCATGCAAGATATTAATCGCGAAACGTCAGTGTCGGCCCACGTGTCATCGACGGAGTCTCAAGTGTCCACGACCTCGAATTTAGTACCTCAGCCAACATATTCGCCGGGCAGTTTAAATCGTGGTAAGTGGTTTTCTAAAAAAAAACGTTTCTTTTAAACAAATTTATTTCTTTTCATATTTCGTTTTAATTTTTTTTTTCTGTATACGAAATACTCAATTGGCGTGAACTTGTGCTTAACTTCTTGTTGCATTGAGTTTACAAAATGATGTTAAAATATTAAGTAAAACACTTTAAGGACTTTTAGGACAATTCGAAGATCGATAATAATTATTCTATTCTTTTCATCTTAGAAGGTCTAGGGCTAACCAAGTGTTAGAGATTTTTGTAAACATCAGGGTTTGCAGATCCTATTTTATACATCGATTTGTGTAACATGTGACCTGTTTCCTTTATAAAAACAAACTTGATTGATAAAAGGCTGATATATAAATATTTTTAATAAAAATTTATTTTATTATCCTGTTAAAAATCATAAAATAAATGAGGTCCTGAAAAATAATTCTAAGTTTCAGCATTCGAAATCATTCGCAATGAATGAGAATGTTTGTCTTTTTGAAATTTTCTTATGTATTTTTTCAATATTTAGAAATTTGGAATAGCGACTTTTGGCTCCACATGTTAGTAAATTCCATGAAGGGTCAATCCGTGACTTTTTGAATAAAACAGAAGTTTTCATATAAAAAGTTATTTTGGAGGATGCTGTTGGCTGCAGTAGTTAGCACGAGACTATGAAGCGGAGGCTCCTGAATTCGACTACGTGTTCAGTCATGAATATTGTTGTGTCGTGATTTTCTGATCAGTATGTGTGCATGATTGTGTTATTTGTTGTCATTTTGTTTTTTTAATGATGAAGGCATAGCACTGGTCACTGTACATAATTAGCGGCGACTGACACTATCATGTACTAAAAGCAGAGTAACAGCACCCGCCTTCGTCGGCCCTGTAGCAACAAATTAGCCGCGAAGAAAAATGTTGAAATAGCCACAATAACTGATCTATCTGTTCATCTTTCTTGATCTGTCCCTGCTTTCTAATTTTGGTCCATGCACTGCAAGAGTTAATAAAAAAAAGTTGTTTTATATATCAGCATAGTCTCCTTTGAGTTCCATACATTTCGGCCGATGTTTCTCTAGTTTTATATCCCTTCAGAAATATACGATTTGTCGAGGTCATGAAAATAGGCATTTGTTTGTGAGATGATTTAGCCGTTGGAGTCAAATCCGTCGGAATTAAATCTTCAGAATAGGGGAGGATGAGGGAAGAATTCTTAGCCCAATCTATAAATTTTTTTCCATGGAAACTGAGCGTATGTAGAGCCCCGATTATAAGCAAACGCGGCACCCATTTTCTCATACCCAATTGATTATTGCAAATTGAAACTACTGGGACATGTGAGATGCCTATAGCTTCCACAATCTCTCTCACTGATTGTTTAGATTTTAGAGACCTCAACTGGGCGTCCAGAACAATCGGCATCTTCAATGCTTGTACTGCAAACCACTTCTTTACCATGTAAATGGATGGTGCAGAGTTTCCATAATATTTATGCAGCTTAGCCGTGATTTGAGTGATGGGTTTTTTCGGCAAAAAATAATGCTGAATGAGCTCACGAAATTAATTTTTTTCCATTTTCTTCTCAAAACGCGCGGTAGTCTGCTATCCAAGGCTGCCAAAAACACAAACTAAATAACCCGGTTCGATCAAATTTTGACAGGCCTCAACTGACAGTTACCTTTTGACAGGAGCACTAATTTTATTTGCCGGCATAAAAAAAAATTATTATCACAAATGCCATTGCAAATTGTGTAAAAATCAACTGCAAAAGTTTATTGCAAAAAAAAATAAAATTAATAAATCACACAATTTTAAAAACAACATCAATTTTTCAAAGTCCAGCAAATTTCATTTTTTTTCTCAAGTTTTTTGTCTAATAAAATTACAGAAAAAACTTGGGTTTTTAAAATTTTCCTCAAATTATTTATATACAATTCCTTCGACTTGCAAAAATCTGTATATTCAAAGTGAAAGAATATTAAAAAGAAAAGAGATGTTTTAATCCAAAATATCACTGACTCCATACCGATAAGATCCAACGATTGTAAATGAAGCTAGCCGAATCTAGGAATTATTTTCAAATAAAAATTGGAAAAAAAAAAGTCGGGGCAAGAACAAATTTGTTTCTAATGTCTCCAAAATAATAAAGACTGATATTAAAAAAAAAATTTGCTTCATAACAAATTAAGTCATTCGATATCGATCAAAATTTGTATTTAAATTGTATTGAAATTTTCAGCGATATCGAATTCAATCATTTGGACCCAGACATAATAATTTGTAATAAGTCAAGAAAAAAAATTGTTATATATGGCTTTAGATAAATATATAACTTTTCGCATTGAAATTGAATAAATTTCCCCTTAAAGTAGGCAATATAAGGCACTAGTAACAATTTGCTCTTGTGTGGGAGATAAATTTATATTGATAGTGTTTTGGGATTTTCGCTATTTTCGCTGTTGACAAAAATTAATCAAAGAACTTTCTACATTTAGTTTTAAAAATGCTTACAACTGATACTAGGTCTTCACAGAGAGTCGAGAATATGTGACTTACGATGCTTTTATTGGTTGAGGCAACGTTGACCAAATATAGGGTCCGCCAAATACATTTTTTTTTTGAAAATGCTATAAAGAAACTACTGAATATTTTCCAAATTTCTTTTTTTATTTGAAAGTACAATCCTTCCGGTTAAAAATGGAAAATAATTTCATTCAAATGGCTGCCTCGGCTGGGCATGCAGTAGCCTACACGATCGGTCCAATTTTTAAGCACATTATCGATTGTGTGCAGCTGTATTTCACCAATGGATCCACGAATATTGTCCTTTAAAGCGTCAATTGTCTCTGGCTTGTCGGCGTAACGCTTATCTTTGACGGCACCCCACAAATAATAGTCCAACGGTGTCAAATCGCATCTCCGAGTTGGCCAAACGACATCAGCTCTGCGGCTGATAATGCGTTCTTCAAAAACAGAGCGCAAAACATCGAGTGTAGCTTCGGATGTGTGGCTCGTAGCGCCATCCTGTTGGCTGAAGTAGTAAAACACGAGACTATGAAACGGAGGGTCGTGAGTTCGAGCCCGCTCTGAGTCATGAAATATTGTGTTGAATTCTTCTGATCAGCATTAGTGCGTGGTTGTGTTAGTTGTTTCCAGCCTGTTTCAATGATGAAGGCATAGTCACTGATCACTGAACATAATTGGCAGCGACTGACACTATCATGTACTAAAAAGCAGAGTTACAGCACCCACCTTCGTCGGCCCTGTATCAAAAATTAGCCGGCGAAGTAAAAGGTTGAAATGGCTACAAAAAAAAAACTGTCTATCTTCTCATCTTTCCTAATCTGTCTCCTCAATACTATCCCCTCGTTTCTAGTTCCAGCGCAATGCACTACATATGTAGGGGTTATACCCTGAGTGCTGGTCCTACTCCTAAAAAAAAAAAAAAAAAAAAAAAAAATGTTGCCGATATCCTCCTCTTCAATTTTTGTGAACAAGAGTTCGTTCAACATGGCCCGATAACGATCGCCATTGACTGTAACGGCCACTCCTAGCTCGATTTCGAATAAAATGGCCCAATTATGCCTCTGGACCAAAATCCGCATCAAACAGTGACTCGTTAATGGTGCGTCGGCTTTTCAATGTATCCGTGCGGGTTTTCTGTGCTCCAAATGCGACAATTTTGTTTGTTTACATACCCGCCAAGATCAAAATGAGCTTCATCTGGAAAAATAATTTTTTTTTGGCAAAATCGGCATCTTCTGTAAGTCGATCGCAGGCCCACTTAGCGAAGCGTATACACAACCATATTCGCTCAGCGGAAGGATAAAACTAATTATCTGTCAAATCAGACATGAGCTAAGTGTTACCATTCACGAAATAAGCACTAGTTGAAAAAAAGAACCCTTAGATGGCAGACCCTTTAAGAAGTGAAGAATAAATAAAAAAGTTTTTGAAAAAAAATTCAAATAACATTTTTTTAAGTCTATAGGTTTAAATGCCGTAATGAAAAGTTCACAAAGATTTCAACTTAATTTTTAATTTACTTAGAAAAGCAGGTTAGTGCTATTTTCAAAAGCCACTGCAATTTAATTATCAGTTCTCTAGCGTCTTCTCGTTGCCACATTTCATGTGGCTTTTATGGAAATCTGTATCATAAATTCTTTATAAATCAAAAATATTTTAAATAAATAATCATCCATTTATTTTGAACTTTCAGTACTGATAAAGGGAACCAAATTTTCGGAATAATTAGATTGCAGTTATTCTTTGGAATACTTCCTTCTAAATATAAAGTCAATATGTTCAATACATATTCAAAGAATTTGAAATTTTTAGAAAACACAGCAAACCAATTTTTTATTTATTTATAGTATGAAGGTGAAAAAATAAAGAAAATTTATGTCGAATTAAATTTGTGTATTGTGTTTTCTAACAATTTCAAAACGTGTGGTTTTTCTTGTATAATTCTCAATTCGTTTTAGGGGTTCTATGTATAAGAGGAGAAGTTTTACTATTTTGGAATCAGATTAAAGTTATTATTGATGTGTAAACATCTATACGCTGGGGGGTAAAAATATTTTTCACAATACAATCACAAATTTAGCGTAAGATCAAATCGATGTGAGCTTTATATATGAGTGTATTAGTGTAATCATACAGACAACAAGAAGTACAGAGAAACTTAACAGCTGCTTAGGAATACACTCAACACCATCTAGTGTACAATAGACTTGTGTCCAACTACCTCATTCGCTCAGTTTTGACAAGAACCTCTGATCAAACCCATTTAAATTATATAGGTTTGATTAAAGGTTCTTGTCAAAACTAAGCGATTGAGCTAGTTGGACACAAGTCTAGTGTGCAATAGTAGTAGCCATGCATTATGTTATCGTAGGCAATTAAAATAAAAACAAATAATTAAATTATTAAAAAAAATTTAATTTTAATAACTTTTAAAAAGATTTTTTGCACTTTTAATAAGAAATTTACTAAACCAATGTAAAATAAGGAAAAGAAAAAATAAACTAAACTTGCTAAAAGTCTCCTTCGTCTTTGAGATTGTCATTCATACGGACAACAAAGAAGTACAGATAAGCACCATCTAGTGTGCAATAGTAGCTACTAATTTTCATTAAGATATAATTGTGCTAGCCCTGTACAGTTCGAAAGCCATTGCTGTAAAATAACTACATGCATTACAATTCAGCAAACAGCTGATTAATAGCTTTTTCAATACTAGCCCCGGTATTCATAAAAAAATAAAACGTATTTGAAATCTGTTTTAAGAAAATTTTGTATGAAAAAATTTGATTAAAATACATTTCAAACTCATTTTAAATTTTATGAATACCGGGGTAGATGTTTACACATCTCCCCTGTGATCGGACTCACACTGCTTTTTTGATCTAAGAACCAAATCAAAACAATATGTCGAATGAACGTTTAGAATATTCACATTTGATTAACCAACAGCATTTCTGAACACAAAGTCAATTATCTTCTATTTCATTATTTTTACAATTGTAATTTTTTTCTTCTCTTGTAATAAAGAGAAATTCTGCCCCCTTACATTTTTAACAGGCATTTTTTTCTTAAAAATTTGTAGAGCAAACTTTAGGTCCGGGTATATAATTTGATGCCATTTCACCTACAATTACGAGTCATACAAATTTCAAGATCTAGACAATCCCAGTAACCTTTTCCTAACAAAGTATAAAAGGAAGATTTGATTAACAGGCACGATACTACACAATGGCATCTGTCATCCATTAATATTTCTCCTACATGCCACTGTTCAATCTCGGTGTGTACTACAGTGCAAGGATGAGACTAACTCATACACGCACTGTGGGGGCATAGAGATAATATGGATTCCAGGACATCAGGGTATAACTGGAAATGTTGACGCAGATAGGCTAGCAAAGATGGGAGCATTAATGGCGAACGTCACACTGGATAGTCCGAAGACATTTCAGGTTTTTAAGAACGAACTAAAGCGATGGGCTATAGAATTGCATACAAGAGATTGGCAGCACTCTACCGTAGGTAGGGTGACTAGAATTCTATGGAGGGACCCAGATGGTAGTAGGACAAAGGAGGTCCTAGCATTGAGTAGGCCAGCACTACGGAGGTTGGTTTATTTAATAACAGGACATACAGAGTTAAGGACTCACCTGGCACGAATTTGTATCGTTGGCGATATAACATGCAGGTCATGCCAGGAAGAGGACGAGACACTGGAGCACTACTTGTGCTACTGTCCAGCTTTTAGCCAAGTCCGAAGACAAACATTTAATCAGTAGATGGAATTTCTTAGGGGCTCTGATTGCACTTAAGGAAGAACATTGAAAAAACTAGGTTCTTGACGTAATCAAACTCAGAGGTTTTCCATGGTATCGGTGGAGGCTCCCTACAGTAGAATGGGAACTCCTTATTATAGAGCGCACAACAGGCCTATGAGGCCTAAGTGTAATCCAGGGCGGATTGGGATGTTTATGCCCCTCTTTTCAACCTAACCTAACATGCCACTGTGGCATACAGTGTCTGTTACTAATATCTTGGGAGAGGCAAAAAATATATAGGTTAGGTTAGGTTAGAGGGCCGTTATCCCTGGCGGGACAATCCACTTGGGTCCGTCGATATCGGTCCCTTTGTGATGCCCTTAAGCAGAGTACCTCCTAAGGGATGTCCTCCGCCGTTTCAAACCATCCTGTACCCCTGAGGAAGGATGATACCCCTGAAAGCTCCATGTTTGCCAGGCTGTCTAAGTCTGACAGGAATCGGGAGCCCAGCGCCACTGTCCTTGCATTTGCAAGGGCACGACACTGACACAGAAGATGAAGGACAGTCTCCTCCTCCTCTTTATCATTGCAGCTTCTGCAATAGTCGTTGTATGTAAGACCCATCCTTCTCGCATGAGTCCCAAAGCTACAGTGTCCTGTCAGAACAGTCACCAGTTGACGCATGCGCGCCTTGTCAAACTTGAGAAGGTCGCGTGTTCTGCGCAAATCATAGTGGGGCCACGTGGCCCTTGCCACGAGACAGTTAGCCACGCTTTCCCACCTAAGTTGAGCTAGTTTGTATGATTCGCTTTGAATCAGAAACTTGCATCGCGATAATGGAATGCCTGTAAAGTGACTGATCATTGAACTGCTCAATTCAGTCCCCTGTCTGGCAATCTCATCCGCAGTATGGTTGCCTGGACATCCAGAATGTCCCGGCACCCAAACTAGTGTCACCCTCGAATGTCTCGCTATCTCGTTGATATATATATCATAACAATCAAAAAATTTATATAATTAATTTGTCACTAATTACTGCTTCTGAGAACTGGCATCGTAACTAGTATAATAAAGGACTACTTTCTATTCTTATTAAATAATTGTGCAAACTGTCTACCACCATTTAAATATTATTAATATTCAAGAAAGCAAATCTCCTTCCATTAAAATCCCAATAAAACAATACCAAGTCATGCATTCCTTTAACCTCAACAACACCTGTAACATCACTCTTCGGGCCGTAATGGTACGCACATGTAATTCTCAATGATGGTGATGTTAAATCT
The DNA here is from genome assembly GCA_951800035.1 of Linnaemya tessellans. Classification (NCBI taxonomy): domain Eukaryota; kingdom Metazoa; phylum Arthropoda; class Insecta; order Diptera; family Tachinidae; genus Linnaemya; species Linnaemya tessellans. The sequence goes on along the minus strand of OX637536.1, from coordinate 40,017,025 downwards.
ATTTACACACGCATTGTAATTATAAGTACATATTTGTTATTATTTGCACATTTTGTCAGCACTTAAAATATAATTTTTTATTTTTGTTTGTCTATGTAGTCATTGTGTTTCTGTCTGTAGAAAGCAGCCGAAAGAACAACAGTCAGAAGAAGAAAAAAATATATAATAATAAAATGATGTTGACTAGAAACGAAAAGGCATGATTCTTCAGAACTTACGGATAAAATAGGAAAAAGGCTTTTAATGCTTATTTTTTGCAAGCAGTTAAAGTTTTTCTTTACCACACAACCCAACATATCTAAGCCAGGTTGATATAGCACACACCTACACATACACATGCATATACGGTTGTATATCTAACAATATCCTTAAATAGTTGTTTTTAGCTTATAAAAGTGTTTAGCAAAAAAAAAAGAACGATTTACACAATCTACAGCTCGTCTAACATTTTGTGTATTTCACTAACAACAACAACAACAACTTTGTCACACCAACTTCCGTGCGTTACTTGTATTCTTTAACAACCCTAAAAATATGCAATGATATGAAACTGTAATAGAAATTCCAATAAATAGACGTGCTTGAACACGCGTTATTATAATGATATGAATTGTTTCTCTGCAAAACACAAATTTACTGCTTCGAAAATATCTATTAAAAAATTAGGAAAACACGATAAGGACGAGAATTTTTCCTCGGTAAAATATCATAGAGAACAGGAAAAACAAAAACACACGCCAATATCCACTCAAGTGAATGCGAATAAGAATATGTACATGAGTGGATGCATGTAAAGGGTCTTCCAATAGGGATTCAAGAACTTTGACAGTTGAGAGTGGTCATGTTGTTGAAGCGCTACGTGGGTCAATTTAGTGGTCATTTATTCAGCCTGTTGTGCCAAATTTCTCTTTTATACATTCCAAAAAGAAATTGGAGGGAGTATTCACTTTGTTATTCCGTTTGTAAAGCAGCAAAATATCCATCTGAGATCCCATAAAGTAAAGGGTCCGCCATCTAACGTTTTTTTTTCAACTAGTGCTTATTTCGTTAATGGTAACACTTAGCTCATGTCTGATTTGACAGATAATTAGTTTTATCCTTCCGATGAACGAATAGGGTTGTGTATCCAATGCGTTTTCGTTTCGCTAAGTGGGCCTGCGTTCGACTTACAGAAGATGCCGATTTTGCAAAAAAAATCATCTTTTCAGATGAAGCTCATTTTGATATTGGCGTGTATGTAAACAAGCAAAATTGTCGCATTTGGGGCACAGAAAACCCGCACGCATACATTGAAAAGCCGACGCACCCAAAACGAGTCACTGTTTGGTGCGGATTTTGGTCCAGAGGCATAATTGGGCCATTTTTCTTCAAAAATGAGCAAGGTATGGCCGTTACAGTCAATGGCGATTGCTATCGGGCCATGTTGAACGAATTTTTGTTCACAAAAATTGGAGAGAAGGATATTGGCAACGTTTGGTTTCAACAGGACGGCGCTACGTGCCACACAGTCGAAGCTACACTCGATGTTTTGCGCTCTGTTTTTGAAGATGGCATTATCAGCCGCAGAGCTGATGTCGTTTGGCCACCTCGGAGCTGCGATTTGACACCGTTGGACTATTATTTGTGGGGTGCCGTCAAAGATAAGTGTTACGCCGACAAGCCAGAGACAATTGACGCTTTAAAGGACAATATTCGTGAAGCTATTGGTGAAATACAGCTGCACACAATCGGTAATGTGCTTAAAAATTGGACCGATCGTATAGGCTACTGCATGCCCAGCCGAGGCAGCCATTTGAATGAAATTTTATTCTGTTATTAACCGGAAGGATTGTACTTTCAAATAAAAAAGAAATTTGAGAAAATATTCAGTAGTTTTTTTATAGCATTTTCCAAAAAAAAAGAAGTTATTTGGCGGACCCTATATATATATTCTTGATCAATGATGAAATCTAAGACGATCTGAGCATGTCCGTCCGTCCGTCTGTTGAAATCACGATTCAGTCCAAACGAAAAGAGCCAGACTCTTGAAATTTAGTATAAATATATCTGGAAGGATGGTACAGGTCAAGTTCGTAAATGGACTGAATCGCGCAAGAGGGAAAAAAGTGCCCCTAAGAAGAACTAAACCCACCTCTAAAAACCAACATAATTTTTCAAGTTATTTTGTAATTTTTTGAAACAAATGATATATTTTTATGTCAAAGAAGGTCCAACGCGTTAAACTTGGAGCCATAAAATACAAACAATTTATTTTTGGACCCCGCCCCCTTTAGTGGGCGTTAGGATATGCAAAAATAGTGTAAAAATTTAACAAATTGTTCTACTTAAGTCTACATTCCTTAAAAATAACATTTTTAAGCTTTAGTGACGAAGCTGAGACGTAACCTAGTACTCCCCTGCCCTACATCCTCCTCCCCCTTTGCCCCCTAAATAATCCTATCAAAAAAAATTTAAATACATTTGACATTTAACTATTCCGAACATTTATTTTTACAGTTTTATGGCAAATGTGAAAGGTCTCCCCCACGGCCCTTGACAGAGACAGCCCGACAAAATACGGTTTTCATACCTTCCAAAAAGAATTGGACCCCATAGAATATATACAATATATTCTTGATCAGTGATGAAGTCTGAGACGATCTAGCAATGCCCATACGTTTGTCTGATGATGTAGTCTATTTTTTGATATAGTCTATTTTTGGACCCCGCCCCCTTTAGTGGGCGTTGACGTACGATATTATATGCAAAAGAATTGTAAATGTTGAACAATTTGCATTACTTAAGCCCATAAGAAGCTGATATATTCTCTGATCTTACAGAGGTGAGACGTCTCTCCCGCGGCCCTTCCCGGAATAACTCTGTCAAAATATAGATTTAAAATTGTGTACAGAGATGTCTTAAAGGAACTCTGTCCCAAATTAAACATTTCAAATTTACTTACTAAATATTTGGAGGGCATGTAAGATTCGACCCGGTCGAATATAACGTTTTTAATTGTTGTTTTTTTTTACTACTACCTCTCAGAGGCTGACCCCTACATATGCATTGCATAGCGCCAGAACTAGAAAGGAGGGGATAGTATTGCCATGACAGATAAAGAAAGATGGCAATTTCGACTTTTTTTTTGCTTTTGCAACCTTTTTACTTCTCCGTCTAATTTTTTGCTACAAGACCAACGAAGGAGGGTGCTGTTTCTCTGCTCCCTAGTACATCATAGTGTCAATCGCTGCCAGTTACGATCACAACTTACACAACCAATGCTGATCAGAAAAATTCGCCACAATATTCAAGAGTAAGTCCGGAATCGAGCTCAGGGTTCTCGACTTCTTAGTGTCGTGTTAACTACTTAAATCAACAGCGTCCGCGATTTTTCGTCGAAGAATTATTTTCAGCGATGATGCCCATTTCTGGATTAACAAGCAAAATTGTCGAATTTGGATCAAAATAAAGCCACATGAGATCCAACAGCATCCAATGCATCGCGAAAAAGACACGGTTTGGTTTGGCGAGCTCACCTGTTCATATTTCTTTATGGACTGTCAAAGGCGAACGCTATAGGTCGACAATTAGCAACCTTAATTAATCTGACTTGGATTTCCTGTACCCCAAAGACATGTGTTTTCAACGAAACGGAGCTACCTGTCGCACACCTTAAGTTATATTACATATTCTGCACGAGCCATTTGACCTCATGGTCATCTCACATGAAGGTGAAGTGAACTGGCCACCGACATGACATTTTAGGGCAGAGTAAGATCAGAGATTAAGGGTGCCGCTGTGGCTGATTGGTAGCGATGCTAGCCTATTAGTACGGAGGTCGTGTGTTCGATTCCCACCAAGAATCTTGCGTGCCTGTTATAAAAATAAAAAAAAAGTTCAGAGAACATATCCGCTTCGTCAAAAAAGCCTTTAAATTAAATATTTTATGAATCTAATACAATTTGCTATATATTTACACTATTTTTGCATATAATAACGCCCACTAAAGGGGTGTGCCAAAAAAAATTAATTTTTTTTCTGATTTTCTGGATGCAAGTCCAACGCTTTGAATCTTCTTTGATATAAAAGTATATCAGTTGCTTAACAATATTACAAAAAAAAGAAGTAAGAGCATTATATTCGACCCTTCAAATATTTAGTAAATAAAAACTCTATTTTGCAGGGGTGCCTCTGGGAGGGACCATGGGGGAGATATCTCCACCTTTGCCTTAAAACACTAAAATTTAAATTTTCGGGGCTATTAAGGTTAAAAAAATTTTTTGATAGGGTAATTTTTTGATGGGGTCCCCCTGGGGTAGAGGAAGGGAAAATCATAGAACACTTTAAATTCGTAATAAAATCCTTCAAATTTAATTTTTAAGGAATATAGTCTTAAGTAACAGAATTTGTTAAATGTTTACACTATTTTGCCATGACATATGTTGCTTGAATGCCCACTAAAGGGGCGGGGCTCAAGAATGGATTTTTATGGCCCTAAGTTCAATGCTTTGGACCTTCTTGACGTAAAAATATATCATTTGCCTAACAAAATGACAAAAAAAAACGTTAATACTTATTTTGTTTTTTTAGAGGTTGGCATAGTTCCTCTTGGGGGAACTCTTTTCCCTCTGGCCCTATTTAGCCCATTTAGGAATTAGAACTATGCTAGCTTTCAAGGTATATTTTTACCGAATTTGAAGAGTTTGGCTTTTTAGTTTGGACTAAATCGTGATTTCCATAGACGGACATCCGTCCGTCCGATTGTCTTAGATTTCATCACTGACCAAGAATATATCGGGCCTTAGAGGGATATTTCGCTGCGTTACACACGGAATAAGAATGTGAATATACCCGTCAATTTTGTTGGAGGCTAAAAAAATTCACTTCACTTAATGCAAGACCCTTTATTTATATGTAAGTAGTGGCACACGTATAATCCTTTAGGCACTAACGCATATTTATTTTGTCATTATAACAGCAATACAACAATAATGTTGATAACAATAACAACAATACAAATTAATTCATGTGTGTAAGTTCACGTACTCGTATGTGCTGTACTCCCATTCACCGAATTGTGCTTTTCTTTATTGTCAAACCAACAAAATTTTGAATGACTTCTTAAATAGTTTTCTTTCATACAAAGCAAATAGCACAACACACTAATAACTCATTAAAATTTGCCTTTTGGCTTAAAGCTAATGCCTCAATGCTTATTAAGGCTTAACTATGGAAATATATTTGGAGATATAAAATTTACTTCATAGCACAGCAGGAGGGGAAACTTTCCAGGTAAATGAAAGAGACAGTGGAAGAGTTTTAGCAAGGGAAAGTTATGAAAATTGAAAATTGATAGTTATGAGATGTTGGTTTTTATTAAGACACAATTTTATAGATAATCCTTACATCCAGCCAGCCAGAATTAAGAACTATCACAAAAAGTCATTTTAGGTTGTCATTGCCCTCTTCTCTCTCTCTCTCTCTCTCTCTCTCTCTAACTCTATCTTTTTAAGCATCATGCCTAGGCGGCTAAAGCATTTGAATGACATAAAACGTATTTGCTTTTCTCATATTTTGATCAGACAAGAAGAGAAACGCTACCAATCAAAAATGAAGCCAAGTGGTGATGAAAAAAGCAAAATTTTATTCGAAGTGTGTTAAGCCGGTGTTTACGTTGGCCACCGCCAATCTCTACCTCAATAGCATAATTTCTGAATTCAATTATAACAGACTGAGGTTTCGTCCTAACAAGAAAGAATAATTGATTTTTATAAGCAATTCTAAAGGGTGTTTCTTTATGAAGTTTTTTTTATACGAATCACTCTGTTGTCAGACAGCTGTTTTGACAGTTTAAAGTGACGTCTCTACTCAGTATTGTTTGGCAAATCATCATGAACAGGTTAACTCCAGAACAACGCTTCCAAATCGTGGAAATTTATTTTCAAAAACAGTGTTCAATTAAAAATGTTTATCCGCTTTTTTACCGCAAAATTCTCTTCAGTGATGAGCCGCATTTTTGGTTGAATGGATATGCCAACAAGCAAAATTGCCGTATTTGGGGCCAAGATAATCCACACGCCGTTCAAGAATTACCAATGCATCCCGATAAATGTACTGTTTGGTGCGGTCTATGGGCTGGTGGAATCATCGGTCCTTATTTCTTTAAAAATGAGGAAGGACGACGCGTTACCGTGAATGGAAATCGATACAAAATCATGATCAATGAATTTTTGGTGCCAAAACTTCAAGATATGGATGTAAACGAAATGTGGTTTCAACAGGATGGTGCCACTTGTCATACTGCGGGCGAAACAATGGACTTATTGAAAGAACATTTCAACGACAACATTATTTCGAGAAATGGACCGGTGAATTGCCCTCCGCGTTCGTGTGATTTGACGCCACTCGATTATTTTTTGTGGGGATACCTGAAATCATTGGTTTACGTGGATAAACCAGCAACGATTGACGCTTTGGAAACCAGTATTCAACGTGTCATTGCTGAAATACGCCCTCAAATGCTTGAAAAGGTGGTCGAAAATTCGACCTCCAGAATGACCTTTGTGCAAAATAGTCGTGGTGGCCATATGCCCGAAATTATATTTAAATGTTAAATGACAAGGAATTATCTACCAAATAAAAAATTTTTTTTGGCCATTTCATAATTTGGCATGTGTTTTATTTAAATTTCATATCAGTAAGCTCTTATAAAAACACCCTTTATTATCAAACTCTTAACAAAAACAAACCTAATATTTTTCAAAATCAAAAAATTTCTAATTAATTAAAAACACATTAAGAAGACAGAAAGAAATTTCACTGCTTTTACATTTCTTTTTCCAAGACAGGAAAGTTTTTTCTTTTTTAATACTAAAAAATTGTCTATTTACTTACTAAATAATTAATTAAAATTTGATGGAAAACAGTTTTTGTTTTATTTACCCGCACACATGACGCAAGAAAACAATCCAGCCACACACACACACACACACACTCACTTACAGCCAACACACACATGCACACATGTGATATCTTCCAAAATCACATGTAGTGTTTTAGGACGAAAAAAAACCGTCTGTTATATGTCGGTTTTTTCTGCTCTTCCTTTCATGACAACAACAGCTACTTTAAAGTAAAAAGTGTATCTAATTTTGCCGCATCCTTATTATAAAATTCTAATGATGTCTATGAGGGTGAAAGGGGTTTTTTTTTTTATTTTTGTTATGAAATATTTTTAGAAAACAATTTTAGGTCTTGCCATCAACTAAGCGTTTTTCTAAACGGATAAAATTCTTAATGTTTAGTTGTCGTTAGAAGCAAAGGTAGTGCTTATGCCAGAGTGCTCGTATATGCTTGTCACATGTTAGAAAAACTTATCTTTCTAAATTGAATTTAATTAAAACCTAAAATTTATATACTCGTGTATTCATTAAAAGAAGCTTTTGCTTTGCCAAGAGCTAAAGGTAGAGCACAGAAAGAAAAAACATAATTTTCATGTTAAAAATTTTTTGCGCTTAACTACAGTTCATTTCAAATCAAATACTCTTGAGGTAGAGAATAATTTTAGCTTGACAAGAGTAACAAATGCGTTCGTTTTTTTTTTTTGTTTAATTTATATAATATCAAGACATTAATCACAAAATAATTTTGTAGAATGTCAATCATTCTTAAAAGGATGATTTTTTTTCTCTTTTTTTTTTGTAGGATGTGTCTGTGTAAATATTTGAAAATAGTTTTGCTTTTACCAGAGGGAAGGAAGGAGATGTTTAGATTTTCATAAATTACGCTTTCAAACATACGGAGGTTGTAAGAAAAGTCTTGAATTGCTTATGCTGTTTCTACTTTTATTTTTATATGACTAGAAGTTCGAATAAGCGCATCAAATAATAATAAATATTTCTATTTAAATTACTCACCTGAGAACTACGCATTAGCCAGCCTCAAGTTCAAATCCGCGAATTTACATATTAAGTTTATTTTGGGAATTTGTCTGGAAATAAAGAAAAAAAACATTTCTTATTATTATGTAGTAAGAATTTTAACGAACATTTTTATATTGCTATATTAAATTGAATTAAGATTCTATAGGCTAATTGTTCGAAATTTTAATTTTAAATCTCAGAAAGACATGATAAATATTCCAAGGCACCAATTCAAGTCAACATCAGTTTTTGTTATTCAACTTACACAGCAGAGCAGAACAGCTGTTTTCGAAAGACACAACCCTTTCATCATCAGTGCTCATGTGTATTGTGTTTGTCACCACTTATTAGGTGGCTTAGTTGAATGTGATAACAGTTCCTATTTACACAAATTTTATTGTGAAAAAGAATACGAGAACTGTATCAAGCTGATGTTAACATGTTATTGTTATAATACCCGTGTTACCCTTTGATTATTTTTCTTCATGTCCCATTTTTCTTAATTTTTTGTTCCATCATACCTAAGTCAAACTTTTTTGGTTTGAATTTTATACTTAAGTACATGTGAACGTTTTCCAATATTTTTTTATTGTTGGTAGCTCAAGCCATAGCTTAAATTTGTATGGAGTAAGAATTTTAACGAACATTTTTATATTGCTATATTAAATTGAATTAAGATTCTATAGGCCAATTGTTCGAAATTTTTAATTTTAAGTCTCAGAAAGAAATTTCTTATAATAGCATTTTTATTTAAAGGGTTTATCAACAAAAAACCTTATTTTTCAATTATGGCAACACCAACAACATGACAGTTTTGATATTTAGTTTTTTTGACGTGTTCGTAATCACGGTTGCCACTGAGTAAAAAAATTTTTTAACAAAATTTTCCGAAAATGTTACCAAAAAGTTACCAAAATTTTTTTATAAAAACAAAAAATAATAAAAACAACAACTTTTATTAATAAAAAACATAACATAAAACGTTTTAATTCATTTTAGAACATAAATAAATATTTCAATTCATTATACCTACGAATTCCGTATTTAATTTAAATAAATTATTTAATATTGCAGTCATTTAAAATAATCTTTTGCTGACCAAACATAATGACATTTGCATATTACGCCGTTGAACAATTTGGCGCACATTCACACAGTTGTTTTGAATGATTTTTTTCTCAGTGTTGAGTAATGCGGAAAAATGATAAAAGAAAAGCAATAATTTGATAGTTTGTCAAGCCTTAAAAACAAAGTTACCAAGTTACCAACCCTAAAATAAATTACCAATTTTGGTAGAATGTTACCATCTGTGGCAACTGTGTTCGTAATAGAGGCATTGCCAATTGTTACAATGAACTCAATTTTGTTAGAAAATTGCATTCAAATAATTAAAATCCACTATGAAGATGATGGTTCTGTTAAAATTACATTTTGTGAAATTCGTGATATTTTCGGACAACATAATCGTCCTTGGGAGACCTTCTGTGAACGAGCAAATTGGGGCTCATTGGGGCTTCTGAAAATCATAAAGTGATTATTGAGAAGCCTTTGCCTGCTCAACGTGTCGCTGTATGGTGCGCTATTGGTCTGGAGGCGTGATTGGGCCGTTTTACTTCGAAGATGAGGCTGGAAATGCTGTAACAGTCAACGGATCAAGCTATCGCGAGATGTTAAAGACTTAATTTTGCCCTATTATTCATGACGGGGATACCACTGACATGGTGGACATCAGGCAGATATAATTTGTCAATCATAATTGCCGAACTTTTCTCTTCGTAATACAATAAAAATTTCAATCATCTTCTTCTAAATTTTTAGTTTTGTTTTAGAAAACAAAATTCTTGTTGAAAAAACCCGTATTAATTTTAATCGATGACCAAGCATTTGATTTGTTCCACCAAAAAAAATAAAAAATTATATTTAATTAAAACCCATTTTACTTGGAATTGCTGAATAGAAGAAAAAATATTAATTACATCACATCTAACTTAATTTATCCAATCAATACCATCATCTTCTTTCTATTACCGGAGTTCTAGTACGACTTAAGCAATTAAATATATTTAAGAAAAAAAAAAAATGTGTACCCTGTAACTACGAATTACTTTCATCAGAATAAATTTAAAGTAACAAGAAAAATTTTATTATATAAAATATGCTATGCTATAATATGTAATTAATGATTTATTGTTAGAAAATAGCAAAAGTTTTCTTGCTCCTGCTAAAATGATCTCATTCGCAAAGCCGCGAATCAAGAATAAGAAAATCCAAGTATAAGAAAATCGAATCATCATATCCAAACACATTTTACTTCAAGAGTGTGATCCTCAAAAAAAATTAAAATAAATAAAATTTCAATTTCGAAGGCGTTAAGGATGTTTTATATATCGTGTTCGACTATACCTTCCAAGATAATTAGAAATTGATCTAGGAAAGCAGAAATTATTCTCTTTATTTCAACTGAAGTGTGCTGTAGTATCTGTAGTATTTTAATAGAAGATTACTAAGCGGAAACTCCTGGCTTCGACTCCGCGATCAATCATGAATATTGTGTCCAATTCTTCTGATCATTATTAATGCATGATTGTGTTAGTTGTTGTCAGCCTGTTTCATTGGCAAAGGCATAGCACTGGTCACTGGCGATTAACACCGTCATGTACTAAAGAGCAAAGGAATAATATCCTCCTTCGTCGGCTCTATATCAAAAATTAACAGGCGAAGTAAAAGAATAAAAAATAAACAATGGAAAACTCTTCATCTCCTTATTTTTTTTCATCTACCTTCGCAACGCTGTCTACTTCTACTTCTATACAGTTACGGAGCAATACACTGCTACTGTAGGGGTCATCCACTGTGTGCTGGTCCCAATAAAAAAAATCCCTTCCTTTTATACCCTTCACAAAAAAATGAAAGGGTACATATAGGTTTGTCATTCCGTGTGTAATTTCTTCGATATCAATATAGGACCCCATATATATTCTGGATCCTTATGAATAGCGATGACGATTGAGCGATGTCCGTCTGTCTGTACGTGAAATCGGTTTTCCCATCCCCCAGAAGAGCTAGAGCCTTCGTTCTTGAACCGTTGGATTGGAAATGAACTTAAATAGAGTGTTATTGAAATTCAGAAAGATCCGAAGTATCGTTCCAGAGCTGGGAAGCTTACACCTCTTTCTCGACGCAAAATTTATACCAAAAATCAATTATTTTTTTTAATGTTTGTAAATTAAACCTATTTCTTGCTTTGGGAAGCCTCAATGGTCTATTAAAAATTAAAAAACTTAAAAATTTTTTCCAGGGATGGAAAATAAAAAACAATTTGTTCGGAACATTCCGTATTTTGCAGTACATGTAGTAACTAAAATTGTTAAAAATTAGAAGTTTTTCTTTTACAAAATCTCTTTATTCGTCATGAAGATTTGCATTGGCCAAAAAAAATTTTAATGCAAATTTTGCTTCCAGGGGTGGGAAATTGCATTTTTTTATACATGAAAGTAATCAAACAGGCAACTGATGTTTTTTTTTTGTTTTTTTCCTAACTAAGCCTGTCATATAATTTAGGAAGAACAAAATTGGTATCAAAAATTCAAAAATAAAAAATTAAATTTCGAATCCAGGAATGGACGAGTGCAATATTTAATAGTACATGAAAGTGACCAAATGGTTAAAAATTTGAAATTTTTCTAAAAAAAATTACTTTATACCTCATGAAGCGTTGAACTGACAAAATATAACTACAAATTGAAATTTCGCTTCCAGGGTTGGGAAAATTAAATTTTTTTTTTCTTCATGCAATATTTTGTAGTCCATGTAATAACCAAACTGCTTACAAAATTTCAGTATTTCTTAAACAAAACTACTTTATACCTCATGAAGATTTGCATTGATAAAAAATTTTAAAATTTAAATATCGCTTCCAGGGCTGGGAAATTGAAATTTTTTTTATACATAAAAGTAACCCAAAATGCAATTGACGTTGTTTTTTTTCTTACTATCTAAAACTATTTTATATTTTAGGAAGAACAAAATTGGTATCAAAAATTTTCAAAAAACATTAAAATTTCGAATCCAGGGATGGACAAGTGTAATATTTTATAGTTCATGAAGGTGACCAAAATGGTTAAAAATTGTAAATTTTTCTTTTATAATATTACTTTATTCCTCATGAAGAGTTGCATTGGTTAAAAATAAAACAAACAAAATTTAAATTTTACTTCCAGGGTTGGGAAGTTTAAAGTTGTTTGGTACATGCAATATATATTGTAGTACAAGAAAGTGACCAAAGTGATTGCAAATTTTAAGTTTTTCTTAAATAAAACGACTTTACAAATAATGAAGACTAGGATTGGTAAAAAAAATTTTAATTTCGCTTCCAGGGATGGGAAATTGAAATTTTTTATACCAAGAAGGCAACTAACGTCGGTTTTTTTCTAATTAAAACTATTTTTTAGTTCAGGAAAAACATAATTGGTATCAAAATAAATCAAAATTTAGATTCCAGAGTTGGATAACTGCAATATTTTGTGGTACATGAAAGTGACCAAAATGGTTACAAATATTTATTTCTTAAATAAAACTATTTCAAGCCTCATTAAGAGTTGCATTGGTAAGAAAATTTAAATTTCGTTTCCAGGGTTGGGAAATTGAAATATATAAAAGTAACCAAGTAGGCACTTGACGTTGTTGTTTTTGCTAATTAAAACTATTTTATAATTCCGGAAGAACAAAATTGGTATTAAAATCTTAAAAAATCAAAGTTTCGACTGCGGGGTTGAACAAATGAAATATTTTCTGGTACATGAAAGTGACCAAAAAGTTTAACAATTAAAATTTTGTTTGTCAAGTAAAACTATGTTACATCTTTTAATTACACCTACTTCCTGTTTTAGAATGAAAGAAAGAAGAATTACATCTGTGAAAGGTATTTAAGATTCGGCACAGCCGAATATAGCACTTTTACTTGTTTTGTTTATAATTTATGGGTCTTGGCCCAAAATATCCTTGCTGTTCTAAGAGAAGGTAGGGTTAGCTAGCTCCCCTCTAAAACTAAGTTACATTTGATTAAAAAAATAATTTTCAAATTTCAAATATTTTTCAAATATTTTTCAAATATTTTTCATATATTTGTTTCTATAGAAACAACATTCGGCATAGTATGATGTATTAGTTAAATTGTTTGTAAGAGCCGCAATGTGGGTGCTGTTGACTGAAGTAGTAGAACACGAGACTATGAAGCGGAGGGTCGTGAGTTCGAGCCCGCGCTGAGTCATGAAATATTGTGTTGAATTCTTCTGATCAGCATTAGTGCGTGGTTGTGTTAGTTGTTGCCAGCCTGTTTCAATGATGAAGGCATAGTCACTGACCACTGAACATAATTGGCAGCGACTGACACTATCATGTACTAAAAGCAGAGTAACAGCACCCACCTTCGTCGGCCCTGTAGCAAAAATTAGCCGGCGAAGTAAAAAGGTTGAAATAGCTACAAAAACAACTGTCTATCTCCTCATCTTTCCTAATCTGTCCCCTCAATACTATCCCCTCGTTTTCAGTTCCGGCGCAATGCATTGCATATATAGGGATCATCTCCTGTGCTGGTCCTACTCCTAAAAAAAAACAAAAAAAAATGATTTACCTTGACCCTCCGCAGTTCGTGACAAATAGATCGATTATGCAAATGAATTGTTAATAAATTGATTTGTAATGAGGGCCATATTTAAAAATACATGAAATATTTTTTTAGAAAATAGAAATATACAGAAAGATTTGAAGCTCTTGGCATTGCTCCTTCCGCTGGTACTGAATTCAAAAAAGTATTCTTTGAAAAATAAAGCTTATACAATAAAAGAGTTATAAAGCACCTGAAGTTATAGAGCAACTGAGACTTATTTGACTAAAACAAAATCATTTCAAACAATTTGTTTAGAATCCTGCTGTGCAATTGAAAGAAAGTGCTTCAGATATGACTGTTACTTAGTTCTTTTCTTCCAATATTCGATTGTATGTATTTATTGATCACTTTTTTAAATTCATGATTCGTTAGTACGATCAGTACCATTCTGACTTTATAGACCCTTAATCCTAATGATAATTTATTTCGTACAACATTTGCTGTTCTCCATTCTTAATTGCAACACTTTCTTTTAGATGGCAATAAATGTCCCGCTCCGAAATGTAATGGTCAGGGTCATATAACTGGACTATATTCACATCATAGAAGGTACTAAGCCCACAACTGATTTGCCGGCAAACGATTATATTCTTACAATTATTTTTCTTTACAACTACAATTTAATTACAGTATATCAGGTTGTCCCAAACGTGATAAAGTCACCACGGAATGTAAGTCAAAATAAAATCCTTTTTAAGAAAACTGTAAACTAGAAGCATGTTTGTAAACAACTTTCAGAAACTTTCCAACTCTTATTCTCTCTAACTCTCACTCACTCTCTTTTGGACTTTGTATAAGTATTAGTATCTTCTAAGTGTTTGTGTCTGTGTATGTGTGTGTGTGTCTTTATAAGTGAAAATCTAATGCATGTTAAACATGTCTATGAAATCTTTTTCGAAACTTTAACTTCTTTAATATCTTTAAAAAATATTTGCAACCCTTTTGTGTTTGTGTAGAAAACAAGAACTAACCAGGACATCTCCACACAACTTTTTCTCCAACTAATCATTTCTGCTAGAGATTTCATAAACTTCTTCTCCATTTTGTATAACAAACAATTTTTATTTCCATTCTTTTTTGTGTCTTGTGAGCCTGCAGTTGTAGTAATTGATTAATTAATTCCAAATTATTGCAACATTTTGCCATTTTGTACTCTTGTTTATTTTGGCTCGTCCACACTCACAGTATTGGCTTTACATGAGCAAATTATAAAATGTCCCACACCGGGCTGTAATGGTCGTGGCCATATTCAGCCCCATCGTAGTGTACACCGAAGTTTGTCTGGTTGCCCTAAAGCCGTTAAGGGGGCAACATTTAAGAAACAATTGAAGCATCAGTTTAGTTCAGAGGATGAGAATAGTCGTACTGAGTTCAAATTGCAAAAAGGTTTGTTCTTCATTTTCATTTTAACTTGTAGCCAAATATTTGTAAGAAAAAAGAAAATATGCCTTAAATTTTAATAACCCGTAAGGATGTTCATTAAATAAAGCAAAACAAATCTAACGTTATCGACTAGCAGCTTTATTTTGTCTTTAGTTAAGAGCACACCCTCAATGCTGGTGTTCATAATAAAATTTATATCCCACTTAAGGAAATATTGATTTAATATTTTCCTCTTTGTTTCTTTGTCTCTTCCCCCACTTTGAATTGCAGCTCCAGCTGAATCCAAGGACTTGCATCATATGGATAAGTATAAACTCTCCTCCAATCAATATTTAAACAATAACAACAACAGCAATTGTATTAATAACAACAACAACAATAGCGCCAAGTTGAATACCAGTCCTTCGCAACACAATAGCAGCAACAACAATATGCCCATTATTAAATCGGAATTTAGTCCAGTTGCAAACATTAAATCCGAATACAATAAAAGTCCAATGCATTCATATTTAGCAAATGAAACAAATGCTGCGGGTCGTGGAAACAACTCCTCAACAACAGGCTCAGCGAACAATAACCAAAGTCAGTCTGCTGCCAACTCGGCAACGGCAACTCTCCAGCAACAGTCCGCGCACAACGACATGAACCGTTTCGTAGGCATGCAAGCACATGGCATAAATGATCAACAAAGTCCACACAATGGCCAACAACAGCAAACTTTGCACCAGCAGCGAGGACCATTCATTGAGGGTTCATCCGGTCTAATGATGTCTGCAGGCAATGCAACATCCGCCGGACCTGATGGCAATGAAAGTTATCACAATGACCATCACGCCCAGCAAAATAATGTACAAGCAGATCAGCACCACCAACAGCAACAGCAACAACAGCAGCAGCAGCAGTACGAACACATGCAACGTTATGGCCATCATGTAACCAATGGAGAGTCACACAGCAAATCAACGTCCGGCTATGGCAGCAGTGACATGTTGTCGTCTAGCAATGGAAATGCAGGCAACATCTCTCCTACTGCCCGCAGTTACGACCCCAATCCTCCCACTTCAATATCATCCAGTGTCTCGTCTTCTTATGTTGACTCCTCAACGGCTTCTAGCGGCTTGACTACAGCCTTTGAACGCTACGATCCAAATTGCAATGGGCAAAGGCCCACGAATATGTATCCCTACCTGACGCAGTCAGCAGACGATTTGCAAGCCCAGCAGCACAAATATTTACAAGATCAGCAGTTGCTAATGGCCAAAGTGGAGCACGATGAAATGGCCAATGGCGGCCCCATATATCCCAGGCCCATGTATCATTACGATCCCAGCATGGGACCTTTACCGCCAGGCTTTTCAGCCATTAACTTGTCCGTAAAAATGGCCGCTGCACAGGCGGCGGCTGCTGCCGCAGCATATCAAAACCAACAGCAACAGCAACAACAGCAGCAGCAGCAGCAACATCAACAGACCCAGCAACCCTCACAGGCGTCGGCCCAGCAAGCGTCACATCAGCAGCAACAGCAGCAGCAACCAAAACAAAGCGGTTCTCCCTCACCCACTGCAGCGCCTGTTGTCGACCTATCCGGCTCCACATCGGTTACCTCGTCCAGCCCGCAAGGTTTTAACTCACCAGCATCTCACAATCAATACAATCAAAGGATCGGAGCCGGCAGCCCACAGCCCGGTGCCAGTCCCAATGTTGCCAGCCCCCAAGTGCCAAGTCCCCAGGGTCAAACTTTGGATCTTACAGTGACCAGGCTGCCACACAGTATTATCACTAGTCCCCAGTACGGTGCCCATCCCGATGGCGTTGTGGTCGGTGCTCATCCCCAAGGATTTGGTCCCGGATTGCCGACATCGGCAGCAAACGGTACGGCTAGATCTCCCCCATTGGAACCTGTTGATTTTAGTGGTCCTCCTCGTCCTTTAGGCTTTGGTCTCGTTGGTCATTTAGGTGGTCCCCGGCCGTATAGTCGTGAATCAACCCCGGACAGTGGTGGCTCGCATTACATCGACAGCTACAGAGATCCCAGTGGTAAGTATGGCGTTATTTACACTAGAGATGGGACCAGTTCCTTTTCTTTATGTCTTAAAATCGCTTTTACACGAGACAGATTAGCAAGTTTTGACAATTTTTTTTATAAAACTATATGAAAGAAACACAAGAGTTCTAACATCCCGAGAATTTCCAGGGGATATTTTCATATTCCCATCATTGGGATAATCACTACTTTCGCTGTATAATTTTCGCCAAGTGCAATTAATATTTTTGCGAGCATTCACAAGCTCATTAAGCCTTATATGCTGTTCAGATATGCACCTTAATTGAGTTTTTCGCCTTCATTGTAACTTCTGAGCTCAATTAACCACTTAAAATTTTAATTAATTGCTCAATTAGCGTTTAACTGTTATAAGATTGAGTAAAATTACAAATACAGCACTACTAAATATGTGTTTAGCGAGAAAAGCACAACTCACTGAACAAAGTTAGCAGAGACTTAGCACCTCAAACATAGAAAAAGAAAAAAAATTGCCGAACCATTTTGAAGTTAAATTATTGACATTAAGTTTTTCATTAATTAGAAAATTAAAAAAAAGAAAACAAAAAAGATCCCCGATTTGAATTTTGGGGTCCTCAAGAATATGAACAATTTTATTTTAGTTGTCATACGTTAATTGAATTGACTAATTTTTTTTTTTTTTTTTTGTTATGTGAACAGGAAAATAATTGTGGCAATACATTGAATATTGACTCAATTAAAGATGCATGTCTGAATTCCATGTTAATGTAGTTTTGAGATTGGATAAAACAGACCTGAGATGTGATATTTGAATTTTTAATTTTTTTTGTTAATTTCTTTACAAGTAGAAAAAAAGAAGGCGAAACTCGACATTTTTGGCCATATATATTTTTTTTTGTAAATTGTTAATTTTTTAACGGGCTTAAGTTCGAATCTTGCATGACTGCAAATTATTTTTTGTTATTTTTTTATTAATAAATGAATTTGTTTAAATTCTATTTATTATTTTTATATTAAGATTGGAATATTAAGAATATTTTTCAATAATCATCAAACCAGCAGAACGGATCAGTACTGATTTCGAGGCCGCTACGCCATCTCATCAGCGTTCTTTGTTCAATTTTTCCACTTGTGCAAGTGGTGCTAGTTAGAAGGAATATCAACTATTTAACCAATATTTTAACGAAAATTGAATATGAGAAGTTATCACATTCATATTATTAAGTTATTACATTTTGGTTAGTACGAAATTCCCCAACCCTGACGATTAATATTCCAAATATTCCAATATCTCTTTTGCTTTTTCCAGAGCCATCGGCTGCTGATAGGTAAAGCTTCTTTGTTATTTATGTTCAAGTAATTGAATTTAGTTGTCAATTTACTTTGAACAAGTGCGCGTGCCCCCGCAATGTTTTAAATTATGTATGAATTTTTTTATTAGTCGAACTTTTTCTTTATGTAAATTGTTAATTTTTTAACGGGCTTAAGTTCGAATCTTGCATGACTGCAAATTATTTTTTGTTATTTTTTTATTAATAAATGAATTTGTTTTTTTTTTTATTAAAATTTGGTTTAGCCTTAAGCCGCAACCCTTAAGGCGGATTCACCCATGTTGTCCGAACAAAATTTTTGTCCGGACAAATTTTTTTTATATATGGTTTGACGTCTCTCTTCTTGAGAGAGAGAAAATATTTTTTACGAACAACTCTCAGCTTGAATTGGTTTAATTTTATATATTGTGTCCGGACAAAATTGAACTGAGTTGCCAATACGTTAAACTTTTTTCACATAAAGTTGAGGTGTCATTTTATGTTTGATATATAAAATTGTGTGTGAGACTAAAAAAATAAATTTTGAGAACTAATATTATCTATTTGTTTCTTTTTTATATTTATTTTGCTAATAAAAATGCTTTATGCAATTCAATGACCATAAGGTAAAGCAATTTACTTTTCTCGTCCATTATTATTATCACAAATTCTTGAAAAATATTTTAAAATATGTAATATAAAATTATCTAAAATATCAAGAAACAAAAGCAAAATATAAAAAATCGCTGCAGTACTACCATTTTTCAAAACTCATTTTTTATATGAATGGCAACTTTGATTTTCCGGACAAATTTATCGAAATGAGTGAATCGTGCTGCGGAAAACTCTCAGTAAAATAAATTTTGTTCGGACAAAACTTTTGTTCGGAAAACATGGATGAATCCTCCTTTAGGCCAAACGGTTACAAAAGCCGCTACATTGTCAACGGCTGGCCACTTTCAGTGCTGCCACTTGCATATATAATAAAATCGCTTATTCTAAATAGCGAAAAAGTGTAAAGACAAATCAATTTATTTCTTTATATCTCTTTATACTTGTATTTTGTGATGTTCCTTTTTGTTATGGCTCTTTGAAAATGAGTGTATGAATTAATTTATTTAAAGTGTTATAACTCATATTTCATAAATAACGTATAGCAAATTAAAGCCGGGAAGGTTTTGTATAACAGTTTTTACAATAAATATCTTGTCCTCGAACACTTTTTAAAATAATGATATTTCTAAGTGAAAAACCAAATAAAAAACGTTTAATTTGCGCATCACTAGCTGCGGGTTAATAGACTTAAAATATTAATCTACTAATAAAAAGTCATTGAATGATATTCATATCGTTTATATCAGTTTAATATTCTAGAAGAACTAAATGGAACCTATAAGTCTGCAGCCAAGGGAGATAATTTTTTTTTGTTTTAACTCGGAGACCAGCATTCAGGGAATGAGCCCTATATATACAATGCATTGCGCTGGAACTAGAAAGGAGAGAATAGTACTGAGAGGAGAGATAAAGAAAGATAGATAATTTTTTTTTAGCTTTTTCAACCTTTAACTTCGCCGGCTAATTCTTTTGCTAAAGGGCCCACGAAGGACGGTGCTGTTCCTCTGCTCTAAGAACATGATAGTCTCAGTCAGTTCCACTAATTGTTCAGTAACCAGTGCTATGCCCACATCGCTGAAACAAGCTGCAGACAACAACCAATACCAGCAAGGACTAATGCTGAGTAGAAGAAATCAGCAGAATATTCATGACTTAGCGCGGAATCGAATTCAGGACCCTCCGCTTTATAGTCTCGTGTTAACTACTTCAGCCAACAGCACCCAAAAAAAATAAATAAAAAAAAAAATTACGAAATTATGTTGTTTACGAAAGAGTCAATATGTTAAGCACTCTTTGTTTTTAACAATTTTCATATTCTTGAGCAGTTTCAAAAAGTTTTTAATAACATTTTTCATTATGTTGGCAGCACTGTTCTGTTTAGTGTTGCCTATGAAAATAGATATTTGTTTAATTTGACTATACTTGGGTCCAACCAGCTCATTCGCTCAGTTTTGACAAGAACCTCTGATCAAACCCATTTAAATTACATAGGTTTGATCAGAGGTTCTTGTCAAAACTGAGCGAATGAGCTATTTGGGCCCAAGTCTAAATTTAACTACAACCACGGACAGTAACCATCCGTGTAGCAGTGAAAATAATCATTCCCATATAAACACATGCAATCTATTTCTGACAGGTTTTGAAAGCTAGCCTGCTGTCATTTGAGTGTTTATAGGTTAAGATTAATTTTTTTTCTTCAAATAAATTTCTTATTAGCAGCACAGTGGGCCAAGGCAGCTTTAAAAGTAACAAAAAAAATTTCTAGTCGAATATTTTTTACAAGGGAAACCTATGCCTGTTGCAAATTCTATTTAGCGCTTCAAAAGAATAATCTGCCTCAACTGTCTTTACCAAATCAAAAGCTAATAACTTGGCATAGGCTTTAATTTTTCATAACCTGGACACGGGCCAATTTGGAATCTCGTGGCTCCAACCGGTCAAACACACATGTTGACTGAAGTAGTAGAACACGAGACCATGAAGTGGAGAGCCCTGAGTTCAACGCCGCGCTGGGTCATGAAATATTGTGTTGAATTCTTTTGATCAGCATTAGGGCATGGTTGTGTTAGTTGTTGCCAGCCTGTTTCAATGATGAAGGCATAGCAGTGGTCACTGACACTATCATGTACCAAAAAAGCAGAGTAACAGCACCCTCCGTCGTCGGTCCTGTAGCAAAAAATTAGCTGGCCAAGTACATAGATTGAAATAGCTACAAAAATTCTTTATCTTTCCATCTTTCTTCATCTGTCTTCTTAATACTATCCCCTCCTTTCTAGTTTCGGCGCAATGCACTGCATATGTAGGGGTCATCCCCTGAGTGCTGGTCCAAGAAAAAAAAAATTAGAAATTCTAAAATTAAGCTTTACAGTGTCTCTCTGAAAAATTTTAAAAATTTTACTACAATTGAACTGCAAAGGTATTTTGCATTTTGTTTTGAAAATTTCTGTCAGAAGACAGGCACAGGCTGCCAAAAATACTTTGTGAAAAATAAAGCTTTTGCTCTGGCCACTAAATCAAGGACAGTCACAATCTGTAGCTGATAACATATTTCTTATTATCGTCACTTTAGCTACTGATTTAATTGAGACAGACCAGGGCAGGGAATAAATATCGATCCACTTTTATTAGAAACCCGAATTCACTTACAGATATTTTAATGATTTTTTTAATTTTCCAGTTTAAATGCAATTGTTTTATACAGATATTAAAAAATCCTTTTTTCGTTTTATGTCAACGATATATTGCAGGCTATTCTCCACATCCTGGCTATGGCATGGTTGTACAGTCTGATTATCCCCCAGCTGGTTATCATGGTTATGGTGCAGCTGCCGCATATCAATGCAGTAATCCTTATGCCACTGCTGTTGGTCCCGGAGGATATCCGACTCCAGTTTCAGGTGGTTATTCGACCAGTCCAGCATCATGTTACTCTATGCCACCACCGCAACATATACCGCAACATGACAAGACAAAGGATAGGTTAGTTGAATGGCAAGTTTCCCAACTTATAGTATAAAGAAAATGTTTAAAAATATCTATATACACATACACAAGGACTTGGCTGCAACTATTGTCCTGCTTACTATTGCAAATTTAAGTTATGTCTGAGCTAAAAAAAAAAAACGAGTGTTGTGGCAGACTAGAAGAAACTTTATCAAGCTACAAAATTTAAGTATGAAAGACTGTGTGTTGTGTGCATGAAAACAATATTATAAATCATTATTATGATAATGAATGATGGCGAATTTTGTGCAAAACTGTTGGTTGGTTCCAGCACAATTCCAAAGTGTCCTAAAAACTCTTTAGGTAGCAACAGCTCATGTTTGTGTTGGTATAAGTGTACTAAAATATGCAACAATAACACTTATCATCATGAGAGTGTGTGAGTGTGTGTGTGTGTGGCTAAGAGCACTGGCCACTTCTCTGGTTGTGTGCCCGCGTGTGTGTGTGTGTATGTGTAATATAATTATTACAGTCCTTTTTAGTTTAACACATATTTTTGTAGTTGTGTTTATTTATATTTTAATATTTATTAAGATGTGTGACTCTGTGTGGAAGCAGGACGGTCATAAAATTTATATTCCTTGGAGAGTAAAGGTTAATCTAAACTCTATAAAAAGCAGACCATTCCCTTGAACACAAACAACTGAACACATGTACAATTTTAGTGCCATGTATTTAAATTACTTTGCAGCTGTAAAATCTTATTTGTATGTTAAAACTAATAAAAAGTATAATTCCTCAATTGTATTGTCTAACAATCACTCTATAGCAATTGAAGGCAAAAGTGAGGAAATAATTTAAAGCTTTAAATCTAAACTTTGAAAATATTTCTAATTTTAATTTGTTCTTCTCCACTTGGAGATTTTTGTAAATCTTATTTTATATTTGAATTCATTCAAGCATTTGAATCTATGCAGAGACAGACACTTGCACTCACAAAAAGTTTTATAGTTTGTGAAACTTTTTCAATTTAAACATCTTTAAGTTGTGATTGATTTTAGGGATTAGTTAGACAAAAAAAAAATTACACTTTTGTGCTTCACTGTAAGATAATAAAAATAATTGTGTTTTGTTATTTTTGTTGGAATGGTTTTTTCTCGTTCTTTGTTACTGTTTTTTTTACTATAAAAAAAACTTTGTTTAGCTTAACTGGTTGCCCACGCACCGATCGCAATCACATGCAGCCCCATTCACAGGAGTTGAAATGCCCCACCCCGGGTTGTGATGGCTCGGGACATGTCACTGGTAACTATTCATCTCATCGTAGCCTGTCGGGCTGTCCACGTGCCAACAAACCCAAAAGTAAACCAAGAGATGGTCAGGACTCGGAGCCCTTAAGGTAAGTGCGCTTGATACAAGACTTCTGAAATATTGTCTTGTCAGAATAGAAGAGGCTTATGATTATTGTTCTTATTTATTTATCTATTCCACTTATTTATTTTCTAATTTTATTTAATTTTTTTTTGTTTGTTATTTTTTAAATCTTAAAAAACCGACAGTTTGAATGCCAGCATTTAAGCTTAATTGTAGGCGATACAGTCGAATGCGCTTTAGCACAACACGCTTTACTGAAACAAATCGGAATACTGAAAGCGATAAAAATCCCTACACTGATTTCAAACGCAGCTAGTCTTATTCACTTCGCTTTAGCGAAACATCGCTTTACTGAAAATATCGTATTACTGAAAACCAAAAGCCAGCCCACAACTACGTTTTGTTTGAAACTTACTTCGCTTAAGTGAAAAAATAAACAATGACAAATTTATTTATTAGAAATCGATGGCATAACTTAAGGCTGAAAAAATTGTGCATATTTTGTCCGTTAAAAAATTACATGGCAAAATGTATTTGTCTTTTTCCCTCTTACGTATTTTATTGTATTTTTGATTATATTGTCAATGGAAGTGGCTAGACATTTTTGAGGAATTCGTGAAAAATTTCAACAACAAAATGAATAATTCTATGAATAATTTTTTTTTAAATAAAATTTTTACGTTAAATTGACGTAAAAAAAATATATACAGATTTGATATAAAAAATATTGTTTTACTGATTTTAAGCAGTACGCTTAACTGTAACAAATTTCAGTAATCCGAACTACGTTTTAGAAAAAAAATCGGGTTTTGGTTATTTCCAGTAAAGCGGAGTCGACAGTATTTTACTTTATTTAAGAAGTTTTCAAAATATTATTAAATAATGCAGCCAACGAAATGTTTATAGCATCGCATACTTTTTAGCTGCAAGACAATTTATAGCAAACAAGAAATGGATTAAACACACTCACGACAGCAGGCTACCGACTTCACGTGTAGCCGGTAGCCTGCTGTCGTGAATGTGTTTAATACATAAGAACTTTATATTCAACCTGGTCGAATCTTAAATACCCTCCAGGTACATAAAAACTATTTTGTCTGAGATATTCCGGGTGGGGCCGTGGGAGAGACATCTCACCTTTACCATAACACACTAAAAACTCAATTTTTGGGGTTATTAAGTGCAAAAAAAGAATTTTTTTATAGGGTCATTCAACTTCGCCATGAAAGCTTTTCTGGCTCCAAGTTCAACGCTTCGGACTTCCTTTGACACAAAAATAATTTGCTTAACAAAATTCCAAAAAAAAAAAATCTTTAAAAATGATGTGGTTTTTTAGAGGTTGGTTTAGTTCTTCTTAGGGGAAGTTTTTTTCCTCTAGCCCGATTTAGCCCATTTACGGACCTGACCTCTGCTGCTCTTCAAGATGTATTTATATTAAATTTCAAGGGTCTGGCTCTTTTCGTTTGGACTGTATCGTGATTTCCACAGACGGATGGACATGGTTCGATCGTCTTAGATTTCATCACTGATGAAGAATATATATCATTATGGGGTTTAAGAGGGATATTTCGCTGCCTTCCGCTCCAATTCTTCTTTGGAGTCTATAATAACAAATAAATGAAATTTGTTCTATAATCTAATAGATAACTTTATATCATATAATTTTTAAATGAAATTTCAGCCACTAGTCCGTCGCGGGCGTAATTTATTCGATTAGACCACTTTATGACTAGGGAAATTTCAAAGTATGTGTAATCTGAATTATTCATATTGAATAGTTTAGAATCAGCAGTACAAACATTCAGAATATAAAAGATTTTTATTGACTAGCTGATTGCTTTTTAAACTTCCTACCAAAAATTTTAAAATATCACATTATTGTTCATTTTCTTATAAATTTAGTGGAAAAAAAATTTATATTTTTGAATAATTATTTGAATAAAAGCTTACAAAAATATCTGTATTTGAATAAGAAAAAAAATTATGTGAATTGTTAATTTTTTCAACGGGCTTAAGTTCGAATCTGCATAACTGCAAGTGATTTTTTTTTATTATTTTATTAATAAATGAATAAATTCTATTTATTATTTATATTAAGATTGGAATATTAAGAATATTTTTCATAGTCATTAAACCAGCAGAACGGATCAGTAATGATTTCGAGGCCGCTACGCCATCTCATCAGCGTTCTTTGTTCAATTTTTCCACTTTTGCAAATGGTGCTAGTTAGTAGGAATATCAACTATTTAACCAATATTTTAACGAAAATTGAATATGAGAAGTTATCACATTCATATTTTCAACTTATTACATTTTTGGTTAGTACGAAATTCCCCAACCCTGACGCACTTGTTCATTGTAAATTGACAACTAAATTCAATCACTTGAACATAAATAACAAAGAAGCTTTAGCTATCAGCAGCCAATGGCTCTGGAAAAAGCGAAAGAGATACATGGAATATTGGGAATATTAATCGTCAGGGTTGGGGAATTTCGTACTAACCAAAAAGGTAATAACTTAAAAATATGAATGTGATAACTTCTCATATTCAATTTTCGTTAAAATATTGGTTAAATAGTTGATATTCCTACTAACTAGCACCATTTGCAAAAGTGGAAAAATTGAACAAAGAACGCTGATGAGATGGCGTAGCGGCCTCGAAATCATTACTGATCCGTTCTGCTGGTTTAATGACTATGAAAAATATTCTTAATATTCCAATCTTAATATAAAAAATAATAAATAGAATTTGAACAAATTCATTTATTAATAAAATAATAAAAAATCATTTGCAGTCATGCAGAGTCGAACTTAAGCCCGTTGAAAAAATTAACAAAAAAATTATGTTAATAATTTTTAAATATTTATATTAATTACTTCCATTTACTTATTAGAAAATATATTTTCTTCTTTTAACAAGTTAAACCCTTGTTTAGGGTACTGATTTCATTGGTTAAAACAGTTTCTTTTATAACTATCAATCTTTTAGATGTCCCATACCAGGCTGTGATGGCTCAGGGCATTCCACCGGTAAATTTTTATCACATCGAAGGTAAGTGTAAAAAACAAAAAATAAGAAAATATATATATATATATATATATATATATATATATATATGTACATATATATATATGTATATATATATATATATATATATATATATATATATATATATATACATATATATATGTATATATATATATATATATATATATATATATATATATATATATATTTTTTAAGTTTGCTGAGAATATCTCGTAAATGGCAAACATATTTGCCAATATATTTTGTCTACGCCAACTGAAGGGTGTTTTTTATAGAGCGACACAAGTTTAAATTATAATAAAAAAAAGGAAATATAAATATTTTTAATATCAATGAAAGACGCTCTATTGGAAAGAAAATTTTACGAAATTAATGTTTAAATACGATTTCTGGCATGTGGCCGCCACGGCTGGTGCGTAGAAGGCACAACAAGGAACACCAATTTTCAACAACTAAAAATATCTTACATAAAGTGGAAGAGTGTCACAACAGCAGAGCAACGAGTACGAATAGTTGAAAGTTTTAATCAAAACAATTGTTTTATTCGTCAAACTCATAGTGCACGTCTGCCATCTTATGGCGTACATTATCGTACATGTTATTGATCATGTGCATCCCGTGAGACGCCGAACAGTGCGCACTGAAGAAGCTGTAGCCGCTGTACAGGAAAGCATTGAAGATGATCCTAATCAATTAATTCGTCGACGTTCTCAGCAACTGAGGACTGTGTCCTTCAACTTTATGGACGATTTTTTTAGTTGTTGAAAATTGGTGCTTTTACGCGCCAGCCATGGCAGCCCCACATGGCAGAAATCATATTTAAACATTAATTTCATAAAATTTTGTTTCCAATAAATCCCGTTTCATTGATATTAAAAATATATATCCTTGTTTTATTATGATTTAAGCTTGTGTCACTGTATAAAAAAAACACCCTATATTAACACGTAGCGAAAGTCAAATTAGTCTTTCTCTTGTTATTAACACCACAGCTGACAAATAGTGCCCACAGTAATCATAGGTTTTAAAAAAGACTTTATGAAAAATAATCGTAACAGACATTAAAAAGTCACAATTAAAAATGCCAATAAAATACAATTTTATCTAATTATACAACTTATTTCGTCCTTTTCTTTTTGTATTGAAAATGTTAGTGCTTCTGGTTGCCCCATTGCCAATCGTAACAAAATGCGAGTTTTAGAAGCTGGCGGCACCGTGGAACAGCATAAAGCTGCTGTGGCAGCAGCCACCGGCATGAAATTTGATGGTGAGTAAAAATATTATCATAAAAGTCGAATTACTTTAAGTGATGCGTGTCAGCTGTCAGGCAATGGTGCTAATTATAAAATAAATAATGGTAAAACCTATAGCATAGAAATCTATTGAATTTGCTGTGCTAGTGTTAAAAAATCTGCGTAAAATAATCAAAAAATAATCTATTATTAAAAACTAAAGAACTCAATTATGAAGACGCTAGCTTTAAAGCACCACCAAGCGATTTTTGTAAATGTAGTACTTCGACTTCCTAATAAGTCAATTTCATTTAATTATTATACTAAGAATTATTAAGGATCAAGTTTAATTCAACTTCAAATTCTATAACGTAGAAATTAGTTTTTATTATTAAGATAAAAATTTTTCTATTCAGACCAACGCTCAAATCTATAAATTATTTTTTGTTATTAAAACTCGAATATTTAGAATATTTTCATAATCATCAAACTAGCCGAACGGACCAGTACCGACTACGAGGCCTCTACGCCATCTCATCAGCGTCCGTAATCCAGTTTTCATACCCTCCAAAAAAGAATATGGAGGGAATATTCACTTTGTCATTCCGTTTGTAACGCATCGAAATATCCATCTCAGACCCCATAAAGTATATATATTCTTGATCAGTGATGAAATCTAAGACGATCTGAGCATGTCCGTCCGTCCGTCCGTCCGTCTGTGGAAATCACGATTCAGTCCAAACGAAAAGAGCTAGACCCTTAAAATTTGGTACAAATATATTTTGAAGCTTAGAGCTGGTTAAGTTCGAAGATGGGCTAAATCGGGCAAGAGGGTAAAAACTTCCCCTAAGAAGAACAAAACCAACCCAGAAAAAACATCACAATTTTTAAAGTTTTTTGGTTACTTTGTTAAGCAAATGATATATATTTATGTAAAATACGGTTCCACGCCTTAAACTTGGAGCCATAAAATAAAAAAAAAATTGTTTGGACCCCGCCCACTTTAGTGGGTGTTATTATATGCAAAAATAGCATAAAAATTTAACAAATTGTTTTACTTAAGCCTACATTTTTTAAAAATAACATTTTTAAGCCTTAATGACGAAGCTGAGCCGTAACCTGGTACTACTCTGCCCCACCCCCTCTTCCCCCTTCACCCTCTAAATGGCCCTACCAAAAAAAAAAAAATTTTTTTATATTTTGTATATAATTATCCCTAGCATTTATTTTTAGAGCTTTATGACTGCCGATTACTGCCCTACCACCTCCTCCTCCTTTGCCCCCTAAATGAACCTATAAAAAAATTTTTTTTTTTTATATTTTGTATATAATCATCCCAAGCATTTATTTTGGAGTTTCATGACTACCTTTATCTGCCGTCCCCCCACCTCCCCCTTTGCCATCTAAATGACCCTTTCAAAAAAAAATTTTAATTTTGTATATAATCATCCCAAGCATTTATTTTTAGAATTTTATGACTGCCTGTTTCTGCCCTACCCCCTCCTCCCCCTTTGCCCGCTAAATGACCCTATAAAAATTTTTTTTTTAATTTTGTATATAATCATCCCAAGCATTTATTATTAGAGTTTTATGACAAAGGTGAAATGTTTCCCCCACAGCCCCTGCCAGAACGACCCCGCCATAATACAGTTTTTATACCCTTCAAAGAGAATTTGACCCTATAAGGTAAATATGTATATTCTTGATTAGTGATGAAGTCAAAGACGGTCTAGCAATGCCTATACGTTCGTCTGTGGAAAATATGATATTATCTATTTTTAAACGCCGCCCCCTTTAGTGGGGAACTCTTTCCCACCAAGTGAAACATTTTAAATTTACTTACTAAATATTTGGAGGGTATTTAAGATTCGACCCAGTCGAATATAACGTTTTTACTTGATTTTTTTTTTAATTCAGTTTACACATGGAATTATTAGTTGAAGATCAAAGAAATTCCGAGCATATGCGATGAAAGTGGAATATAAAGCAAATTAATAATTATATAAATTATTAA
Source organism: Linnaemya tessellans (assembly GCA_951800035.1). Classification (NCBI taxonomy): domain Eukaryota; kingdom Metazoa; phylum Arthropoda; class Insecta; order Diptera; family Tachinidae; genus Linnaemya; species Linnaemya tessellans. The sequence continues at coordinate 39,987,512 of OX637536.1, read as the reverse complement.
TAGTTATTTGTGTCGCAATAAGCGACTTTTCCCAACTCCATAAAAGTAATGAAGATTCAGATTTACTTAACATCAAGAACGTGACTTCAAATTCACAGCAAAGGCGTCAACAAAGAGAACTTCTTGCAATAACAACCCCACATTAAATCATAAGAACTGAACCAGACTTATACTACGTCCAAATTACATGTCCAGGATCTAATTCACTTCCTCTGAAGCTCCTTTTCTAATGAGCGGTTTTAAAGTCGTAAACTCATGTGTAATCTTTAGACAGCTCCTTTTGGTCGAGGTTGAAAATTTAGTCATACCATTTTTTTTTATATATTGAACTACAACATTTTTTATTGACTTTTATATTTTACTACACTTTATTTCGTGAGTTTCAATTCATGTGCTGACCAAAAACTAAAAAAATTATATTACAGGATATTAATTTTTAAAATAAAAAATAATAAAAATAAATAAAATTACACCCATGTAAATACACTTAAATGTTTGATTGTATAATTTTTCAATTGCTTTGAATTAAATTTTATATCGATTTGCCAGGAATACGTGCAACATTAATTTCCCACTTGAATTGTTTTAGGCTGCGGTTCTGCTTCCCAGGCCATTAAGAAGCCCAAATTCGATGAGGTCACTATGGTGTATCCCAAAGGCTACACAGGTAAGTTTGAGTTTTCTTTAAAATCAACTTAAAGAAGAATTTTATAATTTCACCAAAATTTTTCAAGTAGTTAGAAAGTATTCGTATGTTTTAGTCACAAGCAAAAAATTGTATTGTTTTCAGTTGTGTGCGTGTGCTAACAAGTTTTTCCATAACCTTAGCTTTTGTTTCTTTTCATTTGTTTCTGTTACTAACACTAACTGTTCTTAACACTTGCCAACAACAAAAAAAAAATTAAATAAAAAATAAAACCCAAAGAGCTATTTAATTAACATTTTCTTAGCAAAACTTTTTTCTAAACCAAAAAAAAAAAACAAATAAAAAAATTAATTAATTTATTAATTTTCAATTCTTATTTTCTTTTCATTTCATGATGCGTTCGTTGTTTTTCGGTTTTAGATTATGCGACATTTTGTATCGGCGCTGAATATCTTCTGTAAAAACTAAAATCAAAAACTATTAAAACGTAAACAAAACCCAAATATTTCTGTACATAATTTCCGACTAAAGAAATACACTGCGATGTTTTTTAAAATGTACAACAAAAACTGCATTTAAGACAAAGCAAATATATGTAAATGCTTGTGTATATTAAACAAAGACAAGGTTAAAAACACCTAAATGTGCCTAAAGGTTTTACAGATTTGAGTTGTCAAAGGTAAGAATTTTTCTGAATATCTGTAAGCAATTTTGTTTTCCTCTAATACCAACACAGTTTGGTTAATTCAATTTCTGGACACTTGATTTCTTTTCCAAAAAAAAAAAAAAAAATTTCTTAGCACACGCTCACGAAATTTTAATAACAAAAATATATGAGTTTTTAAACCAGCCGCAAACTCTGCTTTTCTTTCTCTCTTTAGGCATGGAAATGATGATGAATAACGTGGGCTCTGCTGCAGTTTTAAACAACCCCTTAATTGGTCCTTCTTCCACCGCCAGCATAAGCACAAGCGCTGGCGTTTTACCCGACAGCTTGCAGGCGGCTTCATCGTCTGCCTCGTCTGCGGCTGTGAATGCGGACATAAATTCGGTAACGCGCCATGACAACGGAGAAGATATCAACAGTTTGGAGGCGGAAATAACAGAACTACAGCGTGAAAATGCCCGGGTAGAGTCGCAGATGATGCGCTTGAAATCGGACATAAATGCCATGGAAACACAATTGAACACCAGCGATAGGGTACGTAGGCTCAGGTTCGTTGAGGCAAACAAAAATTAAAAACCAACAACTTACATGACTTTAATTATTTTATGTTCGCTCTGTTGTAGTTAATTTATTGTCATATTTGAATTTTGTTTTTGCTTTTCTTCCGGTTCTCTACTTACTTTGTTGTATTATTTTATTCCACTTCCTGTTTTAATGGTTCTCCCATAACGAGTTGATAAAGAAGAATGAAAGCAAAAAAAATTAAATAAAAAATGCTGGTGGGGAAAAAGTTTAATAAGCAACAAGGGGATGAAATAAAAATTAAAAGAAAATTTTAGTCTAAAACTTTCTTTTTAAATTAGTTTTCAAGGACGTCTCAAAAGTCTCGATTTGGCTTTGAGGCAACAAAAACAAATGAGCACTAAAACATTCATGAATTTTGCAGCCATAATGAAATACTGCTGAAACAAAAAAAAAGTTGGAGTTTCTAACAATAAAACAAACTTTGTTTAACGCGCCGCCGTAAAGTTTTTTCATTCTTTTTTTTTTGTTTGTAAATGTTCCTTTTAGTGTGCCAAACTCGCTTGCTAAAGTCTAACAAAACCCAAACATAAAGTTCTAATTTCTCAACAAAAACAAAAAACGAGAAATAAAACTCTTCCTCGTCTATAGCACAGAACTTTGTTTTATTTAAATTATTATTAACTTGGTTTTTAAACAACAACAACAAAAAAATAAGTTAAACCACAAAAGTCACCCCTCAAGTGTTTTATGTTTTTATCAAAGTTTATCAATTAATTTTTATAGAAAAGTAACAACTTTTCTGCCAGTTTCTTTTGCTGCTGCTTTTATTTTTAGTACAAAAATGTCGTTGACTTTTCAATTTCGTTTAAAACAGTCAAAATACTTTCGTACGATTTATTGCCCAAACTTTTCTATTAATTAAGTGTTTTTGATTAAAATGCACATATTTTTAAGCGGCAATATTTTAAGCCTTTTGATGGATTTGGTTTTTTTTTAATTTATTTTGTGTGAAAATTTCTAAATTAATTTCCAAAATATATGTACACTGACAGAAAATATAAATTTGATTTGTATTTGATGAATGTGACTCATGGTGAGGCTCCTTCCACTAGTGACCTTTTGCGTAAAAGCCACGAATTGTTCTTCCTAGGAGATTTTAATCCCGAAGGACTTTCATCAACATAAAACTCACTTCTAACATATGAAGGCTTAGCTGTAGGTTACATAAGAACTTGAGGGTCCTGTTGTCTCAAATAGTTAACACGAGACTATGAAGTGGAGAGGCCTGAGTTCGACTCCGCGCTCAGTTACGCATATTGTGATCTCTCAATACTAGACTTGTGTCCAACTAGCTCATTCGCTCAGTTTTGACAAGAACCTCTGATCGAACCCATTTAAATTACATAGGTTTGATCAGAGGTTCTTGTCAAAACTAAGCGAATGAGCTAGTTGGACACAAGTCCACTCAATACTATCCCCCTTCGTTCAAGTTCCGGCGCAATGCACTGCATATGAAAGGGTCATCTCCCAAGTGCTAGTCCGAGTTAAAAAAAAAATACGCGTATCTTTGATTTTATTTTTTAACTGGTGAATGTCCTGGCTATTGCTGCCATAGACGAATGATACACATAAAAATAAATGAATAAAAAATTATTATTTTAAATTATGTATGAATTTTTATTAGTCGAACTTTCTTATGTAAATTGTTAATTTTTTCAACGGGCTTAAGTTCGAATCTGCATAACAGCAAATAATTTTTTATTATTTTATTAATAAATGAATTTGTGCAAATTCTATTTATTATTTTATATTAAGATTGCAATCGAAATCAGTACTGATCCCTTCTGCTGGGTTGATGATTATTGAAAATATTCTTAATGTTCCAATCTTAATATAAAAAATAATAAATAGAATTTGAACAAACTCATTTATTAATAAAATAATTAAAAATCATTTGCAAACATGCAGATTCGAACTTAAGTCCGTTGAAAAACTTAACAATTTATAATATTTATTGTAGTATTAATAAAATTTTATAAAAAACTACCACAAGTTTTTTATAAAATTTTATTTCGTCTAATTTTTATTCAATATTTCGTTATTAAATTTAAAAATTTTAATAATTTTTATTTCCTGAAGATTCGTTAACAGGCTGTTAACGAAATTTTGCATAAAATTTGGACGAAATAACATTTTATAAAAAACCACTACAAGCTTGATTAATCATGCATGTGCACGATTGTCGAATCACATGCGACTTGAAAAACGCCAATTTCTTTTGAACGATTTTGAGCGATTACGAACTCCTCCAGCACGCCAATTTTGTGACTTCAAATTGAAAACGCTTTATTTCATGCGATAAACGATTTCCATCACATGGACGAATCTTACAATAAACTGATAAGGTCAATAAAAATAAATCGATATAATATTTATTGAAAACGAATTATTATTTTTGCAATTCCGGATAGATAATAAATAGTCGACACCAATTCCCTGCTAGTCATATGCTCTATAAATTTTGTTATACTCTAGAGAATTTAATTACTTAATTGAGCCCATCGCAATTATTGCCACTGTTGAGGTCAATTAACCATATATAGGGTCCGCAATGTAACGTTTTTTTTTTCAACTAGTGCTTATTTCGTGAATGGTAACACTTAGCTCATGTCTAATTTGACAGACAATTAGTTTTATCCTTCCGCTGAACGAATATGGTTGACCATCCAATGCGTTTTCGCTTCGCTAAGTGAGCCTGCGATCGACTTACAGAAGATGCCGATTTTGCCAAAAAAATCATATTTTCAGATGAAGCTCATTTTGATCTTGGCGGGTATGTAGACAAGCAAAATTGTCGCATTTGGGGCACAGAAAACCCGCACGCCTACAGTGAAAAGCCGACGCACCCAAAACGAGTCACTGTTTGGTGCGGGTTTTGGTCCAGAGGCATAATTGGGCCATTTTTCTTCGAAAATGAGCAAGGAGTGGCCGTTACAGTCAATGGCGATCGTTATCGGGCCATGCAGCCATTTGAATAAAATTGATTTCCATTATTAACCGGAGGTATTGTACTTTCAAATAAAAAAAGAAATTTGAGAAAATATTCAGTAGTTTTTTTATAGCATTTTCAAAAAAAAAATTATAATTATAAAGTTATAATTGTCAATTGAGTAATTGCTCAATTGTTATAATATTGAGTAAAATTACAAATGCATCTCTGCTAAAAAGTGTGTTTAGTAAGCAAAACACAACTCACTGAACACAGTTAGTCGAGACTTAGCACCTAAATTTTGGAAATAGTAACAACGCACAAAAATATATCGAGCCATGTTAGAGATAAGTAATTGACATAAAATTTGTTATTAATTAGAAACTAAAAAAAAAGAAAAAAATATCCCATATTTGAACTCGGGGTTGTTATGAATATGAAACGTTTTTACTTTTAGTTGTTTTTACGTTCATTGAATTGACTAAATTTTGTATATGTGAGCAGGAAGATAATTATGGCAATAAAGTGATAATTGACTCAATTAAAAATGCATATCTGTGCACCAAAGCATATTGTCAATATCAATCAACTATTGGCGACACCGAATAGGCCATTTTGTTACCATGACTTCGACGTCGCCATCCATAAAAAAGAGAAAATATCTTTTGTCTTGCCAACTTAAGCAGGAGAAGGTAATTTTTTTGGCAGTCCGACTGCTGAGTGCGCAAATACAACCGCTTATGCGAAAAGTAAAATATTTTTAATGCAATTCGCTGTTCTGTAGTGACTACTTTGTATTGCGCCAAAACAAGAAAGAAGGGGATAGTATTGAGGGGACCGATGAAGTAAGATGATAGAGAACTATTTCCACATTTTCTTCGCCGGCTAAGTTTTGCCACAAGCCCGATAAAATTATTTTCCTAAATTCTCAGCATAAAAGTGGTATAAACGTATGTGATACTTTCGGGGTTGCACTTCGACCTGTTCTTCACGGAGAAATAAAGTTGTTTTCATAACACAATAAAGATTAATGCCCTTATTCATAAAAAGTATGAGAGTCTAATAACAGCGTAATAAAACAAAATTGCATATGAAATTTGCTCTATTACACTCTTATAAGCCTCTCATAATTTTTATAAATAAGGGGGTAAAAGTATAAAGGAATTAGAGTCCATACTGCAAGTTATTTGTGATCAATTTTACTCTAGTTCCATACCTGGACTTAAAAATGCAGGACTTGTCAGTCAGGACTTGTTTATTTTGTTCGTACTTCTTATTGTTGTCGGAGGATATCCTACAAAATGCTGGCTGGTTGTCTTTTCTTTCTGTTGTGATTGATGCACAGTGCTATATTATGCTAAATATTGTAGAAATATTGCATAAATTTTCTAATGGTCACCTGTGTACTCATGACACTTTGTTAAAGGTATTATTTTTGTCACTGACTTAGGTAAAGTTTAAGGCCGCACATTGACTTTCTGATTCGATGTTTATATATACCATTTATTGATTGGATTTGAGGCTCATATTAATTAATTTCTTTTCTTTTTTTTATATAAAAAGACTAGAAGTAAAAGAACCCATTACAGGACACGTCACGTGACTGGTTCTCAGAGACTGGCAATATATTCGAGTTCCGGATTTTTATATGAGAGTTACTGGTAGCTTTTACACGGTGTAGTTATTGCAGGGGGTCAATTGATAAAATTAAAGCGACAGGTTCTATATATAACCATTCCGTACTAGCCCCATTGTGGTACCCTCAGTACCAGTGCCAGTACCAGTTGTGATTTTATAAACATTGCTTATAGAAATATTATAGAGTGACTTGTCTAAAACTAGTCCTCAATAATTATATCACAGAATAGTTCTTTAAAACCTAGTATAACTTATTACTATTTTCACCAGAATATAACATAACAATTAGTGTAACCTAGGACCATAAATTGCAACAACAAAAAAATAACTAAACTTGTCCAACAAATTGTGCTCCTAATCCAATTAGCATTATGCGAGTAAGTAGAAACTTCCTTTTTTTTTGTATAAGAAATACGAACTGAGAAATAGCTCGTGCAGAAAATTGTTGATAAATTTAAAGAAAAAGATAATTTTAATTGCATCAAAATACGTTATTATAGTTATAAAAAAAATATATATATATACATACATATATATATATATATCAATGCTCATGTTGCAATTTTAGTAATTTATTGTTTACAAAAAAGTGCATTCTAGCTATACACTAAAAACAATAACAACAAGTTCATTTATATAAATTCCTAAATATTTTCAAAATGGCGTTTATGCTTTTGACAGCAATCTATATGTGTGTGTATGTATGGGAATATATTGTTAAAGCCCACCTAAAAAATGAAATACGTCAAAAAGAAAAGTAAAATAAGTACGAGTACACAACAACTACAAAAAAAGTCTACCAATGAAAATTTCCAGTTACACACTGCATTTGTTATGCAGTTCTTCCTATTTTTTTTTTTTAGAAGTAAAAAGCTTCCAGCCAACAACCCCTAAGATCACAGAAATAAATACAACAATAATTCCCTAAAGGTAGAAAGCTCACACAAACACACATACACACGCAAGCAAATACAAATGAAAACATGTCCATGCGCAAAATGCATTGGAATGAATTAACGGTTGTTACACACAAACCCGTATAGACTTGTTTACATTGTTCTCCCAGCACACACACCACACCTTTTGAGGAGCAAGCTGAACAGGCTTAATGCAAGTGTGCGAGTGTATGGGAGAGTCCGTTATAGTAAATAGTATCAGCAGAAGCATTTGTATTCCAAAACAATTGAAGAACCTCTCACATGCTCCCCACCTACATATTACCACACACACACACACACACACACACTTACACATGCACACATTTCTCTCATTTTACGAATATAATTTTTTATTTACTTCATTTCAAATCACTCAGGACTATTTCTGGCTGTAGGATTTAAATTTTTTGTCCTCCCCAAGGAGGAGACATATTCGTTGTGTGTGAGTGTGTGCATTTGTTGTTATGCTGAAAAAAGATATACTTGCACACATATATAAAAAGTGTGTGTGTGCGTGTAAGTGTATGTGCTTTTAGGAGACTGATGTTGTGTGTTGTAAAACACAAATACCAATGAAAATAACAGAAATAAATACAACATCCCTCGATACAACAAACACAGCCTGCCACCCTTATTTCTCATGCTTTTTGTTACTCTAACACACAAGTTTTGGGTAACGTTTCAAAATAGCCCCAACATTTTTTTTCTCTCTATTTTCTTTTAATCGTTTTTTTTTTTGTTTTTTTGTTTATACAACAAAGAAAGAGGGCGTCGCAAAAGTTGTTCCATTACTTTTTGTACAATTTATGTATCGTTTTGTGTTATGTACAACATAATATTTGGTAGTTGTCATATTCACACATACACACACACACACACTTACACACTTGAAAAGATTTGACGTTTTTTATTGTACAGCTGCATATAAATATAAATGCTTTATATAATCTTATATTCAATATATTGTGTAACACTGGCATTTAAGAGCAAGAGTATATGTTTATTTGTTGTTTATTGCAAGCAATTCTTTTTTATTTTGCTATTGAACTCGAGTGCACTTAAAGCGATCCTGTCGTTAGAGCATGTCTTTTATATATTCTTATTTCTATTTCACTAGTGTGTGCGTTTGTTGTGCATATCAACCAAAATTGTATTAAAATAAAATTCAATTTAATGTAGCGCATTATTATGAAGGACAATATAATATGTTGCAGTTACTTGAGATATTATGTGCTTCAATAATAATGCCACTGTAAATAATAATGCCACTGAGCAACTTAGAGCTAAAATATATTATATATTTTGCTGAGATATGAAATTATTATAATTACAGACAAACACCTTAATTGAGTTCATTGCAATAATAATTTTATTATTGAGCTCAACTATCCATATAATATTGCAATTAATTATTGTTCAACAAATATGAAATTGTTATAATATTGAGTATAATTACAGATGCGTCACTGCTAAAAAAAAAGTGTGTTTAGTGAGCAAAACGCAACTCACTGCACAAAGTTAGTAGAGACTTAGCACCTAAATTGTGAAAAAGTAAAGAAACATGAAATATATCGAGTCATGTTAGAGATAACTAATTGAAATTTATTATTAATTAGAAAATTTAAAAAAAAGAACAAAAAAATCCCAGATTTTAGCACGGGGTCCATCTGAATATGAAAAGCTTTTACTTTTAGTTGTCATACGTCAACTGAATTGACTAAATTTTGTATATGTGAGCAGGAAGATAATTATGGCAATAAAGAGATAATTGACTCAATTAAAAATGCATATCTGAACACCAAAGCAAATTGTCAATATCAATCAATTACTGGCGACAACGAGTAGAGCGTTTTGTTGCCATGACTTCGATATTGCGATCCATAAAAAAGAGAAAATATGATGGAACAAAAAATTCAGAAAAATGGGACATGAAGAAAAATAATCAGACGTTAGCACGGGTATTAAAACAATAACATGTTAAAATCAGGTTGATACAATTCTCGTATTCTTTTTCACAATAAAATTTGTGTAAATAGGAACTGTTATCACATTCAACTAAGCCACCTAATAAGTGGTGACAAACACAATACACATGAGCACACATGATGATGAAGGTGTTGCGGCTTTCGAAAACAGCTGTTCTGCTCTACTGTGTAAGTTGAATAAAACTGATGTTGACTTTCCTTTGTGCATTGGAATATTTCTGAGATTTAAAAACAAATTTCGAACAATTAGCCTATGAATCTTAATTCAATTTAATATAGAAAATATCTTTTGTTTTTTCAACTTCAGCAGGGATAGGTAATTTCAACTCTTGAGTGCGCAAATACAACCGGTCGTGCGACAGATCAATATTTTTATTCCCATTCGCAGTTCTGCAATGATTTCTACTTTGTCTTGTTGAACGTCGTTGAAGAATCGCAGCGCTTCAAATGCGAGATTTTTTTTTAATTCGGGTCAGTACTTAGAGGATAACTCCTGCACATGCAGTACATTTTTTTTATCTTGGACTAGCACTCAGGGGATAACCCCTACATATGCAATGCATTGCGCCGGAACTGAAAACAAGAGGATAGTATTAAGGGGACAGATGAGAAGATAGACAATATTTTTTGTAGCTATTTCAACCTTTTTACTTCGCCGGCTAGTTTTTTGCTACAGGGCCGACGAAGGAGGGTGCTGTTACTCTGCTCTTTTAGTACATGACAGACGCTGGCAATTACGTTCAGTGACCAGTGCTATGGCTTCATCACTGAAATATGCCGACAACAACTAACACAGCCATACCCTAATGCTGATCAGAGGAATTCGCCACCAATTTCATTACTGAGTGCGGCAAACTCGGGACTCTAGGCTTCCTAAAGTCGTATTGAGTACTGCAAACAATAGCTCATTTTTGTTTTGTTATGCAAATATTGTTCTCAAGGTCCTGGCGGTCATATTTATAGATGGGATGTCTATTCTTAAAATATATAAAATACATTTTAAGTGGGTCACATTTTGTATTGTTTAAATAATTGTTTTGAAATTTTTTGTTTTTTTTTTTGTTTTTTTTCAAATAAAAACTATTCCTGAGCTAACGATTTCCTTCTTATAGTGCTATGGAGAAAATAGTATCGACTATAAATTTCTAAATGAAAAATCAATGTTCCTAGACAAGTTGACCCCCCAAAAAATTTAGGTTGAAGATTCCCTAGAAATCGAAATGAACTACTCCAGTGAACGAAAGCTGACTCCGAATTGTCAGTAAAAACACTTCCCCGACATTTATTAATAGAAAAACCATCTACTTTACTCTGTAAATACTTATTTGACAACATGACATCAAGCCAATATCAAAAATAGGACACTTACCTACTCCTTGTGAACAACAACTAACTATTTCTGAAAGTCTGCGGCTACTCTGTGAGGCTTTGAATATAACAGGATGCTGTTAGAAATTGTCAATTGCCAAAGAAAATAAATACAGAAGTGTCCTATTTATAAGATTGCCTTAACGTGACGTTGACAAAGAGTTACTAAGAGTTTCTGTTTCATTTTCTTCATATATTTTTTATTTATTTTGTTAAATTATTTAAATTTATTTGTTATTTATTTTTAATTTTCATCTGTGACCTTGAAAATGCTGCAAGTTTGTTTGCTCTTTCGATACTTCATTTTAGTCTGATATTTATGAATGTCTTAAGAGTCTAATTCCCGTCGGTATGAGGGATCTAAAAATGCTACGAAAAACACAAATAGACAGGAAGATTACAGCACATATTCAAAACGTCGAATAGTATTTTTAGAAATTAAATTATAATAAAGACTTTTTTATGAAAACTCAATTAAAACAGCAAATTATTTTTTTCCATATAATTTATATTAAAATAAACCAAGTTTTACTTCCTTTCGTTTTAAAACATATAATTTTTTTAAATTATTTACCTGCGTATTTGTAAAAAAAATATTATGTAGATTTGAAGCATATTTTTCTAATAAAATTAATTTTAAAAGAAGCCACATTATTTTTTACAAATACGTCAATTAGTTTTAACCTTTCATTTATTTTGAGATTAAATAAAAATATTGAGATTAATTGTGTTTTTGTAAATTTTCAGGAGACTTCTCCGCTGAGTGCTCATCAACAGCGTTCTCTCGCTTCGGTGACTAGCAGTGCTGGAGGAACAGCAGCTCTTGCTGCCGTCACCTCCAGCACAACCACAGATGGCGCACTTGCAGTCGCCCCAAATCAAACCACCAACAACAACAACAACACCGCCAATAGCAACAGCCTCGATAGCAACAACATCAGCGGAAGCAACAGCAACACCCACAGCACCAACAACGGGGTCTCGAACTCCTTCGCCAGCATCAACAATCACCTAGGCAGCTCTGCTGCAGGCTCCAGTGTAATAGGCAGCAGTTCAAATTATGACACTTCAATAGCCACCTCAGCTCCTTCAAATATCAACAATTATTATGAAAGTTTGCGCAACAATGTGATTACGCTACTGGAACATGTTCGCATACCACCCAATGGCCACAATGCGGTCAGCTCGGTTAGCAATGGTTTGTCGAGCGCCTCCGCCATGTCCGCTGTTCCAAATCAACACACTGCCTACACAACACATCCATCAATTATAGCGCCAGGTCCTCTACCCACCACCTCAATAGCAGCCAGTTCAGCTGTACCCATGTACGGCAGTTCTATGCATCCCTTATCTTCTGTTCACACAAGTAGTATGCATCCCCCGCCACCTCCTCCGCCGCCACCAACGCACACTTCAACGGCTCATCATCCCTACACGGTGCATCATCCGGCCAGTTATCCTCATCATGAACCATTCGATTCGTATATTTCCAAGTTGCAGTCGTTGTGTGTGCCACCGGATGTTTATGCACTTCCGGATGATGGCTCGCGTCCTCTATACGATACCGTTAAGTCAAGTATGCATCAGGACTATGCAGTAATGCCAACACCAATATAAATGCTTAAATAGTAGGGTGTTCGTTCTTTTAGCTAACCGATTATTCGATACCCGATTAATCGCTACCCGATTAATAACTACCCCATTAATCGCTACCCGATTAATCGCTACCTGATTAATCACTACCCGATTAATCGTTACCCGATTAATCGCTACCCGATTAATCGCTACCTGATTAATCCCTACCCAATTAATCACTACCCGATTAATCGCTACCCGATTAATCGCTAACCAATTAATCGCTACCCCATTAATCACTACCCGATTAATCGCTACCCGATTAGTAGCTACCCGATTAATCGCTACCCGATTAATTCCTACCCGATTAGCCGACTAAAACCCGGATAATTTCAGTCGATTAACCGATATAATAAATTTTTTTTTTATTATAAAAATCAGTTAAGTCAGTTAGTCTTTCTTTTCCAAAAATGCTCTCTTTAGTTTTATTTTTAATAATACGACGATTCTGCATGCCCATTAACGTTTTATAAAAATCAAAATAAGTATATTTAAAATTTTTTAAAGAATTCAAAATCATTTGTAAATAATTAACATGTACTTAATGTTCGGGCAGTATTTCAAGGACGAAAGGGATAATTGTATATGTAAATAGAGAACTATTAGTGAATTGCAAGTGAAATATATTAACTTATAAAGTATCTAAATACTGCATAATAAATATGATTATTAAGAAAAACTATAAAAAAATAAATAACTTAAAGATATTTGGGGTCAAAGTGTGAAAATCACGTCACCAAAGCTAAAATTTGTTATGGAGAACTGCTGCAAAATACCAAAAAATTTTGAGAATTTATTTAAAATTCTGCTAGAATTTTTTATTTATAGCAAGACCAATTCATAAAAAATATTTTATGTTCATAAACTGTTTATTTCACAAATCTTTTATAGATACATTTATGTGATTTAAATTATAAAAATATTTTTGGTGAATTAGATTTTAATTTAAATATACATGAACAAATTTTCAAAATTTTCCTGCTGCTCTGGTGGCGTAGTTTATGCATCTCCGATCTTATTACTCTTATTTAGAATAAAAATTTGAAACAAAAAACTTTTTAAAACCTATAGCTAAATGAAACTTGTTTTATAAACATTCCAAAAAGAAATCAAAAGTATGTCATTATGAATACCGCGAATTGTATATAAAAATTAATTTCTAAAGAAACATCCTTGTAAAGTCAACATTTAAAAAAAAATAAAATCCAAAACTTAGCAAATAAGATATACGAGTATTTAAAACAAGATGTGATTTTTTTTAGTATTCAGTAGCTATTAATTGTAAAAAAAACGTATTAAAGTTGTGTAATAAGAAAAGCTGTTAACTAAAAATTAAATAAATTAAGATATAAATAAATTAAAAACCAAAAAAGAAAACTGCTTTTCAGCTATTTTAAATGAAAGGGACTGAAAGGAAAAATGCCCCCAACCATAACAGCCACTATACGATTAATTTATATATAAATATAAAAACTAATACTAAAATTTATTAATCAGATATTGATTAGTTTTACTAAACAAGAATTTCCAAAATGTTTAAGCAAAATAAAGAAATTTTTAAATTTAAGTTTAAGTGCAATATTATAAATAATTAGCCATATTTTATTAATTGATTGTGTAAATAATGTTGGAGTCTTTAGATAACTCTGAGAAACAAAATCGTATTGGTATTAAAAATATTTCAAATTAACTGAATGTTATATATGAAAGATTAATAAATAAAGAATAAAACCTAAAAATTATGAACGAAACAATACCATATGAAATAGTATAAAAACAAAAATGAAAACAATTAGTAAATAAATATTAAAAAAAAAAGAAAAAAACGTGACCAGGTTCTTTTTTTTTGTTTTAGGCATGTGTCAAGTAAAAATGGCCAAAACTAGAAATATGTTTTACCTAAAAGGAAATCTAAGATTTCAACTGCTATTCCCTTTTTGCATTTAATAGGTGGCCCAAGTATCATTAGAGATTTTGCTAGCCATGTGGTGGGTGATAATCTCAATTGACAGAATCACTGTATTTTTTATAGAATGTGATCAAGAAAAGTGCCTTAAGTTGAATTAATTAAATGACGTTTAGCACACTAGCGTAAAATACATCCAGTTCACACCATGAATTTTATGATGTCTAATTTCCTTATTTCTTAATTTGTATACCCTTCACAAAAAAGTGAAAGGGCATATATAGGTTTGTCATTCCGTGTGTAATATCTTCGATATGCACATGGGACCCCATAAAGTATATATATTCTGGATCCATATGAATAGCGATGACGATTGAGCGATGTCCGTCTGTCCGTTCGTCTGTACGTGAAATCGGTTTTCCCAAGCCCCCAGCAGAGCTAGAGACTTCGTTCATGGACTGTTGGATTGGAAATGAACTTAAATAGAGTGCTATGGAAATTCAGAAAGTGTGGCTCCAGAGCTGGCAAGCTTACACCTATTTCTCAACGCAAAATTTATACCAAAAATCAACTTTTTTTTATTTTTGTACATTAAACCTATTTCATGCTTTCGGAAGCCTCAATGGTCTATTAAAAACCAAAAAAATTGAATTTTTTTCCAGGGATGGGAAATTAAAATATTTTTTTCGGCCTATTCCGTATTTTGTAGTACATGTAGTAACTAATATTGTTAAAAATTTCAAGGTCTTCTTTAACAAAACCTCTTTATACGTCATGAAGATTTGTATTGGCCAAAAAAAAAAATTTTTTTAATTCAAATTTTGCTTCCAGAGGTGGGAAATTTTTAATTTTTTTTATACATGAAAGTAATTAAACAGGCAACTGATGTTGTTTTTTTTTGTTTTTTTGCTAACTAAAACTGTCTTATAATTTAGGAAGAACAAAATTGGTATCAAATATTCAAAAATAAAATTTCGAATCCAGGGATGGACAAGTGAAATATTTTATGGTACATGAAAGTTACCAAAATGATAGAAAATTTGCAATTTTTCTTAAATAAAACTACTTTATACCTCAAAAAGCGTTGCACTGATAAAAAAACAAAAAAAATTAAATTTCGTTTCCAGGGTTGGAAAAATTAAATTTTTTTGGTACATGCAATATTTTGTAGTACATGTAATAACCAAAATGGTTGCAAAATTCGAGTTTTTCTTAAAAAAACTACTTTATACCTCATGAAGATTTGCATTGATAAAGAAAATTATAAAAAATTTAAATTTCGTTTCCAGGGTTGGTAAATTGAATTTTTTTTTTTTATATATAAGAGTAACCAAAAAGGCAATTGACGTTGTATTTTTACTAATTAAAACTATTTTTTAGTTCAGGAAAAATAAAATTGGTATCAAAAATTAAAAAAAAAATCAAAATTTAGATTCCAGAGTTGGATAACTGCAATATTTTGTGGTACATAAAAATTACCTAAATGGTTACAAATATTAAGTTGTTCTTAAATAAAACTATTTCATGCCTCATTAAGAGTTGCATTGGTAAAAAAAATTTAAATTTCGTTTCCAGGGTTGGGAAATTGAAATATTTATTCTGCATAAAAGTAACCAAAAAGGCAATTGACGTTGTTTTTTTTTTTTGCTAATTAAAGCTGTTTTATAATTCAGGAAGAACAAAATTGGTATTAAAATCTTAAAAAATCAAAATTTCGACTCCAGGGTTTGGACAAATGAAATATTTTATGGTACATGAATGGTGAGTGTTTAAAAATTTTAATTTTTTTGTCAAGTAAAACTATGTTACACCTCACTAAGAATTGCATTGGTAAAAAAATAAAAATTCGCTTCCAGAGTTCGAAAATCGAAATATTTAAAAAAAAAACAAGAACAGGCATTAGTATAAAAAGAAATATGAAAAAAAAAATCATTAAACCAGAAATCAACCCCACTTTTCTGCTACCCTTGCTTCGTTATTAAACGAAATATGACTTTGAAAACTAGAAGTCATAAAATTCATTGTGTGAATTGTTACTGAAGCATACACATGATTACTATGCATAAAAATCCCTTAAGATTTGTTCGGATTTATTTATCGACTTACAAAATGTATGAAATTTTTGGCGCACAGCAGTCTTTACCGCTCTTAATGTTATTCGCCACAATAGCTTTTATTACAGCGGCAGGAACGTACTTCACACTGTCAGATGATCTAAGCAAGACTTCATTTAGGATTGAATGTAAAAAATTGGTACATAAAAATTCTTGTCAAGTGTTTATGATCAATTACACTGAAACTATATTTGGTTATCGGCCTGCTAATGATTCTCATTGAAGTTTTTAGATGCTGTGGCAGCCCATGCGATAGCGTAGACTTTGATAAAAAAAAATTGTAAATAAAAACTGTTATCCCATCCAACAGAGCCACCTAATAACTGCTACTAAGCCAAAATCACTACTGACAATGAAAGTGTAGCGGCCTTCGAAAACAGCTGATTTTTCTTAGGTGAAAATTTGACATTTGAATTGATATTGCTTTTTTTCCTGAAACTATATTTGGTTATCGGCCTGCTAATGATTCTCATTGAAGTTGTCAGATGCTGGGGAAGAGCATACGATAGCTTGCAGGATAATGTCAGCCCAAACTGTAATTGATATAGATCGCGTAGGCTTTTATAAAAAAAAAATTTTAAATCAAAACTGTTATCCTATTCAACGGAGCCACATAATAACTGCTGCTAAGCCAAAATCACTACTGACGATAAAAGTGTAGCGGCCTTCGAAAACAAGTGTTTTTTTCTTCGATGAAAATTTGATATTTGAATTGATATTGCTTTTTTTTCCTGAAACTATATTTGGTTATCGACCTGCTAATGATTCTCATTGAAGTTCTCAGATGCTGTGGAAGAGCATACGATAGCTTGCAGGATAATGTCAGCCCAAACTGTAATTGATATAGATCGCGTAGATTTTTATAAAAAAAATGTTAAATAAAAACTGTTATCCCATTCAACGGAGCCACATAATAACTGCTGCTAAGCCAAAATCACTACTGACGATAGAAGTGTAGCGGCCTTCGAAAACAGGTGTTTTTATTTCTTCAGTGAAAATTTGATATTTGAATTGATATTGCTTATTTTCCTGAAACTATATTTGGTTATCGGCCTGCTAATGATTCTCATTGAATTTGTCAGATGCTGGGGAAGAGCATACGATAGCTTGCAGGATAATGTCAGCCCAAACTGTAATTGATAGAGATCGCGTAGATTTTTATAAAAAAAAATTTAAATAAAAACTGTTATCCCATTCAACGGAGCCACATAATAACTGCTGCTAAGCCAAAATGACTACTGACAATGAAAGTGTAGCGGCCTTCGAAAACAGCTGTTTTTTTCTTCTGAGAAAATTTGATATTTGAATTGATATTGCTTTTTTTTCCTGTATTTTGCAATATTTATCAAGCATTTTGCTTCTGATATTTGAACCATCACCCTTCTATTCGAAATATGAACCATCAATCTGTTTTATAACCCTGCAGAGCCATATGACAACTAATTTTTGAAACAAGTGTTGTATTGCGCTAACAGTGCGCTTGCTAAGAAATGCAGATTAAATTAAACTCTCAGTGAAAATGCTGTTTTAAAGATTGAAGAAGAAATTTCTGGCTTGCTGGTGGAAAACGTCATGATTCTCGTCAACTAACTGCCTGGCCCACTATGTCACTCGATATCGTTCTATCGAGTAAATACATTTAAAACAAAAACAAATTTCAAAATTCAGCATTTAGCAACTAATATGTTGCAGATTGCAATTGCCAGAGCAAAATTTATAATTATAAATTTATATAAAATTTTTTTCAATCGCTTTAAAAGATTTCCAACTATTTGTGAATGTTCTGAGGTCCGTCCAAGAGTTTCGACTATTATTTATGCAAACATCAGAGAACCTATACTAAAATACACATTGACATTAAGACAAATACATTCAAAAGCTGAAAAGAGTGGCGTTTCTACTTAGAACTGATTCGAATATATTTTATGCAGATGATGTTTGTCAAATATTCTAATGTAAAATTATAAAAAAAAAAATACTTTCACAGATTTCCTTCTCTTGCAAAATCCAAGTTGGTATGGTGTGTTGTCCTTTTACAAACAATTTTAAAAATTGCAATAAAATTCCCTCCTGCTCCGCATATTACAAATGTACTTTTGGAAAATTTCCCACCACATTAAAGGTAACTATACAAATATTTGCGGCAACAAAACAAACAATATGCATTTCTTTGACCCTTGGCCACTGTTACAACTATTACCGCCGACATCAGGGGCGATTTGAAGATGTTGTAAAAACCATTGAAATGATAAGGATGCTGTTGCTGATGGCTGTTGATATGGCAACCGCATATAAACTGTAGTATTAAATGCCTGTGTGTTTTAGATTTTCTTTGAACATCTAGAAAACAGTTGGCCGGCCCTTCGTTAGCACAAGTATGATTTAATTGCTTTTGAGTAAACGTTTTCTAAGCATATTAAATTTTTATTATTACACACCCACACACACATATTCCTTTTATGCCCGCAAATTTATTTCCAAGCAATTGTCTTTCATACAGAGTAAACCGAAAGTGTGTTCCTGTACGAGTGTTTTAATGGTCAAATGTAAAATTTTTTAGTTGGCCATAATAATAGTTTTTACTTACAAACAATTTCAGGAATGTTTAATGACTCCACAATAAATCAAGTTAAATGCTGGTAATGTGATATGTGTTCTTTGAAAAGAAGGTAAGAAAAGTTTTATTTATTTGTTATTGTTAACTGCTTAAATATTCGTTTATAGTTTTATTTTTATGTGCACTATAATTTAAAAATTATATATAAAATCAGAACTGAATTCTGTTAGGCGAAAATTTTACGAACTTGTGTGGTTACGGGTCACACTTCGAAATAAGCAATTTCAGGGTTAACATTCTACTGGCTTTAGTCCTGGAGGACATCTTAGAGTTATAGAAGAATGAGTGTGCAAATGAAAAAATATACATATATACATGAATTGATAAAGTGGAAGGTATATTCAGTTTGTCATTCTGTGTGTAACGCAGCGAAATATCCCCCTAAGACCCCATAATGTATATAAAGGGTGTTTTTAAAAGAGCTTGCTGATTTGAAATTTAAATAAAACACATGCCAAATTATGAAATGGCCAAAAAAAATTTTTTATTTGGTAGATAATTTCTTGTCATTTAACATTTAAATATAATTTCGGGCATACGGCCACCACGACTATTTTGCACAAAGATCATTCTGGAGGTCCAATTTTCGACCACCTTTTCAAGCATTTGAGGGCGTATTTCAGCAATGACACGTTGAATACTGGTTTCCAAAGCGTCAATCGTTGCTGGTTTATCCACGTAAACCAATGATTTCAGGTATCCCCACAAAAAATAATCGAGTGGCGTCAAATCACATGAACGCGGAGGCCAATTCACCAGTCCATTTCTCGAAATAATGTTGTCGTTGAAATGTTCTTTCAATAAGTCCATTGTTTCGCCCGCAGTATGACAAGTGGCACCATCCCGTTGAAACCACATTTCGTTTACATCCATATCTTGAAGTTTTTGCACCAAAAATTCATTGATCATGATTCTGTATCGATTTCCATTCACGGTAACGCGTCGTCCTTCCTCATTTTTAAAGAAATGAGGACCGATGATTCCACCAGCCCATAGACCGCACCAAACAGTACATTTATCGGGATGCATTGGTGATGCTTGAACGGCGTGTGGATTATCTTTGCTCCAAATACGGCAATTTTGCTTGCTGGCATATCCATTCAACCAAAAATGCGCCTCATCACTGCAGAGAATTTTGCGGTAAAAAAGCGGATAAACATTTTTAATTGAACACTTTTTTTGAAAATAAATTTCCACGATTTGGAAGCGTTGTTCTGGAGTTGACCTGTTCATGATGATTTGCCAAACAATACTGGGTAGAGACGTCACTTTAAACAGTCAAAACAGCTGTCAGACAACAGAGTGATTCGTATAAAAAAAAACTTCATAAAGAAACACCCTTTATATTCTTGATCAGTGATGAAATCTAAGACAATCTAGACATATCCGTCCGTCCGTCAGTGGAAATCACGATTTAGTCCAAACGAAAAAAGCCAGACTTTTGAAATTTGTTATAAATATATCCTGAAGGATAACACAGATCAAGTTAGTAAATGGTGTGAATCGGACCAGAGGGAAAAAAGTTTCCCTAAGGCGAACTAAACCAACCTCTAAAAAAAAACATAATTCTTAAAGTTTCTTATAATTTTTCTAAGCAATTAATATATTTTTATGTCAAACAAGGTCCAACGTATTAAACTTGGAGTTATAAAATAACAAAAAATTAATTTTTGTATTCCGCCCCCTTTAGAGGGCGTTATTGTAAGCAAAAATAGTATAAAAAGTTAACAAGTTGTATTATTTAAGCCTACATTCGTTAAAAATAACATTTTTAAGCTTTTATGACGAAGATGAGACGTGACCTGATCCTCTTCAGACCTGCCCCCCTCCCTTGACCCCTAAAAGACCCTATAAAAAAATTTCTTTTTTTTTCGAATTAAGATTTATAGGCTAATTGTTCGAAATTTTTTTGTTTTAAATTCAGAAAAACATGATAAATAAATATTCCAAGGCTCACAAAAGAAAGTCAACATCAGTTTTTAGTTACTCAACTTACACAGCAGAGCAGAACAGCTGTTTTCGAAAGCCGCAATGCTTTCATCATCAGGTGCTCAGGTGTATTGTGTTTGTCACCATTTATTAGTTGGCCTGATTGAATGTAATAACAGTTTTAATTTAAAAAAATTTTATTAGGAAATTGCATACGAGAACTGTATCAAACTGATGTTAACACATTTTTGTTTTAATACCCGTCTTACCGTTTGATTAATTTCTTCATGTGCCATTTTTCTGTATGTTTTGTTCCATCATACCCAAGTCAACTTTTTTTCACCTAATTACCCCAAATATTAATTTTTAGTGTTTTATGGCAAAGGTGAGACGTCTCACCCACGGCCCTTGCCACAGCGACCCCGACAAAATACAGTTGTAATACCCTCCAAAAAGGAGTATATACATTCTTGATCTGTGATTAAATCTAACACGATCTATACATCCTTCTGTGGAAAACACGATACAGTCCATTTTTGGACCCCGCCCCCTTTAGTGGGCTGTGAAGTTGCATTTTACATGAAAAAATAGTATAAATATTTACCAAATTGTATTAAATTCCATAAAAAATAATTTATAAGCTTTTACGGCGAACGTAAGATGTTCTCTGATCTTCCGGTAATTTACGCCTCCAACACCTTTGCCTCTTAAATTGCCCTATCATAAAAAATAAAAAAATTTCTATACTTAATCACTCCAAAAATTAAATTTTTAGTGTTTAATGGCAAAGGGAAGATGTTTCACCCACGTCCCTTCCCTAAGTGATCCTTCATAGAATTTAAAAATTGGACACAGAAATGTCCTAAAGGAACTGTGACCCATCAGGTTAAACATTTTAAACTTATCTCCGTCGCTTCTTTGCACGCTGCTATAAAATTTTAATACGTAAGATTTTATGCTGGCGGAAAGGTCATGCTCCTCCCAACACATTGGAAACGGCCATTTTAAAATAAATTGTTTTCCTGTTTACTTGAGCCAAATACCATAAAAATAAAAGTTTCAATAAGAACAAAAGCAGAGTTTTTATGTACTAAATATTTGAATTGTATTTAAGATTCGCCCCGGTCAAATAAAACGTTCTTACTTGTTTTTAAATCAATGCTTTAGTACACATCCATCTGCCTAAGGATAAGCTGATAAGTTAAAAATATTTATTGCAAACTTTTTTGTATTATTCGCTGTTTAATATATTAAAACTCTCAGCCTGTCTCTATGCCCATCTTCATAAATTAATTATAAAATTTTAATTTGAATAATTGTTACTGTTTCAACCGGCAGTTTGTCATGGCACACTTTGTCCTCATAAATAAAGGAAAATATTTTGAAAGGTACACAATCCTAATAATCCTTTGTCTTTTGAGGCAGTAAGTAAATGCGGGAAAAAATCACACACATGATTTGCTAAACAGTTCTTCTTTTACATCCAAAACCATCTACTTCTCTCACTTTGCATTTGGCACTGTTTTCATCTCTTTTTTTCGCAGACTTTGTCATAAAAAGATGAAAAATTTAATTACATATGAACTCATAAATTAACCTGAAGTCATTCTGTGCTGAAACAAAAAAAAAAAAAAAAAAAGAGGAAATTGTTGTGCTCTCACACACCGGAAGTATGATTACCAGAGAATTTCCTTCTACTGAGGACTACGGAAGTTGAAACATACTTAATTTATTATTTGTATCAGGCATGATTGTTAAAATTTTAGTACAATTTTTCTTTAAGTTTCGCCGTTGTTCGTTAACGTTTTTCCTTCACAAAAACAAAACGTGCCTTTTCCAAGGGTTTTCCACAACATTTATCGAATTTAATAAACTAATTGTTGAACAAATTCCTTAGAGGATTCCTCCTCTTTCCCTTATTAAGATGTGTGTAGCTAAAAAAAATAAAAAATTACATTCATTAATGCTGCTCATTAGCAGCCAAAACTTTCCTCCTGCCATTTGTATAGAAATCTTGGCACATGTGGAAAAATGTCGGCAAATATCTCTCTACTCTTACGAAATGTATCAATGCAAAATCCACACAACCACCGAGATTACAATTAACATCCCTAATTCTCGGCCAGCACTTACAAAGTGTCAACTTCTAAATGATTTGCCATTATTCACTAATAAAACTCATCACTTTGTAATTCTAGTTTCTTTCTTCTTTTTTTTGTATGAGAGCGGTAACAAAAGGTCATATAGTGGTGCAGACCTAAATTATTTTAAAAATAAATCGGCCATAGTAAATAATAGTAAACCTTTAGTCCAAATATAAAAGTTAAAAAAACAACAGGTATTTAAGATTCGGCTGTGCCGAATACCAATTTTGTTCCTCCTGAATTATAAAATAGTTTTAATTAGCAAAAAAAAAACAACGTCAATTGCCTATTTGGTTACTTTTATATATTTCAATATCCCAACCCTGGAAACGAAATTTAAATTTTTTTACCAATGCAACTCTTAATGAGGCATGAAATAGTTTTATTTAAGAAAAATTTACAATTTTCAACCATTTTGGTCGCCTTCATGAACTATAAAATATTGCACTTGTTCATCCCTGGATTCGAAATTTTGATTTTTTTTGGAAATTTTTGATACCAATTTTGTTCTTCCTAAAATATAAAATAGTTTTAGATAGCAAAAAAAAAAACAACGTCAATTGCATTTTTTGTTACTTTTATGTATAAAAATAATTTCAATTTCACAACCCTGGAAGCGAAATTTTAATTTTTAAAATTTCTTTTATCAATGCAAATCTTCAAGAGGTATAAGGTAGTTTTGTTTAAGAAAAACTGAAATTTTGTAACCAGTTTGGTTATTACATGTACTACAATATATTACATGTACCTAAAAAAACTTTAATTTTCCCAACCCTGGAAGCGAAATTTCAATTTTTAGTTATTTTTTATCAGTGCCACGCTTCATGAGGTATAGAGTAATTTTTTTTAGAAAAATTTCAAATTTTTAACCATTTGGTCACTTTCATGTACTATTAAATATTGCACTTGTCCATCCCTGGATTTGAAATTTTATTTTTTATTTTTGAATTTTTGATACCAATTTTGTTCTTCCAATATTATAAGACAGGCTTAGTTAGGAAAAAACAAAAAAAAACATCAGTTTTCTGTTTGATTACTTTCATGTATAAAAAAATGCAATTTCCCACCCCTGGAAGCAAAATTTGAATTAAAAAAAATTTGTTTGGCCAATGCAAATCTTCATGACGTATAAAGAGGTTTTGCAAAAGAAAAACTTATAATTTTTAACAATTTTAGTTACTACATGTACTACAAAATACGGAATGGGCCGAAAAAAAAATTTTCATTTCCCATCCCTGGAAAAAAATTTTATTTTTTTAGTTTTTAATAGACCATAGAGGCTCCCCAAAGCACGAAATAAGTTTAATTTAAAACATTAAAAAAAAATTATTGATTTTTGGTATAAATTTGGCGTCGAGAAATAGGTGTAAGCTTCCCAGCTCTGGAACCATACTTTGGATCTTTCTGAATCTCAATAGCACTCTATTTAAGTTCATTTCCGAACGAAGTCTCTAGCTCTTCGGGGGGCTTGGGAAAACCCCCACGTACAGACGGACGGACAGACGGATATCGCTCAATCGTCATAGCTATTCATAAGGATCCAGAATATATATATACTTTATGGAGTCCCATGTGCATATCGAAGAAATTACACACGGAATGACACACCTATATATAACCTATCACTTTTTTGTGAAGGGTACAAAAATTAAAGTGTATAAATATAAAAAATTATTATGCTTTATTTTCCATAAATGGCATTGCAATATGTGCGAGGGTGGGTCAATTTGTCTGTGACTTTTTGAATGATGTTTTAAACACATTCATGACAACAGGCTAGCGACTACATGGCTACATGTTCCGCTAGCATCACTTGTCACCGCAAAGTCAGTTACTTAATTATTTCAAACGCAGCAGCTACAACGTCAACATCTCAGCTTATTTAAAATCTATTATAGATCGAAACAAAATGAATAATAAAAATATTTTATTTGTTTATAGTTCATTATTGTTTTTGCATTTGTAATAAATACATTTTTAATGTCCTTTTTTCTTGTTAAGGCACTATGGAAATAAGCTTATGAGTTAATTCATTTGTGACCTAACTAACGTCTTTTATCGATAACGGCTATCAAGTGTATACAAAATTAAACAACTCAAAATAATTGAATTTTTACTTGAAAAGTCAGATACAAAATTTCAAAATTTATTAATACTTGCAATAGGTGAATAAATTTGAAAAATATGTCTAACAATAGAAAGACATTTTGGAGTACATACTTTGAAACTATACCTAAATCGTATATGCGTCCTATATTCTAGGAGTTCTAACCAAAAAAATTAAAAAGTAAATAAAAAACCGAGTGAGATCGCCAAAAAAAATTAAATAAATAGAAATTACAAAATAATTTTTATTCATACATTTATTATTTTTAACAATTTTCATATTCTTGACCAGTTTAAATATTGTTAAACGCTTATTTATTTAACATGTTTCACTGTGTTGGCAGCACTACCCTGCAGGAGATCGAACTAGTATTAAAATAGTATTGCACTAGTACAAAAATCACCAGTACTAGTTCCCAACTGTGAAGTTTCCTATACCATGTTAATGCTCAAATTAACATTGAGTGTGTTTGGAAAATTACTAGTGCCGTTGGTACTAGATGAAAACTAGGGGGATACTAGTACTATTAGTACTAGATGAGTACAGTGGAGACTCGAAATAGTTAAGTCATAGAAAAGTTAAGTATATGGAAAAGTTAAGCAGCTTTTATTTACCACACGTGACGCTAAAAAGTTAAGTACTTCTCAACTTTTTAGAGACAATTTTTTTTTTGTTTTGTTTTTCTGTTTCTAAAATCATTTTACTTCTTATATTTCAATCATCAATTCATATTTATATGTATATACAGGGAGACATACATGCGCAACAAAAATAAAATAAGTGCGTATAGCAGTTACCGTTATAATTTTAGCAAATTTTATATACAATCTTTAACTGTTATTGACAACACTTGCTCCTGATTGTATTCTCTCATGTGATGAGACTATTACGTGGAATGCCGATAGCCTTGATGAGAATGAAACGGACACAGGCACGGATCAAGAGGATAACAATGTGACCGAAGCTCCAGAGTTCGTATCATATAATGATCCAATATGCGCAGTTAATACTCTGATCAAATGGAATGAGTACAATGCCAAGTCCTCCGACAAACACATTTCACAGCTTCTCGAACTACGATCCGATATCGTAAAATGGCATTCAAATAAAAAGCTCCATCAAAATAAAGCTACTGATTACTTTACCGCAACAAATAACAAATAATCTAACAAATAATCTAACTGTTTTTCATATTAAAAAAATGATATATATGTACATATAAATATGTATGTATAATCCTAATTTTAAAATAAATAAACAATGAGTAAATATATAGTACATATAGCCTTATGCAGTTTTCATACTACGGAAAAGTTAAGATTTCGGAAAAGTTTATCACTCCAAAAACAAACTACTTAACTTTTTCGAGCCTCCACTGTACTAGTATAATTTCTTCTAGTCGGATACTAGTACAATCAGTTCTGCATTAAGAACTGGTTTATATATTAAAAAAATCCTTAAATTTATTGGTTTTTTAAACCCAATGAAATTTGTTAAGTCTTTGTCTTCACAAGAAATTTTTAGCTCATCAATTCTTTGTTTATAAGAGGAACTGGAAAGTTCCTTCAGGGCACACTCAATCCACTAGCACCTTGTACAACTTGAGTTACGTTTGGTACTCCACCATATACCAAACACTAATTAACATACAGTACATATATCAGTTTTTATTATTTTAAAAAAGATCGCTGATTTTTCATATGAACATAAATATTAACAAAAAATATTTTAAAAAAAATTTTAAAATTAGTTTTTAATTTTATTTATTTCTTAAAATGTCACTTTTTAAACACACAAGAAAACTGCGTCTTACTTTCATAAATTATCGAATAAATAAACTGATATGCAGTTGGCAAAGTCTTCTAATACTATTCTCTGTTTCAAATTTAAATTTGTTTAAAAACTGTAAAAATTAAAAATAAAATAAATGAAAATGCGAATTAGCAATTCGCTTTAAAACAGGATCAAAAAGTAATATGAAATTTTACAAGTCAAATCAATCTACAAATGAACTACTTGAAGTACTAGTACTTTTCTGTATATGTTCAATCACCTTTTGAACTAGTGCTTGCTATGCTAGCAATCGTACCAGTAACTTAAAGACAATTAACGCTTATCCTCCTGCAGGGTAATTTATTTATTGTCGCCTATGAAAATAGAAATAAGTTTATTTTGACTACAACCACAAAAGTAGCACGGACAATAACCTGCCGTGTAGTCGTGAATATATTCACTCCCATATAAACACATGTAATCTATTTCTGACAGGTTGTAGTCGGTAGCCTGCTGTCGTGAATGTGTTTAATGCATGAAACACAGAATTTTATATAAAAAATTATTTAAATTTTCAATTAAGCCTCCTCTGAGTTCCATACACTTAGTCCAACGTTTCTTAAATTTTTTTTGTTTCAATTCCGAAATATACGATGTCCCAAAGCCATCAAAATAGTAATTTTTTGTAGTTTGATTTTGTCCTTGGGGTCAAATATCTTTCCGCCAAGTCTGGGAACAAGAAATAGTCAGCCGGGGTTAACTGTGGAAAATTCTTGGATTTTTGCCATGAAAACTGCTCATGTGGTGGTCGATTGTGAACAAACGCGGCATCCATCCTGCGGAAAACTTTCTCATACCCAAATAATTATTAAAAATTTAAATCACTGAAGCACGTGAGCTGCCTATGGCTTCCACCATCTCCGTCACTTTCAATCGCTGATCGGCTGAAACCATATCGTAAATTTTTTCAAATGTTTCGGATGTAGAGACCTCAATTGGGAGTCCAGAATGCACGACATCTTCCGTGTTTGCGTGTTGTAGACGATTTCTTTACCATGAAAATGGATGGTGGGGAGTCCTCATCACATTTTTGAAGCTTAGCCTTGATTTGAGTGATGGTTTTTTGCGCAAAAAAATAATGCTTAATGAGCACACGAAATTAAAGTTTTTTAATTTTCTTCTCAAAACGCGCTGTAGTCTGCTATTAAAGGCTGCCCAAACACAAACTAAAAGACGCAACTTGTTCAAATTTTGACAGGAGTCAACTGACAGTTGCCTGCTGATAGAAGCTGTGTTCATATTTCAATTAAGAGGCGGTAGTTCAATAAGTCACGAACTTATAAAAATATTCCTATTTAAACAAGCACTAGTTTCCAACTAGTATTTAACTATACACAAATGAACCAGTTGGACTCCAATGACAACCGAGGATTAAAACCGATAGATTGTTGTAAGAAAAAAGGACAAATAGGCGCCTGTTGTATTAATAACCACATACATATTTATTATTTTGTCTGCAGGACATCTAGTAAAATGTATGTGTACATACACACTTACATTCACAACAATAGAACTATTAAAGAAAATGAATTTTACAGAATACACAACAAACCCTTATCAATTGATAAATATCTATGCATATGGGTCTAATAACTGACATTGTTAAAGATTGGATGCCAGCCAGTCCTTAATTTGGGACTTTGAATTGCAAGAACATTTTGTGACTTATTGATGTGTATACAAAATGACAGCAATTCCCATGTGAGGTTCGTTTTCCTACTCCTACCAATTTTTATATTTTGCGTATTTAGCTGGACATTCATTCATTCATTCATTTATTTCCTTGCTTATTTTTGCCTCTGAGTTTGGGATCATTTCTTTATTTCACTCCTTTCTCATAACTTTGCATTCAATTTCGTTTATTTAGTCAAATGACCACAAAATGGCATTTGCTTGAGGAGAAAATAAAATATAAAAAAAGGCACGCAAAAGTATGAGGGATAAAAATAAGAAATCAATGTTTCTTCGTAAATATTCATTAATATATTCATGATTGGTGTCGTAAGTTGTACATGGAAGCCCATGATAAATGATTTCATATTCAATTTTGCAAATTGTTTATATTAAAATTTAATATGAGGTTATTATATCCCCTCAAGTTCAATATGATAAATATTTTGTCATGCCATTTTTATTTTTTTGGCACAGGCACTCTGGGGATGACCCTTTCTCAAGCAATGAATGCATTGTGCCGGCCCTAAAGTGTTGAGAAAATGGATTTTGTTATATTATTTTAATTTAATTTTTTTTTTATTCAGCTGCGAATTTGCTACAATTGTTCTAACCGCTGTCGGTTTATTGAAATGGCCAGTGCTTTGCCTTCGGCATTTAGACAGACAGGCATAAAATTTACGAAATCGTACATGAATGCAGATCAGAAAAATTTCATCTCTTACTCATGCCGTGCCGGAGTGCAATATCGAGTTCAGGACTTTCGGCTCCGAAGTATATTTTTAAGCATGTGACCTGAAAATCTTCGTACTACCTACACCAAAATCTTAAGGGGAGAATCTACTGTTGTATTTTACGCAAAATTCCAATATAACTTTTATATTTAAGAGTAGCCTTTAACATTTCTTTTAAGAAAAACTAATAAAGCTGTTTATGTACTTTGTTTGTTGAGGGCTAAGAGTGTCTGTATATCATATCATATCAGTTGACTTCAAGCTAATTTCAAACCCTCTTAATATATGCACAAATTTTCGCAAACCAATTGAGAATTATACAGGAAATATCATAATAAGCTTTAAAAACAAACTCAATAACCAAATTAACTGAGACAATCTTTTAAATAAATTGCAAATAAATAGTAAATATTACGTTTATATTTTGAGTCAATCGTGGGCTATAGGTTACGCTGCGCTACTTACAATTATTGCTATATCTTCTTGTTTAATTGTGCTTAGGTCGCAGTTGTTTTTATAGTTCGATGTATTAACAGCATTTATATACCTAACCGAGCTTCATTAAAAAAGAATTTGGGGGGTATATTCACTTTGTCATTCCGTTTGTAACGCAGCGAAATATCCATCTGAGACCCCATAGGGTATATATATTATTGATCAGTGATGAAATCTAAGACGAACTGAGAATGTCAGTCCATCCGTCTGTGGAAATCACGATTCAGTCCAAACGAAAAGAGCTAGACCCTTAAAATTTGGTATAAATATATTTTGAAGCTTAGAGCAGGCTAGGTTCGAAGATGGGCTAAATCGTGCAAGGGGCAAAAAAGTTCCCCTAAGAAGAACAAAACCAACCCAGAAAAAACAACATAATTTTTAAAGTTTTTTCGTTATGTTAAGCAAATGATATATTTTTAAGTGAAATACGGTCCAACGCCTTAAATTTGGAGCCATAAAATAAAAAAAATAATTTTTGCACCCCCCCCAATTTAGTGGGCGTTATTATATGCAAAAATAGCATAAAAATTTAACAAATTGTTTTACTTAAGCCTACATTCTTTAAAAATAACATTTTCAAGCCTTAATGACGAAGCTGAGACGTAACCTAGTACTACTCTGCCCTACCCCTTCCTCCCCCTTCACCCTCTAAATGACCCTACCAAAAAAAAACAAATTTTTTTTTTAAATGTTGTATAGAATCATCCCAAGCATTTATTTTTAGAGCTTTATGACTGCCGATTTCTGCCCTACCCCCTCCTCTCCTTTTGTCCCCTAAATGACCCTATTTCTGTCTTACCCCCTTCCCCCCTTTGCCCCGTAAATGACCCTATAAAAAATATACAAAATTTTATTTTGTATATAATCATCCCAAGCATTTATTTTTAGAGTTTTATGACAAAGGTGAAATGTTTCCCCCACAGCCCTTGCCAGAGCGAACCCACCAAAATATAGTTTTAATATCCTCCAAAGAGAATTGGAGCCCATAAAGTATATATATTCTTGAACAGTGATGAAGTCTAAGATGGTCTAGCAATGCCATACCTTCGTCAGTGGAAAACATGATATTGTCTATTTTTGAACCCCGCCCCCTTTAGTGGGCATTGACGTACGATATTATATAAAGGAACTCTGTCCCACCAAGTTAAACATTTTAAATTTACTTACTAAATATTTGGAGGATATTTAAGATTCGACCCGGTCGAATATAACGTTTTTACTTGTTTTACTATTGTGTGATATGTATGTGGAAGGGTGTAGCATATTCGCTACACTTATACTAGTATATTTTTTCCCATAAGATTGGAAAGGGTTGTATTTTCAAAAATTCATACGAAAATAAAGTCTTAGGACAGCTGAGCTCCAGTGAAATATACTGATAATAAATCATTTTTACCTTCATCGTTTGTAAAAGACAAAATTTAGTATTTAGTTGTAATATTTTATGATCCTTGAAAATTGTTTTGTTACAGAATTAAAAAAATTTTGATATAAAACAGCTCCATTTATTTACATCAACTAATTTTAGTTCATGGAGAATTTTAGTTCTACCAAACTTAAATTTAATTAATTTTCAAACCCTGATAAATGAAAAAAAAAATATTTTATTCAACATTTAGCAGTCAGCAATTAGCAAAATTTCCTAGCTCTTGAAGTGTAACCCTGAATATACCCAAAAGTGTTGATTTCTGTAGCCGCACTAATGAGAGGCTGAGCGAAAATAAATAAAAACTATGCAGAAGACACTCCTACGGGCTGTGCTGGTTACATTTGAACTACATTTCTGACCAAAAATACTATGCAATTAAAAAGTATCGAGATAAAAACGGCAACTAAATGTATTTCAATGAGCTGAAATATGGGAACCAAAATATTTGCTTTTTTTTTCTTTTTTGCTATTTTCTTCCTACTGCTGCTCACAGTTCTCAAGAAGTTTTTGTGTAAACACCAATTATTTATGGATAATCTAACCAGTAATGGGACGTTAATTACTGTGGCATGTCAGTTGCACTGTTCGTACTTAAAACATGTTTGCTTCTTCTTCTGTTTCCCGTACGTACACGGACAGCACACTTCGGCTGTGTAAGTGTGAACATTTACAAGTAATTGTAGGTTTTTGTTATCCTGTTAACGTTTACTCCTGCTTTGGCAAAAACTAATTATATTTTGTTCTGAATGTTTTGACACAAATTTATAATTAATTATTTTTCTTTTTAATCTACGTGTTTTGCCGAAGGAAAATGTTTGCTAGTGAATGTTTTCAATGTATTTGACAATAAACTAGTAGACGGCCAGTAGATCATTAATGGATTTTGGGATTTTGTGATATTTAAAATTGGTAGATTGTATAAAATAGTCATAAATGAAATATATTTAATAGTTTAAAACTAGCGTTTCCATACAAAATACTGATTTTGAACTTATTTCATTGATTAAATAAAAAATATATATTATAAATAATACCAGATTACGTCTCAGCTTCGTCATTAAAGGTTAAACATTTTATTTTTAAGGAATTTAGGCTTAAGTAAAACTGTTTGTTAAATTTTTACCCAATTTTTTCATATAATAACGCCCGCTAAAAAGGGGTTCAAAAAATAAGTTTTTTCGATTTTATGGGTCCAAGTCCAAAGCGTTGGACCTTCTTTGACACACAAATATATAATTTGCTTAAAAAAATTCAAAAAAAACTATAAAAATTATGTATGTTGTTTTTTAAAGGTTGTTTAAGTTCTTCTTAGGGGAACTTTTTTCCCTCTTTCCCGATTTAGCCCATT
Organism: Linnaemya tessellans; assembly: GCA_951800035.1. Lineage (NCBI taxonomy): Eukaryota > Metazoa > Arthropoda > Insecta > Diptera > Tachinidae > Linnaemya > Linnaemya tessellans. The sequence continues at coordinate 39,954,794 of OX637536.1, read as the reverse complement.
TCCGAACTTAACCTGTGCTATTCTTCAAGATATATAAAGGGTGTTTTTATAAGAGCTTGCTGATTTTAAATTTAAATAAAACACATGCCAAATTATGAAATGGCCAACAAAAAATTTTTATTTGGAAGATAATTTCTTGTCATTTAACATTTAAATATAATTTCGGGCATATGGCCACCACGACTATTTTGCACAAAGATCATTCTGGAGGTCCAATTTTCGACCACCTTTTCAAGCATTTGAGGGCGTATTTCAGCAATGACACGTTGAATACTGGTTTCCAAAGCGTCAATCGTTGCTGGTTTATCCACGAATGATTTCAGGTATCCCCACAAAAAATAATCGAATGGCGTCAAATCACACGAACGCGGAGGCCAATTCACCGGTCCATTTCTCGATATAATGATGTCGTTGAAATGTTCTTTCAATAAGTCCATTGTTTCGCCCGCAGTATGACAAGTGGCACGCACCATCCTGTTGAAACCACATTTCGTTTACATCCATATCTTGAAGTTTTGGCACCAAAAATTCATTGATCATGATTCTGTATGGATTTCCATTCACGATAAAGCGTCGTCCTTCCTCATTTTTAAAGAAATAAGGACCGATGATTCCACCAGCCCATAGACCGCACCAAACAGTACATTTATCGGGATGCAATGGTAATTCTTGAACGGCGTGTGGACTATCTTGGCTCCAAATACGGCAATTTTGCTTGTTGACATTTCCATTCAACCAAAAATGCGCCTCATCACTGAAGAGAATGTTGCGGTAAAAAAGCGGATAAACATTTTTAATTGAACACTGTTTTTGAAAATAAATTTCCACGATTTGGAAGCGTTGTTCTGGAGTTAACCTGTTCATGATGATTTGCCAAACAATACTGAGTAGAGACGTCACTTTAAACTGTCAAAACAGCTGTCAGACAACAGAGTGATTCGTATAAAAAAAAACTTCATAAAAAACACCCTTTATATATATATACATATATATATAAATGAAATTTATTTGTTGGTGGTTAAGCAATGTCTATATGCATTTCATTGGTGCTTTACCAAATCGTCAGTAGACTTCAACCACAGTTTTGAAAAGTTAAAAACCTCTTATCTTATGCATATACTTCCGAAAACCATCTGAGAATTCACAACTTGTAAATTACAAACTATTTTCAAAAATAACAACAGAACAAGAACATAGGCTTGCAACTCATACAAAACTAAACCAACAAATAAAGTATGTTCGATATGACTCTATTTTATTTTTCTACACCTTTATACAATCATATCGAACATACTTTATTTGTTGGTTTAGTTTTGTATGAGTTGCAAGCCTATGTTCTTGTTCTGTTGTTATTTTTGAAAATAGTTTGTAATTTACAAGTTGTGAATTCTCAGATGGTTTTCGGAAGTATATGCATAAGATAAGAGGTTTTTAACTTTTCAAAACTGTGGTTGAAGTCTACTGACGATTTGGTAAAGCACCAATGAAATGCATATAGACATTGCTTAACCACCAACAAATAAATTTCATTTATATATAGTAGTATTGTGACAACAATGTGTCAAATAAAAAGATTTCATAATATATACATATATATATATATATATATATATATATATATATATATATATATTTATATATATATATTTATATATATATATATATATATATATATATATATTTATATATATATATATATATATATATATGAGAGTCTAGCTCTTTTCGTTTGGACTGAATCATGATTTCCCCAGACGGTCGGACGGACTTACTCAGATCATCTTAGATTTCATCACTGATCAAGAATATATATATTTTATTGGGTCTCAGATTGATATTTCGCTGCGTTATAAACGGAATGACAAAGTGAATATATTCCATATTCTTTTTTGGAGGGTATAAAAATAGAATTTAGATGAAGATGATTCAAATTTTTATTGTATTACGGAGAGAAAAGTTCGGCAATTATGAATGAAAAATTATATCTGGCTGATGTCCACCATGTCAGTGATATCCACATCATAAATAATAGGGCAAAATTAAGTCTTTAACATCTCGTGATAGCGTGATCCATTGACTGTTCGAGTATTTCCAGCCTCATGTTCGAAACAAAACGGCACAATCACGCCTCCAGACCACATAGCACACCATACAGTGGCACATTGAGCAGGCAAAGGCTTCTCAATAACCACTTTAGGATTTTAAATACAAAACCGCATATTCATAGAATTTAAAATAGTTTTGAAATGTATTTTATTCAAAATTTTTCATACAAAACTTTGTTAAAATAGATTTCAAACAATTTTATATTTTTTTGAATATAAGAAAAAAAAATTAATATATATATATATTCTGATATTGGCCACGATCCTAAATTTATGAATAGGTGGCCTTTTATTGCTAGGTCTCTGTCATATAACTTGATGATTAATAATTAATATTAAGTTATTAAATTAAAGCAAAAAATTAGACGGCGAAGTAAAAAAGGTTGAAATAGCTGCAAAAACATTGTCTATCTTCTCATCTTTCCTAATCTGTCCCCTCAATACTATCCCCTCGTTTTCATTTCCGGCGCAATGCATTGCATATGTAGGGTTTATCCCCTGAGTGCTGGTCCAAGATAAAAGAAAAAAAATATGTAAATAGGCATATAGCAGAGAAGCTGTTGTTGAAAAACGCCCAGCACAATTAAGCAAGAAACGAATGCGATTAGTTTTTCTTTTAAATCTTTCATATTCGCACACCCTACAATCTTATTCTAATTTAAAAAGTCTCTGAGTCTCTTTTGACAACAACATCTTTAAATTGTTATATAATTTTATTTCGTATCACTCACCAATCCAAAGGCTTTATTGTTAGCGGAAAATAACAGTTAATAAAATAAAAATTTAAAAATGGGCTTCTCAAAAATGCCACCCCAAAAAGTTTGGGTTGTAAGCTTCGACCACCAGCTTTTAATATACAATGAAACAGCTTTTACAAGGATGTCTGTCCTTGATATGCTATTGAAACTTACAATCCCTGTGGTATTAAGGGTTGGAAAATACAATTACCAGAAAAGCTTTGTCGCACTAAAGGTTCTTGGCTCCACTTAAAATATTCTAGAGTTTTAGTTTCGACAACAAATTAACAAGAGTGCAAGCTTTTGAAGGACACCTTTTAAGGATTTTTTTAAGGGAAATATTTACAAAAAACAATTGCACACGAAACAATAAAATAAACATCAATTTAATTTTTGTTTTTTTTTTTTTAGGAGTAGGACCAGCACTCAGGGGATGACCCCTATATATGCAATGCATTGCGCCGGAACTGAAAACAAGGAGATAGTATTGAGGAGACAGATTAGGAAAGATGAGAAGATAGACAGTTTTTTTTTTGTTTTTTTTTTTGTTTTTTTTTTTGTAGCTATTTAAACCTTTTACTTCGCCGGCTAATTTTTGCTACAGGGCCGACGAAGGTGTGTGCTGTTACTCTGCTTTTTTAGTACATGATGGTGTCAGTCGCTGCCAATTTATTTCACGGCGACTAAAACTAAAAATTTCAGTGTTACGTATATTATTTATTTATTTATTTGGTTCAATATTTAATTAACATTCTTACTGACTAAATATGAATAATAATACAACAGTATTGTTCAACTATTTAAAAATAAAGTAAGATTTCTCTTTTCACTTTCACATAAATTAATAGTGTTGTAACATTTATTGAAATTGGCACAGGCGCGACGAAAGAAATCATTATTAGCATATACAGAACGGCAATATTTTAATGCCAAAGGTTCCAAATTGCGGGGTTGGTCTAACGGGAACGTTGAAGTCTAATCAATTAAGCAGAAATCCAGAATCAACTTTGCTCTGAATTAGGCACAGGATAAATGAAGCGCTAAGCATAGATCGTCTTCTTTTTAGAGTAGGCAATTTTATTAAAGTAAGTCTGTTATGATATAGCGGCAAGACATACGAATTCCTGTTTGCTGAACTAGTAGAACACGAGACTATGAAGGAGAGGGTCCTGAGCTCAGCCCCCCGCTAAGTCATGAATATTGTGTTGAATTCTTGTGATTTTCACTGTTTTACCGATACTACAACGGAATGTGTTCTGGTGAAATAAGGGAGCTTGTGCCCGAAAACCGTTTATTCTTGCGTGCTACCCGCACTGCTAGACCGTCTTAGACTTCATCAATGATCAAAGGTCATTTAGCGGGCAAAGGGGGAGGAGGAGGCAGGGCAGAAATCGGCAGTCATTAAGCTCTAAAAATAAATGCTTGGGATGATTATATACAAAATTAAAAAAAAAAATTTTTTTTTTGGTAGGGTCATTTAGAGGGTGAAGGGGTAGGAAGGGGTAAGGCAGAAACAGGTAGTCATAAAACTCTAAAAATAAATGCTTGGGATGATTATATACTAAATTTAAAAATTTTTTTTTATAGGGTCATATAGCGGGCAAAGGGGGAGGAGGGGGTAGGGCAGAAATCGGCAGTCATTAAGCTCTAAAAATAAATGCTTGGGATGATTATATACAAAATTTAAAAAAAAATTTTTTTTTTTTTTTTGTAGGGTCAAGGGGGAGGGCAGAGTAGTACCAGGTTACGTCTCAGCTTCGTCATTAAAGTTTAAAATTGTTATTTTTAAAGAATGTAGGCTTAAGTAAAACAATTTGTTAAATTTTTATGCTATTTTTGCATATAATAACGCCCACTAAAGTGGGCGGGGTCCAAAAATTATTTTTTTAATTTTATGGCTCCAAATTTAAGGCGTTGGACCGTATTTGATATAAAAATATATCATTTGCTTAACATAATAACCAAAAAACTTTAAAAATTATGTTGTTTTTTCTGGGTTGGTTTAGTTCTTCTTAGGGGAACTTTTTTCCCTCTTGCCCGCTTTAGCCCATCTCCGAACTTAGCCTGCTCTAAGATTCAAAATATATTTATACTAAATTTTAAGGGTCTAGCTCTTTTCGTTTGGACTGAATCGTGATTTCCACAGACGGACGGACGGACATGCTCAGATCGTCTTAGATTTCATCACTGATCAAGAATATATATACTTTATGGGGTCTCAGATGGATATTTCGATGCTTTACAAACGGAATGACAAAGTGAATATACCCTCCAAATTCTTTTTTGGAGGGTATAAAAACACGAGAGTCAGGCTGGACATGATTTAATTTCAGATCTCTAGAAGAAAATATGTATTTTGAACCGTATGGTTTTCTTAATCAATTCAATATATGGAATTCAATTCAACACCAACAATTACAATTTACACTTGCCGACTGCGTAACGTAGTGGCCATTATTTCACTCCTATCAAATCATTTCTGTATGTGATTGTCAATGCGCATTATAATTGCTAATTTCAGTTCGTTGTGACCCAGATATTTACAAAGTAACACACTTTGTTAAGCACAAAATAAATTATTTTCTAACTAAAAACTATTTCGATTCATTGCAATTTCCATTCACAGTCACAACTCGAAATCCAATCATCCCTTTAATTTCCTACAATTAGTTGTTTGACTAAATTCTATTTACAATAAACTTTCAGCACAACTACACGTATTCAGTTTATCAATGATGATGTCGATGAAAGAAATAATTTAAATTCCTTTTTTTTGCACTTTACAATAAAAAAAATTTTTTGGATTTTATAAAAACGGCATGATTTTAAATGAATTCACCTGCATTCCATGCCTCCCCACCCCCCATTATCATGCTTGACTGCTATTGTTTGTACGTTTACCGAAGGAAGGGGAAATGAGTTTAACAACAACAATTATGTTGTATGCAATAGGTTGTTGCTGTTGTTGCCTACTGTTCCAATATTTAGTGTTACTACATGCATACACAGTCTTATGCTAATGCCGCAGGAGTGTTTTCGTAGCGATAATAAGTTATTAGCCAGTTGTTGCTAAACTATATTGTGTTTTATGTTCTTCCATAAGAGGCAAATAAGCTGGCTGCTAAAAGCTACTAGAGAACACACAAACATCGACACGTACTTATGCATATGGGCATAGATACGTACGTACCAGCTGCAAGTGTGAGCATAAGCCAAGATGTACTAATTATACAGGTACACAGACCTCACACATACATACATATTTGAGAAACATTTAGCTCATTACATCAAGATGTTATTATTATTCAGATCCAGAAATGGACAAGGTTTTCCTTCGAAACGGTGGCAGTTTAAATATAAAAATATTTACCGTCATTCCATGTTCGTCATTTCTACGGTTTGTCAATTGGGGAAAACCAGTCGTTTTAAGGAAAAGTAATCTCAGTTGATATTTCCTATGAGGCAAGAAATTTCCTGCTCAGTGCATTTAAGCAATAACAACATGAATTTTCTATGGCTGTTAAAGAAAAATATTAATAACAGCAGAGTCTTCATTTGTTGAAATTAGTGGACCTTCCAGGTAAATAAAGGTATTCCACATAATGCCAAATTGGCAAGGGCTTTTCAACAAGAACTTTGTTTTCAATTGTGGCAACACCAACAACTTGATAGTTTTGACATTTACTTTTTTAACGTATTCCTAGTAGATGCATTGGAAATTGTTACAATGAATTCAACTTCGCTCGAAAATCGCATTAAATCAATTAAAATCCACTATGAAAATGGAGGTTCCGTTAAAAAGTTACATTTCGTAAAATTCATGATATTTTCGGACAACATAATCGTCCTTCTGAGACCTTCTGGCAACAAGCAAAAATTGCCGCATTTGGACTTCTGAAAGTCCTAGAGCGATTATTGAGAAGCCTTTGCATGCTCAAGTTGAGGCCGGAAATGCGGTAACGGTCAATGGGTCACGATATCGGGAGATGTTAACAACTCAATTTTGACTTATTATTGATGACGTCGATATCACTGACATGGTGATATCAGTGGCATATATTATATTATACTGTGTTCACATATGCGTTTTTAATTGCAACAATATTCAGTTAATTTATAATATCCTTTTGGTGTTCATACGAGTACGTACTCAATATTGCTACGACAATTAGTATTTGAAAACTGAAAAAAAAATTATTGTTTACATTTTTTCTGTAAGAATTTGTATTTTTTTTTATCATAAATATTCATAACAAAATTCATGACTTAGCGCGGGGTTGAACTCAGGACCCTCCGCTTCATAGTATCGTGTTCTACTACTTCTGTCAACAGAATGTACGATTGATTAGTCAAATTTCAATAACGTGTGTTCAATAAGTACTTTCGTTGTAAAAGCTTGTTCATTTAGTATATTTCTTTTCACTGAACACAATTCTGACAGTGTTGTTGTTATCTCTTAATTGCCAATTGTAATTTTTATATGAAAATTTAGTCTCAAGAATGGCCTTAATTATTATAATTTGAATATTGTTGTATATGTGAACAACATATTTGGGGTATTCACACTTCGTGCTATTTGGTTATATTGTCATAAAGTCATAATATTTTAGACCAGTTTAAAAAAGTCGTTGTTGTGCTGCATACAAAAAAAGTCATAAAATAATAGCACTCTTTCAGGTATGTTTTTGTTTTGTCATAAAATAGCTCTAGAGATCTGAGTCGAACGGTTGAAAATCTTTAGGTGAGACGGCGATAGTATATGTTTGCCGCCGTTACTTATATATGATTCACAACTAAAAAACGGCTAAAAAATTAGTCATACCTATTTGTCTGTACATTAAATCACATTTTTATAACATAAAAAAAATTAAAAGAGAACTAAATCGCAAAAACTAAATATATACAAGTGAAAAATCTTTCTCTTTTAACGTACGTAGCTGACAGCCACTGAACGTTTTTCCGTATGACGCCGCAAAAATAATGTATTCAGCTCATATCAAGGCAGCATCTGTTTTAGTTTATACGTACAAATTCATTTAGATATTCCTGTGCACCAGAAGACAAATTTAATCATTTTAAATAGAAAAGGAGCTTTTCTCATATTCAAACAACTTTATTACAATTGCTGATAACATCTAATTTCAAATGTGTTGTTTTCTTATCAGCTGATGTTTGATATAGCACACTAAGTTATGACGGGTTGTTCACACTAGTCATATTTTTAGTGCTATTATTTTATGACTTATAACTACATTGTAAATACCCCAATTATTTTCCATTTATAATTGTCGAACTTTTCTCTTCGTTATACAATAAATATTTGAATCATCTTCATCTAAATATTTTGTTTGTTTTAAAATCAAAGTTCTTGTTGAAAACCCCTTAGATTAAAACAAGAAGAAGTTAAAAGTACTATTATTAGTACAGGCTGCCGACTACAACCTGTCAGAAATAGAATACACGTGTTTACTTGGGAATGATTATTTTAACGGCTACGCGGCAGGTTGTTGTCCGTGCTACTTTTGTGGTTGTAGTCAAATGAAACTACTTTTTATTTTCATAAACGACAATAACTAAATTAGTGCTGCCAACACAGTAAAACATCCTAAATAAATAAGCGTTTAAAAATATTTTCAAACTGGTTAAGAATATGAAAATTGTTAATAATAAAAAAGTGTAATAGACCTTTCAAGAATAAAAATTATTTTGTAATATATATATTTTTTTGCGTTCTCTCTCAACTTTTATTTTTTTTATTTTATTTATTTATTTTAAATGAAATTTATTTGTTGGTGGTCAAGCGATGTCTATAATATAGACTCTATATGTATTTCATTGGTGCTTTACCAAATCATCAGTAGACTTTATGTTTGGCTCTTCTTAGTTCTAATACCTCTGAACGTCTTTCAAAAATAATAAATATGTTTAATATACAAACAAAAAGAAAAAATTCGTTTCATGTACCCCAAAAGATTCTAATTTTCCAACCGTAGAATAGTCTTTCAGATTTTTTTTGGTTTTTAATACCAATTTATTTCTTCCTGATATACAGGGTGTTTTTTTTAAAGGTATAGAACTTCGAATTGAAATAAAACACAAGAAAATCGTTTTAATGTCCATCAATTTGGCTTTATTGGAAGGATAATTTTATGCCATTAATGTTTAAATATGATTTCGGGCATGTGGCCGCCGCGGCTGGCTCGAATAAAGCCAATTCTACAGGTCCAATTTTCAACCACTTTTTCGAGCATATGGGGCCGTATGTTGGCAATAGCGCCACGAATGTTGGCTTCCAAGTCCCCTAACGTTTCTGGTTTGTTGGCGTAGACGAGCGACTTCACATATCCCCAAAGAAAATAATCCAATGGTGTCAAATCACACGATCTTGGTGGCCAATTGACAGGTCCATTCCGCGAAATTATGCGCTCATCGAATGTTTCCTTCAATAAATCGATTGTGACGTGCGCTGTGTGGCATGTAGCGCCGTCTTGTTGGAACCACAACTCATCCACATTCATCCAATTCGGGAACAAAATAGTCGGTTATCATGGCTCTATACCGGTCTCCATTAACGGTAACTGACTCTCCAGCATTATTTCGGAAGAAGTATGGCCCAATGACTCCACCAGCCCATAGAGCACACCAAACAGTCAATTTTTGTGGATGTAATGGCGTCTCAAGGGTCTCATGTGGATTCTCTTCACTCCAAATGCGGCAATTTTGCTTGTTGACGTAGCCATTCAACCAAAAATGAGCCTCATCACTGAACAAAATTTTGCGATGAAAATCAGCATCGAGATCAATCTCATTTTCGGCCCATACACCAAAATCACGACGCATTGCATGTTCATGATGAAATGGCAAACCAAACTAAATATTAATCACTTGACAGCTGACAAAATGGCCGCCAGTTAAAAAAATGATGCCAACTTAAAGTTCTATACCTCAATAAAAAACACCCAATATAATCGAAATTTTGATTTGCTTTAATAAGTGATACCAATTTTGTTTTTCCTCAATTAAAAATAGTTTTAATTAGTAAAAATCTGACGCAAGTTGGCTTTTTGGTTACTTTTATGTATAAAAAAAAGTTCAATTTCCCATCCCTGGGAGCGAAATTTTAATTTTTGTCTTCTTTTTTACCAATGCTAGTTTCTATTACTTATAAAATAGTTTTATTTACAAAAATCTTAAAATTAGCAACCATTTCTGTCACTTTCATGTTCTACAATATATTCCATGTACCAAAAAAAACTTTCAATTTCCCAGCCCTGGAATTGAAATTTAATTTTTTTTTTGTTTTTTTTTATAAATTCGACTCTTCATGAGGTGTAAAGTAGTTTTATTGAAGAAACATTTTAAATTTTTAACCATTTTGGTTACTTGTATGTATTAAAAATTTCAATTTCCCAGCCCTGGAAGCGAAATTTTAATTTTAAACATTTTTTTATTAATGCAAATCTTGATGAAGTATAAAGTGATTTTATTTCAGAAAAACTCAAAATTTATAACAATTTTGGTTATTACATGTACTACAAAATATTGCATGTACCACTTTTATGTACTACAAAATATTGCACTTTCCAACCCTGGATTCGAAATTGTGATATATTGTTTTTAAATTTTTGATACCAATTTTGTTCTTCCTAAATTATAACACAGGTTTAGGTAGCAAAAAAAACATCATAACATGATAACTTTTACGTATAAAAAAAAATTCAATTTCCCACCCCTGGAAGCAATATTTGAATTTAAAATTAATTTTTTTTGGCCAATGCAAATCTTCATGATGTATAAAGACGTTCTGTTAAATAAAAATTAAAAATTTCAACAATTTTAGTTACTACATGTACTACAAAATTGGGAATGGGCCGAAAAAAAAATTTTCAATTTTCCATCCCTGGATAAAAAATTTTTATTTTTTTAGTTTTTAGCCATTGAGGCTCCCCAAAGCACGAAATAGGTTTAATTTACAAACATTAAAAAAGTAATTGATTTTTGGTATAAATTTTGCGTCGAGAAATAGGTGTAAGCTTCCCAGCTCAGGAACCATACTTCGGGTCATTCTGAATTTCAATAGCACTCTATTTAAGTTCATATCCAATCCAACGGTCCAATAACGAAGTCTCTAGCTCTCCTGGGGGCTTGGGAAAACCGTACAGCCAAACGGACATCGCTATTCATAAGGATCCAGAATATATTTATATACTTCAAGGGGTCCTATATTGATATCGAAGAAATTACACACAGAATAAAAAGCGACTCATAACGTATGACGGATTCTATATGTATCGGCCTCTACTTGTACATCATAAAGAAGATGAGACACTTTTGAAAATTTTTGTTTATCAAAAGGTCACCAAAACCTTTGAATACGGCATCAACACCCTTATGAGTGTGGCCAGCTTAACATAGTTATCTGTTTCGATGTCTATTGCACTAACAGGCGTACATTTACACATACATGCATGCATTCATGCAGATATTCAAAACAACTGGCAGCAGTCTTTATGTTATAGCAAACAAATCTTAGATATTCCATGGCTTTACAGCTTTCTAGAAACTGTTGTTGTATTTGTTGCATCAGTTTTTGTTGTAGATTTCATTGATGCCTTGTTTAACTCGTTGTGTATTAAGGCCATTATCACCCCCAATTTGTAAGGTGTTGAGTTGCAACAAACTTATTTTGTTGCCGCTTAGTTGTGTGCTTGTGCAGAACAACAACCTGACCTGACCACTTTCAATTGTGTAATGGGTTAGTCGTTCAAGTAATGCTTTCGGCAATTGCTGAAACCGCACTCAACCAAAGACATTGCACCTCTCAAAAGTAATAAATGCAACGTGTTTAGCATGCTGCCGAGGACTGATTTATATTTTTGGTTTTACAAAACAGAAGAAGTGCTGGCAGCTTTTTATTTGTTTTTTTTTTTTATGCCCTTTATTTTGTTGTGCAGCAAGAACGTTGCAAGTGTTTTCTAAAACTATTTATCTTTCAAATGCGAAAATAGAGTTTGTGTTTTATTTTTTATTTTTTCTTACGTCGCGACAAACTCACTGATTGAAGAACTTGCATGGCTGATTCAAGAAAAAGTAATATTTGTTTTATGTCTTGATTCTAAAGGATCCAGTATTTTTTCTTGCGATCTCTCTTGTGCTGTTCCGTGAGTTTTTGTTTTAGCAAAGATTTATATTTATTTGTCTCGTAAAATAGTGGTAGATGGATTTTCCACTGCTGTCTTGTTCATTGTACTTCCTTCGCTGGCATTATTGCCTTGTGCTGCTGTGTCATGATGCGTATTTCGGTGCACAATACATATTTGTAGCCGTATATATTGTCAGCCATCTTGAAAGCACATCAATCAGTTTATTTAGCGTCAATACTATTGAAGAAAACATACCAACTGTCATGAATAGTAGATTCTTTGCTTTTCCTTTGATTGCCTAAGCCTCTCAAAGGATTTACAGCGTAAATAAGGCAAACAGTTTAAATTATTTTTGTTGGTAGTGAATGTTAATTTAGGTATGAATTGCATTAGACTTGATATAGAAAGGGCGATTTAATTTTAAATTAAATAAAATTTTTTATATATTATTATTAACATAAGAAATTTTTTTACGTAGACCCAAGTTCAAATCTGCAATCCGCAAATTATTATTTTTTTACGAATTTTTATTAAACTCAAGTTATTTTATGGAAAGTGAAATATTTAGAATATTTTTATAATCAACAAACTAGCAGAACTTGAATTTAATAGAAATTAGTGAAAACAAGTAAAACGTTATATTCGACCGGGTCGAATTTTAAATACCCTCCAAATATTTAGTAAGTAAATTTAAAATGTTTAACTTGGTGGGACAGAGTACGTCAACGCCCACTAAAGGGGGCGGGGATAAAAAAACAATATCATGTTTTCCACAGACGAACGTATGGGCACTGCAAGACCGTCTTAGACTTAATCACTGATCAAGAATATACATATTTACTTTATAGGGTCCAATTCTCGTTGGAGGGTATAAAAACCGTATTTTGGCACGGTCGCTCTGGCAAGGTCTGTGGGGGAGACATTTCACCTTTGCCATAAAACTCTAAAAATAAATGTTTGGGATAATTAAATACAAAATTGAAAAAAAAAAAAATTTATATATTGTCATTTAGGGGGCAAAAGGGGGAGGAGGAGGTAGGGCAGAGGAGTACCAGGTATCGTCTCAGCTTCGTCATTAAAGCTTAAAAATTTTATATTTAAGGAATGTAGGCTTAAGTAAAACAATTTGTTAAATGTTTACACTATTTTTGCATATAATAACGCCCACTAAAGGAGGCGGGGTCCAAAAATTTATTTATTTTTATTTTATGGCTCTAAGTTTAATGCGCTAGACCTTCTTTAATATAAAAATATATCATTTACTTAACAAAATTACAAAAAAAAACTTTAAAAATTATGTATTTTTTTAGAGGTTGGTTTAGTTCTTCTTAGCGGAACTTTTTTCCATCTTGCCCGATTTATCCCATCTCTGAACTTAACCTGTGCTATCCTTCAAGATATATTTATACCAAATTTCAAGAGTCTAGCTCTTTTCGTTTGGACTGAATCGTGATTTCCACAGACGGACGGATGGACGGACGGTCATGCTCAGTTCATCTTAGATTTCATCACCATAAACTATATATTCTTGACCCCATAAAGTATATATAATTTTGATATATATACTTTATGGGGTCCCAGATGGACATTTCGCTGCGTTACAAACGGAATGATAAAGTGAATATATCCTCCATATTATTTTTTGGAGCGTATAAAAATAATTTGCATATTGGAGATTTGAACTTGAGTCTGCATAAAAAAATTTATATCTTAATAATAAAATTAATCTGCGTTATTACCGTTCCCGATTCGACTTGAGTGTTTGTAATAGATTAAAGAAAATTTTTGTATTTTTCTTTAATCTATTACATTCTTTCGAGACGAATCGAATCGAGAACCGTAATAAGGCCCAATAAGTTCGTAAATAAAAATTTACATTCTTTTCCATAAAATCTTAAGTTAAAAACTAATTGAATTTTTTGTATTATTTGTCTTTTGAAACACAGAGAACAAAAATCAAATTTTTATTTCTCTCGTTTTCTATTATTTGCTGTATATATGTACATATTTTGAAAAATTTTTAAAACTCTTATTCGAATTGTGTGCAAACTCTTCTGCAAGTTTATTGTAGTAAATATGTATTACTATTTCCTTTCTTAATCCTTATCTTTACGTGTTATTATTTTTGCAGTATTTATATATATATTTTTTCTACGTTTGTTCGCACAATTCTGTTATTGCAAAAGTTTTTTATGCCGTTTGAATATTTTATAGTCTAATTGGAATGCACTAGGCGATTGGCAAAGATGTGAGGTTTCCGTTTCCTGTTTCTTGATAAAGAAAAGGAGAAAAACTAAACAAAATCTTAAATAAAATTCTTATTTAACACATTCTGCCTTATTACCGTTCTCGAATCGACTCGAGAGTTTGTAATAGATTAAAGAAAAATCTTGTATTTTTCTTTAATCTATTACATTCTTTCGAATAGATTCGAGAACCGTAATAAGGCCCATTAAGAAGTATATGAACGTTTCGTTATTTTTGTTTTGCAAGCACTTGGAGTTTACAATCATTACACAAACTCTAAAACACACACCCACAGATACACACACTCTCACAGACACACATACATACATGGTTAAGTACACTAGGATACATAAATGTCTATGTACAATAAATGCCGAAAACTTTTTTGGCACTATTTATCTAGCCGACCAACTTTGAATTTTTATTTTATTTTATTTTTACAGTCTATTTTATTTGAATTTTCCTGTAAATGTATTCCCACTTTAAACTTTGCTGACAGGCATGTCGTATATGATTGCATATTACTCCAAAAGCAATAAATCTAGGAATACAATGCAATTTGAGATCGAGTGAAAATCTATTTTACACAACTTAGCACAACACAACAACACACAGAGAAAAAACGCAGTTGAGGACAGCAATATATAAAAGTAATATATAGTGCAATTAAATTACAAGGCTGTAGCACAATCAGATAATCAACCGAGTTTTGTATCCTCGAAACTCTAAGGCTTGTGCCATCAAAAAAAAAATACTGATCCTTTACAAAAATCATAACATCCCTGGAAAGGTGCGGCAGCAGCGCCACCTCTTGGGAAAAGTAGAATCAAATAATAGCCAGGATCCGCACCACAGCAAAAACAAAAACTTACTTGTCAGATTAGGGGGTTTCCCCCTAGATTTAGGGTTTTTTTTCTATTTAGGGGCAGATTTAGGGGTTAATATTGTTTAGGGGGAAATTTGGGGGTAAGAAAATTTTATTTAGGGGATTTTTAGCGGATTTTCGAATTTATAGTTTGGTACATAATAGTACATAATTTAACAACTGAGCATGTCGAAGATTTTGCATCGAAATGGGGATTTAGAAAGTAATCACGCAAATACAAACATTAAAACATTTTTCTCGTTAAATCAATTTTGTTGGTTTTCTTTGAACTGCAAAATATAAATTTTTAAAAGTTGTTCGTCTCTACAATTTATTACCAATATGCCAAAAAAGGATAAAATATATAAACAAAAATATAAAAAGGAGTGGGAAGCAGATCAGCAGTTTAAAGGTATTGTATTTTTAAATAAAATTTTAAACACAATAAATGCAAAATTAAATTTCACATTGATTAGCCCCTGTCCAGGGAGACAACTACAAAGCTTTAAGCAAATATTGTAAAATCATTATGGTGGCTAACAGGAGACCTTATTGCACAACAAAATACAAAAAAACATATTGGATTTGCATTCGAAACAAAAGAAGTACATGTACCCGTAACAAACTTCCTCAAGCCGTCTCTTACAAAAGAAAGAAAGATTGCAGATATATTTTTTGGGGAGCTTTTTATAAAAAAAAATAAAAATTTGGGTGCTTTCGTGCTTTTCGCGTAAGAATGATAGTGCCTCAATTCAAATTTAATAGAGATAAGAATGATGCAACCAAATTACTACTTAAACTTTTCTGCTTTAGGGGTTTTTTAAGAAAAAGTGTAGAATCTAGGGGGTTTCTAAATTTTTTTTGGGGGAAGAAAAAAAATTATCTGACAACACTGGTGGAGGTCATTGTTTCTAGACATTGAGGGATAGCAGCGTCATTAACCTGGTATCAGCCACAGCAGATCAATCACCTGCTTAGCCCGATCAGCTAGAGCTAGACTTTTATGCGAACTCGTTCATCTGCTCTTTTTTGACAACACACTATGATCAAACAAATGTAATTTAAAAGGCTTTGATCAAAGGTTCTTGCCGAAAACGGGCCGATGAACGAGTTCGACACAAGACTAGCTAAATCAGTGACTATTAGCCTTGTGCCCAACTAGCTCATTCGCTCAGTTTTGACAAGAACCTTTAATCAAACCTATGTAATTTAAATGAGTTTGATCAGAGGTTCTTGTCAAAACTGAGCGAATGACCTAGTTGGACACAAGTCTAGTGACTGTGATTCAACCTTAAATCCCAGAAAGGGAATCAAGAAGACTTGTATCATACTCGTTCATTCGATCGTTTTGTCCTATGATCAAATCCATTTAAATTACATTGGTATGACCAAAACTTCTTCTCAAAAACGAGGGAATGAACGAGTTGGACACAAATCTAGAGTCAAGGGTGCGCATATAGTATATATTTTTTTTTTTTTAGGAGTAGGACCAGCACTCAGGGGATGACCACTACATATGCAATGCATTGCGCCGGAACTGAAAACAAGGGGATGGTATTGAGGGTACAGATTAGGAAAGATGAGAAGATAGACAGTTGTTTTTGTAGCTATTTCAACCTTTTAATTTCGCCGGCTAATTTTTGCTACAGGGCCGACGAAGGTGGGTGCTGTTACTGTGCTTTTAGTACATGATGGTGTCAGTCGCTGCCAATTATGTTCAGTGACCAGTGACTATGCCTTCATCGTTGAAAACAGGTTGGCAACAACTAACACAACCACGCACTAATGCTGATCAGAAGAATTCAACACAATATATCATGACTCCGCGAGGGTTTGAACTCAGGACTCTCCGCTTCATAGTCTCGTGTTCTACTACTTCAGCCAACAGCACCCACAAACATATATATCTACCTTGTAAGATAGGCGACGGACAGTTCAGATGGCTCATCTGTTATGGAACTTTCACTATAACCTTAACCCGCTGCAGAGACTATTAAAAAGAAATACAATTTCTTTAATTTGGATACCTGGTCATACAAGACACAAGAGTTATGAAGTGGCAACTGAATTAGCCAAAAGAGCCACCGCTTTAATAGAGTAGGCTAAACAACAGTTAATTGCCCGATAAGAGAGGATTAGACCCTGGCATCAAAGGAAGTTTGGTTTAACAAGCTAAGCCGGCGTTGATAGAAACCCTTTTCGTGCCAGGGTGAGTTTGAGGTCTCTTTGCGAGTTTTTTTTACTGGTTGCTTTGGGCTAGATTATCCCTTGTGTAAGAGAAAACCAGTCAACTGGCATCTATGCCACTTATTTATGCAGGAGGATGAGGCTACGCACACATTTCGGGTGAATACTTTAAAAGTTTAAAGGTTTCACTCTGAGCTTTTAATATCGGATGACATCAAACGGACTTCTTCATAGTCCATACTGCTACTCATTAGCACTGTCAAGCCAAACTTCGATTATGATATGATCTATGGAACAAAAGTTGCCTTCGGTGTCGTAGTGCCTGGTCTCTGAAACAATTCTTTTATCTTCTATATGGCCAGATGAAAAAAGATGAGAAGATAGAGAATTTTCGCAGTTATTTTTTGCTTCAGGGCCAATGAAGGTGGGTACTAAAGGGTGTTTTTATAAGAGCTTGCTGATTTGAAATTTAAATAAAACACATGCCAAATTATGAAATGGCCAACAAAAAATTGTTATTTAGAAGATAATTTCTTGTCATTTAACATTTAAATATAATTTCGGGCATATGGCCACCACGGCTATTTTGCACAAAGGTCATTCTGGAGGTCCAATTTTCGACCACCTTTTCAAGCATTTGAGGGCGTATTTTACCAATGACACGTTGAATACTGGTTTCCAAAGCGTCAATCGTTGCTGGTTTATCCACGTAAACAAATGATTTCAGGTATCCCCACAAACAATAATCGAGTGGCGTCAAATCACACGAACGCGGAGGCCAATTCACCGGTCCATTTCTCGAAATAATGTTGTCGTTGAAATGTTCTTTCAATAAGTCCATTGTTTCGCCCGCAGTATCACAAGTGGCACCATCCTGTTGAAACCACATTTCGTTTACATCCATATCTTGAAGTTTTGGCACCAAAAATTCATTGATCATGATTCTGTATCGATTTCCATTCACGGTAACGCGTCGTCCTTCCTCATTTTTAAAGAAATAAGGACCGATGATTCCACCAGCCCATAGACCGCACCAAACAGTACATTTATCGGGATGCATTGGTAATTCTTGTGTGGATTATCTTTGCTCCAAATACGGCAATTTTGCTTGTTGACATGTCCATTCAACCAAAAATGCGCCTCATCACTGAAGAGAATTTTGCGATAAAAAAGCGCATAAACATTTTTAATTGAACACTGTTTTTGAAAATAAATTTCCACGATTTGGAAGCGTTGTTCTGGAGTTAACCTGTTCATGATGATTTGCCAAACAATACTGAGTAGAGACGTCACTTTAAACTGTCAAAACAGCTGTCAGGCAATAGAGTGATTCGTATAAAAAACAACTTCATAAAAAATCACCCTTTATTACTCTGCTCTTGGTCCACGCCAGTGGCAATCGCTGCCAGTTAGGATCAGTGACCAGTTACTATGCCTTCGTCACGGAAACATGCAGATAACAACTAACACAATCGTGCACTAATTCTGGTCAGAAGTATTCGACAATATATTCATGATAGAGCGCAGAGTCGAACTCGAGACTTTCCGCTTCATAGTCTCGTGTTAACTAATTCGTTCAACAGCAACCGATTTTCCTTTTTTTTTCCAGCCGCGACTAACTTGTTGGCATATCCTTGCGCTCTGTCATCGAATCGATATTTAACTCCGCAGTCATCGCAAAACGGCGTCCTTCTTTAAGGCTTTTTAATCTTTCGAACAGGAAAAAGTAACAGGAGTCCAACTGAGGTGAGTACAATGGCTGAGAGTTGATTACGGTGTTGTTGTTTGAGCAAAAAAAAATCCAAAGAAGGAATGACGAGCGACCAGGTATGAAAAAACTATGAATCTATTTTTAACAATTTCATATGGCATTAGCCAACCGACATGCCGGCATCCTCAGCAATTTTGCTAATAGTGATGCGACGATTCTCCTTAACAATTTGTTTCACTTTCTTCAAAGTTTCATCGGTTATTGAGGTGCTGGGGCATCGTGGACACTCACATTTTCCCGATTGTATAATATAATAATTTTTTACACAAAACTTGAAGCAAATTCTATAGTAGACCCCTTTAAAAAGGCAGCAACTCATTTTTATAAATTTTTTAGTTCACAGGATATATTATTATTTATATATAGGGTGTTTTTTATAGAGTGATACAACTTTGAGTTGGCATCACTGCTTTATTTGACCACCTATTTAACAGCTGATAATTGCTTTTTGTTTAGTTTGCTTTGACATTTCATTATGAATCGACTTACACCAGAGTAACGCGTGCAAATTGTGGAAATTTTTAATCAAAATAATGGTTCTGTTCGTCAAACTTACCGTGCACTTCTTCCGTTTTATGGCGTACAGAATCCATTTCATGGCGTACAGAATCGTCCTTCAGAACAATAGATCGTTTTTTTTATTAGGACCGGCACTCAGGGGATGACCCCTACTTATGCGTACATTGCGCTGGAAGTAGGAAAATTGGTTGTGGGAAGGAGGATAAAGGGAGTAGTGTCTATGGACATTCGATTTGATTTTATCCATGCTATATACGGCAGGAAAGACTTCCGCAGGGAGTTTATTCCATATACGGGCAAAGAATGAATTTTCCCTGTAATGCGTAGTGCGGTTCACTGATAAATCCACGATATATGGGTGTGATCGCACTGTAGAGCGTGTTGAGCGTAGAAAAGTGCGCGTTGCGGGAAAGAGATTCCTGACTTCGGTGGAACAAACCCCGTTATACTAACGATAAAACAGTGAAACGCACACTGCGTCGATGCTCAAGTGAATCAATAGAGTTGGCTACCCTACCGTCCCCTATGAGTTTCTTCGCTCTCTCCTGTACACGGTCGAGTAACTTCAAAAAAGACTTTGAAGCTCCGGCCCATACATGAGAGTTGTATTCCATCTTTGGTCGGATGTAAGTGGTATAAATAGTAAGGAGATCAGATGTAGTGAAGTATGTCTTACACCGCCTTAGAAAGCCGAGGCACTTGAATGCTTCTTTTGAAACGTGAAAAATGTGTTCTGTCCAGCGAACGTCACACTGGATTTTCATGCCAAGAACATCAAGAGCTTCTGATTCCTCAATATCAATACCACCCATGTTTACAGATGAAGCAGCGTGATCGGGCTTGCTTGGTCCACATTTACTGTTACTGATAATATACAACCCATGAGCCGCCGAACTGCGCGCACTGAAAAATCTGTAGCCGCTGTACAGGAAAGCATTGAAGATGATCCTAATCAATCAATTCCTCGACGTTCTCAGCAACTCCGTTTGTGTACTTCGACTTTATGGACGATTTTTTTTTAGTTGCTGAAAGCTACTGTTCCAGATTGCGCCTTGTACGTGCCAGCCGTGGCGGCCACATGGCCGAAATCATATTTAAACATTAATGACATAAAATTTTCCATCCAATAAAGACCGTTTCATTGATATCAAAAATATATTACTATGTTTTATTATGATTTAAAATTGTATTACTCTATAAAAAAACACCCGGTAGATGTGACCAACCACAATGATTTCTTTAAGCCGGCATCAATACACACTCGAGTGATTGACTGATATACATACATAATTACTCACAGCCAAGATATTTACATCAATCACAAGAGCAGTGTGTTTTGCGAATTTAAGTTCCTAATTTAACAGAGTGAGTTTTCTTTTTAACAATAACAGCAACAGCAACAACAAGAACAACAACTACAATAATAGGACCGAGTTCAGGAAGCAAAACCACAACTGTAAGCTTTCGCATCTATCGCTATTGTTGTATAAATTACATTCTCGCGACCCTTTACATTCTTCGTATTCTTGTCTTGTACACAAGCAAAACTTTCATTTCCGCTTGAGTGGCTTGCGGTACTCAAAGAATTTGCTTATATGAATCAGCTTGTTTGTATGTTTGTATCGTTTATAATTCATGTAGCGTCATGTGTGTGCATGCGTTTGTTCGTTTGTTGGTTTGTTTGTTATTTAATAAACTTATGCACGGCTGTATGTTGACATGAATATGTGTATCAAATCATTTGTACGTGCAATGTAAATCATCAAAAACAATTGTGTTAAGCAGTCTCAATGATACTTAAGAAGTAATGACACCAGCTCATGTTGCTCTTTGGTTGGGCTTAGTGTACGCTGCTATAGTTGCATTAGCATTGCACTTGAGTAAATTTGTTTTTTAGTCGCCCCACTTATTTTTGACTGCAATGACAATTTCGTAGTTGTTTGTAGTCAACGTTGTTGTTGTTGTTGAATTTTTATTTCCTTCTTCAGCAGAAGTCAAAATAATGCTGTGAAATTTACATGAAATATTATGTAGATGCAAATGAAAACTGTGACATGTGCCAAAAGCAAATGAACTAATTCATATACAAAATGTTCATTAGTTTCATTCGAATCAGTGGTTCTAAAATAATTATTGCAAAGAAAACGGTTAACAAACCAAATTAAATTTGGCTTTTATATTGTTAATATGACCGATAAAAGTCAACATATATTTTTGGTTTGCTTCTTTCTTTCCTCTGAAATTTCCGCTTTGTTTGGCAACATCGTCGTGGTTGTTATTGTGGTTGCTGGTTTGTTATTGTTGTTATTCAGAGTATGTGAGCAGACGCGTAAATCACTGTTAAATCAGTGACAAATGCTGCCATAAAAATGTGTAGCCATTAATTTTCACTTCAGGACATTGCGAGAATCCACAAATAAAGCGAAACGTTTATTACGTGTTACTACTTGTTAGCTCGTACACATTTACACTTACAAATGGGTAACATTAAGGGTTTTGGTTTTCGCGTACTTTTTATTTTTTTGTTTTTTATTTTGCATAACCAGCAAATGATATTAAAAATAACACATTAATGTAATTTCCAAGCAAACGATTTTTATTATATATAAAATTTTTTTTCATCAGTAGGAACAGTACCCAGGCCATGTCCCCTTCATCTTCATATGCAATTCTTTGCACGGGATATAAAATTGAGGGGACAGATGAAAAAACATGACAAAATAAAGAATTGTTTTTTGCTATTTTAATATTTACATGAATAGGTGCGGATTCGAACTCGGGATTTAAGGATTCTTAATTTCACGTTAAATACTTCAGTCAACAGCAGCCTCACCTATTATATATCTAAGTCAGGTTTATAGAAAATTTTGCACCAATTGGAGTGGCTCAAAAATTTTCCGCGCCATAAGCATGGCAAACTTATTTTTGTAAATTTATCTTCGAGATGCATTAATAGATTTAGGTGCTCTACTATTTTTGGTTTATTTTGTCCCCTAAAAAGTAGAATCAAAGCGTGTATATGCTGTTTGGCTCAAATAGTTAATTTGTGGACTATTAAGACAAACGATCACGGTTCAATGATGCACTCAGTCATTTTTATACCCTCCAAAAAATAATATGGAGGTTTGTCATTCCGTTTGTAATCTGAGACCCCATAAAGTATATATATTCCTGATCAGTGATGAAATCTAAGACGATCTGATCATGTCCAACCGTCCGTCTGTGGAAATCACGATTCAGTCCAAGCGAAAAGAGCTAGTCTCTTGAAATTCGGTATAGATATATCTTGAAGGATAGCACAGGTTAAGTTTGGTGATGGGCTAAATCGGGTAAGAGGGGAAAAAGTTCCCCTGAGATGAACTAAACCAACCTCTAAAATACAACATGATTTTTTTTTGTAATTTTGTTAAACAAATTATATATTTTTATGTCAAAGAAGGTGCAACGCGTTAAACTTAGAGCCATAAAATAAAAAAAAATAAAAAAATTCTGGACCCCGCCCCCTTTAGTGGGCGTTATTATATGCAAAAATAGTGTAAAAATCTAAAAAATTATATTATTTAAGCCTACATCCCTTAAAAATAACATGGTTAAGCTTTAGTGACGAAGCTGAGACGTAGCCTGGTACACATCTGCCCTACCTCCCCTTCCCCCTTTGCCCGCTAAATGACCCTATCAATAAATAAAAATTTTTAAATTTTGTATTTAATTATCCCAAACATTTATTTGTAGAGTTTTATGACAAAGGTGAAATATCTCCCCCACAGCCCTTGCCAGAGCGACCCCGCCAAAATACAGTTTTATACCCTCCAAAGAGAATTGGACCCCATAAAATATATATATATATATATATATATATATATATTCTTGATCAGTTATGAAGTCTAAGGCTGTGTGGCAATGCCCAAACGTTCGTCTGTGGAAAACATGATATTGTCTATTTTTTTAACCCCGCCCCCTTTAGTGACCGGTGACGTACGATATTATATAAAGCAACTGGCAACTCTGCATATACTTCAAGTCGTCTATAAATTTAGCTCCGTAAAAAATTTATAAAAAGTGCTTAATTTTATATCAATAAATTTGGAACTGTGCTTATTTGGACCTGTGATTTGTTGCTGAATGAGATATACGATTGGTTACTAAGCTGAACTGTTGGTATTATTAAAAGGAGAAATTAATTTAACATCATCATTGGTGCTAAGTATCCATACATACATATTATCACAAATATACGAACATACATACACATTACGTTTATACATACGTACTTCGTTTTTAGCAAGTGACAATTTTTTTGCCACCTGTGTGATCAGCTGTTTCTGCTGTGCTGTGATACATTTTATATCAACCTTAACTGGTTTGTGAATCTGATTTGTTTCTGTGTCGCCATCTGTTGACTAATATATTATTTTGTTGAACCCAGCGAACATTTACTCTACGATTTTTTTTTTATTATAATAAATACTCATAATATGTCTTGCATAAATAAAACTTGTACTCTTGATACGGATTATGATAATATGATTTGCTGCTGGCTGTGCCACAACCTATGCCATTTTATATGTAGTGGACTATCAGTAATTGTAGCTGATGCTGTATCTAAGAGCGAGTCTCTACGTTGGTGTTGCAATGGGTGTAAAAAGATTGATGTTCGTTTTTACAGATTCTTTGAAGGAACTAAAACAAAATTTGTTGAGCTCCAGAATGAAGCAATCAAGCTTTCGGATAGTATTTCGAACTATGGCAAACTTTTTGATGACTACAAGTCATTGGAAAATTTGAAATCTCCTATCCAATCTTCACCTAAGCGTAGAAAGTCGGCTAGGAAAAACAACAACAATAAAAATAAAGATGTAATACATATTCAAAATGAAAATAATGCTACGCATACACCGAAAAATACTTTAAATAGTATCAGTGTTACTTCTGATAAAGCTGCCGCTCATGTTATGGATTATTCGTCAAACACAAACTTGCATATTGAAAAACCTGGTGTATCGTCACAATGCGTTCCTGATAATATTTCAACCCCTGTGCAAGCTGTTGACCAGGTTTTTGCCCCAAATTGTAACAACAATCAACGTCTATCTGCCGGGAGGGTTAATAGTAATATCATTGTGCCCGCTTCTCACAGGGAATTGCACGTAATTCCTCCCAACAAGCATATATTTATATCCCGATTTGCTGCTGATACAACGTCTGAGGATATTGAGTATTTCATTAAGTCTAAACTTAATATAAATGTCGATATCTTTGTCCATAAATTTAGATATGCGCAAGAAAGAAGTATAACATCTTTTAAAGTTACAATTCCGTTTGAGCATTTTAATAAAGTTATTGAGCAATCTTTTTGGCCTCAACACGCATTAGTTCGAGAATATGAGCACACTTCATACCAACAGAAAAGAAATATTGCTCGTATTTCTCCTAAAGAATCAGATGTTCCAAAAAACTAATATTTTGTTCCGATAATCAGCTGCACCTATTATATCAGAATGTCCGTGGATTAAAAACTAAACTCACTAAACTTTTCTTACAAAGTTTCTGCATCAATCATCATGTTATTGTATTTACCGAAACTTGGCTGAATAATACCTTTTTAAACACAGAGATACTTTGTGATAAATTTAATATATTTCGTCGCGATAGAATTACAACTACTACAGGTGGTGGAGTACTAATTGCCGTCGCAAATCATTTTCCAGCGGAAGAAATAAGAATTAGCTTACCTGTTGATATAGAGTTTATCGCTGTGGTTCTTAAAGTTAACAAGATTAGCATATTCATAACATGTTCTTATATCCCACCTCAATCTGATCCAATTCTATACAAATACCATACTGATGCTATTAAAATGGTGTCTTCTACAATAAATGCTGCAGATTTAATACTTGTATTTGGTGACTTTAATTTACCTCACATTAGCTGGGAGTTCTCCAATGAATGCTACTGTTATTTACCCGTAATACTTGATGAAAATGAAAATGACATTTTTAATAATTTATCCGGCGTGGGGCTTCACCAAATCAATGGAATACAGAACTATTTGGGTAAACTCCTAGATTTGGTATTTGTGAATGAGCCAGCTGAATTTACAGATCCTCTT
The DNA here is from genome assembly GCA_951800035.1 of Linnaemya tessellans. Classification (NCBI taxonomy): domain Eukaryota; kingdom Metazoa; phylum Arthropoda; class Insecta; order Diptera; family Tachinidae; genus Linnaemya; species Linnaemya tessellans. The sequence continues at coordinate 39,929,111 of OX637536.1, read as the reverse complement.
GTATTGCCGGAAGATCGTTATCATCCAACGATTGAAATTAGTTGCAATTTACATTATACTAATCAAACTAAAAATTCTAGTAAAAATGAAAAGATTTTCTGTTTTAATCGTTGTAACTACAATGAATTGAATAATCTAATTTGTAATACCAATTGGCTTCAGCTGTTGTCTACACCGAATAGTATGTGGGATTCAGTAGACACTATGGTTAACATTTTTTATAAAATTATGTTTGGCTATATGGAGGAATGTATTCCTAAGTATATACCTCATTTAAATGGCGGTCCACCGTGGAATTCTAGACAACTTTCAGCGTTAAAAAACAAAAAGAATAAATACTACAAGAAGTACAAAAGCACTGGATCCTCGTTTTATTTTAGTAAATATTCAGTTCTACGTGCGAAATATAATTTACTAAATGTACAGATGTATAAAAACTATCTTCATGTCACCAAACTTAACTTTGCCCATAACCCTAAATCGTTTTTCAACTTTGTAAACTGTAAAAGAAGAGCTTCGGGCTTTCCAAAAGTAATGAAATATTTACGTTCCGAGTCCAGTGATGAGCCTACAGTTAGCAACATGTTTGCGAAATATTTTGCTTCAACATACTCCACTGTTACGTATGAAAAGAACACTATCTACCCATACAAAATCGTTGATAATTTTACTATTTCGCCACCTGTAATAACTACCAGTCACATCTTTAATTGTTTAAATAAAACTAAGTCATCCAAGATTAGCGGCCCCGACGGGATTCCTAGTTGTGTTCTAAAAAACTGCGCTTCAGCTCTAGCAATGCCTTTGTCCATAATTTTTAATACATCATTAAAATGCGGTTACTTTCCTAAAATATGGAAAAAATCGTTTATTATTCCCTTGTTTAAGTCTGGAAACAAGTCTGATATCAGCAATTACAGAGGTATTGCAAAACTGAGTGATTTACCCAAGCTGTTCGAAAAATGTATGATTGATTGTATAACCCATCAAGTTTATCCTATTTTATCCCCATTACAACATGGTTTTCGTAAAGGATGTTCCACTGCAACCAATATTCTCCAGCTTACAACATTAGTAAACCAAGCTTTCAATAATGGCTACCATACTGACGCAATATACACCGATTTTAGTAAAGCTTTTGACAAAGTAAATCATATTCTTTTATTAAAAAAATTGGATTTATTGGGTTTTAGTAATATTTTCATCTCGTGGATAAAGTCATATCTTGTATGCAGAACGCAATCTGTTAAATTTAATAATGCAGTCTCAAGAAGTATTCAAGTTAAATCTGGCGTGCCACAAGGTAGTCACCTTGGCCCAATTCTATTTTTACTTTTTATAAATGATCTACCGGAGGCAATTAAACACTGCAACGTATTGATGTATGCTGACGACGTTAAGATATTTTTAAGTATTAAACAGCCAGCTGATCATCTTCTTCTACAGAATGACCTGGATAATTTTTACAAATGGTGTAAAATTAATTTAATGGAGTTAAATTTAAAAAAATGTAAACATCTAAATTTTTCAAGAGTTCGTGGTTCTGTATTTGCTTACAAGTTCGATTTGTACTGCTTAGACACTGTTGAAACATTTATGGATTTGGGCATATTGTTAGACTCAAAACTAAGTTTTGTGCAACATATAACGATGTCTGTGAACAAAGCGCGTAGCATTTTAGCTTTTGTGAAACGATGGTCGAAGGAATTCAACGATACTTTCATAACAAGACAACTATACATATCACTCGTAAGGCCAATTCTAGAGTATGGTTCCATCATTTGGGATCCTTACTACCAAATACATATTGATCGCATTGAGTCTGTTCAAAAACAGTTTCTTATTTTCTGCTTAAGAAACATTTACCATGACCTAACTCAACTTCCGCCGTATTCAACAATATTAGCTGTAATTAACCTGCCTACCTTAAGAAGCCGGAGAATAATGCTCAATGTAGCTTTTTCTTATAACTTAATAAATGGTAGAATCTGCTCCGAGTTTTTATTGAGCAATGTCACGTTTAACATTCCACAACGCTCATTATGATCATTTCAACCTTTATATGTTAGAACTTTTCATACCAACTTTGCTATGTCTGATCCACTAAGAAGATTATGTTGTTGCTTTAATTAAATGTATAATTTTATCGATTTTTCATTAGATATATATACTATTAAAATGAATATAATACTATTTTTAAATAACTAAATTTTAATACCAGATTTCTGGTTTATTGTAATAATATAGTTTGTAAGGAATTAATCCATAAACTAAATAAATAAATAAATAAAAATAAAACTCTGTCACACCAAGTTAAACATTTTAAATTACTTACTTAATATTTAGAGGGTATTTAAGATTGGATCGAATCGAATATTACGTTTTTACTTGTTTTGGTTTAATTTGTCCCCTACAAAGTAGATTCAAAGCGTTTAGATGCGGTTGGCTCAAATAGTTAACTTGTGGACTACGAAGACAAAGGATTACGGCTCAATAATGCACTCAGCCTTTTAAAGAATCGAATTATTCTGATCCGCATAAGTCTAAGGTTGGGTTAACTATTGTTGACCTGCTTCAATTACCGGGGCATAGTACTAATCAGCGAACAGTATCCCGAGCGATTGGCAATATCATATATTAAAAAACAAAAGAAAAATTCTAGCCCAAAGAACGCAGATCGAAAAATATAAAAATTCACCTCTTATTTTGATCACATGTAATACAATAGGCAAGAAAACATGGTCGGTTATGGTACAAACAGTCATCTGATAGAGTTCCGGTACAAGTGACACAACCGGCAGACTTCGTATATATATATCTAATCTTAAATATTCTCAATATACATTCATCCCAACCCTGAACCCCATCTCTTTGATCCTTCTTATTTTCAATACTATTTGAGTTCTTTCTAAAATATAATATGTGACCTGCTCCACGAAAAGGGACCTCTGCGCCGAAAAAATTTTTTTTTACTTTTTGAGTGATTCTTATAGGAAAAAAACGCTCTTTCAAATGCCGCAAACCGCAAGTTCGTATGTATTTTAGTTTTTTTACAAATCACTTGTAAAGATGAACATAATTAATGAAAAACTTTAAAAATGTGATATAAACAGATAATATATATAATATTTGAAATTAAAAAAAAAGTAGTAATTTTGAAAACAAAATTAGCAAAAACAGGATTTTAACTGTTAGAAATAATTTTCATAGAGGCAACACTGCATAGTGAACATCGTACAAAGTACCAGAGAGTCGAAATACATCGCCAGAAGATCAGGTTGAAGGAAGAGTGGCATAAGCATGCGCAAAACACGGAAAAACGAAGAGCTTTTTCTAAACGCATTTTTCTCAATAACTTCTTTTCGGCGCAGAGGTCCCTTTTCGTGGAGCAGGTCACATATATGTGTGATTACCAAAAACACAGTTAGTTTTATTTAATTTCTTTAAATTTAAGCAAAAAATATTATAATAATAATAACGATTTTCAGATCTGGGGATATATTTCTGACTTTTCAGATTTCTAGTATCAATGAATTTCTTTATAAAACATCAAATCTATTTAATTTATATAGAAAAATGAATTGTGTTATTTTTATGTGCAAGACAAAGATTCAAGTATCCAACCCTGGAACCGTATTTTCAATTGTGTGCGCCTTTTAATATCAATTTCATCATATTTAAAGTACAAAATAACAAAAAAAAAACATAAAAAAAAATTAATTACTGATGATGAAAGTGTAGCGGCCTTCGAAAACAGCTGTTCTGTTCAACTGTGTAAGTTGGACAGCAATAAATTAAATTTGACTTTCATTTGATCCTTGAAATAATTTTCACGTATTTGTAAATGTAAAACAAATTTTCGCACAATTAGCTTTGATCTTAATTGAATTTATTATAGAAATTAGTTTCCAGCTCTGAAACAGTATTTTGCAAATTTTTAATAGCAATATATTTATGACTATTTCCAATGCCAATCCTACAGCGAAATCTCTAGCTTTTCTGGTGTCGTCGAAAAACCCATTTCACGTACAGACAGACCGACTTATTCCTATTCATAAAAATACTGAATATATAAGTGGCGCATGTTAATATACGCCAAACACCTTGGATGTTTGAAGTAACGCAATGGGATCTGAGTAATAGTGACCAAATGGACTAGATTTGTTAATCAAAACTGGCAGCCTGTACAACTTTATAAATTTGCCTATTACTAGAAGTTCTTCACGTGTCTTATACGACATGCATTTTTAATTGAGTCAATTACCACTGTATTGACATAATTATCTATACAAAATTTAGTCAATTCAGTTGACGTATGACAACTAAAAGTAACAACTTTTCATATTCATGAGGACCCTGAATTCAAATCTGGTATCTTTTTTTTTTCTTTTTTAAATTTCTAATTAATAATAAATTTTATGTCAATTACTAATCTCCAACATGGCTCGATATATTTTATGTTTTTTTTTTACTTTTTCCACAATTTAGGTGCTAGATCTTGACTAACTGTGTTCATTAAAGTTGTATTTTGCTCACTAAACACACTTTTTAGCAGTGCTGCAATTTATACTACACTTTAAGTCCATATTATAGTAATTAAGTGCTAATTGAGCAATTACTTAATTAAGTGAGCTGATGACCTTAGGAGTCAGAGCAAGAAACTCAGTTTTATATATAGCGTTTCTTTATAGAGTGTCACAACACCAGAGCAACGCGTGCAAATTGTTGAAATTTTTAATCAAAATAATTGTTCTATTCGTTAAACTCATCGTGCACTTCTTCCATTTTATGGCGTCCATTATCGTCCTTCAGAGCGGCTAATTCGCAGACCAATAGATCGTTTTTGGAATACATTTAATGTTACTGATAATGTGCACGCCGTGAGACGCCGAACAGTGCGCACTGAAGAAGCTGTAGCTGCTGTACAGGAAAACATTGAAGATGATTCTAATCAATCAATTCGTCGCCGTTCTCAGCAACTGGGGTTGTGTCCTTCCACTTTATGGAAGATTTTTTAAAAATTGGTGTTTCAGATTATGCCTTCTACGCGCCAGCCGTGGCGACCACATGGCAGAAATCATATTTAAACGGAAAGACAAAATAATACCCTTAACCATTTTTGGTGCAAACCTTTTATTTTTTTAATTTTTTACTTGGCTTCAAATTTCATTGAAATTGTGTAAATCCATTCTATTTTTTGGCAATAGCTTTGAAGTTTTGTGTGTTTTTAATATATTGAATTAAGGATTTTTATACTAGGCCATCAAATAATTTTGTTTTTCCAAAAGTGGAATAAAGTTATTTCTCTCCAATACGAGTAAATTTAGTGCTCTAAAATCACTTCAAGTACTTCATACGAAATGTTGAAACAAAATTTAATTTCTAATGGAAAATTGGAAAAAATTGAATCAACTTGAATTTCTGTTTTTTCCTATTTTTTCTTCTTTTTTGTACAATACAAGAGAACAGTCTAATTTCGTTACTTCCTATTTGAACCATTACTTTGCTCTAATTTGTGTTTTGCTTTTATGTAGATTTTCTAAAGTGACACTAACACTATTGTTGTCATTTTGATGATGGTAAATTGAAACAAATGCAGTGTCTGTAGTAAAAGAAAGTCTGGCCACAATGGGCCAACATCAACCAAACCAAAAAGAAAAAAAAAGAAAACCAAAAATATCCAACGAACCTCTTTGTGGTTTATTACGCAAAATTGTTATTTAGCAAAGTTTTAGGCAAAACAGTAGGAGAAGTAGGAAAATGTACGTAAAAAGGGGGACACAGGAAAATAACAGAGCGAACAACACAATAAACAAAATAACAACAACAGCAAAGCCGCAAGTGTCCAAAACTGTGAGATAATCACAAATTACATAAATCATGATGCCAAAAGCATGTAGAACAGTTGTTTTTCTTTTTTCAGATTTGCGCTTTTATTTAAGATTTTTTTTCTTTCTCTGAATAGTCCATGTCCAATATAACAGTGCGAAAAACTAAATTTATTTTGGGCGCATTAAAATTAGGGAATAAGTGTTGATGTGATAAAGTATCTTTGGGAAACACAAAGAGATTTTATAAACGAGTATAGAGTTTTTTTTTTTTTGCTACAGGCATTATATTTGAAGCTCGCAGTATCTAGCATAAAGCATAAGCACTCAAAAATATTCCAAAGCACAGAGGAAAGTTAACACCCGGTTTTAATTGTTCAACTTAAATAGTAAAGCAAATCAGCTGTTTTCGAAGGCCACGACACTTTCATCATCAGTGCTCCTGTGTATTTTTGTTTGTTAGCCAATTGTTAGGTGACTCGGATGAATGTGATAACAGTTTTTATTTGTACAAATTTTATTAGGAAATTGCATACAAGAAGTGTATCAAGCCGATGTTCCTCTATTATTTTCTAAACAATTTAAATATAGAATCAGTTGCCTTTCCAAACATAATCGTATTATATGACATGACTGATAGTCTCTTAATATATTTAAAGGAATGGGATAAGATATTTATGCAAGTGAATGCAATCAGGTGATATATACACGAGTACTCTAAGTGATCTGTCATGTTATTCTGTTTATGTCAGCGGAATTAATTAGTCTCTTGTAATTTTTGTTAATCAGAATAATTTAATTTAACAAACAAATCCATTCAATATGTACTCGTACCAGCTAATAACGTCATATAATTAAAGGTATAGCTCTCAAACATTTTAATGAACTTATGATAGAGTCTTTAATACAAAATCAATATTTCAATTTTTATTATCAAAAGGTACAAACAATAAGAGTAGTTGTTGGCATATTCATCATCATGATGAACTCACACACAAACACACATATACATAAACACACATATATCGCAAGGTAAAACAGTCATGACGACAATAGCTGTTTAGAAAATCTTTTCTAACTACCATAAAAATGTTCTCCGAATTTCCTTAACAGTTGTGTCAGGTTGGATCTCAGTTAGAATGCACTTTTCAAAATATGTAAGAGTTACAGTTTTGTAAATAAAATAAAAATTTTCGTCTGAAACTTTAATACAATTAATTCATTCAAATTATCTCAAGACATTCTGATATCAACTGGCCAGCAAGCGATTTTTTTTCTTTGAGGTTTTGTGAAATCAAAAACAAATCCCATAAAGCCACATATCGGAGAAAACAACGTATAAAATTTCAGGAAAAGCCTGAGGCGTGTCCTCAGATCCTTGCCTTCAATTTGTGGGATATTTTGATTTAATTTTTAATTAAATCATATCTCAAATATGACATGTTTTTATTTTAAAATGAAAATTTTTAGCTGCGACATTATTTGTAACTAGCTTTTAGCCGCGACTTTTTCCGTTAAGAATATGTCAAATTTCATCTAATGTGTTTGTATGTCATGATGAGTTGAATTTTTAGTGGATCAAAGGTTAAAACGTTCTCAATTATCAGTTTAATGATTTCATATGTCTACCACCCTTGACCACTCAATACGATCATTTTCAAAAACAAAACCAGTCTATGTTATCCTCGAATTTTAAACTATCTTTATGCTAAATTTCATCTAAATCGATTCAGCCGCTTGTACATGAAAAACTAACAGACAAACAGAGGGACGGAGTCACTTCCATATTTGTTATTATAAAAAGTGCAAGTCATTATAAAAAGTGCAAGTCATTATAAAAAATTAAAGTCAGTATAAAAAATGCAAGTCATTATAAAAAGTGCAAGTCTTTATAAAAAGTGCAGGTCATTATGAAAAGTGCAAGTAATTATAAAAAGTGCAAGTCAAAATAAAAAGTGCAAGTCATTATGAAAAATACAAGAGATTATAAAAAGTGCCAGTCATTATAAAAGGTGCAAGTCCTCATAAAAAGTGCAAGTCATTAAGAAAAGTGCAAGTCGTCATAAAAATTGTAAGTCATTATGAAAAGTGCAAGTTGTTATAAAAAGTGCAAGTCATTATAAAAAATGCAAGTAATTATAAAAAGTGCAAGTCATTATTAAAAATTAAAGTCATTATATAAAATGTAAGTCATTATAAAAGGTGCAAGTCTTTATAAAAAGTGCAAGTCATTATAAAAAGCGCAAGTCATCATAAGAAGTGCAAGTCATCATAGAAAGTAGTAGTCATTATCAAAAGTGCAAGTCGTCATAAAAATTGCGAGTCATTATGAAAAGTGCAAGTTGTTATAAAAAGTGCAAGTTGTTATAAAAAGTGCAAGTCATTATAAAAAGTGCAAGTAATTATAAAAAGTGCAAGTCAAAATAAAAAGTGCAAGTCATTATGAAAAATACAAGAGATTATAAAAAGTGCCAGTCATTATAAAAGGTGCAAGTCCTCATAAAAAGTGCAAGTCATTAAGAAAAGTGCAAGTCGTCATAAAAATTGTAAGTCATTATGAAAAGTGCAAGTTGTTATAAAAAGTGCAAGTCATTATAAAAAATGCAAGTAATTATAAAAAGTGCAAGTCAAAATAAAAAGTGCAAGTCATTATAAAAATAACAAGTGATTATAAAAAGTGAAAGTAATTGTAAAAAGTGCAAGTCATCATAAAAAGTGCAAGTAATTATAAAAAGTGCAAATCATTATAAAAAATTAAAGTCATTATAAAAAGTGTAAGTCATTATAAAAAGGCCAAGTCATCATAAAAAATTCATGTCATTAGGAAAAATGCAAATCATCATAAAGAGTGCAAGTCATTATAAAAAGTGCCAGTCATTATAAAATGAGCAAGTCCTCATAAAAAGTGCATGTCATTAAGAAAGTGCAAGTCATCATAAAAATTGCAAGTCATCATGAAAAGTGCAGGTCATCATGAAAAGTTCAAGTCATTATAAAAAACGCAAGTCATCATAAAACGTGCAAGCCATTAAGAAAAGTGCAAGTCATCATAAAAAGTGCAGGTCATAATAAAAAGTGCAAGTCATCATAAAAAGTGCAAGTCATTATAAAATGTGCAAGTCATCATAAAAAGCGGAAACTTATACGAACTTGGGACCTTCGGCTTTATAGTATCGTGTTAACTACTTCAGCCAATAGCACCCTGAGCTTTGATTGTGCCTGTTTAAGAGCGAGTGTGCGATATGTCTACACACATACAATAACACATTCATTGACTCGTACGATTAAACAAATAAATCAGCTATTGCACATCAATTAAACACTATAGTATAGCGTGTGTGTGTGAGTATGGGTGTGTGCTGCCTTTCTATGGTGAAAAATCGCAATTTCATACAAATCAATTTTCGTAGCCAACAAACAAATGAAAGAGCTAAGGATATAACAAAAAAATATATGTACATATAATCGTACATACACAAGCTTGTGTGTGTGTGAGTACATTCGCATTTTGTTTTATGCTGTTCTTTTAGTTTTAACTTAAAACTGCCTGCAGTAGTAAATGGCTTTAGGAGCAGATTACACTTTTACTGCACAATACAAACAGAATGAACTACAAGATGGTTTATATTTTATTTAGTTCTGTTTTTTTTTCATTTCCTTTTTTTTCCTCTTTAATTTTGTCCTGTTGTTTATAATTTAACTGATTTTGCTAGAATAGAGTCATAATTTTAAACCAGCAACGAACAAAAGAACACACAAACACACAAATATAAATAATAACTTGATTTTTATTTCGTTGTTTGTGCTCGCAGTTTGCTGTGGAGGCAAAGGCAATCTTAGATGCAATGAACCAATAAACTGACTAATTAAAACTATAAGCACATGGGAAAATTAGTTTTTAGCAATAATTGAAAAATATTTACTAATTAAAATAAGACTATTATTAAGATTTTGTAAATTGTTATACGTATTGGTCTGAGTTGAAATGGAGGAATTTCAAAATTTTCGTTTGTTTTTTTTTTGTGTGTTGTAAACGATAATGCATTTAATTGCGTTTTTTACTGATTGTATTAGTATCAATCTTGATTTGTGGGTGCTGTTGACCCAAAACAGATGGTTTTTCGAGTTCGACTCCGCACTGAGTCCTGAAAATTGTGTCGAATTCTTCCGATCAGCATTAGGTTGTGTTAGTTGTTGTCAGCCTGTTTCAAAGATGAAGGCTTAGAACTGGCCGTTGAACATAAATGGCAGCGATTGACACTCTCTTGTACTAAAGAGCGGACCCTGTAGTAAAAACTTAACAGGCGAAGTAAAAAAAATCAAAATAGGTACAAAAAATTCCCTTCCTTCTTATCTTTCTTCATATGTCCTCTCATTACTATCCCCTCCTTTCTAGTTCCGGCGCAATGCACTGCATATGTAGGGGTCATCTTCTGAGTGCTGGTCCGAGCTAAAAAAAATAAGTCGGCCGGGTCGAATCTTAAATACCCTCCAAATATTTAGTAAGTAAATTTAAAATGTTTAACTTGCTGGAACAGAGTTCCTTTAAGACATCTCTGTGCCCAATTTTAAATTTCAATTAATCATTCCGGGAAGGGCCGTGGGGGAGACGTTTCACCTCTGCAAGATCAGAGAACATCTCAGCTTCTTATAGGCTTAAGAAATACAAATTGTTCAATATTTACACAATTTTTGCATATAATATCGTACGTCAACTCCCACTAAAGGGGGCGGGGTCCAAAAATAGACTATATCATGTTTTCCACAGACGGTCGTATGGGCATTGCTAGATCGTCTCAGACTTCTTGATCACTGATCAAGGATATATATACTTTATGGGGTTCAATTCTTTTTGGAGGGCATTAAAACTGTATTTTTCGGGGTCTCTCTGGCAAGGGCCGTGGGGGAGACATTTAACCTTTGTCATGAAACTCCAAAAATAAAAGTTCGGAATAATTAAATGTAAAATTTATTTAAAATTTTTTTGTTATAGGGTCATTTAGGGGGCAAAGGGGGAGGAGTGTGTAGGGCAGAGGAGTACCAGGTTACGTCTCAGCTTCGTCATTAAAGCTTAAAAATTTTATTTTTAAGGAATGTAGGCTTAAATAAAACAACTTGTTAAATTTTTACACTATTTTTGCATATAACGCCCACTAAAGGGGCGGGGTCCAAAAATTAATTTTCTTTCATTTTATGGCTTCAGGTTTAACGCATTGAACTTTCTTTTAAAACTTTAAAAATTTTGTTGTTTTTTAGATATTGGTTTAGTTTCTCTCAGGGGAACATTTTTTCCCTCTGGCCCGATTCAACCCATTTACGAACTTGACCTGTGCTATCCTTTAAGATATATTTGTACCAAATTTCAACAGTCTGGCTCTTTTCGTTTGGACTGAATCGTGATTTTCACTGACGGACGGATGGGCGGAGATGCTCAGGTCGTTTTAGATTTCATCACTGATCAAGAATATATATACTTTATGGGGTCTGAGATGGATATTTCGCTGCGTTATAATCGGAATGACAAAGTGAATATAAATTCTATAAAATTCTATAACATTTTTTTTGATACTCCTATTTTGAATTTCTAAATCGTCTTAATCTAAATATATAAATTAAAATTGGTAAAGCAAGATTTTAGCAAATTTATTTCATTATTTTTCACTCTGCATTTGATGTAAGCCAGACTTGTACAATATATTAAATTAAATTGAATTAAATTAAATTAAATTGAATTAAATTAAATTAAATTAAAATATGTAAATACCTGAAAGATTGATATCACATTTTAAGAACTCACCTGAAAGAAAAGAAGGCAATTTTTTATTAGTATTATTTTTTTAGTTTCTGCCAAAACAAAATTATGCAATTAATGTAAAATTAATTTATTGAAGGGTGGTCAAATTTGAGGTTAGGAAGTAGTTTGGGTGTCAAATAATGAAAAGAATTGAATTGGGAAATTTTACTTTTAAAATGTTATACAAAGAATTGTTGAACAAAGAATTTTAATTGTGAAAATTTACTATAAAAACACTATAAAAAAAACGAGCAGCTTTTGCTCATAATCAGTCTGCTTCTGATGTTCATGGTACTGTTGCTAACAATAGACCAAAAAGTTACGATCATAGTGGCCGTAGTTATGAAAATACAGACGCTGTACAGAAAAGTGTTGAGAATGAACCTGGGCATCACCAGAGGCAGTTTGTGCAACATTTTGCATCTTCACGCTTATAAAGTTCAACTCGTTCAAGATTTAAAGCCAACCGGCCATCGTTTGTGAATTGGCTGTTGGAAAAAATTACCGTAAGCATGGCTTTTTTCAACAAAATCATTTTCACTGATGAGGCTCATTTTCAAATAGACAGTTTCCACAAACAGTCCTCGAAAACCCACTACATCCAAAGAAAGTGACCGTCTGATGCGGTTTGTGCTCAGGCGGTATCATCATCGGCTCGTATTTTTTCAAAAATGATCAAGGGAACGCCGTCACCATGAATTCTCTGCACTGCCAAACCATAATAGCCGATTTTTTGTGCCCACAATTCGCTAATGGGTACATCAGTGACCTTGTGTTTCTGTAAGACGGCGCCACAAGGCACACAGCTGGCCAGATAATTCAGTTACTGCATGAGAAATTTCCCGGTCGCTCAATTTCTCTATTCGGCGATGTAAATTAGCCGTCTCGTTCTTGACACTTAGCGCTGCTGAATTATTTTCTCTGGGGTCCTTTGAAAATCGAATTCTCGCGAGGAAAAAAAGCAGACGTCCATCCAAGTCCTGGAGGGGGACATTTGCCCAACATCATATTCCATTATTAACTCCCATATTTCTACTTTATAATGTTTTCAATAAAAATGAATTTGTTGAAAAAAATATGTGTTTTTAAGCCCATTTACTTCCTAACCTCAAATTTGCCCAACACTTATTACACATGAGCTTGTTTGCATAAAAAAATAAGAAATAAAATAAGAGTACAAAACAGATACATAAATCGTATATAAGTTTTTATCAAAAATTTCTATAAGACAACTTTGAAGTCTTAACTTCTAGCTATTTTTATAATTGTTAATGATAAGATCATAATATGAAGAAAAAAACTGATAAAAAAAACTTTCAAATTGGGTTATATATGTATGTAGATACGAGGACACTTAAAAAATAAGGGAAATTTTATTTCCTCTCAACAAATACGTATGTAGTCCCTTTCAGAGGGTGCTGTTGGCTGAAGTAGTAGAAGACGTGACTATGAAGCGGAGGGGCCTGAGTTCAACCCCGCGCTGAGTCATGAATATTGTGTTGAATTCTTCTGATCAGCATTAGTGCGTGGTTGTGTTAGTTGTTGCCAGCCTTTTCAATGATGAAGGCATAGTCACTGGTCATTGAACATAATTGGCGGCGACTGACACTATCATGTACTAAAAAGCAGAGTAACAGCAGCACCCTCTTTCGTTGGTCCTGTAACAAAAATTAGCGGGCGAAAAAAAAAGGTTGATATAGCTTCGAAAAATTCGATATCTCCTCATCTTTCTCCATCTGTCCCCTCAATACTATACCCTCCTTTCTAGTTCCGGCGCATCCCCTGAGTGCTGGTCAAAAAAAAAAAAAAAAAATCATACAATTGTTATAGCGTTTTTTTTCGTTGTTTGTTTCCGATCAAAATTTTGTTATCTGAATCGTATCGAAATTTAGACCGATATTGCATTCCTTAATTTGGTTCCAAATCCTGATAGGAGCTTTTTGGTAAGACTCTCAACTCTCGCAGCGATTCAGTTTTTTCTTCTCAATCGTCTAAAAAATATTGTTTTTTCCATGACATGTCCAGTGATGCCAACTCTTAAATCGTTAAAAACATTGTGACGATAAAAAAGTAAAATTGTCATATTCTGCAGCGCTGAATTTTATGTGCCCTTTACCGACTTACATCTGGGACATATACATACGTTCATTTTTAATCTTTCTGATCTTCAATACCAGTTTATTTATTTCTAATATAGGGTGCTTTTTATGGAGTGACACAAGTTGAAATCGTAATAAAACAAGGAAATGTATTTTTAATATCAATGAAACGGACTTTATTGGAAAGAAAATTTTATGAAATAAATTTTTATATATAATTTCTGCCATGTAGCCGCCACGACTGGCGCGTCGGAGGCACAATCTGAAACAGCAATTTTCAACAACTAGAAAAATCTTAGATACAGTGAAAGGGCACAAGTTAAAATCGTAATAACAACCCCAGTTGCTGAGTACGGCTACGAATTGATTGATTAGGATCACCTTCAATGGTATCCTGTACAGCGGCTACAGCTTCTTCACAGCGCACTCTTCGGCGTCTCAAGGGATGCACATGATCAGTAGCAGTGAATGTGGTCCGAAAACTATTTATTGTTCTTCGACATAAAATGGAAGAAGTGCACGATTGAGTTTGACGAATAGAACAATTATTTTTACCAAAAATTTCAATAATTTGCATGCGTTGATCTGGTGTTGTGACAATATAAAAACAGGCTTTATGTAAAATATGTCTGATTATCAAAGAAAGACTTTAGTTTAATTTAGTTATTCTTCCTGAAGCATTAAATAAATTTAATTAAGACAAAAAAAAACAATATTAACAATTAAAATAATTTATTTTAGCTGGTTTCTTTTATACACCAAAAAAAATTTTAATTTTCCAGCTCTGGAAAAATAATTTAGATTTTAATTTAGATATTAGCAATCTATTTAGGACTATTTCTAATACATCAATTCAAGAGCGAAGGCTCTAGCTATTCTGGAGAATTCAGAGAATATCAGATTTTACGTATGCAGAAGGACAGCCGAACTTGGCTCGTTCGACGCCCTATTTTGGTGAAGGGTATTAAAAAAAATATTACTTAATTCCATTGCTAATACAAAACTTTCTAAAAATTCCTAGATTCATTTTTTCCGAGTGCCAAAATCGCCGAACACGCACCATTACTTATTACTTTTATAACGTTCACAAACAAACTGCGCTTGCGCAATAGCTGAAACTGTAAACATTTATTCGAAATGAGTTCGAAGATCGCGAAATATGAAAATTCACTTTATTTTTTTGAACAGACCTCGTATATTCAGATATATATCTTTTGTAGTGTTCATTGCCGAAATTATACATTTCATAACAATCTAATCCCGCTTCATTTCCCTGTATGCATTTTTCTTCAAAGAAGCATCAATAAAGATAATTTGTTCTGGCATGTGTGACTTATGTTATAAAATATATTTATATATACGAACTTATCACAGTTATAGTGATAATACCATTTGCTAAGAAACACTGTGGAGAATAAAATAATTGTACGACCATATCTATGAATTGACATACAAAGTCACATAAACAAAAAATTGCTTCAAAAAGAGGATTAGTTGTCATTATGGAAAAATGGAGATGGGTACACATATGCCACTACATACAAATGGTGGCCCAGGGAGCCGATTACATTGTCACCATTTGTATATAGTGGCATATGTGTACAAATCTCCATTTTTCCACAATAACCGAAAACCTCTACAGGAAAATATTTTGTTTTTTCAAATGAATGTTTTTACAATATTTTATGTTTTCAGTACGTCCCTCAAGAATATATATTTATTAAGTACTGGCTTTTTTTCCGCGACTTTTTCAGCGAAGAATATGTGACACTTTAGGTAATTTCATGTCAATAACGTCTACTGGATCAAAGTGTAAGACGTTCTTAGTTATCATGTTAATAATTTCATATATCCCAAATAATTTTAGACCAGCCTTGACCCCTCATAAAGTCATTGCCAAAAACGAATACATAGTTAAGTCAACTGTATTAAAATTTAATATATCCTTTATTATCCGTTTAATGATTTCAGATGTCTATACAAATTTTCAACCACACTTGACCACTCAATACGATATTCCCCGGAGAGAGACAGAGCTACTTTCATATTTATTAGATTAGTAAGGAAAAGTGCAAGTCATAATAAAAAGTGCAGGTCATAATAAAAAGTGCAGGTCATTATAAAAAGTGCTGGTCATCATGAAAAGTGCAAGTTATTATAAAAAGTGCTAGTCATTACGAAAAGTGCAAGTTATCATAAAAAGTGCTGGTCATCATGAAAAGTGCAAGTCATTATGAAAAGTGCAAGTCATTATGAAAAGTGCAAGTTACCATAAAAAGTGCAGTTCATCATGAAAAGTGCAGGTCATTATGAAAAGTGCAGGTTACCATAAAAAGTGCAGTTCATCATGAAAAGTGCAGGTCATTATGAAAAGTGCAGGTCATTATGAAAAGTGCAAGTTATCATAAAAAGTGCAGCTCATCATGAAAAGTGCAAGTCAGTATAAAAAGTGCAAGTCATTATGAAAAGTGCAAGTTATCATAAAAATTGCAGCTCATCATGAAAAGTGCAAGCCATTATTTAAAGTGTAAGTTATCATAAAAAGTGCAGGTCATCATGAAAAGTGCAGCTCATCATGAAAAGTGCAAGTTATTATGAAAAGTGCAGGTCATTGTGAAAAGTGCAAGTTATCATAAAAAGTGCAGCTCATCATGAAAAGTGCAAGTCATTATTTAAAGTGTAAGTTATCATAAAAAGTGCAGGTCATCATGAAAAGTGCAAGTCATTATAAAAAGTGCAAGTCATTATAAAAGTCGCAAGTCATCATAAAAAGTGCAAGTCATAATAAAAATTACAAGTCATCATAAAAAGTGGAAGTCATTTTAAAAAGGGCAAGTCATCATAAAAAGTGCAAGTCACCATGAAAAGTGCAAGTCATTGTGAAAAGTGCAACTTATCATTAAAAGTGCAGGTAATCATGAGAAGTGCAAGTCATTATGAAAAGTGCAAGTTATCATAAAAAGTGCAGGCCACTATGAAAACTCATCCTAAAAAGTGCAACTCATTATGAAAATAGCAAGGACCGAGACATTTTTCACCATCTTCATAAAATTTAATATGGCTTTGATGTTCAAACTTTATGGTCAAAAATTGTTCATACAACCTTTTCTGAAAGTCGAAATTAGTCCTTTCGAAATTAGTCCTTTTCTGTAGTCCATGGTGTATGGAAAGGGAGTAGGCATAGACCATGGAGTATTTTTGAGGCTATGTATGAACCTGGATATGTATTCTGCTTACATTTTTGGGTTACCTTGTGGAGGAGCCCTATTCCATTACGGGTCACTCCATTTTTTGTAGGCTAACACCGATTTGCCTTAAATCGTGAACTCATCCCTAAAAAAAAAATTCCACGAGTTACAAAATGTATTTGCCAAGTGTTGCATACACAGTGATAAATATGATCTACTTCCTACAATTGGCATACATTAAGAGGATATAAAAATTGGAAATATAATCAACAACTATAACTTCCGTCACGATTGTTGTCTTACAACTACAACCTTTTTAAACAGAAGTGAACAATAACACCATCTGGTTGTTGATGTCGTCGACAGTAAAAGCGATACAAATAAAACTCGAAAAGACAAACCATAAATTTACAAAACGGAGAAGCAACATAATAATGGTACGAGTAGCTGTGACCCAATTTGTTGTTTTATCCGCAAACAGTGTTATTCAATTGATTCAACAACAATTAGAGTCTGGACGCACTGCCACACAACAGAAAAGGTCAAAACATGGGATACAATAACAACATTGATGGAAAGAAACAAGCAGAAGGAAAAGTAAAAGGAAAATGCACTTTTAAAATGTGTTTTTTTTTCACGTCATAATCATAATCATCATCATCATCATTGTGATTATGACCATGTATTGATTGTAATCTGGTGAGTTAACTGACTGTCAGCTGCAATCAATATGACTAACAGTCATCTGTCCACTTCTACGTACCCAGTCAGCCTTTCGCTCATGCCTTCCATCTGCCTGCCATCATTCACTACCTATTACCAATTGTTTGGCTTGTTCACTCAGACTCAGTTGCTCTTAAATCCCCAACCATATAATAATCCTTTAAAAATCTTGTGTTGTTTCATTTCCGTTTTTTGCTTCACTGCTTCTGCCTCTTAATATTGACTTTGTCGCTGTTCGCTGTGCATTTTTGTGTACTTGGCTTTTTTTCTTGCCATCCACCTTTTTTAACTTATGGTTGTGCCTTCCAGTTTGTTTCCTTATCTCTTTTTTTTTGTACAAAATTTTGCCTTAAACTTTTGCTAAAGTCCGGAAAAGTTTAAAATTAATTTCTGGCGATTTCCTTCCTATATGATGAACTCATCAAAGTGATGACATCCGTTTCCGATTTAAATTCTTCATCTTCTTCTTACCCATATTATTATTATTGCTGCTACTATTTTTTTTCTCTTCTTCTCAATTTTGTTGCATCTTTCTTTCATCATCTTCTCCTTAATCACTATATTGATTGTGCGTTCGTGTTCAAAATTGTATTACTGCAAAAGAGTGTGTGCCACGTGAGATTGACGTGCGTTCCAGTATTTATTTGAGTGCAGCCGAATAATTGGATGTTGAGCCGACAGCTGCCAGACGTACTGACAGCGGTGCAACAGTACAACTCCACCACAATTCATTTTCCTTGATTTCTTTTTAATATTTCATCCAGGTTGTTATTAAATTAAGAAAGAAAATATGAAGAACATTAACATTGCGGTGGAGCTTTTTACCGAGACAAACATGTTACTTTTGTTGAATTTGTACAGGGTGGGCAAATATGAGGTTAGGAAGTAAACTGGCTGTCAAATGATTAAATTTCACGAATTAAGCTGCCATTTTTTTTTAATTTTATTTAGCAAAAAGTAGGGAAATTTTAACCATTAAATGAAGAATTTTAATTGTGAAAATTTACTATCAAAATGGTGAAAGTTTAGTAACTTTTTAAGACAAATAGTTGCTTATGTTTAACATAAAACTCATATCAGAGGGAAACTAATTTTGGGCTTGCAAGTACTCAATAGTAGTTCAAATTCTTTCATATTTAAAGAAATCAGTGAAACCCCTTTTTAAATGAGTTTCAATGTTGTGGAACGATCTCTTTACTGAAGTGCTGCGAATTACAACGACAACAATTTATGCGATTAGAGAATTCTAATATCTTTATACCATTTTAAACGCAAATATTAATCAACAAAATTGTATGATATGCTGCAACCAGCACATACACGTTATATGTTCGTACAATTTTAAAAATTACATAATAAAGCTTGTGAAAATCAAATAATATGTTATTTATTTAACTGCCAAAAAAAATGTATTATAAAATAGTAGAAGATAATTGTAGACAAAAACAACACGTTTTAAATTATCACACTAATCAAATATTAACTAAGATAACAACACAAGATCGTTTAAAAAATATATGTACTTTTCATAGAACACCTTCATCATCTCAGGAATACGAGTAGATAGGCAAGTCGCGTTTGCTAGTACATCTTGTTTTTAAACCCTCAAAAAAAAATAAAAAGAACTGGAGGGTATAATCACTTTGTCATTCCGTTTGTAATGCAACGAAATATCCATCTGAGATCCCAAAAAGTATATATATTCTTGATCAGTGATGTAATCTAAGGTGATCTGAGCGTGTCCGTCCGTCCGTCAGTGGAAACCACGATGCAGTCCAATCGAAATGAGCCAGACTCTTGAAATTTGGTGTAAATATATCTTGGAGGACAGCACAGGCCGAGTTCGTAAATGGACTGAATCCGGCCAGAGGGAAAAAAGTTCCCCTAAGAAGAACTAAATCAACCTCTAAAAACAACATAATTTTTAAAGCCTTTTTTTGTAATTTTGTGATATATTTTTATGTCAAAGAAGCTCCAACGCGTTAAACTTGGAGCAATAAAAAAATTTTGTGGGCCCCGCCCTCTTTAGTGGGCGTTATTAAAATATTGTTTTACTTAAGCCTGCATTCTTTGAAAATAACATTTTTAAGTAATATGCCCTACCCCTCATCCTCCTTTGCCCCTCAAATGACCCCATAAGAAAAATGTTTCAATAAATTTTACATTAAATTGTTTTGAACATTTATTTTTGGAGATTTATGGCAAAGGAGAAATGTCTACCACACGGCCCCCAACAAAATACAGTTTTAAAACCCTCCAAAACGAATTGGACCCCATAAAGAATATATATTCTTGATCAGTGATGAAGTCCAAGACGATCTGGCAATGCCCATACTTTCGTTTGTGGAAAACATGTGGTCTATTTTTGGATCCCACCCCCTTTTGTGGGCGTTGACGTACGATATTATATGCAAAATTAGTGTAAAAATTTAACAAATTGTTTTATTCAAGCCTGCATTCCTTAAAAATAACATTTTTAAGCTTTAATAAAGAAACTGAGACGTAACCAGGTACTCCTCTGGCCTACCCCCTCCTCCCCGCCTACCCCTAAACGACCCTATAAAGAAAAGTTTACATTTAATTATTCCGAATTTTTGTTTTTGGAGCTTCATGACGAAAGTGAAATGTCTCCCCCACGGCCCTTGCCAGAGAGGCCTCAAAAATACAGATTTAATGCTCTCCAAAAATAATTGAACCACATAAAGTATACATATTCTTGATCAGTGAAGAAGTCTAAGACGATGTGGCAATGCCCATACGTTCGTCTGTGAAAAACATGATGTAGTCTATTTTTGTACCCCGCCCCCTTTAGTGGGCGTTGACGTACGATATTATATGCAAAAATAGTGTAAATATTGAACAATTTGTATTCCTTAAGCCTATAAGAATCTGATATGTTCTCTGATCTTGCAGAGGTGAAACGTCCCCCCACGGCCCTTCCCGGAATGATTAATTGAGATTTAATATTGGGCACAGCGATGTCTTAAAGGAACTCTGTTCCATAAAGTTAAACATTTTAAATATACTTACTAAATATTTGGAGGGTATTTAAGACCCGGTCGAATATAATATTTTTATTTGTTTGTGTTTAGGTTTTACTATGTGTTTGCAAGGCTGTAAGGCTTTTTTTTGCCAATCTAGATGCACACGAGAATAAAATGAAATTTTAGATATCTAAAAATTTAATTGCGTCACTCACATCTTTTAATATATTTCATTCTGTGATATGCCCAAATATATATTTTTATTATTATCAACGTCATCAGTAACTTCTGGTACAGAACATAATTTTTATTAATGACTTAGTTTTTTGTGTTTTTTATACCCTCCAAAAAAGAATTTGGAGGGTATATTCACTTTGTCATTCCGCTTGTAACGCATCGAAATATCCATCTCAGACCCCATAAAGTATATATATTCTTGATCAGTGATGAAATCTAAGACGAACTGAGCATGTCCGTCCGTCCGTCCGTCCGTCCGTCTCTGGAAATCACGATTCAGTCCAAACGAAAAGAGCTAGACTCCTGAAATTTGCTTAGAGCAGGTTAAGTTCGGAGATGGGCTTAATCGGGTAAGGGGGAAAAAAGTTCCCCTAAGAAGAACTAACACAACCCAGAAAAAACAACATAATTTTTAAAGTTTTTTGATTATTTTGTTAAGCAAATGATATATTTTTATGTCAAATACGGTCCAACGCCTTAAACTGGAGCCATAAAATAAAAAAATTATTTGTTGACCCCGCCCACAGTAGTGGGCGTTATTATATGCAAAAATAGCATAAAAATTTAACAAATTGTTTTACTTAATCTTACATTCCTTATAAATAAAATTTTTAAGCTCTAATGACGAAGCTAAGACGATACCTGGTACTTCTCTGCCCTACCCCTTTCTCCCCCTTCATCCCCTAAATGAGACTACCAACAAAAAACATTTTTTTTAATTTTGTATGTAATCATCCCAAGCATTTATTTTTAGAGTTTTATCACTGCTTGTTTCTGCCCTACCCTATCCTCCCCCTTTGCTCCCAAAATGACCCTATCAAAAAAAAGGTATTTTAATTTTGTATATAATTATCCCATGCATTTATTTTTAGAGTTTTATGACAAAGGTGAAATGTTTCCTCCACAGCCCTTGCCAGAGCGACGCCGCCAAAATACAGTTTTTATACCCTCCAAAGAGAATTGGACCCTATAAAGTAAATATGTATATTCTTGATCAGTGATGAAGTCTATGACGGTCTTGCAATGCCCATGCCTTCGTCTGTGGAAAACATGATATTGCATATTTTTGAACCCTGCCCCCTTTAGTGGGCGTTGACGTACGATATTATATAAAGGAACTCTGTCCCACCAAGTTAAACATTTTAAATTCACTTACTAAATATTTGGAGGGTATTTAAGATTCGACCCGGTCGAATATAACGTTTTTACTTGTTTTAATATAAAAGGCAGCATGATTAGAGATCACTAGTTAGTAGGCAAATAAACATGGTAAGTTTCAGTTTTTATAAATCTTTAATTTTGAAGTGCTAAATAATTATTGTGAACGAAAATATATAATCTGATATGAAATTATAAAACGCTAAATAAAAACTGTGCGATATTGTGTAATAAATTGAAAAAAGGATATTTGAAATACGCAAATACTAATTGAGTAACCAGAAATTATAAAAAATTATACTTATTCAATTTTTAATTTAAAAAAATTAAGCAGCAACATTAGTTTTCTACGATTTGAATTTATTTTTTTTTACGCAATTTTAAAAATTTTATTGTTATTCTTCTGGTGAATTTCAGCTTAAATATTGTAATAAATAGAATTGAACAAAGAAGAATGGAAAACTCAAATGATAGTCATAAACACGAAATATTAAGAAAAAATTTTATTGACGTAGACAAGATGTCATAATTTAAGTGTGTTGATAAGAAAAGATTTTTTTTTTTAATATTTCACATCAAAATAACGAAAACAATTAATAAATAAAACAATTAAATTAAGAGCCTATTTGTGCGATAATTACGAGTTTTTAAGTTTAAACGTTTTTCGTTTAAATATTTTTAGTATACGTGGCTCTTTTTTTGCGATCTTCAATACTACCAGATATTTGCGCTTCAGCTGAATGCACTATGCCACAAGCAGCTGTCGTCCTATACTCGTACATAGAACATATTTTGTTAATTAGTTGTATATTTTTCAGATCTGCAAGCAAACAGTACTAGGACTGTGCATAGGGCTAGCAATAGTCTTCAATGCTTGTGCAATGAGACATCCACCTGGTAAGACATATTATATTTAGTGATCAAACTATACACAGACCAGCCTGTACACCAAATAGACATGCACAATCCGCTAAATACACATACAATGTTTTAAATAAATTTATTTGGGATATACATCTTGTTCATACGAGAATTTCAAGATCGCCTTGTTTGTTTATAGCCTTCATCAAAAAAGATGCAGGGGTATATACATCTTGGTCATTCCGTATGTAATTTCCGCAAGATTGATATGTGACCGCATAAAGTATATAAATTCTAGGCCCTTTTGAACTGAAAAGTCCAATAAGTGAGGTGCGCTCCCAGCAGAGCTACAGAAAATCTGCAAAATCCTACATATGGTTCTAGGGCTGCAAATTTTAAATTTATTTTGTGTATACAAAAATAACCACCTAAAACTAATTTATTTTCATTGTAATATTCATCCAATCCCTTCGATCATATTTTTATACGTATGTTTTTCTTTTCTAATATTTTTTTTTGAGCAAAAACTTTAATATTTTATATAAAACAAGTAAAAACTTTGTATTCGAACGGTTCGAATCTTTAATACCCTCCAAATATTTAGTAAGTGAATTTAAAATGTTTAACTTGGTGGGACAGAGTTCCTTTAAGACATTTTTCTGTGCCCAATTTTATATCTCTATTTTGACAGATCCCATTCCAGGAAGGGCCGTGGGGGAGACGTTTCACCTGTGCAAGATAAGAGAAAATCTCAGCTTTTAATTGGCTTAAGCAATAAACATTTAAGCGGGGTCCAAAAATAGACTACATCATGTTTTCCACAGACGAACGTATGGGCATTGCCAGATCGTCTTAGACTTTATCACTGATCAAGAACATTTACACTTTATGTAAACTAATTCTTTTTGGAGAGCACTAAATCAGTATTTTTTAGGGTCTCTCTGGCAAAGGCCGTGGGGAAGACATTTCACCTTTGCCATAAGACTTTAAAAATAAATATTTGGGATAATTAAATTTAAAATTTATTATGTGAGTGAAGATAAATATGCCGAGCTAAACATGTTTTGACGTAAGATGTTACGAAACAACGTATTTAGCTGTTACGTTAAATATTTAATGACGTAACGAAATGGCAAACAGTGAAGTTTTTTCTTTTGAAAATCCATATTTAATAAATTTTTTGAGCATTTAGTGAAAATATTTACAGGCCATGAAAGGCCAATTTACAGGCCATGAGAGTGTGTGTGATCTTGAAGGGATTTTGCCCCCAGTGGCCAAATAAGGAGTTGGCATGCATTGCCAGTATACAAAAAATTATGTATGGGATAGAAGACACTCCCGTAATCAGTTTGGATATAAATGGATTTTCAGAAGAAAAAAATTTCACTGATTGCAATTTCGTTACGTCATAGCTTCACTACGTAACTGCTTACGTCAAAACATATTTAACTCGGCATATTTATCGTCACATAATTTATTTATTTTTTTTTTTTAAAGCGTCATTAGACGTAGGATAGGAAGTCAAGGATAGGAGGTAAAGGAGAGGAGGGGGTAGGGCAGAGGAGTACCAGGTATCGTCCCAGCTTCGTCATTAAAGCTTCAAAATTTTATTTTTAAGGAATGTAGGCTTAAGTAAAACAATTTGTTAAATTTTTACGTTTTTTGGCATATAATAACGCCCTCTAAAGGGGGCGTTGCCCACAGATTAATTTAATTAATTTTATGGCTCCAAGTTTAACGCGTTGGACCTTCTTTGACATAAAAATATGTAATTTGCTTAACAAAATAACAAAAAAAAACTTTAAAAATTATGTTGATTTTTAGAGGTTGAATTAGTCCTTCTTAGGGGAACTTTTTTCCCTCTGGCCCGATTCGACCTATTTTCGAGCTTGATCTGTGCTATCCTTCAAGATATGGTTAAACCAAATTTCAAGAGTCTGGCTCTTTTCGTTTGTACTGCATAATGATTTCCAAAGACGGACGGACGGACATGCTCAGATCGTCTTAGATTTCATCACTGATCAAGAATATATATACTTTATGGGGTCTCAGAAGGATATTTCGCTGCGTTACAAACGCAATGACAAAATTTATGTACTTTCCAATTCTTTTTTGGAGGGTATGAAAACAATTACGAAATTTGTTTTTATTTTTCTTCTCCAATATAAAATAAAATTGTTGTTTTTTTAATGTAAAAAAGTGGATATTTTTGCTCAAAAAACTACATAATGGTCCTTATTACGGTTCTCGATTCGAGTCGAAAGAATGTAATGAATTAAAGAGAAATACAACATTTTTTTATAATCTATTACAAACACTCGAGTCGATTCGAGAACGGTAATAAGGCAGATTATTTAATTAGTATTATTATATATATATATATATATATATATATATATATATATATATATCTTTTCTTTTTTTTTCATTATCATTATTAATGTTTTTTTTTTTTTTTGTTAATTAAATTTACTTTATGCTTCAGGCAGTATTGAATTACTAATAAAAATTAAACGAAATCGGAAACTAGATTTTTTTTTCGTTAGTAAAAGTAATCAACTAGAGGCAATTGTTTACTTTTTGTTTATATACGAGGGTCGGTCAATAAGTCCGTGACTTTTTGAATAAAAAACATACCTTCTTACATTTATTTATTTGAAACATACTTTACAAAATAAATTTGCAAAATATTAATGTGCAGACGCCGACGAGTTACTCAGACCATACGAGTATGACGGCGATGTTACAATCTGTATTTCTATCCGTTTCTCTGGCAGACTGTTCACGTCTTATGCCTACACATGGGAAATAGAAAAAGTAGTTCATCACGGAATAATTTCTCGGAAGAACCGTAATCCTATTCAGTTATCTAAGCTATTGAAATTAACTAGTAAAAGTGAGAGCTAAGAGACAGAGAAAAGAGAGATATATATAGAGAGGGAGAGATTAAACGATTGGTGATCTGGCTGCACTTACAAAAATAATTGTTAAGGAGGATTGATGTTGTCTGACTGCTTTGCAACGGACAGTTTAATAATTTTATTTTTCAACAAAGTGTAAAAAAAATTGGAGAAATCAAATTCTCCAATTTTTTTACTCAATTCCGAAAATTTTTTTTTTGATGCGTTAACATCTATACGCGCGCCTCTAGGGCAGTAAACTATCAGTTTCAATACATACGCAAGTGTAAGTGTAAGAGTTTGTTTGTTTGTTGTTGTTGCTTGGCAGTCGGTATTGAAAGTGATTATTGGGCGATTTTCATATAATTTTCCCACGCGATTTTCTCCGGAAATTCATAGCCGATTTTATTAATTTTTGGATTAAAACGCTAGTGCGGGTTTCGACGAAGAGTTTAGGCCGATCCGGTATCGGCGAGCGAAGATTTAAGTGTTTTAATTCGGAGTATTAATTTGGAGTAATATTAAAAAAGTGTTTTATGTTGATCTTCGGTTTTGTCTTATGCATAGCAAAGAGAATAGTGACGTGGTTATACGTACATATATAAAAATGAGAAAGCAAGACAGCAACGTATGTAGCTTATGTACAAACATAACAATGTATGTATGTACATTTGTCTGTTGCTTTGCATTCTCTTTGTTTTTTGTGGGTTTAATATAAAATAAATAAACAAAAAGGTGTTAACACATCGCCCGTGAGTTCGAACACTCATTGATTTTTTTTTTTTTTGTACCGGACTAGCACTCAGGGGATGATTCCTATTAAAACCTTTTGAATGCCTAGTTGCTAGAAGCAGTATTGCCATCTCAATTAAGAGGCGGGAAATTCAGAAAGTCACGTGACTTATTGGTCCGCCCACGTTTTAAAGATATTTGAAATCAAAAGAGCCAATAAGCCAACTCCAGACCTACCACACTTAAATAATTTTTCCAATATTAAACTAACGTAATAACACATCTATTTAAACTCTTTCATTCATTCGTTTTCCTTAGGTTCTAAACACTTCAACCTAAAATTGTTTATAAACCTATTACTTACTGCTCATATTTTAGGTATAAACACTGATTACCCTTCTATTCCTTTGCAAACGGGCGGTATACTGGAATACGAGGATCTCACGGATGTTAGTCTATATGGAACACTTCACGCTACAGACCGACCACATATCACAACAACACAACAAAATCCCACTCAAAATGACCCAAGTTTGTTGACAAATAAATAATATTTCAATAAATTTCTTTCTTTATTTCTTTAACTATTCATCATTTTATTACACTATAGGCAAATACGACTTAATTGTAATAGGAGGTGGTTCCGCTGGCTTGGCTTGTGCAAAAGAAGCCAATGAACGAGGTGCTAAAGTAGCCGTGCTTGATTATGTTAAACCCACACCTTTGGGCACCACATGGGGTATTGGTGGCACGTGCGTCAATGTTGGTTGCATACCCAAAAAAATTATGCACCAGTCAGCTCTACTTGGGGAATCTATACGAGTGAGTGCAACATAAATTTTCCTTTACCGAATACACTGAAACACTAACATCAATATAATTATAAGTATTATATGTTATTACTTATATGTTAATACTTTAGGAAGCCGAAAGTTATGGTTGGAAAATCCCTAACATTGAAAGTTTGGCATTAAATTGGAAAGATTTGACATATGCTGTTTATGGCGAAGTTCGGTCCATATTTACTGTGACTAGATTATTTTTAAGATATAGGTAAATTATAATACAATTTTCATACACTCCAATAAACAATCGGAAGGTATATTCACTTTGTCATTCCGTTTGTAACGCAGCGATATATCCATCTGAGACCCCATAAAGTATATATATATATATACTTGATCAGTGATGAAATCTAAGACGATGTGCGCATGTCCGTCCGTCCGTCCGTCTGTGGAAATCAAAATTCAGTCCAAATAAAAAGTGCCAGACTCTTGAAATTTGGTATAAATATATTTTGAAGGATAGCACAGGTCAAGCTCGGAAATAGGCCGAATCGGGCCAGAGGGAAAAAAAGGTCCCCTAAGAAGGACTAATTTAACCTCTAAAAAACAATATAGTTTTTAAAGTTTTTGATGTAATTTTGTTAAGGAAATTACATATTTTTATGTCAAAGAAGGTCCAACGCGTTAAACTTGGAGCCATAAAAAAAATTTTGTGGGCCCCGCCCTCTTTAGTGGGCGTTATTAAAATATTGTTTTATTTAAGCCTGCATTCTTTGAAAAAAATTCAGATAAATGGGACATGAAGAAAAATAATCAAACGGTAACACGGGTATTATAACACCAACATGTTAACATCAGGTTGATACAGTTCTCGTATTCTTTTTCACAATAAAATTTGTGTAAATAGGAACTGTTATCAAATTCAACTAAGCCACCTAATAAGTGGTGACAAACACAATACACATGAGCACTGATGATGAAGGGGTTGCGTCTTTCGAAAACAGCTGTTCTGCTCTGCTGTGTAAGTTGAATAACAAAAACTGATGTTGACTTGCCTTTGTGCCTTGGAATATTTATCATGTCTTTCTGAGATTTAAAATTAAAAAATTTCGAACAATTAGCCTATGAATCTTAATTCAATTTAATATAGCAATATAAATGTTCCTACCCCTCCTTCCCCTCCTCCTCCTTGGCCCCTTAAATGACCCTATAAAAATTTTACATTAAATTGTTCCGAACATTTATTTTTGGAGTTTTATGGCAAAGGAGAAATGTCTCCCCCACGGCCCCCGACAAAATACAGTTTTAATACCCTCCAAAAGGAACTGGACCCCATAAAGTATGTATATATATATTTGATCAGTGAAGAAGTCTAATACCATCTAGCAATGCCCATACGTTCGTCTGTGGAAAACATGATGTAGTCTATTTTTGGACCCCGCCCCCTTTAGTGGGCGTTGACGTACGATATTATATGCAAAAATAGTGAAAATATTGAACAATTTGTTTTACTTAAGCCTATAAGAATCTGAGATGTTCTCTGATCTTGCAGAGCTGAAACATCTTCCCCACAGCCCTTCCCGGAATGACTCTGTCAAACTAGAGATTTAAAATTGGGTACACAGATTTCTTAAAGGAACTCTGTCCCACTAAGTTAAAGATTTTAAATTTACTTAGTAAATATTTGTAGGGCATTTAAGATTCGACCCGGTCGAATATAACGTTTTTACTTGTTATTATTATTGTTATTGTTGCTGATTTATTTTTATTGCCCTTATTGTAATATTAATTAGGCTTGTAGTCGCTTCTTGGAAAATTCTTTATTGTTTAATTTTCATCCGATATTTCGTTAACGGCTTCATATCGTCAGGAAGTAAACGTGATTAAAATTTCATATGACTTTATTTCCTGAAGCTGTTCAAAATCTTTTAGCGAATAAAAATTAAACCATAAAGAATTTTACAAAAAAAAAACTACCCCAACACAATTAATACTCTAATATTACTATGCTTTTATTATTAATGTTATTTAATTTCTCTTTCAGTAAAATAGACTATATTAACGGCTTAGGCTCCTTCAAAGATCCGCATACGATTTTAGTTAAACATACAGGAGAAAATAGTAACGAATCTCGTTTAATTACTGCCAGCAAAATTGTTATTGCCGTTGGAGGTCGTCCACGTTATCCAGACATTCCCGGTGCAGTCGAACATGGCATTACCAGTGATGATCTTTTCAGTTTGGAAAAAGAACCGGGCAAAACTTTAGTAGTTGGAGCTGGATGTAAGACCTTTAAGGAAAATATTTAGTCCATTAATATTAATTTTGGATTTTTGTTTTTCTTTTTTTTTTTTTTGTGTATGCTCAGATGTAGCTATGGAAAGTGCTGGTTTCCTTCAGGGTCTGGGCTACAATGTCACCGTTATGGTACGTTCAGTAATACTACGAGACTTTGATCAACAAATGGTCCAGCTGGTAAAGAATTCTCTCGAAGAAATCGGTGTAAATTTCTTGCATAGAACCATACCAAAATCGGTAGAGAAAACTACTGATGGCCGATTATTGGTAAAATATGTGAATAGAGAAAACAATCAAGAGAGTAGCGACGTTTACGATACGGTTTTATGGGCTATTGGCCGTAAAGGTTCAACCGATGATCTCAATTTGGATGCTGTCAATGTCAAAGTGAAAGACAACAAAATTCTTGTCAATGACTACGAACAGACAAATGTTCCACACATTTATGCTGTGGGTGATATAACTTACGGCCGTCCGGAATTGACTCCTGTAGCCATTCATGCCGGCCGCCTATTGGCACGACGTTTATATGCCAGGTCTTCACAGGTTATGAACTACGAAAATGTTGCCACCACAATATTTACTCCGCTCGAATATGGTACGGTTGGTTTGTCTGAGGAAGAGGCTATTGCGAGTTATGGTAGAGATAAAATTGAAATATATCACGGTTACTACAAACCGCTAGAGTTTGCCGTGTCTCACAAAAATATAAAAAACTGTTACATAAAGGTAATATCATACCGATATAATTATAAGGCAGTGTTGGGTTTACACTATGTTGGTCGCTCGGCTGGTGACGTTATTCAAGGTTTCGCTGTTGCTATTAAGTAAGTTTGCCACTACACATACATATATCTATTATACGAATCAAACAACAGGGCTTATCGTGTTTGACGTTTTGCGTCTTCAGACGAACTCGCGAAACGCGTGTACCCCATACAGAGTGGGTAGTCGAGATGTCATGGTAGACCTGACATTAGCAATAGTTATTGAACAGTTTTAATACTGGTAGCATCAATATTTTCCCAACGCTATAAGAGATTTATTTTTTGTGTTTATTATAGGGTGTTTTTTTTTTTCATAGAGTGACTCAAGTTTAAATCATAATAAAACAAGTAAAAGTGCTATATTCGGCTGTGCCGAATCTTAAATACCCTTCACAGATGTAATTCTACTTTCTTTCTTGCTAAAACAGGAAGTAGGTTTAATTAAAAGATGTCACATAGTTTTACTTGACAAAAAAATTTTAATTTTTTAAACTTTTTGGTCACTTTCATGTACCATAAAATATATTATTTGTTCAACCCCGGAGTCGAAATATTGATTTTTTTAAGACTTTAATACCAATTTTGTTCTTCCTGAATTATAAAACAGCTTTAATTAGCAAAAAGAAACAACGTCAATTGCCTTTTTGGTTACTTTTATGCAGAATAAATATTTCAATTTCCCAACCCTGGAAACGAAAATTAAACTTTTTTTTACCAATGCAACTCTCAATGAGGCATGAAATAGTTTTATTTAAAAAAATTTAATATTTGTAACCCTTTTGGTCACTTTCATCTACCACAAAATATTGCAGTTATCCAACTGTGGAATCTAAATTTTGATTTTTTTTCTTAATTTTTGATCCAATTTTGTTTTTCCTGAACTAAAAAATAGTTTTAATTAGAAAAAAACCGACGTTAGTTGCCTTTTTGGTTACTTTTATGTATAAAAAAATTTCAATTTACCATCCCTGGAAGCGAAATTAAAATTTTTCATTAGGTATAAAGTCGTTTTTTTAAGAAAAATTAAAAATTTGCAACCATTTTGGTCACTTTCGTGTACTACAATATATTGCATGTACCAAAAAACTTTAAACTTCCCAACCCTGAAAGTGAAATTTTAATTTTTTTTTATTTATTTTTAACGAATGCAACTCTTCATAAGGTATAAAGTAATTTTTTTAGCAAAATTTCAAATTTTTTTAGAAAAATTTCAAATTTTTTCAGAAAAATTTCAAATTTTTAACCATTTTGGTCACTTGCATGTACTAATAAATATTGCACTTGTCCATCCCTGGATTCGAAATTTTATTTTTTATTTTTGAATTTTTTATACCATTTTTGTTCTTCCTAAATTATAAGATAGGCTTAGTTGGGAAAAAACAAAAAAAAAAACACACATCAGTTGCCTGTTTGATTAGTTTAGTGTATAAAAAAATGCAATTTCCCACCCCTGGAAGCAAAATTTGAATTAAAAAAATTTATTTTGGGCAATGCAAATCTTCATGACGTAAAAGAAAAACTTAAAATTTTTAACAATTTTAGTTACTACATGTACTACAAAATACGGAATAGGCCGAAAAAAATTTTTAATTTTCCATCCCTGGAAAAAAATTTATTTTTTTAATTTTTAATA
The DNA here is from genome assembly GCA_951800035.1 of Linnaemya tessellans. Lineage (NCBI taxonomy): Eukaryota > Metazoa > Arthropoda > Insecta > Diptera > Tachinidae > Linnaemya > Linnaemya tessellans. The sequence continues at coordinate 39,897,124 of OX637536.1, read as the reverse complement.
GACCATTGAGGATTCCCAAAGCAAGAAATAGGGTATAATAAAGAGGCCTTAAGAGGTTGAGAGACCAGAAGAATTTTAAGAATAATTAAGAAATATTTCTTCAGCAAAATTTAAGTTTTATGGCCTTTTAAGTTTTTATGGCGGCTAAGGAAATATATTATTAGTTTGATGCAACTCTTCTTTATATCGTTTCCATTCACGTATTTTCATCAGCAAATATTCTTTTCCTATTTCCCGTCTTATATTATAAATTTTTTTTTAAACATTTTCCATCCACGGAAAATCAGTTTTCAAATTATAAACAAATTTTATTTAACTACATCGTCTGTATCTTTCCAGAGATGGCGTGGACATTGACACCCTATTCACTACTGTTGGCATTCATCCCACGTACGCCGAAGAATTTACACGTCTTACTGTTACAAAGCGTTCCGGCTTAGATCCTGCTCCTCCCGCTTGCTGCAGTTAAATAAAAAATACTTCTTTTCAATTAAAATCCATTCCTATATCATAATTCTTTATGTTAACTTAGGGCCGATTTTACGTTGTATAAAAGAAATATCCATTTTTCGTTAATAAAAAGTTTCAGATATTGCATATACAATTATAAACAAGTAAAAATAAAAACTCTCTTTTTATTTTTATTAAAATTCGTTTTATTAAAATTTTAATTTTTATGGTATTTGGCTTAAGTAAAGAAAGAAAACAAAATTATTTTAACACGGTCGTTTCCAAAGAGTTGGCAGTAGCATGAAGGAATTTTCGTATTAATAACTTATATCACGGTGAGCAAAAAAGGACTGAGATAATTCGACAATGTTTAATCTGACGGATCAGAGTTTATTTAAGACATTTTTTTGCCCCAATTTAAAAACTCTATACAGGGTCACTCCGAAAAAGGCCGTGGGGGGACATTTCACCTAAATCATAAAAACTTAAAAACTAAATTTTCTTAGTACAGTCGACTCCGCTTTACTGGAAATAACCAAAACACAATTTTTTCAGTTATCCGATATTTTTCTCTAAAACGTAGTTCGGATTAGTGAAATTTTTCACAGTTAAGCGAACTGCTTGAAATCACTAAAACAATATTTTTTTAAATCAAATCTGTATATATTTTTTTTACGTCAATTTAACGTAAAAATTTTATTTAAAAAAAATTATTCATGGAATTATTCATTTTGTTGTTGAAATTTTTCACGAATTCCTTAAAAATTTCTAACCACTTGCATTGACAATATAATAGAAAAATACAATAAAGTACGTAAGAGCGAAAAGGACAAATACAATTTGCCAGTTAATTTCTTAACGCTAAAGCGGATTCGACTGTAGCTCAGTATAGAAAAAAAAATGTTTATAAGATCATTTAGGGGGAAAAGGCGGGTGGAGGGGTAGGGCAGAGAAAGCTCAGAAAAGTTTAAAAATTTTATTTTTAAAGAATGTAGGCTCAATCATTACAATTTGTTAAATATTTACACAATTTTTCTATGCAATATGTTACTTCAACGCCCACTAAAGGGGCGGGATTTAAAATTAGACTATAGAATGTTTTCCATGGACGAACGTATGAGCATTGTTATACCGTCTTCGATTACATCACTGATCAAGAATACATATATACATATATATACATATATATATATATATATATATATATATATATATATATACATATATATATATATATATATATATATATATATATATATATATATATATATACATATATATATATGCTCTATGAGGTCCAATTCTTTTTGGGTATTAAAACTGTATTCTGTCGGGGTCTCTCTGTCAAGGACCGTGGGGGAGACATTTCACCTTCGCAATAAAACTCTAAAAATAAATGTTTGGGATAATTAAATACAAAATTTAATTTTTTTATAGATTCATTTAGGGGGCGGAGGAAGTAGGGCAGAGTAGTACCAGATAAGGAAGCGGGGTCCAAAGATTAATTTATTTGATTTTATGACATAAAAATATATCATTTGCTTAACAAAATTACAAAAAAAAAAAATTTTTAATTATGTTGTTTTTTAGAGGTTGGTTTAGTTCTTCTTAAGGAAACTTTTTCCCCTCTGGACCGATTCAGCTGATTTACGAACTTGACCTGTGCTATCTTTCAAGATATATTTATACCAAATATCGAGAGTCTAGCTCTTTTCGTTTGGACTGAATCGTGATTTCCCCAGACGGACAGACGGACATGCTCAGATCGTCTTACATTTCATCACTGATCAAGAATATATAGACTTGATGGGGTCTCAGATAGATATTTCGCTGCGTTACAAACGGAATGACAAAGTGAATATACCCTCTAATTCTTTTTTGAAGGGTAGCCAGAGAAAAAATATCTATTTGCTACAACTTTTTTGCAGCCAAAAAATGTGTTGGCCTTGTTGAAGGTCTCAACTCATAAATATTGTTTAGAGGTATTTTAGTGCACTTTGGAATGCAGCGCAGTCGCTGCACTTAATTTCTTATTATTTTACGAAAAAGAGGAGACTGTGTCTGCTATCGCTGTTACTACTGTTTAGTGACTGAGTACGGAATTGAATATAGTTAACTAGTTCAGCCAACAGCACTCACATGGTGACTTATCGTTAATATTATTAGCAGCAATTTCAAAACAGATCAAAAGGCTTTTACGAGATTCCATAACAAAAATTATGAAATAGAATATCTTTACAAATATTAAAATTGAAATCTTATGAGAAGCATGTATTTTATTATATTGAACTATAGAATAGAAATATTTCAATGCAGTTATTAACCATAAGCGTTGCACTATGGGAGCCAACCCAGCAAACAATTGAACAAATGAATTTGAACTATTTTAGTAATGAACGATAAATATTTCACGAGCTGCAAAATAATTTTTATGAATTGTTGAATTAAAATTTCATATGATTATGAATTAAAAGAAGGTGAATATATTATATTTTAAGTCGAACTTTCGAACTAAATCTGATCAGTTAAGATTAATAGGTCAATTGTTCGAAATTTTGCTTCTAAAATCAGAAAGATATGATAAATATTCCAAGGCACCGAGGAAAGTAAGCTTGAGTTTTTAATTATTAAACTTACACAGCGGAGCAGAAAAGCTGTTTTCGAAAGCCGCTACACTTTGATCATCAGTACTCATGTGCATATTGTTTGTCACCACGTATAATATTTTTTGTATAAACAGCAGTAATAATTCAATTAATACGAAGCACTTTTCACATTTCTTTCCCCCCCCAAAAAGTCTAAACAAATTATGCTGAGAATAGATTTGACAATACAACAGTTCATTGAGCACAATGAAATTCCATGCTTCTTTTGGCATCGTTCCTTAAGGATAACAAAACAGTATATCTGTTGTTGAATTTTATAGTCATGTCCCTGTTAAATTATTAAAAATATTGCTTTGAATTCTACAAACAATTTGCTGGGCTCACTCAACTCATCCTAAAGGCTGCAGTTAGTTCTTAAGCACGCACTATACAATCAAAGTAATTCACTAACAGACATTTTTTCATACCTATACCTGTAGTCGCTCCTTGTCGATATTACAGAAACGTAATCAATAACACACACACAATTGAACAAAACTATTACTTTTTCCATACGTGATATTTAACAAAGAACGCATCAATTCATTATATTTGAATAGAAGGTATTCAAACGATTGTTGTGCGTGCCATTGCATTTTTATACTCTCCAAAAAAGAATTGAAAGGAATATTCACTTTGTCATTCCGTGTGTAACGCAGCGAAATATCCGTATAACACCCCATAAAGTTTATATATTCTTGATCTGTGATGAATTCTAAGACGATCTGGTCCTTCCGTCCGTCTGTGGAAATCACGATTCAGTCCAAACGAAAAGAGCTAGACTCTTGAAATTTGGCATAAATATATTTTAAGGCTTAGAGCAGGTTAAGTTCGAAGATGGGCTAAATCGGGCAAGAGGGAAAAAAGTTCCCCTAAGAAGAACTAAACCAACCCAGAAAAAACCACATAATTTTTAAAGTTTTTTGGTTATTTTGTTAAGCAAATGATATATTTTTATGTCAAATACGGTCCAACGGCTTAAACTTGGAGCCATTAAATAAAATAAAAATATTTTTGACCCCGCCCACTTCAGTGGGCGTTATTATAGGCAAAAATAGCATAAAAATTTAACAAATTGTTTTAGTTAAGCCTACATTTCTTAAAAATAACACTTTTAAGCTTTAATGACTCAGCTGAGACGAAACCTGATACTACTCTGCCCTACCCCCTCCTTCCCCTTCGCCCCCTAAATGACCCTACCAAAAAAATAAATTTTTTTTTAATTTTGTATATAATCATCCCAAACATTTATCTTTAGAGTTTTATGACTGCATGTTGCTGCCCTAGCCCCTCCTCCCCCTCTGCCCCCTAAATGACCCTATTAAAATTAAATAAAATTTTTTTTTAATTTTGTGTATAGTCATCCCAAGCATTTATTTTTAGAGTTTTATGTCTACCTGTTTCTGCCCTACCCTCTCTCCCCCTTTGCCCTCTAAATGACCCTATCAAAAAAAAGAAATTTTAATTTTGTATATAATTATCCCAAGCATTTATTTTTGGAGTTTTATGACAAAGGTGAAATGTTTCCCCCACAGCCCTTGCTAGAGCGACCCCGACAAAATACAGTTTTTATACCCTCCAAAGAGAATTGTGATGAAGTGTAAGACGGTCTAGCAATGCCCATACATTCGTCTGTGGAAAACATGATATTGTATATATTTGAACCCTGCCCCCTTTAGTGGGCGTTGACGTACGATATTATATTATAAAGGAACTCTGTCCCACCAAGTTAAACATTTCAAATTCACTTACTAAATATTTGGAGGGTATTTAAGATTCGACCCGGTCGAATACAACGTTTTTACTTGTTTAATGTCTGAAGTTTTAGCAAAGCGGTGACGCATAAGAAATGAGAATTTTGCTCCTTCCCAAAATTATTTAACCAAATGTCGACGAAACTTGGTTCCAACAAGAGGCCTCCACCTGCCGTTTAACAGCTTTTTTTCCAGAAAAAAAAAGATCTGTTCACTCGTCCACTATTGCAACAAAAAATAAAAAGTCCGAATTGACTACAAATTCAAATATATAAAAAATCATTTGTTAATTCGCAGATTTGAACTTAAGCCTGAATAATAATTCTTAGCTTAACAATTCAATTAATCCAAAAGTGCAAACAATTAACAACATTAATGTTTAAGTATTTAAAGTTCCATTGTAACACTATGAGTTTGAATGTAACCACGAGAGATAAAACAATTAGAACAAAAAACAAAACATAAAAATGTATACCAGTAACTAACTCATGAGGACGTTAAGTACATTTTGGCTAATTAAAATTGTTAACAAAAAATGAAATGAAATTTTCGAAGTCTTAAAAAGCAATTTTTATAAATTTTTATATCATTTTATTATTATTATGAAGACTTTATTCTATTTAAAAACAACTTTATTTTTTATCTTTTATGAGTTAAACGCTAACCTGGTTTTTTTTCTGCCCCAATAAAATATAGAATTATATCTTTATTATATTTACCGGTGAACAAATAGACGTCAATAGTTGTTTATTTAAACTGAGGAGATAAATTTTAAAAATGATTAAATAAACAAATTTCATACACGGGCTGAATTTAATTTTTATTATATTTTTTTTTAATTTTTATTCACACATCATTTTTATGCTTAGTAAATTTCAATTTTATGTGCTTGGGACTAAGACTTTTTGCAACTGCAGATGGCCCGAAGCAAACGTCAAACTATAACTTGGTATAGATAATATCTTTACTTAAGAAAAAAAAAAACATTGTAATAGACTAGAATAATAGTCGTGGTTCTAGAACTGTAGCAACCTGTCTAAATATGGACCGTAATAAATGGCATAGTTTTTGAAAAAAGCTTTGGGCAAAAAATCGATTGAAAACAAATTTTAGTCTTGCAATTTGGTTAACACTTGCGTTATCGTTTCCTCTAATGATTATATTTTCATTTCTCGTTAAGAAATTTGAACATTTTCAAAGAATCGGCAAGTTATTAGTTTCATCCCATTCTGCAAAAATTGAGCTTTTAGCATATCTCAACGTTGTGAGTTACTAAGAACCTTCACTGATTGCTATTGAGAGGTTGCCACTGTGTCTGAGACATGTGTGTGTGTGCATGTGCGTGAGTGAGAGAGTGTGTATGTGGGAGTATGTATGTGTTTTTTTTTATAGAACCGGAGGTGGTAATCTTCAAAAGATACTTATGTTCCATCATAAGCATACACGATTCACCATGACTGGTGCCTACGTACTAAACCCACCCCCTGTTTCCTTCGACCACTCCCCCTCCGCGGGACTGCCGCTAGGTATTACTGCGCGGAGGGCTGGTTAGCGATTTCGCTTCATCTTATGTACGCTCGTTCGATCTCTGTCTTTCCAGCCTTCGTAGTTCCTGCATAACTACAGATATATGGCGGTTGCACTCGTTCCATTTAATTTCGGAACCCACGGGGAGTAATATTCATTTCCCAAGGCCCCCTAAATCTCGGGCAGCAAAATAAAACGTGCTGAGCGTCCTCATCTTCTTCAACACAGTTTGGACATGTTGGGGATCTATCGTGCCCAAATTTGTGCAGATATTTCCTGAAACAACCATGTCCACTCAAGAACTGCGTCATATAAAAGTTGGGCTCGCAGTGTTGTGCCTCCAGCCAGGGAATTATGATGGGCAGAAGATAATAAGTCCATCTGCCCTTCGAACTGCATCCCATCTAGCCTGCCATCTGCAGATAGAAACACTCCTTTCCTCTCTCCTTATTGTAGCAATTTGCCCTGGATCCTCAAGACGACGGAAGTAGATTCGCCTCATTTCATCCGCCAGTATATCTATAGGTATTGCTCTTGCTAATACCATTGCTGCGTCATCGGATATTGTCCTGAAACCACTTATTTGTCTTATTGCACTTAGACGGTACACCGAAGACAATTTTCTTCTTGTCGTCTCCTCGGAAAGTGCTACAGACCATACTGGGCAGGCATATATTATTATCGAGGTCACAACCGACGATATTACCCTTCTTTTAAATGACATTCAATCCTTTCGACTGCCGCATTTGCCTTCACCTCCACCTCCTCCACGGTTTTTGCCACTGAGACTATGGCAATGTCGTCCGCAAAGCCAATAATGGACGTCTTATCCGGTAAGGATAGTCGCAGTATTCCATCATACATTATGTTCCAGAGCAGAGGGCGAAGAATAGAACCTTGCGGTGCACCTGCAGTGACTGTATATTCTTCTTCGCCATCATCGGTCACATACAAAACTTTCCGATCCCGAAAGTAGTCGTTTACCAAATTCATTAGGTACGACGGCGTACCCATAATGAAAAGGGCCTTGGCAATATTCCCCCAATTCACGGAATTAAATGCATTTTGAATATCCAGGGTGTCCACCGAGCAGTATTCCTTGGAACCAAATCTCCATCTTCCGCCTTCTATTGCGTCTTCTGCTATGTCTACTATTTTCCTAATCGCATCTACAGTGGAACGGCCTTTCCTAAATCCATACTGCAGGTCGGAGGGAGCACCTCTGGCTTCAGCGCAAGCTAGAAGTCTATTGTATATAATTCGCTCGAGAACTTTACCCCTCGTGTCAAGGAGACAGATTGGGCGATACGAAGATGGCTCACCCGGAGGCTTGCCGGGTTTCGGGATAAGGGCCAAGGTGTTTATCACGGTTGCGATAGCTTTGCGCTCAAAATTAGCGAGAAGTTGTAACTCCAAATGAATTGATTGACCGTTAATGAAGTACAAGTATTGCGACCACAATATACGACACTGCGCAATAGTAAGCAAACCGTGCAAAAAATATTTTCAAATTATTCAACGCCTAAAAGTATATTTTGCAACTCGTATTACGGTTGTTTTGCTTTTGTGACGATGTTTGAAAAATTCCAATTAATTTACCATTTCGCAAGTTCTTTGGCACGTTCATGAACATTCGAGAACACTCTACGACAAGTTATTAGTTTAATTTTTTTATTTTTGCCACTACGAAACAATACATTTGCATGTATTTTTGCATCTAAGTGCGCCCTCCTCATCCTCTACCCGTTCTCTTTATAATCTTTTTACCTTTTCATTAAACATCTTGATGTGTGGAATATATTTTATAGTAGTTTTTCTCAGGGATCGTAACGGTCATAAGTTTTATTTTAGGAATCACATTTTAGGATTAACATTTTAAATGTTTTTTCCTGAATTTTATTTATCTCTCAGCAAATAAGAGTTATTTTCTGATAACACAATATAAAAATCAATATTAATTCCCCAGCAAATTAAAGTAATATTTTTATTTGTATTTTTTCCTATGAGACTAATTGATCTTATAGATTTAATATCATGCATTTCTATATCTCTTAACACCGCTCCTTCGGCCAGGCGTACATCATCAAGTTCTTCATTTCCAGGAAAAAATAAAACTAGAGATACATATAACTTCAATTTTCTGACGAACACATAAAAATCAAGAAATAACTTTTATTTTCTGGGGAAATAATAAAAATCGTGAAAAAACTTTTACTTTTTGAGGAATATATAATATGAAAAAATAACTTTTATTTTCTGACGAACAAAAAATCAAGAAATAACTTTAATTTTCTGAAGAATAAATAAAAATGAAAAATAACTTTTATTTTCTGAGGAATAAATCAAAATCAAGAAATAACTTTTATTTTTTGAAGAATAAATATAATGAAGAAATAGATTTTATTTTCTGAAGAATTAACAAAAATCAAGAAATAACTTTTATTTTCTGCGAAATAAATAAAAATCAAATATTAACTTTAATTTTCTGAAGAATATATAAAAATGAAAAATATCTTTTATTTTCTTAGGAATAAATCAAAATCAAAAAATAAACTTTATTTTCTGAAGAATAAATAAAAATTAAGAAATAATTTTCTGGGAAATAATAAACATTGAAAAATAACTTTTATTTTTTCAGGAATAAATAATATGAAAAAATATTTAACTTTCATTTACTGACCAACAAATAAAAGTCAAGAAATAACTTTTATTTTCTGAAGAATTAACAAAAATCAAGAAAAAAACGTTTAATTTTCTGAGGATAAATAAAAATCAAAAAATAACTTTTACATTTTGAAGAATAAATAAAAATGAAAAACAACTTTTATTTTCCGAGGAATAAATGAAAATCAAATAATAACTTTTATGTTCTGCGGAAATAATAAAAATCGAGAAATAAGTTTTATTTTTTGAAGAATAAATCAAATGAAAAAATATCTTTTATTTCCCGACGATCAAATAAAAATCAAGAAATAACTTTTATTTTCTGCGGAATAAATGAAAATCCAGAAATAAATTTTATTTATTTTTTCTTTCTGAGGAATAAAAAAAAATAAAACAACCTTTATTTTGTGAGGAATTATTAATAAAAACCAAAGAATTAATTTGATTTTCTGAGAAATAAATAAAACTCAAGAATAACTTTTATTTTCTGAGGAATTGATAAAAATCAACAATTAACTTTAATTTACTGGAGAATAAAAGGAACTCAAAAAAACTTTTATTTTCTGTGAAATAAATAAAGTTTAGCAAATCAATTTGTTTTCTAATAAAACTTAAACAAATAAAAATTAATGAATTTTTAGTAAAAATTTAGCAATTTTTAGATGGACTACAAAACTTTACTTTCGTGTACTGCTTGTGCGCTTCTCTTTCTCTTTTTCAGTTTAAATTTGAAAAATAGTCGGTATTTGCGATCCCTGCTTTTTCTTTCCCTGTTCAGATTTTTCATTTTGTTCCTTTTTTTATTTATTTATTTATTGCTATTTTTTCTGCTTCATATGGTTATTGTTTTATTAAATAACAATATGTTTGTAACTATTGGATTATTTTTCTGGTTCGTACACTGCGAAAAATTAAAAGCAATTTTCCTTTCACCGGGCATGTCCTAGAAGATGAGAAATTAAGGCATAACAGGGAGAATACAGCCGGTAAAAGTTCGGGAGAGAGAGGCAATTAAAAATAGTTGTTAGACAAAACTTTTCTTGTTAAATACTCATTTCTCAAGATCATATTTTTGTTTAGTGTATGCAATCTTTGAAAATACAACCTTTTTACAGTGTCTTGCATAACTGTAGTAAGAAGAAACAGTAAAGTTGAAAATAAGCTAAAATAAGTTAAACAAATTGGAGAATTTACTGATATTTGGATAAGTTAAAATTTATCAATCGGCTCTAATATGCAAGTTAATAATATGATTTTCAATATGTTTGTTTAGTTTAATTTCATTTTCATATTTTATTCGTATGTCTTAAATGGAGAAATCCTTGAAGTTAAATTTCTCTAGAGAAAAAAGTACAATACAGATTTATCCGCGAAGTCACAGAACTGAATAAAAAATTATAAAACTAAAAATAACATTGAATATGACAGTAATTTTTGCTGTGGCCGTACAAGCACGGAACATGCCGAAAGTCCTGGACGTCCTCTTGAAGTCTCTACAATCGAAATTGAATTGGAAAGTTACATGATATGATTTTAGCCGATCGGAGATTGAAAGTGAGAGACATCGTGGAAGCTATAGGCGTCTCTTAATGCTCATTGGTTTCAGAAGTTCTCTGCAAGATGGATCCTGCGTTTGCTTACAATTGAGCACTGCACACAAGTGAAGTTTCCATGGCAAAGATTCACGAATTGGGCTACGGGGTGCTTCCTCATTTGCCCCTAATGACCACTTGTTGTTTCCAAACTTGATGAAATGGCTGGGCGGGAAGAGATTTGACACTAACGACGAAATCATCTCACAAAAAAATGGCTCGTCAATTAATACTTTTCGCCAGAGATACAAAATTGGAGGAATATTCGGCTCAGTGTATAGAACTGAAGGGAGGATAAGTTGAAAATAAAATAAATTTTTATACACAAAACTGTATTTCATTCAAAGAGTCACGGACTTATTGAAAAACCCTCGTATATCACAACTTTAGAGAGACCAGAGTCTGAACTAGGAAGTCAACCCATAACCTTCGCACTGGTAGACTGGCTCACTACTGACTATCCTACCGAGGCATTAGAAAAGCACTTTAAGAAATTTCCATTATAGGGAAAATTTGGTGATAACTTCGGCAATACTATTTTGGTAAACAGCTTAAATTTTCATTTCGCATGGTACAACTAATTTTCTGTATCACTGTAAATGTTTTCCTTATCAACACGCTTTCTTTCATTACAGTAATGAAGCCATGGCAACTCAGACAAAATAATAATAATTTTTTTTTGCACGTTTCACACTCTTGAATGGGCATGATTTTTCTTCTTTTTATACCCTCCAACACAAAATTGGAGGGTATATTTATTGTGTCATTCCGTTTGTAACGCAGCGAAATATCCATCTGAGACCCCATAAACTATAAATATTCTTGATCAGAAATCTAAGACGAACCGAGCATGTCCGTCCTTCCATACATTCGTCTGTGGAAATCAGGATTCAGTCCAAACGAAAAGAGCCAGACTCTTGAAATTGGGTATAAATATATCTTGAAGGAGAGCATTGGTAAAGTTCGTAAATGGGCTGAATCCAGCCAGAGGGAAATAAGTTCCCCTAAGAAGAACTAAACAAAACCCAAAAAAACAACATAATTTTTAAAGTTTTTTTTTTTGTAATTTTACTAAGCAAATGAAATATTTTTATGTCAAAGAAGGTCAAACGCGTTAAACTTGGAGTCATAAAATAAAAAATAATAATTTTTGGACCACGCCCCCTTTAGTGGGCGTTATTATATGCAAAAATAGTGTAAAAATTTAACAAATAAAGGTTGTTTTTTTATGAAGTTTTTTTTATACGAATCACTCTGTTGTCTGACAGCTGTTTTGACAATTTAAAGTGACGTCTCTGCTCAGTATTGTTTGGCAAATCATCATGAACAGGTTAACTCCAGAACAACGCTTCCAAATCGTGGAAAGTTATTTTCAAAAACAGTTTTCAATTAAAAATGTTTATCCGCTTTTTTACCGCAAAAATTCTCTTCAGGGATGAGGCGCATTTTTGGTTGAATGCGAAAATTGCCGTATTTGGAGCCAAGATAATCCACACGCCGTTCAAGAATTACCAATGCATCCCGATAAATGTACTGTTTGGTGCGGCCTATGGGCTGGTGGAATCATCGGTCCTTATTTCTTTAAAAATGAGGAAGGACGACGCATTACCGTGAATGGAAATCAATACAGAATCATGATCAATGAATTTTTGGTGCCAAAACTTCAAGATATGGATGTAAACGAAATGTGGTTTCAACAGGATGGTGCCACTTGTCATACTGCGGGCGAAACAATGGACTTATTGAAAGAACATTTCAACGACAACATTATTTCGAGAAATGGACCGGTGAATTGACCTCAGTGTTCGTGTGATTTGACGCTACTCGATTATTTTTTGTGGGGATACTTGAAATCATTGGTTTACGTGGATAAACCAGCAACGATTGCTGCTTTGGAAACCAGTATTCAACGTGTCATTGCTGAAATACGCCCTCAAATGCTTGAAAAGGTGGTCGAAAATTGGACCTCCAGAATGACGTTCGTGCAAAATAGTCGTGGTGGCCTTATGCCCGAAATTATATTTAAATGTTAAATGACAAGAAATTATCTACCAAATAAATAATTTTTTTTTGCCATTTCATAATTTGGCATGTGTTTTATTTAAATTTCAAATCAGCAAGCTCTTATAAAAACACCCTTTAGTTTTACTTAAGCCTACATTTCTTAAAAATAAAATTTTTAAGCTTTAATGACGCAGCTGAGACGTAATTTGATACTCATCTGCTCTACCCCCTCATTCCCTTTTGCCCCCTGAATTAACCTACAAAATAAATTAATTTTAATAAACTTTACATTTAATTATTCCGAATATATATTTTTAGTTTTTTATGGCAAAGGTGAAATGTCTCCCCCAGGGCCCTTGCTAGAGAGACCCCGACAAAATACAGTTTTTATAACCTCCAAATAGAATTGAACGATTGAAAGTATATATATTCTTTATCAGTGATGAAGTCTAAGACCATCCCATACGTTCTTCTGTGGAAAACATGATATTGTATATTTTTGAACACCGCCCCATTTAGTGGGCGTTGACGTACGATATTATATAAAGAAACTCTGTCCCACCAAGTTAAACATTTTAAATTCACTTACTAAATATTTGGAGGGTAATTAAGATTCGACGTGGTCGAATATAACGTTTTTGTTTTTTATAAATTTTTATAAAATTCCATTCACTTCTGTCGTCTGCCTTGTTTGCATTCATTTTACTCAATTTTCTTTTTTAGCTTGTAGTTTTTTTTTTTTTGCCAAATTACTCTTCAAAACTAATTAAACACAATTTTCGCACCAAAATCAGTAAAAGAATTGATCAAAATGTGTATTTTTTTTTTATAATTAAAAGAAAAGTGAGTCCAATAGTTTAATTTTATAGCTGAATTTTCTTACTACGACTATGAAATGCCAATTCGATAATAATTATTTTCTATAATGAGACAGTCATGCTACAAGAGAATTTATTAGTTTTTTAACTACTAAAAAAATGCAATCTTAGCTCATTTATAACAATAGGCTATTAATAAATTGCAATAAATTGAGATTATCTCTTTACCTGTTGGTATAATCAAATCCATAATTAATCGATTAATACTTTATGCCCAACACTAACTAACACAAGCCTGCAGCAAGGCATTTAACACCAACTAAATGATGACTGCTATCGATTTTAAATGAATATTTAAAAATTATTTGATGGAGACAAAAAGACTGTGCAGCCAGTACAAAATTTATAAACAAACAAGCAAAACAGTTAAACCGGCAATCAGTGATACACAAATATATTCAGGGCAGCAAGTGATGCCAATGACGAGGCTTACTCGAAGGCAATCAAATTTGAAATGCAGTCACTTTGAAGGATAACGATGACGATAATGATTACATTGTTTGAGCTGGTGACAATGGCCATCGTGGCAATAATCATTGAATCATTTTTGGTTTCGTTTCGTAAAAGGTCACAAACATATGAAAAGTATGTGTGAGAATGACACACAGCATGAGTGTTTGAATTGAATATTGCAATGACAATTTCTTTAGCTTCAATGATTTTTGGTGCCATGGAAATACCACATACTGGAAAATAGCTAGCTGACCTGTTTGAATAATTTTGTGTGCATCGTTATAAATACAAACATCAGCGGGTGTTACATTGTGAGATAGTTCGAAGAAATGCTTTGGAAAATGAGGGCTATTATACAACTATTTGTCAACGTCATGAGAAAGATAATTTAAAAGAAATAAAAATTTTATATTCGACCGGGTCGAATCTTAAATATCCTCCAAATATTTAGTAAGTAAATTTAAAAATGTTTAACTTGGTGGGACAGAGTTCCTTTAAGACATTTTTCTGTGCCCAATTTTATATCTCTATTTTGACAGATCCCATTCCAGGAAGGGCCGTGGGGGAGACGTTTCACCTGTGCAAGATAAGAGAACATCTCAGCAAATTGTTCAATATTTTCACTATTTTTGCATATAATATCGTAAGTCAACGCCCACTAAAGGGGGTGGGGTCCAAAATTAGCCTACATCAAGTTTTATATCTCAATTTTATATCTCTATTTTGACAGATCCCATTCCAGGAAGGGCCGTGGGGGAGACGTTTCACCTCTGCAAGATAAGAGAACATCTCAGCAAATTGTTCAATATTTTCACTATTTTTGCATATAATATCGTAAGTCAACGCCCACTAAAGGGGGTGGGGTCCAAAATTAGCCTATATCAAGTTTTCCACCGACGAACGTATGGGCACTGCTAGACCATCCTGGACTTCATCACTGATCAAGAATATATATGTATATAGTTTATGGAGTCCAATTCTCTTTGGAGAGTATTAAAACTGTATTTTGGATTGGTCGCTCTGGCAAGGGGCGTGAGGGAGACATTTGACCTTGCCATAAAACACTAAAAATAAATTATGTATGAATTTCTATTTTATTAGTCCAACTTTCTTTATCGAAATTATATTACAGAATGTAATTTCTTTCAACGGGCTCAAGTTCAAATCTACGAAACTGCATATTAAAAAAAAAGATATAATATAATAATTTGCAGTTTCGCAGATTTGAACTTAAGCCCGTTGAAAAAATTACTAAAAATTAATGTTTGGGATAATTAAGTGTAAAATGATTTTTTTTTAAAGGTTCATTTAGGTGACAACGGAGTGACGGAGGTATTAGGGCAGGGGAGGACCAGGTTACGTCTCAGCTTCGTCATTAAAGCTTAAAAATGTTATTTTTAAGGAATTCAGGCTTGAGTAAAACAATATGTTAAATTCTTACACTATTTTTGCATGTACTAACGCCCACTAAATAGGGCGGGGTCCAAAATTAGCCTATGTCAAGTTTTCCACCGACGAACGTATGGGCACTGCTAGACCATCCTGGACTTCATCACTGATCAAGAATATATATAGTTTATGGAGTCCAATTCTCTTTGGAGAGTATTAAAACTGTATTTTGGATTGGTCGCTCTGGCAAGGGCCGTGGGGGGAGACATTTGACCTTTGCCATAAAACACTAAAAATAAATTATGTATGAATTTCTATTTTATTAGTCCAACTTTCTTTATCGAAATTATATTACAGAATGTAATTTCTTTCAACGGGCTCAAGTTCAAATCTACGAAACTGCATATTAAAAAAAAAGATATAATATAATAATTTGCAGTTTCGCAGATTTGAACTTAAGCCCGTTGAAAAAATTACTAAAAATTAATGTTTGGGATAATTAAGTGTTAAATGAATTTTTTTTTCGAAAGGGTCATTTAGGCGACAAAGGAGTGGGGAGAAGGTGTTAGGGCAGGGGAGGACCAGGTTACGTCTCAGCTTCGTCATTAAAGCTTAAAAATTTTATTTTTAAGGAATTCAGGCTTAAGCAAAACAATTTGTTAAATTTTTACACTATTTTGGCATGTTATAACGCCCACTAAAGAGGGCGGGGTCCAAAAATTATTTTTTTATTATTTTATGGTTCCAAATTTATCGCGTTGGACCTTCTTCGAGGTACAAATATATTATTTGCTTAAGAAAACCACAAAAAAGAAAAAACGTTAAAAATTATGTTGTTTTTTAGAGGTTAGTTTAGTTCTTCTTAGGGGGGAGCTTTTTCCCCTCTGGACCGATTCAACCCATTAACAAGAATGACCTGTGCTATGCTTCAAAATATATTTATACCAAATTTCTTCAAGAGTGTGGCTCTTTTCGTTTGGACTGCATCGTGATTTCTACAGACGGATAAGCGGACGGGCGGACGTGGCCAGATCGTCTTAG
The DNA here is from genome assembly GCA_951800035.1 of Linnaemya tessellans. NCBI lineage: Eukaryota > Metazoa > Arthropoda > Insecta > Diptera > Tachinidae > Linnaemya > Linnaemya tessellans. Next base: position 39,880,727 of record OX637536.1, on the reverse strand, counting down.
ATTTCATCAATGATGAAAAGTATATTTACTTTAGGCGGTCTCACATGGATATTTCGCTGCGTTACACAGGGAATGGCAAAGTGAATTCACCCTTCAATTCCTTTTTGGAAGGTGTAAAAACGGACACTTACCTGCTCCTTGTGGACAACAATTAACTATTTCTGACTGCCTGGGAATGTTCTCCAAGCCCTTAAATATAGCAAGAGGCTCTTAGAAATTGTCCACTTCTGATAAAAAGGAGTGCTATTTTTGATATTTTCTTGACGTCATAGTGACAAATAGTTACAGAATAAAGGGGAATAATAATAATAAATGATCAATATTCTGTTAAAAAGGTATTTTTTCAATTTGTTTAACAACTTTTTAAGAAAATTTATTAAGTATTTCGTAATAAGTATTTAAAGGGTGTTTTTATAAGAGCTTGCTGATTTGAAATTTAAATAAAACACATGCCAAATTATGAAATGGCCAACAAAAAATTTTTATTTGGTAGATAATTTCTTGTCATTTAACATTTAAATATAATTTCGGGCATATGGCCACCACGACTATTTTGCACAAAGGTCATTCTGGAGGTCCAATTTTCGACCACCTTTTCAAGCATTTGAGGGCGTATTTCAGCAATGACACGTTGAATACTGGTTTCCAAAGCGTCAATCGTTGATGGTTTATCCACGTAAACCAATGATTTCAGGTATCCCAAAAAAAAATATTCGAGTGGCGTCAAATCACACGAACACGGAGGCCTAGTCACCGGTCCATTTCTCGAAATAATGTTGTCGTTGAAATGTTCTTTCAATAAGTCCATTGTTTCGCCCGCAGTATGACAAGTGGCACCATCCTGTTGAAACCACATTTCGTTTACATCCATATCTTGAAGTTTTGGCACCGAAATTTCATTGATCATGATTCTGTATCGATTTCCATTCACGGTAACGCGTCGTCCTTCCTAATTTTTAAAGAAATAAGGACCGATGATTCCACCAGCCCATAGACCGCACCAAACAGTACATTTATCGGGATGCATTGGTAATTCTTGAACGGCGTGTGGATTATCTTGGCTCCAAATACGGCAATTTTGCTCGTTGACACATCCATTCAACCAAAAATGCGCCTCATCACTGAAGAGAATTTTGCGATAAAAAAGCGGATAAACATTTTTAATTGAACACTGATTTTGAAAATAAATTTCCACGATTTGGAAGCGTTGTTCTGGAGTTAACCTGTTCATGATGATTTGCCAAACAATACCGAGTAGAGACGTCACTTTAAACTGTCAAAACAGCTGTCAGACAACAGAGTGATTCGTATAAAAAAAAAAACTTCATAAAAAAACACCCTTTATATCTTTCTAGTCTTGTTATTTACATTTCCCCATCTTGTTTCTTAAGATTTGTACGGAATAATATTTGCTTTTTATGTCTTTATTATATATGAGGTCATAAAATATTTGACACAATTTCCAACACCTCTGATATAAACACCTATTGCTAACACTCACACATTTTTTATGGGTTGGACACAATAGCGTTCTGTGGTTATCTCGTAGAGATTGAAAGTAACATCATTATCATTAGCAAACACATACATCATCATTAGCATAAAGCGTGTAGTGAAAAAAAAACGAAAAATGCTCATGGTTGCATGACAAACGTTTCATTCATTCTATTCTGTCACATGAGTATTAATAACGTTGACAAGCTTTATTGACTAAAAGACGATGTGCATGTGCAAAAGAATAGGGAATGAAAATAACGAAATGTAATTAAAATGTTTCCAAAATGAAAAAAAAAAATAAACTGTTACGGTCATGCATGCTGCAGCATGATTTTCTCTTACATGCAACACACACACACACATGGATTTATGATGTAGCTGACAAATCGATGATATGCAACTTTCACTAATCAAATTTCAATGATGGCAATCATAGAATATCAATCACAAATACATTTAGCATTATAAATACGGTGACCATTCGTTCTCTTTTTAAGAATCGAGTACTTTTTTCCACGATGTCATTTGAAATTAAAGAAAATTAAAGCGCTCTTTTTTTAATTGATTTATCCTTTAAAGTAATTTTTTTTTACTATTAGTTTCTTTTCTTGAAGCTTCCAAATTAAAAGTTGTATTTTCTTTAAACCCTAAAATTTAATATCATCAATGCAATAGATATTATAACCATCCACTGGACTGTGCAGAACTTAAATAGTTTTTATCAAATAAAAATAATATTTTTGGCCATATTTTATTTATTGAAAAAAATTAATATATGCAAGTATAGAGTCCGCCAAATAAATTTTTTTTTGAAAATGCTATAAAAAAACTACTAAATATTTTCTCAAATTTCTTTTTTTATTTGAAAGTGCAATCCTTCCGGTTAATAATGGAAAATAATTTCATTCAAATGGCTGCCTCGGCTGGCCATGCAGTAGCCTACACGATCGGTCCAATTTTTAAGCACATTATCGATTGTGTGCAGCTGTATTTCACCAATGGCTTCACGAATATTGTCCTTTAAAGCGTCAATTGTCTCTGGCTTGTCGGCGTAACACTTATCTTTGACGGCACCCCACAAATAATAGTCCAACGGTGTCAAATCGCAGCTCCGAGGTGGCCAAACGACATCAGCTCTGCGGCTGATAATGCGATCTGCAAAAACAGGGCGCAAAACATCGAGTGTAGCTTCGGCTGTGTGGCACGTAGCGCCGTCCTGTTGAAACCAAATGTTGCCAATATCCTCCTCTTCAATTTTTGTGAACAAAAATTCGTTCAACATGGCCCGATAACGATCGCCATTGACTGTAACGGCCATTTTCGAAGAAAAATGGCCCAATTATGCCTCTGGACCAAAATCCGCACCAAACAGTGACTCGTTTTGGGTGCGTCGGCTTTTCTATGAATGCGTGCGGGTTTTCTGTGCTCCAAATGCGACAATTTTGCTTGTTTACATACCCGCCAAGAGTAAAATGAGCTTCATCGGAAAATATGATTTTTTTTGCCAAAATCGGCATGTCCTGTAAGTCGATCGCAGACCCACTTAGCGAAGCGTATACACAACCATATTCGCTCAGCGGAAGGATAAAACTAATTATCTGTCAAATCAGACATGAGCTAAGTGTTACCATTCACGAAATAAACACTAGTTGAAAAAAAAACGTTAGATGGCGGACCCTTTACAATAAAATTACCTACAATTTATTACAAATTTTATTACATTTCGAAATGTCCTTATTTTTCTTGCAACACATGGTCACCGTAATTATAAATAACTTGATTATTGAAAAGTCATTGAAAGTTGTCTGTTAACAATTTTAGCATATTTATCAGTGTCAGGGAAGTGTAGATACAATTAACAGACAACAAGTGGCAGAGAGAATGAAAGGCAGAGAGAGAGAGAGAGAGAGAGAGCGAGCGAGAGAACGAGGAACATTGATATTAACAGCGTTGTCATAACTTTTTCAAAAAAAACTGCAACTTTAGAAAAAAAAACTGGTTTTCACGTAAAAAAACTGCACATAAAAAATTCACAAAAATATATAGTTTTTTTCATATTTTTTTATTAAAACAAAAACATAACACAAAACATAAAACATACATAGAAAAACACAAGGCATATCTATCTAACAGGTACAACCATTTCTACAAAAAAAGAACACTTATTGTAGAAACTACCTTAACAGTTGCAAAAATCGTTAAACGACACTACTAAGTTTGACGTTTTATCAGGTTAGGCAAGTGAGCTCGTGCTCCCATCTGCAATATATGTACACCTTGGTAAAATTCAACTTGCTTTGTGGTCAGGGGTGCAAAAAGATGTATGTGATAATTACATACTCGTATAAAAAAGTATAGTTAAACCTTGCCACTGTTATATTAAGCAAATGGGGTAAAATTATGGTTTCAGAAATTGGAATTAAAATAACAAAATTAAGAGTAAAAAAGTAAAATGTAAAAACTGCAAAATCTGCACAATTTACAGAAAAACTGGTTTTTAAAGAAAAAAACTGCAAAACTGCTCAATGCTTAGAAAAACTGTCAAATGCAGATAAATCTGCACATTTGGCAACGCTGGATATTAAGCAAATCAAAAATCCTATAGAAGTTTTAACTCCTGCGTTTCAAGCAAAATTTATTTTTACAAAGAGTTTTCTGCAGAATGTTTAACTTATTATGAAAAGTCCAACCGAGATATTAAAGCTGCCGCATGTAACCAAAATTTCGTATCGAAATGAGGCTGTAGAGTTTATATTTTGCTTTGGTTTCTTGTGCTGTCAAACTATTGTATTTTTCTCTGATCTGCATTAGTGCATGTTGTAGGACTGTTGCAGTCAGGAATGAATAAAAAAGCAAGTGAGAACGTTATATTCGTCCGGATCGAATCTTAAATACCCTCCAAATATTTAGTAAATAAAAACTCTATTTTGTCGGCGTCACTCCGGGTGGGTCCGTGGGAGACATCTTACCTTTGGCAGAAAACATAAAAAAAAACTTTTTGGGGTTATTAAGAGTAAAAAAAAAATATTTTTTTTTTGTTGATAGGGTCATTTAGGGGGCAAAGGTGGGCGGAGGATAGGTCAGAGGAAGATCAAAGAACATCTCAACTTCGTCATATAAGCTTTAAAATTAAATTTTTACGGAGTGTAGGCTTAAATAATACAATTTGTTAAATATTTACAAAATTTTCTCATGTAATATGTTACTTCAACGCCCACTAAAAGAGGCGGGGTCTAAAAATGGATTTTCCTGATTTTCTGGGTCTAATTTATATCTTCTTTGACATGAAAATGTATCATATGCTTTTTAAGATTACAAAAAACTTTAAAAATTATGTTGTTTCTTAGAGGTTGGTTTAGTTCGTCCTATGGGAAACTTTTTCCCTCTGGTACGATTGAGCCCATTTACAAACCTGATCTGTGCTATTCTTCAAAATGTATTTTTACAAAATGTCAGGGGTATCGCTCTTTTCATTTGAACTGAATCGTGATTTCCACAAACGAACGGACGAACATGGCCAGACCGTCTTAGATTTCATCACTGATCAAGAAGGACTCTCCGCGTCATAGTCTCGTGTTCTACTACTTCAGCCAAGAGCACGCTGCGTTACACATGGAATGACAAGTGCATCGTCCATGCAGCACCGCATTTCAGTTTTCAGAACATCAGTTTTTTATAGTTTGTTCACGTAACTCCGATCTTTGAAATAGCCTCAGAGAAAATAATTTGGCTGCATTAAAACACAACCATGAGGCGGTCAATTCACATCCTAAAATCGAGAAGTTACGCGATCGGTAAAATTTTCTTTCAATAAGTTAATTGTTTGGCCGGCTGCGAAACCAAGATCACTGATATCAACATTAACCAATTGTGGCCATAAAAAATCGGCTATCGCCGTTTGGTAGCGGACAGAAATCACGGTAATGCGTTTCCTTGTACATTTTCGAAAAAATACAGGACGATAATGATGCCGCAAGACCACAAACCGCACAATACGGTCGCTTTCTTTGAATGGAATGGTTTTGCGAGAGCATTTTTGTGGATTTTGTGAGCTCCATATGCGACAACTTTGGTTTACACAACCGACCCTATAGCAAAAATTAGCCGGCGAAGTAAACTGTTGAAATAGCTACAAAAACAACTGTCTATCTTCTCATCTTTCCTAATCTGTCCCCTCAATACTATCCCCTCGTTTTCAGTTCCGGCGCAATGAATTGCATATATAGGGGTCATCCCTTGAGTGCTGGTCCAAGATAAAAAAAAAGGTCTGGTCTGATCACTAAAAATGATTTTTGTTTTCATTAATTTTTTCCAACAGCCAATTCACAAACGTTGGACACCAACTGTGGCTGGCCGGTTTTAATTCTTGAACGAGTTGATCTTTGTAAGCGTGAAGATGAAGATCTTCTTGCAAAATGTAGCGCAAACTCCCTCTAGTGATGCCCAATTGCTGCGAACGTAGAAGAGTTGATGTCTCAACAGTTTTCTGTACAGCGTCTGTATTTCCATCACTACGGCCACTATGAGAATAGTGTTTTGGTCTATTGCCAACAACAGTTGCGTGAACCTCGAATTTAGTGATTGAATTACGCCCAGCGGTCTCAGAAGGAGCCTCATTACGAGGAAAAGCTGCTTGAATTTTACGAAGTGATACAGTAAAATTTATCCCATATTGATAGTAAATTTTCACAATTAAAATTCTTTATTGAAAAATTCAACTATCCATTATTAAAATTTTCCAAGCTTTTGCTAAATCATAGTTAAAGGATAACGGCACAAGCCTTGACATTTCATCATTTGACAGCCAATTTACTTCCTAACCTCAAATTTGCCCACAAAATATTTACTTTATATAAAAATGCTGGCAATGAATTCAGTGTAGCGAAAATGTGATTGCACATAAGCGAAATGCGCTGTTAATTAGTTATTTCAAGCCTGATCGGTTTTTTTTCAAAGCTTCATGGCTTCTAAGAAAAATTGTCATTAAAAATTAAAAAATATTTCAATATTATTTATTACAATATTTCCTGGAAAGTGTTAATGCTTTGATGCAATCAATTTATTGGAAACAGTTCATTTGCAAGAAATTTGTACTTTCAAATTTTAAGCCAAAATAATTACATTAAAAGCAACTTTCTATAACAATTGGTTTTAACCCATATCGTCCCAGAGATTTTCTTTCGAATAAGTTTATAAAACTTCGTTAAATGGTAAATTGATGCCAGAAAATACGAATCAGTCCGAATTTTTTTAAAAAATTTTTTTTTTATATTTTCATTAACATTTTTTTTTTACCAATTTCCATTAAAGATTTTTTAAAAAATTTTCATTAAAATTTTTTTTTTAAATTTTCATAAAAAATTTTTGTAAATATTTTCCATAAAAATTTTCATTCAAAATTTTTTTAAAAATTTTTATTAAAATTTTTTTAAAAATTTTCATTAAAACTTTTTTAAAAATTTTCATTAAAATTTTTTTTAAAAATTTCATTAAAATTTTTTTAAAAAGAGTCATTAAAATTTTTTTTTTATATTTTCATTAAAAAGGATATGTTCTTAGTCTGTCCTAAGCAGGGAAAAAATTCAAGTGCTTCAAATTTACTGTTCGAAAAATCGAACACTGGGACGAAATGGGTTAATGTTATTATTAATAATAGCAAATGTTATTTCGATGGAATTATAATCAGAAAAATGTTTAAGTATTTTACGGCAAACTTATTTCAGAGCAGCAAAATTTTATATTCAAATTCAATTCCTGCAAAACACTTAACCACATATACGAAGATACGAGGACTGTTTGAGCATTCGCAGCATTGCAGCCATTAACCACGATCTATTTATGGAATTTTGTCAAGTTGATTCATTTAGTTGGTGTTTGACAGCCCTTCAAAGCCGACAAATTTGTGAATTTTAAAAAATTTGGGAAAAAGGTGAATTCCGTTTGTTATTTAAGCATTATTTTTTGGGCAACGACGCCATCACTGAAGCCAGAGAAAGACTTGCTAAAGACTATGGGATCTCTACACCATCGATTTCAATAGTTAAGAAGTTTTTTACTGCGTCACTTTATTGCCGTACGTTGGGATGGACCAAAAACTGATCATGGAATAATATTTCACGATCAGAGAATGAAAATAAAGCGTGTTATTTTTTAGAGTGTTACAACACCAGAGCAACGCGTGCAAATTGTTGAAATTTTTAATGCAAAATAATTGTTCTATTCGTCAACCTCATCGTGCACTTCTTCCATTTTATGGCGTACATAATCATCCTTCAGAGCGACGAATTCGAAGGACAATAGATCGTTTTCGGACCACATTTGCTGTTACTGATAATGAGCATGCCGTGAGATGCCTCACAGTGCGCACTGAAGAAGTTGCAGCCACTGCACAGAAAAGCATTGAAGATGATCTTAATCAATCAATTCGTCGCCGTACTCAGCAACTGGGATTGTGTCTTTCCACTTTATGGAAATTTTTTAGTGCCTTCTAAGCGCCAGCCGTGACGGACACATGGCAGAAATCATATTTAAACATTAATTTCATAAAATTATCTCTCCAATAAAACCCGTATCATTAATATTAAAAGTATATTTATAAAGGGTAGGTTTGTCATTCGGTGTGTGATTTCTTCGATATAACTCTATAAAGTATATATATTCTGGATCCTTATGAATAGCGATGACGATTGAGCGATGTCCGTCTGTACGTGAAATATTTCTCGACGCAAAATTTATACCAAAATCAATTATATGTTTGTAATTTAAACCTATTTCTTGCTTTGGGAAGCCTCAATGTTCTATTAAAAATTAAAAAAATAAAATTTTTTTTCCAGAGATGGAAAATTAAAAAATTTTTTTCGGCCCATTCCGTATTTTGTAGTACATGTAGTAACTAAAATTGTTAAAAATTTCAAGTTTTTCTTTTACAAAATCTCTTTATTCGTCATGAAGATTTGCATTGGCCAAAAAAAAAATTTTTTATTTCAAATTTTGCTTCCAGGGTTGGGAAATTGAATTTTTTTTATACATGAAAGTAATCAAACAGGCAACTGATGTTTTTTTTTTGTTTTTTTCCTAACTAAGCCTGTCTTATAATTTAGGAAGAACAAAATTGGTATCAAAAATTCAAAAATAAAAAAATAAAATTTCGAATCCAGGGATGGACGAGTGCAATATTTAATAGTACATGCAAGTGACTAAAATGGTTAAAAATTTGAAATTTTTCTAAAAAAAATTACTTTATACCTCATGAAGCGTTGCACTGATAAAAAATAACTAATAATTTAAATTTCGCTTCCAGGGTTGGGAAAATTAAAGTTCTTTTTTGGTACATGCGATATTTTGTAGTACATGTAATAACCAAACTGGTTAAAAAATTTCAGTTTCTCTTAAACAAAACTACTTTATACCTCATGAAGATTTGCATTGATAAAAAATATTTAAAAAATTTAAAATTCGCTTCCAGGGTTGGGAAATTGAAATTTTTTATACATAAAAGTAACCAAAAAGGCAACTACCGTCGGTTTTTTACTAATTAAAACTATTTTTTAGTTCAGGAAAAACATAATTGGTGTCACATATGAAAAAAAATCAAAATTTTGATTCCAAGGTTGGATAACTGCAATATTTTGTGGTACATGAAAGTGACCAAAAAGTTTAAAAATTTAAATTCTTTTTGTCAAGTTAAACTATGTTACATCTTTTAATTAAACCTACTTCCTGTTTTAGCAAGAAAGAAAGAAGAATTTCATCTGTGAAGGGTATTTAAGATTCGGCATAGCCGAATATAGCACTTTTACTTGTTATTATTTAAACTTGTGACAGTCTATAAAAAACACCCAATACATGAAGTGGCTGAAGGCATCTCAACTCGGTGAATACATCATATTTCACTTGAATGGAATTTCACTTGAACATGGAAAAGTTATCCCTGAGATGTCTGGATTGCTCACACGCGATCATAAACGCAACCGTATAAGCAATTCAAAACTCCTTAAATTTATTTAACAAATATTGCTCCATCCAGTATATTCTCCAGATTTTTGGTGACTTTTTCCTTATTCCAAACCTGAAGAAATAACCACGTGGTAAGAGATTTCGGTCAAAGTAGGAGGTCACAATCGAAATAAACACCGATTTTGAAGGCCTTGAGAAAATGTATTATTTGGAAGGAATAAAAAATTTAAAAAATACGGGATTATACATGTTCATATGAAAATGAGATTGTTTTAAAAAATAATAAAAAAAAATATTCAAAGAGCCCTCGTAACAAAAATAATAATATATGAAATAAAATCTGTTTACAAAGAAAATGTTGTTAAAATATTTTACTATTTTTTATTGACTTGCAGCAGGAGAGTAGTTGGAATTGGGAATGGAATTTGATTTAATATTTTCAACATTCAGTTCAATAGAGAATTCATACGAAACTAGAAATTACATACATTGATTTCATATTCAAACATGAAAGTGTATTCCTAAATAAAATACATACACACACACACACACACGTTCGTTCGTGCATAAGTTCACTTACGCATATCCAGGCGTCCCAACACATCTGCAGGCATTTTGCCATTGACAACATGTTTTAACATAAAGTTTATTCGTTTTGCAATTGAATTGATAAGAATTTTACAAAAATGAAGTATTTTCATGTGTACTTAAGGATTTCATTTTATGTTACATGGAACAAGTGGAAGTTTTTAAGGATAACGATAAATGCAAAAAGAGTAAAGAAGAAAGTCGACTTTTTACAGAAATACTATTTCACCTTATTCTGTAACTGTTTGTGGACGTTACGACGAAGCAATATAAACAAGTAAGAATGTTCTACTCGACCGGGACGAATTATAAATACTCTGCAAATATTGAGTAAATAAATTGAGTACATTTTTAAACTGCTGGGTCAGAGTTCCTTTAAGACATATCCGTGTCCAATTTTAAAGCTCTATTTTGACGGGGTCACTCCGCGAAGGGCTGTGGAGGAAGACAACTCAGCTTTGTCGTGAAAATTTATAAAGTAAATTTTTGGGGTAATTAAGCGTAGAAAAAAAATTTTTTTGGTGGGGTCATTTTGGGGTCTGGGGTGGGTGGCAGGGTTAGATCGGGGAAAAAATTAAATTTTGAAGAAATTTAGTTTTAAGTAATACAATTTGTTAAATATTTACACTATTTTTCCATCTAATATCTTACTCAAACGCCCACTAAAGGGGGCGGGGTCCCGAAATGAATTTTTTGGACCTTCTTTGACATAAAAATATATTATTCGCTTAACAAAATTACAACAAAAAAAACTTTAAAAACTAAGTTGTTTTTTAGAGGTCGGCTTAGTTCTTATTAGGGGAACGTTTTCAACCCTAGCCCGTTTTAACCCATTTGCGAATTTAAACTGTACTATATATCGAATTCATCTGTACCAAAATGTCAAGGATCTGGCCTTTTTAGTTTGCCCTGCATCGTAATTTCAACAGACGGACTGACGTGGCTAGCTGGTCTTAGATTTCATCACTGATCAATAATATAAAAAGGGGTTTCCAGCAAGAACTATGTTTTCTAAAACAAAATAAAAGGAAAAATTCATATGAAGACGATTTAAATTTTCATTGTATTACAAAGAGAATAGCTCGGCAATTATGAATGAAAACTGGGGCCAAATTACCGCATTCGATATCGAACGAAATTTTCATACAATTTAAATACAAATTTCGTCCGATATCGAGTGCTGTAATTTTCTCCCTGATATCTGGCAAATCTCCACCGTGTTAGTGATATCCACGTCATCAACAAGAGGCTAAAATTGAGTTGATAACATATCGCGATAACGTGATCCATTAACCGTTACCGCATTTTTAGCTTCATCTTCGAGGAAAAAAATGCCCCAACACGCCTCCAGATCACATATCGCACCATACAGTGACACGTTGAGGTTGCAAAGGCTTCTCAATAATCGCTCTAGAATTTTCAGAAGCCCAGATGTGGCAATTTTCTTGTTGCCAAAAGGTCTCAGAGGAACGATTACGCTGTCCGAAAATATCACGAAATTTAACTTTAACAGAACCTCATCGCGGATTTTAATTGATTTAATGCGATATTCGAGCGAAATTGAATTCATTATAACAATTGTCAATGCACCTACGACGAATACGTCAAAAAACTAAATGTCAAAACTATCAGGTTGTTGGTGTTGCCACAATTGAAAAACAAAGTTCTTGTTGAAAACCCCTTTATATACTTTATGGGGTTTTATAGGAATATTTCGCTGCTTTACACACGGAATGACAAAGTGAGTTTTGGAGGGTATAAAACTAAAAACAAATAACAGAGCTATATTCATTCGGCTGTCCTTAATGTTGTATTTAGCAAAAAAAAAAAAAACAACGACACACATTTTTACATTTATTTCCCAACCCTGGAAGCGAAATTCTATTTTTTTTACCAATGCAACTCTTCATGACGTATAAAGAGGTTTTATTTAAGAAAAACTTCAAGTTTTTAACAATTTTAGTTATTACATGTACCACAAAATACTGAATGTGCAAAAAAAAAAAACTTTTACATTCCCATCCCTGGTAAATTTTTTTGATTTTTTTTAGTTTTTAATAGACGATTGAGGCTTCCCAAAACATGAAATAGGTTTAATTTACAAACAATCAAAAAATTATTTGGTTTTTGGTATTAATTTTGCGTCGAGAAATAGGTGTAAGCTTTCCCAGCTCTGGAACCATATTTCGGAATTTTCTTAATTCCAATACCACTCTATTTAAGTTCATTTCCAATCCATCAGTCTCTAGCTCTTCTGGGGCTTGGGAAAACGGATTTCACGTACAGACAGACGGACACACGGACATCACTCATTCGTCATACCTATTCATAAGGATCCACAATATATATATTTTATGAGGTCCCATATTAATATTGAGGAAATTACACACGGAATGACAAACCTTTGACTTTTTTGTGAAGGATATAAGATTCTTTTTTTCTAAGAGTATAAAAATAAGTCACCAAACGGTTTTAATAAACTGTTTACGAAACTCTCCACTGTTTTGAGTGCTGTGTGACATAAGCCACCATCTTGTTGAAGCCACATGCCAGCAGCCAAGTCCAGTTTTTTCATTTTAGGCAACACAAAATTTGTAATCATCGCATGGTAGCACTCGCCTTTTACAGTAACATTCCAGCGTTCGTCGTCTTTGAAAAAGTGCGGTCCAATGATGCCACCGGCCTATAATCCACACCAAACCGAGCATTTTTCGCCATGCATTGGCAGTTCTTGCAACACGTCTGGCTGCTCTTCACACCACATATGGCAATTTTGCTTGTTCATGTTCATGCATTCAACCGGAAATGAGTACCCATGGAACCAGAAATGGGCACGAGCTCATTTGAATGTCGTTGCAAAGACAATTAAAAATTTCCAAAGCATCGGCCCGGGAGATTATAGAGGACTTACAACAAAAGAACAAAATATAGAATACAATGATAATAAAATTCAATAAACCGAAAGTGTTGTTCGTTTGTAAGTCGATTTATGGTTAAATTAAAGACCAAACTGAACATGTTTAAGAGTTGCTACCAAAAACAGTGTTGCCAAAAATTAAAATTGCTAAAATATCAACTATTACAAAACAAAGGCGCACGTAGGTGAAGGGTATATAAGATTCTTCAGAGCAGAATGAAAAGCACTTTTACTTATTTTTCAATTTTTATTTAATTTCAACTGTTAAAAAAACTTATTTCAATATAGCGAATGCAAATATGACAACTAACTATTGTGTACGATAAGTCAACAGACAATTATCTTATTCAAATCAAAAGCAAACAATTTTTATTTACTTGTTAGAACACCTGATTCAACATTCTCAGCCGTCATTGTTTGCAATAACTCATATTTTCTATTTGTTGCTAGCGGTGTGAACTACTGTGAAAGTTATTAATATTCACATATAACAAATATATTATTACGTTTGATGTTGAAAGTTACGTGGTTCATTTGGAGCAAATGACAAAGTTGCTACCATTTCCAGCTTTAATTGTTGCAATGGGTGCTATTGCCTGAAGTAGTAGAGCACGAGACTATGAAGCGGAGAGTCCTGAGTTCGAGCCCCAGCTGAGTCATGATATATTGTGTTAAATTCTTCTGATCAGCATTAGTGCATGGTTGTGCTAGTTGTTGCCAGCCTGTTTCATAGCACTGGTCACTGAACATAATTGGCAGCGACTGACACTATCATGTACTAAAAGCAGAGTAACAGCACCCTCCTTCGTCGGTCCTGTAGCAAAATATTATCCGATGAAGTAAAAAGGTTGAAATACCCCACGAAGTAAAAAGGTTGAAATAGATACAAAAAATCCTCTACCTCCTCATCTTTCTTCACCTGTGGCCCTAATACTATCCCCTATTTTCTAGTTCCGGCGCAACGCACTGCATATGAGGATGACCCCAAGATTAAAAAAAAAAATTTTTTTTAACTATTTTCAGGACACAGATTTCTGTTGTCGATGAGAGTTAATGGGACTCAGTAAAATATCTTGAGTAGGACATGTGATCTAATTTTATCATGCACGTTTATAAGTAGCGAATACACACACCCTTAAATAGTGAAGACACAAACCTATTATGAATTTAGCACAGCTCTTAACAATCGGTGTAAAATTCGATTGAATTCATTTGGGGACGAAAATACAAGAACTAGAGCCAGTTCCATGCAAATCAGTGTTTAAAAATTTCTATCCAAGAAATATTTAAGAAAAATGTAAAGGATGCACTGAAAATATAAAATATTAAACCAAAATTCTTTTGAAAAACAATGTTTCCCCGGCGAAATTAGCGGTCATTGTGAAAAACTGGCGATAAATATACGAACGCCACTTTATGCAAATCTTGATCCAGGGCATTGTGAAAGTTGAATAAGTCTAAAAAGTCTTTGAAGTAAATCGGTTGGATAGCACACCATCCACTCGATGTTTTATTCCTCATATCAGCTAAATTAGAATTGGCATCTAATTTATCTAATATTTTTAAAAATTTAAGTTATTAAATATTTTACTTACCTTTCTAATTTCATTTAATTATTTTCTATTCATTTGATTCTTTGCAAAGAAGGAAGAACTAAAACAAAAATTAAACGAAAAGTCTAGCAAAATGTTTAGTATCAATTGAAAGCTCTTACACATACATTTTAGAATATGTGTATATAGTAGGGTATTCAATTGTTTTATAGTTAATCGGTTACCCGATTAATCACTGAACGATTAACTGTCTGTGGAAATCAGGATTACGTCCAAACGAAAAGAACCCGACTCTTGAAATTTGGTATAAATATATTTTGAAGGATAGCACAGGTTATGTTCGGAGATGGGCTAAATTGGGCAAGAGGGAAACAAGTTCCCCTAACAAGAACTAAACCCACCTCTAAAAAATAACATAATTTTTAAAGTTTTTTGTTGTAATTTTGTTAAGCAAATGATATATTTTTTATGTCAAAGAAGGTTTAACGCGTTAAACTTGGAGCCACAAAATCAAATAAATTAATTTTTGGACCCCGCCCCTTTAGTGGGCGTTATTATATGCAAATATAATATAAAAATTTAACAAATTGTTTTACTTAAGCCTATATTCCTTCAAAATAACATTTTTAAGCTTTAATGACGAAGCTGAGACCTAACCTGGTGCTACTCTGCCCTACTCCCTCCTCCCTCTTTGCCCTCTAAATGACCCTATCAAAAAAAAATATATAAAAATTAAAATAAAATTTACATTTCATTATCCCAAACATTTATTTTTAGACTTTTATGGCAAAGGTGCAATGTCTTCCCCACAGACCTTGCCAGACCGACCCCGCTAAAATACAGTTTTAATACCTTCTAAAGAGAATTGGTTCCCATAAGGTATATACATTCTTGATCAGTGATTAAGTGTAAGACGGTCTAGCATTTTGCCCATACGTTCCTCGAAAACATGATATTGTCTATTTTTGAACCCCGCCCCTTATAGTGGGCGTTAACGTACTATATTATATGCAAAAATGGTATAAATATTTAGCAATTTGTATTCCTTAAGCCTATAGGAAGTTGAGATGTTTTCTGATTTTGCAGAGGTGGAACGTCTTCCCCACAGCCCTTCCCAGAATGACTATGTCAAAATAGAGATATAAAATTGGGTACAGAGATTTCTTAAAGGAACTCTGTGCCACCAAGTTAAACATTTAAAATTGAAGTACTAAATATTTGGAGGGTGTTTAATATTCGACCCGGTCCAATATAACGTTCTTACTTGTTTTTTATTTTTGGTTACTCTTTTAAGTCCACGATTTGATGGTAGTGTTTTTTTTACTAGTGAACTCTAAATAATAAACAATTTATAAATTTTATTTAATGAAATTACTTAATTGTAATATTAATCAAGCTTGTGGTCGTTTTTTATAAAATATTATTTCTTATTATTTAGAATAAAAATTATATTAATATTACAATAAACTGATGAAATTACTTAATTTTTAAACTTAAGATTTAAAACTCAAAATTAGTTGGCTATTGAGCGCTTAAACCAAAAACTCGTTACTTAATCGAGCGATTAACTATTAAAGTCAAAGCCAGATGAAGTGAATACCCTAGCACATACATATGTAAATATAAACGCACAATCATTTATTTGATATAATCACACGTATTTAAATGAAAATATGTTCCTTTAGCCGTAACATTTACGCAAGAAATATTAAAACGAGCACAAAAACAATTCCAGACACATTCACGAAAAAAAATTTAATAATAATAAAAAAGTCAAGACACACACTTGTGTGCGATTTGCAAATATTCTAGCAAAAGAACGAAACAGCAACAGACTTGCCAGAAGCATAATATTTAAAACATTTTATCCAATATATTTATATTTTTCTCCACTCAATTTTCAGACTTGATTTGAGCATTTTTTGTCGAACATTCATATTGCTATATTAAATACAATTAAGATTTATAGGTTAATTGTTCGAAAACTTGTTTTATATTCAGAAAGACATAATAAATATTCCAAGGGTACGAAAGAAAATCAACATCAGTTTTGATTTACTCAATTTACACAACAGAGCGAAACAACTGTTTTCGAAGGCCGCTACACATTCATCATCATAAGTACTCATGCGCATATACATATTTTTTTTTTTGTCACCACTTATTAGTTGAATATGTTTATATTTTTAAAATTTAATTTATACAAAAGTTTTAATTTATACACGAATTATTTATACTACGAATATGCATACGAGAATTGTATCCACAATTTTATTTAATACCCGTGTTAGCGTTTTTTTTATGTCCCAGTTTTCTAAATATTTTTTTGGTTTGAGTTCTTTTACACTGAAATTTTATACAAAATTTTACTAGGAAATTGCATACGAGAATTGTATCCACACTTTTATTTAATACCCGTGTTACCGTTTTTTTTACGTCCCAGTTTTCTAAATATTTTTTTGGTTTTGGAGTTCTTTTACACTTAAATTTCTATGTAAGTAATTTTGATGGAACATTTAACATTTTCTACATTTTAGTTATTGAAAGTCCCAGCCTGAAACTATACCGCAATAAATGTTGCTCTCTTAAAATAGGCTAAAATTTTGTCTCTTTTAGCAACTCTGTTGTTACCCCTCTACTCCGGTCTATGTTACGTATGAGTATTTTTAATTTAATTTTTTTTTTTTTACTGTATGCATGTGTGATGATTTCGCTTGAGGTTTTCTTCTTCTGTTTAGATTTTTAATCAATTTCTTTAATTAAGTGGGAAACACAAATGGATTTTGTAAGAGTTTCAATTGGGAATATTCGTTTGTTTGCTGTAAGAAGGATGTACTCGCAAGTGCTAAACACAACGGAGTGCTTAATTTTAAACATTCAATTTACTTTTTACACAAAATAAATTTAAAAAAAAAAATGTTTATATACGTAAATTTAGTAATTATTTTGCTAGTACTATATTACCGTTTGATATTTTTTTTAAGAAGTTTTTGGGATTTAAGTGCAAGCGATGTAGCAACAAGTGAACAATTTTGCTTGCATCAAATATATTTTGTTCTTTGCAACAACAAGTGGGTACAGAAACAAAAAATAGTTGCACTAAAAACAGAAAATACAAGCAATAACAGCAATAATTAATAATGCGACAGTAAAGGTTGCCATGTGATAGTGAATGCAGCTAAAAGAAGACTTGGGTGCACTTAATGTGGGACACAAAAGTATATATATATATATATATATATATATATATATATATATATATATATATATATATATGTATATATATATATATATATATATATATATATATATATGTATATATATATATATATATATATATATATATATATATATTTAAGACTGCCTTAGACAAAAAATAAAAGCAGTGTGAGTCCGATCACAGGGGAGATGTACATACAAACATCTAGTAATAAAAAAGCTATTAATCAGATGTTTACTGAATTGTAATACATGTAGTTATTTTACAGCAATGGCTTTCGAACTGTACAGGGCTAGCACAATTATATATTAATGAAAATTAGTAGCTACTACTGCACACTAGATGGTGTTTATATGCAGCTGTTAAGTTTCTCTCTACTTCTTGTTGTCCGTATGAATGACAATCGCAAAGACGAAGAAGACTTTTAGTTTGGCAAGTTTAGTTTTTTTGTTTTCCTTATTTTGCTTTGTTTTGGTAAATTTCTTATTAAAAGTGCAAAAAATCTTTTTAAAAGTTATTCAAATTAAATGTTTTTGTAATCATATTATTTATTGGTTTTTATATGCCTACGATAACATAATGTACGACTACTGCTATTTAGACTTGTACCGAACTCTTTCATTAGTTCGTTTTTGACAAGAACCTTTAATCAAACCAATGTAATTTAAATGGGTTTGATCATAGGTTCTTGTCAAAAACGAGCTAATGAAAGACTTCGGTACAAGTCTACTGCTATTGCGCACAAGACTTGTGTCCAAGTAGCTCATTCGCTTAGTTTTGACAATAACCTTTAATCAAACCCATGTAATTTAAATGGGTTTGATCATAGGTTCTTGTCAAAAACGAGCTAATGAAAGACTTCGGTACAAGTCTACTGCTATTGCGCACAAGACTTGTGTCCAAGTAGCTCATTCGCTTAGTTTTGACAATAACCTTTAATCAAACCCATGTAATTTAAATGGGTTTGATCAGAGGTTCTTGTCAAAACTGAGCGAATGAGCTAGTTGGACACAAGTATATTGCACACTAGATGGTGCTGAGTTAAGTTTCTCCGTACTTCTCGCTGTCCGTATGATTACATCATACACTCATATAAAAAACTCACACCGATTTGATCTTCCTCCAAATTTGTGATTGTATTGTGAAAAATATTTTTACCCCCCAGCGTATAGATATTTACACATCAAAAAAAGTTTTTTAAAGAAATGCTTTTTCAAAGAAAATATGGCAATAATATCATTATTCATCAGGATTCATATATCGGTGTAATATATATGAATCCTGATGAATAGATATATGGGAAACGTGCATCTGTGGAGAATGTTATTAAGAGGACATACAATTTTTTATTTTTTTTTGTAGTGTCTCTTAATCAAATCCGTATTCCTTTGAGTAACACAAATTAAAATAAAATTTTATCGTTAAAAATGGAACACAATAAAATATTTTTATTTATATTCAATTACAAAATATTCGCATATTACAATTTCTTTCTTTACGCTGTATTTAGTTTTTCTGATATTTTAACGCTCCTTTTTTTATTGTATCGTAAATATTTACGACAAATTCATATAAATTGTTATAAAAGACCTTGTGAATTGTTTGCGTTATTGCTGCCTATAGACGTCGTATGGCACAGTGGTATGATGGCTACAAATGCCATAAATAATTGTTCTTTTTTAAAACATAAAAACCAATAGAAAAGTTTTTATTTTTAATTACCTATCTCAAATCAAGTTTGAGATCTTGAGTATTAAAATATTTGTAGAAATTTGTAATATGATTACAGATAAAGAGCTTTACAGTGCATTTGAGTGTAGGAGTATTTTTATATTTCGACATATTATGATTTTTATATAGGAAACAATAAGATAATAAAAAAAAGAAACCTAAAGTTATAACAAACAAACAGACAACTATTAAAGAGCGTAAAAGCGAAAAAACAATATACACGAAGCAATAAAATTTGTGCTTCTTGTAAACGTGGCAGTGCATGTGTGAATCTCTTACAAACGGGGTCATTGTTTGCTGTAGTTGATGCTGAAGGCTTTGTTTATTTGGCGAAACCGTTTGTATTGTAGTGTGTGTTTGTGATTATTATTTGTGTTTGTATGTGTGTGTGTTTATTTTTTAGTCTATGATCCTAAAGCACTCTTCCGCTATTTTAAATATATAAAAAATGTGGATGTTAACAGCACTTGTTATTTATCCTACTTTGGTGCAGGACAATAGAGAAAAAGTACCAAATCATGGTACTTTTACGATCAAAATGCTATTAAACATAATTCGACTTATAGCGTCATAAAAAATTTTAATAGTTTTCTCGCTTCTAATGGATAAAATGCATTTTTGCTTTCTTGCAAAAAAAATATAAAATAAATATATATGTATATATATGTATATATATATATATATATATATATATATATATATATATATATATATATATATATATACATATATATATATATATATATATATATATATATATATGTATATATATTTATAATAAAAAAATTAAAATATTTTTTCAGGGGATTACCTCCACTCATGTATTGCAGCGTACCAGTGAATCAAAGGGCTATTCAATTAATATTGAAGGGCTAATTGTTCAAAAACTTGTTTTAAATTCAGAAAGACATGGTAAATAATCCAAAGCACAAAGGAAAGTCAACAGGCTTTAATTATTCAACTTACACGGCAGAGCAGAACAGCTGTTTTCGAAGGCCGCTACACTTTCATCATCAGTGCTCATGTGTATTTTTGTTATGTGGTTTAGTGGAATGTGAAAACAGTTTTTATATCTAAAAATTTTATTGGAAACAGCATAACAGCTGTTTTCGAAGGCCGCTACACTTTCATCATCAGTGATCACCTGTATTTTTTTGTCGTTACTTATTATGTGGCTTGGCGGAATGTGATAACAGTTTTTATATCTAAAAATTTTATTGGAAATTCCATACGAGAATTGTAACAAACCGATGGTAACACACTTTTAATCCCAAAGATGCCGTTTGATTATTTTCTGCATATCTCGTATTTTGAATGAAGTAATTTTTAATACATTAATTTTATCAAATAATTTGATAAAATTATTATTTGATAAAACAATCATTATTTTTATATATTAAATTTTATGGCTAATTGTTCCAAATTTTGTTTTTAAATTCAGAAAAACATGATAAATATTCCAAAACACAAAGGAAAGTCATCATCAATTTCAATTATACAATTTACACAGCAGAGCAGAACAGCTGGTTTTCGAAGGCCGCTACACTTTCATTATCAATACTCATGGATATTTTTGTTTGTCATACGTTTTTTATTTAGTTAAAAATTATATATATATATATATATATATATATATATATATATATATATAAGTTAATACATTCAACGTTTAAAATTCATAATTCATAAAATTCATGAGAACAAAGCCAGACGGAAACCCGATACTCTTGCTATTTGGCAACATTAAAATATTTATAAAAAATATTCTGTTTTGATGACAGTGCACACGCGCACAGAAAATAATTTCTATACCTGTGAGAAAATGTTGAGTGTGCAGTTTGATTGTAACGTTGCTAATCGTATTGAAGAAAACAATTTTGTAAAAGTTTAGTTTTAAGTTGAACGTTAAATAAAGAAGGAGCTTTTAGCTCCAAAAAAATATTTTTTTAAAAAATTACAAAAACAAAAAATTAATTGGCGCCCGAGCAGGGACCCACGTGAATAGACTCCTGAAAAATAAAAAGTAAGGATCGCGTGTGGCAACATGAAAAAATCCTGAACAGAAAAAAAGTAAGGATCGTGTGAAACCAAAAAAATAAAAACCTGAAAAGAAAAAAGTAAGGTTCGAAGAAAAAATTAATTTTAAAAAACTAATTTTAAGTAAGCAACTGAAACTTAAACGAAACAAATGTAACAGAAATAAATAATAAAGACTTAAAGTATAAAGCAAAAGAAATAAAAACTGAAATATGCTAAAATAAAATCAATAAAATAAATCAAAAAAATAAATCATAGTGAAATTTAGACTTTGAAAAATATTGTTTTAAAAAAAAATAAATTATAAAATAAATGAAATAAAAACTTAAACAAAATTAACAAGATAAATCTAAAAGAACATTATAATGAAAATTACACTTTGAAAAATACTATCTTAAGGAAAAATATAATAAGAACTAAAAAAATTGTTGTTACAAAAATATGTACTGTTAAAATAACGAATCAAGAAAACGATAACAATAGAAGCTAACAATAAATATAAAAAAGGAAGTGAGAATATAAATTACAACTAAAGCCCGAAAATCGAAAAGTAGGGTAACCAACCAAACAACCATCAATTCAACAACAGGAGGCTTGGCGACTTTATAACGAAGAAGGACCAGAGTACAAAGGGAAAAGGGCTAATCCTGAACGTCTACCAACCCAGAGCCCCAACGTTGAAAATGAAGACTTTAATCTTAAGTTATATGTAAGTAATAAAACAAAAATTTAAATCTTTTTTTTGAAGAAAATTGTTTTGTGTTAAAGAAACTGTTAAATTGATTAAGAAAAATAAAAAAAGGAAAAATATTGATGCTTAATTTAAAGAAAATAAATTGAAAGGAATAATAAAAAAAAAATTAATTATATAATAATAAATTTAAGAATTCCCAAAATTGTAATCAGAAATAATTGCTAAAATATTAAAAAAAAATTTTAAGAGGGGGAAGCTATTGCGATTCTCACGAGACCCTCCAATAGCGGGGATAATAAGAAATACAGCAAACAAATTTATTACTGATAGAAATAAATAATTTTTGTAAATTTTATTAAAAGTGATTGTCTCAAATTTACCGACAGAATTGCATTTTATAATCAAACTTAAATACGGGTAAATTCAGAATAATAGAAAAGGAAATCAGTGCTTGTCTATAGTGGGAAAAGTTGCTTGTACTAAAAATGACTACCAACACACCATCTGACTTAGCAAATCAATTGAGTAACCTATCCTTGACAGGAAGTTCGACATCCACTAACCGCACGAACACCTCATCAACTATAATACCGACACTTAGGGAACAAATACAAACCATAATACATGAGACACTTAGGGAACTAAACACGACACCGGACGAAAATGAAACAGCAGACGTATCCTTTAACATTGCTAACGCAACACAACTCAAGGAAGCCGACAATATTCCTGATATTGTAAAGTGCTTAAGAGAATTTAGTGGTAAAGCAGGCGAGGTTAATTCGTGGCGAAAGACTGTGGACAGAATCCTCAATGTTTACGATAGTATCAAAGGAACCCCAAAATACTACGCCATATTACACGTTATCAGACACAAAATAGTTGGAGACGCAGATGCTGCACTGGAGTCTTATAGAACTCCACTTGACTGGACAAAAATTAAAAAATGTCTAATGATGCATTACTCAGATGGGCGAGACCTAGGAACATTGGAGTATCAACTTAATTCACTTTCTCAAGGAAATCAGGGTATCGCAGACTATTATCAAAGGGTGTATTCGTTGTTGTCACTTATATTAGACAAAGTTTCTTGCCTCGAGTTATCAAATGATGCGATGAATGTTATGACACATTCATACCGAAACAAGGCACTGGACACGTTCGTTCGTGGACTGAATGGAGATTTGCCAAGATTGCTAAGCGTTAGTGAACCCAAAAGCTTACCAGAGGCACTGCAAATGTGCTTAAAATTAGACAACATGCATTTCAGAAGACAATATGCACAAGGCACTAAGCCATTGACTTTCGGAAGTTTCGACCACAATCATGGAGGCCGCTCGAAACATTTTCCTTTACCTCCAAGACCACAACCTAGAACATTTTATCCTGAATTAGCTTACCTACCAAGAAATAGTTACAATCAGTTCAGACCAAACCACCAACCACAGCAGCAACAAAGAATATTTCCTCAATTCCCACAACAGCAACCACGTCAATTTGCTAACAATTTCCAACAAAGGTTCACCGGATTCAACAACAGACAAGAGTTTCATCCAAAACCTCCACAACCAATGGAAGTGGATAGATCACATTATTCTAGGCAAGTGAATTATCAAAATATTCCAAGAAATAGCTACCAATTCGCACAAAAAAGACCAAACTTGGATACATCAAATGTTCCCAACAAAATTCAAAGGAATTTTTATGCTGAGACTTACCAAAGTCCACCCCAATCTTACGAAGACGAATATCCACACGAAGAGGTAAATATCGACGCTGACCCTAACGGCCTATACAGTTCACCTGAAGATGACTATCCGCAACAGGAGAGCGAAATGCCTAATGCATCATCGCAATCGACCATCGACAGTGTTTATTTTTTAGACTAACTCCATCTTCACTACCTTATTTGGAACTTAACAGGGGTGGAGATGTTCTCGAATTTTTAATTGACACAGGTTCCAATAAGAACTACATACAATCAACCAGAATTAGAAATCCTATTCTTAACGAAAGACCTTTTTATATAAATTCAGTTGCAGGAAACCTTGAAATATCTCACCATACTTTCGTTGACATTTTCGGACCGAATAGCGAAAAGTTGAAATTTTATATATTACCAACACTTAAAACGTTCCATGGTATCATAGGTAATGATACATTGAGGAAAGTTAAAGCTGTCATACACACAGACAAAAATTACATGACCATTGCTCCCAATATCGTAATACCCTTGAAACAAAAGAAATCTGAATCTGTTAATAGTATTGATTTGCGCATTTCTCATCTTTCTAACGATCAATGTAGCCAACTACTAAAAATTATCCGTGATTATCCTTCATTGTTTTCCGATCCAAATGAAAGACTCACATACATCACAACTGTGAAAGGAGAAATCAAAACCACCACAGATAACCCGGTATATTGCAGACCGTACCCATATCCAATGGCCTTAAAAGAAGAAATTGAACATCAGATAGAGGAATTGCTGGAAAACGGAATCATAAGACCATCAAAATCACCCTATAATGCACCAGTGTGGATTGTGGACAAAAAAATGGATGCTTCAGGGAAAAAAAAGTATCGAATGGTTATTGATTATCGAAAATTGAACCAGGTTACAGTACCAGACCGTTATCCAATCCCAGAAATTAACGAAGTACTGGCGAATCTTGGAAGAAACAAATTTTTCACTGTCTTAGACTTAAAATCGGGATTCCACCAGATTCCCTTAAGAGAAGAAGATATTCCAAAAACTGCATTTTCAGTCAACAACGGGAAGTACGAATTCCTACGCCTACCATTCGGGCTGAAAAACGCTCCAGCCACATTTCAGAGAACACTGGACGATATTCTTCGGCCGCATATCGGCAGGAGATGTTACATATACATCGATGACATTATTATCTTTGGCGGAACTGAAAAAGAACATCTGGAAAATCTAAGGATTATCTTTGAAACATTGGAAAACGCGAATGTAAAGATCCAGCTCGACAAATGTGAGTTTTTGCAAACAGAGGTCGAGTTCTTGGGATTTATTGTTGGTGTAAACGGGATCAGAACCAACCCGAAGAAGTTAGAAGCAATAGCCAAAATACCTTTTCCAAAAACCTTGAAGGAATTGCGATCATTTCTCGGAATGGCGGGATATTACCGCAGATTCATAAGAAGCTATGCACAAATTGCAAAGCCACTGACTGGCTTACTGCGCGGAATAGATGGATATACCTCAAAACAAACTTCAAAAAAACAACCCATAACAGCTAATCCTGAGGCTTTAGAAGCTTTCGAAAAAATTAAGAATTCGCTTATTTCAGAAGAAGTCATACTGTCACATCCTGATTTTGAAAAAGAATTTGAACTAACCACGGACGCATCTGACCACGCAATTGGAGCAGTCCTCTCGCAAAATAGCAAACCCATCACATTCATATCCAGATCATTGGCCACAAGCGAAGAGCATCTTGCCACAAATGAAAAAGAGATGCTTGCAATCATATGGGCATTGGCAAAATGCAGAAATTATTTATATGGTTCGAAAAGGGTAAAGATTGTAACTGACCACCAGCCATTAACATATGCTTTGAGTAATAGAAATACTAATAATAAGATGAAGAGATGGAAATCGATATTAAAAGAATACGACTACGAACTGGAATATAGACCCGGAAAAACGAATGTCGTGGCGGATTCTCTCTCGAGAATTCCAAATCAGATAAACACTCTTAGTGATACAACACATAGTGATGACAGTTCTGGAGAAGATTTGATACCTTGCGTCGAAGCACCTATCAATGTTTTCAGAAACCAAATATTTTTTAAAATTGGCGAAACAGCATCGTACCAATTCCAGATTATTTTTCCTTTGATACACAGACACACCATAATAGAACCACAATTCACAGAAGAAAATTTACTCTCACATTTAAAAAGACGACTTAACCCATCTGTTATTAATGGCATTTGCACGGAAGAGGGTATAATGGGACTGATACAAAATATTTTCCCTCTTCACCTCAGAGATTATAAGGTCAGATACACACAAAAAATTGTTGAAGATATAACAAACGAGCAGGATCAAGAAGATATAATCATTGCTACGCACAATCGAGCACATAGAAACGCAATAGAGAACAAGGCTCAGATAATTGAAAAGTACTACTTCCCAGGAATGGCACAAAAGATTAAGCGCATAACAAAAATATGTTCAACCTGTAAAGAAAACAAATACGAAAGACAGCCGCAAAAACTACGAATATCTGAAACACCATTACCAAGTCACCCAGGAGAAATTGTTCATGTTGACATATATTTGACTGAAGGAAAGACTGTTTTAACTGCTTTGGACAAATTTAGTAAATACGCACAAACAAAGTTATTGAAAAGTAGGGCCATAGAAGATATAAGAAAACCACTTAGAGAAATAGTTTTTTCATTCGGCGTACCAAAAACAATAGTAATGGATAACGAACCATCCCTAAATTCTAATTCAATAAAATTTATGTTAAAAGACGAATTAAAAATAGACACTTACACAGTACCACCATATTATAGCAAAGCTAACGGACAGGTGGAAAGATTCCACAGTACTCTTACTGAAATTATTAGATGCTTGAAGGAAAACGGGGAACATAGGAACTTCGAAGAGCTGCTTGAAAGAGCCGTAGCTGAATATAACCACTCCATACATTCGGTCACAAAAAGAAAACCTGTCGACCTGTTTTTCGGTAGAACAGTATCATTTTCACCACATGACATAGAAAGGACAAGACATAATAATATCGAGAAATTGCAGGCTAAACAGAAAAAGGATCTAGAATTTCATAATAAAAATAAGGTAGATTTTATAACGTACCTCCCAGGGCAAATAGTTTATGTAAAGAGGAACAAAAGATTAGGAACTAAACTGACAAAGCGTTATACAAAAGAAATAGTAAAAGAAGATAGGCATAGTACAATATTGACAGGGAAAGGTCAAATCATCCATAAAAGTCTTATTCGAAATTAACAACATTTTTTATCCATTGATTACACAGGTTATTGGCAACTACTGCTGCCGAAGTGCAGATTTATGATTACTCTCACTCGGAATTTGTTACCGTTCATACTGGAACAGCGAAAATTCAGAAGGGGACTTTCAAGATAATACATCTAATTGATATCGAGTTGTACGAAGACTTACTAACGACTATCAACAGTACCATACAGAAACAACTTTCGAGCAAGAACGCATTTTATCCTATTTTATCAAACTTAGTATTAGGAATCGAAAGTTCATTAACAAGGCTAAAGCTCAATAAACGTATCTCAAAACGTTCTCTTGACTTTATAGGTAGTGCTTGGAAGTGGATAGCTGGAAATCCAGACCACCGCGATCATGAAATTGTGGTTGATCGCATAAATGGACTGTTAGAAAACAACAATGACCAATTAATAATTAACAAACTGACTGCAGACAAAATAAACGAACTTACTAACAGAACAAACGAAATAGTTAAGATAATAAAAACAGACCAGATCATGGCCGATGAATTAGCTCTCAATATAAAATACAAATTAGAAATACTCAAGGAAGAATTAACAAATATAGCTTATGCTATTCATTGGGCCAAGGCGGACATAATAAACTCTTTTATTCTTTCGGACAGAGAACTCGATGTAGCAAAACAAATATTGATTCAAGACAAGTTTCCTTTCATTAATATAGACGAAGCACTAGAATTTGCCGAAGTAAAAGTAGCGGCAGACGATAAATCAATTATCTACATAATAAGTTTGCCAACTACCGAATTAGAATCCTTTAATGTACTAGAAATTAGATCAGTGAAAAAAAGAGACAAAATTAATAAAATTAACTTTAAGACTTTGTTAAAGAATAAAAATAAAATATTTGGAATACAAAATGGATGCAAAAATTATAATAATCTGTTAATTTGTACTAATAAACAAATAGTAGATGTAAGTAAAGACCATTGTATTGCTAATTTGTTAAAAAGTAAGCCAACCAATTGCACTCAAATCAACAACCAACATTTGCCACAGACGGAAGAAATTTCCAAAGATTTGCTATTTGTTAACAATTACAAGGGAATTGCCATAATAGACGACGAAGAAACAACATTAAATGGAACATTCATTATTCGCCACCACAACTCAAAAATTATAATAGAAGGCAGATCCTACGAGACTAAAGAAGTTAGTAGCAACAAACCACTACCCACAATACTCCAGCAAAAATCCATAGACAACAGAACAGAAGAGATCCTATCCCTGCAAATGATGAAGGAAATCAATACAAAAAATATGAAACACATCAACTTTATCGAAACCAGCAATAGAATAAGCCTATCAATAAGTGGTATAATAGCATTTGTGATAGTGCTAATGATTATGATAGGTTTGGCAGTACGAAAATATCAAAAGCCGAGATTAAAAGATCAGATAAATTTATCTAGTTCAGCAATCCAAGGATTGAATAAAATTTTTGAACAAAAATCAGATGGTTCAAACGAGGACGTTTGAAATTAAGGCGGGGAGGAGTTAATACATTCAACGTTTAAAATTCATAATTCATAAAATTCATGAGAACAAAGCCAGACGGAAACCCGATACTCTTGCTATTTGGCAACATTAAAATATTTATAAAAAATATTCTGTTTTGATGACAGTGCACACGCGCACAGAAAATAATTTCTATACCTGTGAGAAAATGTTGAGTGTGCAGTTTGATTGTAACGTTGCTAATCGTATTGAAGAAAACAATTTTGTAAAAGTTTAGTTTTAAGTTGAACGTTAAATAAAGAAGGAGCTTTTAGCTCCAAAAAAATATTTTTTTAAAAAATTACAAAAACAAAAAATTAATTTATATATATATATATATATATATAAATATATATATATATATATATATATATATATATATTATCAACATTATATGTAATTTGTTTGAGATATTGTCTCATGTAATTTATTCAAAATATGTCTTATTTACTGTGCGTTAACAACATCCATATGCCTTTATTTCTTTGCGCCTTACACCAACTCAGCAGCAAGCTTCAACTTGATTCCAAAAATGGACAGACTTTCGAAAAGAAATTGAGAATTGCATAAGAAAACGCACAGTGATCAGGCATATAAACGAACTTGGCCCACAGCAAAAAAAGAATATGTCTAATGTTGGTCGTAGCGGCCGTATTGCCGGAAATATAGAGGCTGCAGAGAAAAGTGCTGAGATAGACCCTAGAATATCAACTCGTCTACGTTTGCAGCAATTGGGCATCACTAGAGGGAGTTTGTGCTACATTTTGCAAAAAGATCTTCATCATCTTCACGCTTATAAAGATCAACTCGTTCAAGAATTAAAACCGGCCAGCCACAGTTTGCGTCCAACGTTTGTGAATTGGCTGTTGGAAAAAATGAATGAAAACAAACCATTTTTTAAGAAAATCATCTTTAGTGATCAGACCAGACCCCCTTTCAATTAGGTTGTGTAAACCAAAGTTGTCGCATATGGGGCTCACAAAATCCACAAAAACGGTCTCGCAAAACCATTCCATTTCAAAGAAAGCGACCGTATTGTGCGGTTTGTGGTCTTGCGGCATCATCATCGTCCTGTATTTTGTCGAAAATGTACAAGGAAACGCTTTACCGTCAATTCTCTCCGCTACCAAACGGCGATAGCCGATTTTTAATGGCCACAATTGATTAATGTTGATATCAGTGATCTTGGTTTCACAGCCGGCCAAACAATTAACTTATTGAAAGAAAATTTTACCGATCGCGTAACTTCTCGATTTTACGATGTGAATTGACCGCCTCATGGTTGTGATTTAATGCAGCCAAATTATTTTCTCTGGGGCTATTTCAAAGAATCATATTTTGATCATAAAGATCTACATCTTCACGCTTAGAAAGTTCAACTCGTTCAAGGGTTAAAGCCAACCGGCCATTGTTTAAGTTGAACGTTTGTGAATTGGCTGTTGGGAAAAATGAATGAAAACAACTCTTTTTTTTTCAACAAAATCATTTTTGGTGATGAAGCCCATTTTCAAATAGGCGTTTTTATAAACAAACAAAATTGTTGCAGAATGGGCCCTCAAAACCCATAAACAGTCAATCCAAAATATATGATCGTATAGTCGGTTTTGTGGTCAGGTGGCATCATTGGCCCGTTTTTTTCGAAAATGAGGAAGGAAACGCCGTCACCGTGAATGTTCTGCGCTGCCAAACTATGATAACCAATTTTTTGTGGCCACAATTGGCTTATGGCCAATCCAAATAATTCAATTATTGCATGATAAATTTCCCGGTAGCGTGATTTTTTTGATTAGCCGATGTTAAAGAATGAGGTGGCCAGTTTCTGTGATTTAACCCCGTTAAATTATTTTCTCTGGGGCCATTTGAGAGATGGGGTTTACATGAACAAAACATAAACAACTGACGCTCGAAGAGACGAAACTCGGCGCTGCATTGACGAAGTTTTGGAGCAAAACGTGGTTTAAAGTTTTGCTAAAAAAGCGGACATCTGCCGATGTGCTAGACGTGGGCATTTACCCGTTATAACATTTCATTATTAATTCCCATATTTCTGCTTTACTTTGGTATCAATAAAACAGGATTTGAAAGCAAAAAATTCTGTATTAAAGCTAATTTTCCTCCTAACCTCAAATTTGCCCACTCTTTGGTTTTCTACTAATGCGGCGCCTTAGCCGGCTACCGAAGGCAGTCGTCAAGGCGAATTCATACAAGATGAACTCACTTATGCAACTCTGTGTAAAATTTATTGAACTGTCAAATGAAATGCTTTGGAAAAAAACAATGGCCGCACACAAAAACGAAAAACCAGAAGAACACTTTGACAGTTCAATAATTTTGCCTTGGTAACAGCTGATCACCAATTTCTGAACTAAGGCCACCTGGTATGAATTCGCCTTGGCAGTCGTCAAGCATACACAATATATTGGCAGCATTTTTAAAACTCTATAAAGCATCATCTAAGATATTATAACGCCTCGTATGAAAAGTACAATTTCAACTTTGCATCAGGACAATTAGGACGAAACCATTTGGCAATTCTGCTGCTCTATGACGATAAAATATTTTTACAACACTTTGAATATCATAAAAAAAAAAACACAGGAATTTTTGCGCATCAAAATTGTTTGCAACAGCAACAACAACAGATTTACCTCAACAATAACGCCATTGACTACAACAAAAAAAACAAGACAAAAGCTGATATTTTAACAAGAAGGTGTAGACAGCCAATGACGGCCTTACACCAAGACAATAGTTCTATAATGTGTGGCATAGACATGAAAATTAAGATATCTATTGATTGCAGCAGTCAAATTAATTCCCCAGCAACAGTTTTATATGAAAGCCGTGCGGCCCATGTTAAACTGGCATGACAGCCTTGAAGTCCTATTGACACATTCTGTTGATACGAGAAAAACGGCAAGACTTGGGTCGACCATCCGGCCGCCAAATATTGCATTTGATAGTGTACAATACATATGCTGAAAAATAAACATCGCCTTTCACATATACTCACTTTGGCAATATTTTTTATTTACATTTTTATAAATTGTATATCTAGTGTAAAGGTCTCAGCTAAAACCATCACACAAACTCTCTTTTTGTTTATCTACAACACGGAAAAATATAAACACGAAATATTTCGCATAACCACTTACAAGCAGCGGCAGTAATGATGTTTCTTTTTTTTCAGCAGCTTTTTATAGCTGCCATTGTTGTTTTTGTATCGCAGTTGTTTTAGTTTCTCCAGACACTTAAACGTTTAAGGAGTGCGGATATATAAAGGCAGCCAGAAAGGTATATTTAGGTTAACGTGCCTTTTGTGGCACCATTAAATAATGATCACCAGGTTTTTGGTTGGAGACTACAAACGATTGTTTAATAAATGTTTTAAGTTGCTGTAAAAAAGAATATGGAAAAACTTTGCAAAACTTTGGCAATTCGAAATCGGTTTTATTGCACAAATCTTGAAATTTTTATACCCTCCAAAAAAGAATTTGGAGGGTATATTCACTTTGTCATTCCGTTTGTAACGCATCGAAATATCCATCTCAGACCCCATAAAGTATATATATTCTTGATCAGTGATGAAATCTAAGACGATCTGAGCATGTCCGTCCGTCCGTACGTCCGTCCCTCCGTCTGTGGAAATCACGATTCAGTCCAAACGAAAAGAGCTAGACTCTTGAAATTTGGCATAAATATATTTTAAAACTTAGAGCAGGTTAAGTTCGAAGATGGGCTAAATCGGGCAAGAGGGGAAAAAGTTCCCCTAAGAAGAACTAAACCAACCCAGAAAAAACAACATAATTTTTAAAGTTTTTTGGTTATTTTGTTAAGCAAATGATATATTTTTATGTCAAATACGGCCCAACGCCTTAAACTTGGAGCCATTAAATAAAATAAAAATATTTTTTGACCCCGCCCACTTCAGTGGGCGTTATTATAGGCAAAAATTGCATAAAATTTAACAAATTGTTTTACTTAGCCTACATTCCTTAAAAATAACACTTTTAAGCTTTAATGACGAAGCTGAAACGAAACCTGGTACTACTCTGCCCTACCCTTTCCTTCCCCTTCGCCCCCTAAATGACCCTACCAAAAAAAAAAATTTTTTTTTAAATTTTGTATATAATCATCCCAAGCATTTATCTTTAGAGTTTTATGACTGCCGATTTCTACCCTACCCCCCCCCCACCCCCCCACTCTTCCTTTGCCCCCTAAATGACCCTACCAAAAAAATAAATTTTTTTTTAAATTTTGTATATAATCACCCCAAACATTTATCTTTAGAGTTTTATGACTGCCGATTGAGTTTTCTTCATTATTGAAAATTGTTTAAAATTTGAATAAAGTGGGCTTTTTATTTTAATTCGGACCAGGGGATGACCCGTACGTATGCAGCGAATTGCGCCGGAACTAGAAAGTAGGGGAGAGTGTTGAGAGGACAGATGAAGGAAAATGAAAATATAGAGAATTTTTTGTAGTTATTCCAACTACTTATTTCGCCGGCTAATTTCTTGCTACAGAACCGACGAAGGGGGATGCTGTTCCTCTGCTCTTTAGCACATGATTGTGTCAATAGTCGGCCCTATAGCAAAAATTAGCCGGCGAAGTAAAAAAAGTTAAAATAGCTACAAAAAAAAACTGTCTATGTTCTCATCTTTCCTAATCTGTCCCCTCGTTTTCAGTTCGGGCGCAATTTATTGCATATATAGGGCTCATCCCCAGAGTGCTGGTCCAAAATAAAAAAAGATTAAAAAAAAATCGAATTAAGATTCATAGGTTAATTGTTCAAAATTTGTTTTTAAATCTCAGAAAGACATGATAAATATTCCAAGGCACAAAGGAAAGTCAACATCAGTTTTTGTTATCCAACTTACACAGCAGAGCAGAACAGCTGTTTTCGAAAGACGCAACCCTTTCATCATCAGTGCTCATGTGTATTGTGTTTGTCACCACTTATTAGGTGGCTTAGTTGAATGTGATAACAGTTCCTATTTACACAAATTTTATTGTGAAAAAGAATACGAGAACTGTATCAACCTGATGTTAACATGTTATTGTTTTAATACCCGTGTTACCGTTTGATTATTTTTTCTTCATGTCCCATTTTTCTGAATTTTTTGTTCCATCATACCTAAGTCAACAAATTTCGAACAATTAGCCTATGAATCTTAATTCAAATTAAAAAAATCGCTGCCAGTTGTGTTCAGTGATCACTGCCTATGCCATCAGGCAGACAATAACTAATACGACTATGCAGTCATGATAAACAAAAGAACTGGACATCCGACAATTGAAATGAAAAGTGTTCCCACGATTGTCAGATATCTGATATTATCGCTGTGCAATGGGCTGATAATTCTTTCTCTGGCAATGTTGTAGGGCAAAAGGAGTAGTCAAATATCAACAACACATTTGCAGGCAAATTTTACTGACAATTTTTTTAGATCAGATCACGGGCAAGTAAACAGGTCCATGCTACTCTGCAGGTAGTTTTTGACGCTTTCATTTCATAGTATTAAAAGTTGTTTATGTTTCGTGGAAATGAAAATACTTTTAAATTGAATTAAGATTCAAGATTTAAGATGAATTGTTCGAAATTTTTTGTTTTATATTCAGAAAGACATGATAAATCTTCAAAGGCACCAAGGAAAGTCGGCATCAGTTTTTATTTATTCAACTTATACAGCAGAGCAGAACAGCTGTTTTCGAAAGCCGCAACGCCTTCATCATGAGTAACTTCTGTATGTCACCAGTTATTATACTTTTACTCAAATAAAAATGCATCTGGTTTTTCGATTGTTGTAATAATACAATGATCTGATAGTTGGGCCATGTATCTAACAACAGTATGTATTTAGCTCGATGATTATAATTATAAAATATTTACAAAAATTAAAATCAACATTTCTCAAGTTGATTTTGGTTAATTTTGTTATCATTTTATAAAAATGTAAATAACGTCGGCACATTTTGGGAATGCTGCCAATGTTTACTTTGGCAAATACCTCAGGTGTGATAAGAACACAGAAGTTTCTGAAATGCCATTGAAAATAATTGTGTACCGAGAGTCTGGCAAATTGGGAACGCGTATTTGTTTGATTTTACGTAATAAGTTTTTATTTTTCGTTTTACAAAAATGCTTTAAAACACATACAATATTATCTTGTAAAAAATACCTGAACAGAAGTAGTTTCTTGAATCAGAAAAGAAATCTAATGTAAGACAAGCCAAACAACTTTTCTTGCTAAGAAAATAATGATATTTATACTCGTGTATGTGAAATTCAATTAAGATTGACAGCCAAATTCTTAATAAATTTGTTTTTAGTACGAAATGATATGATAAATATGCCAAGACACAACCGAAAGTCAATATACATTTTAATTATTTAACTTATACAGCAGAGCAGAACACCTGTTTTGGAAAGCCGCTACACTCTCATCATCAGTACTCATCGTTTATTACCACAATTGAATTGGTAACAGTTTTTTATATATACAAATTTTCCTTCCTAAGAAAATAATGATATTTATTTATACTCGTGTATGTGAAATTCGATCAAGGTTAATGGGCAAATTTGGGTTTAGTACAAAAGGATATGATAAATATGCTAATGCACAGAGGGGAGTCAGTTTTAATTATGTAATTCACACAGCAGAGCTGAAGAGTTGTTTTGGAAAGCCGCTACAATTTCATCATCAGTACTCATGTGTATTTTTATCTGTCATCAGTTATTAGGTGACTCAATTGAATTGATAACAGTTTTTTATCTATACAAATTTTGTTAGGAAATTCCATACGAGAATTGTATCAAACCGATAGTAAAACACTTTTTATCCCCATGTTGCCGTTTCATTATTTTCTTCGTGTCCCATTTTCTGAACATTTTGTTTCATTATGCTTAAGCCAAATATTTTTGGTTTGAATTCTCTTAGAATTGAGTAAATGCTCAAGCCAGTAGCTTAAATTTGTCTGTAAGTATTTCGTTTCAAAAGTTTTTTATTTCTGTATTAAACGGAATTAAAATTCTTCAAAAATATGTTTTCAATTCAAAACCTCATGACAAATATTTCAAGGCTTAGAGGAGAGTTAAACATCAGTTTCATTTATGCAAATTTCACAATAGAGCAGAACGACTGTTTTCGAAATCCGCTACATTTTTACCATCAGTACTCAAATGTATGTATTTTGTTTGTCACCACCGTCATTAGGTCGTTGTTGTTTTGAAATTCAAGTTTTAACTGCACTTATTTTATACCTCCAACCTGGCGTGTAATACATTCTTAAAATGCAATACGAAAACAGAAACTAAATAATTAAAAACAAAACCTTTTTGGCGGAATGTCTGGGGCTGAGTCTTGCCAAGATGAGTCCAGTGAGGACGTGGCAACAGAAGGATACTCTCGATAGCAATACAAACAATATTTTAACGGAATTAACCCAAAACAGTTAGAGGTTTTAAAATTAAAAAACAAAAATTAAAACCAGACTCTAATCGTGTACTGGAAGATTTTACATGTTTGGAGAAATCCAGAAAAAATACTGAGAATTTAAATATTGTGTATTAAATGTTGCTTTCGATTTTTCCAATTGATTGATTACGATCATCTTCAATGCTTTCCTGTACACCGGCTACAGCTTCTTCAGTTCGCTCTTAAAGCAAACGTCGAGTTAAATGAATACCCTACATATTATCCATTTAATAAATAAGCAGCCTGTTTTGTAACTCAGTCGATATTAAAATAGCCCTATTAACAACTTACGAAAATATGCCAGTGAACACAAACATGAACTCATATGCAGACCTGTCGACTTTTATGTACTTTCTCCATAACCTTAAACATTTCTTCCTATTTTTCTTTTTTTTTTATAAAGCAAATAATTCATTTCTAATTTTAAACTAAATTCTTAACATACAAAAAAGAAACTACAACCACAGAAATTTATTTTAACTATTTCAACAAAAAGTATTTGGTTTAATTTCCACACACAACTTGCAATTTAAAATTGTGTTTGTGGCTTTTAGAAGTTTAAAAAATTTAATTCGTATATCTGGTAATATTTCGTCTACACAATATTTGAGTGCTAGAAAACACAGTCTCGCCTTTATTTTTTTTTTGTACACAACTATTGCGAAAATGCTTATGGACATGCCCAGCAGTACCTGTTTCTATTGTTAAAAAAAATATTTATTAATATTAACCTGCAGTTGTAATAATAAGTGTTTCTCTTGAGCCTTGGAATATTTATCATGACTTTTTGAATTAAAAACAAATTTTTTTACAATTTGCCTGTAAGTATTAATGGAATTTAATATGGCATTAAAAAACGAAATACTCTTATATTTGAGTAAGTTCTCAAGCCATTTACTCAAATATAAGAGAATTTAAACTAAAAAAGATTGCCTTAAGCATAATGAAACAAAATGTTCAGAAAACGGGACACGAAGAAAATAATCAAATGGCAACACGGGGATTAAAAGTGTTTTACTATCGGTTTGATACAATTCTCGTATGGAATTTTCTAATCAAATTTGTATAGATATAAAACTGTTATCAATTCAATTGAGTCAATCTGACAAACAAAATACACATGAGTACTGATACGGAAAGTGTAGCGGCATTCGAAAACAGCTGTTCAGGTCTGCTGTGTAAATTAAATAATTAAAACTGACTCTCCTCTGTGCATTGGGATATTTATCATATCTATCTATCATGTACTAAAAGCAGAGTAACAGCACCCACCTTCGTCGGCCCTGTAGCAAAAATTAACCGGTTGAAAAAGGTTGAAATAGCTACAAAAAAAAACTGTCTATCGTCTCATCTTTCCTAATTTGTCCCCTCAATACTATCCCCTCGTTTTCAGTTCCGGCGCAATGCATTGCATATGTAGGGGTCATACCCTGAGTGCTGGTTCTACTCCTAAAAATAAATATCTGTTTGTATTAAAACCAATTTTTTTAACAATTTGCCCATCAACCTTAATCGAATTTAACATACACGAGTATAAATAAATATCATTATTTTCTTAGGAAGGAAAATTTTTATAGATAAAAAACTGTTATCAATTCAATTGTGGTGACAAACAATGAGTACTGATGATGAGAGTGTAGTGGATTTCCAAAACAGCTGTTCTGCTCTGCTGTATAAGTTAAATAATTAAAATTGATATTGACTTTCAGTTGTGTCTTGGCATATTTATAACATCTTTTCGCACTAAAAACAAATTTTTTAAGGATTTGGCTATCAATCTTAATTGAATTTCACATATTCATACGAGTATAAATATCATTATTTTCTTAGTAAGAAAAGTTGTTTGGCTTGTCTTACATTAGATTTCTTTTCTGGTTCAAAAAACTACTTCTGTTCAGGTATTTTTACAAGATAATCAATGTGTTTTAAAACATTTTTGTAAAATGAAAAAAAAAAACCTTATCACGTAAAATCAAACAAATAAGCGTACTTAATTAACTAAACTGGCGGTAAACAATTATTTTCAATGGCATTTCAGAAACTTCTGTGTGCTTATCACACCTGAGGTATTTGCTAAAGTAAACATTGGCAGCATTCCCAATATGTGCTGACGTTATTTACATTTTTATAAAATGATAACAACATTAACCAAAATCAACTTGAGAAATGTTGATTTTAATTTTTTTAAATATTTTAGATTTATAATCATCGAGCTAAATAATAACTGTTGTTAGATACATGGCCCAACTATCAGATCATTGTATTATTATAACAATCGAAAAACCAGATGCATTTTTATTTGTGTATAAGTATAATAACTGGTGACAAACACAAGTTACACATGAGCACTCATGATGAAAGCGTTGCGGCTTTCAAAAACAGCTGTTCTGCTCTGCTGTATAAGTTGAATAAATAAAAACTGATGCCGACTTTCCTTGGCGCCTTTGAAGATTTATCATGTCTTTCTGAATTTAAAACAAAAAATTTCGAACAATTCATCTTAAATGTTGAATCT
This sequence comes from Linnaemya tessellans, assembly GCA_951800035.1. Taxonomy (NCBI): domain Eukaryota; kingdom Metazoa; phylum Arthropoda; class Insecta; order Diptera; family Tachinidae; genus Linnaemya; species Linnaemya tessellans. The sequence continues at coordinate 39,842,001 of OX637536.1, read as the reverse complement.
TAATTCAATTTAAAAGCATTTTCGTTTCCACGAAACATAAACAACTTTTAATACTACGAAATGAAAGCGTCAAAAATTACCTGCAGAGTAGCAGTGACCTGTTCACTTACCCGTGGTCTGATGTAACAAAATTGTGAGTAAAATTTGCCTGCAAATGTCTTGTTGATATTTGACTACTTATTTTGCCTTACAAAATTGCCAGAGAAAGAATTGTCATCAAATTGCAAGGCGATAATATCAGATATCTGACAATCGTGAGAACATTTTTTATTTCAATTGTCAGATGTCGAGTTCTCTTGATCAGCATGACTGCGTAGTCGTATTAGTTGTTGTCTGCCTAAAGGCAAAGGCAGTGATCACTGAACACAACTGGCAGCGATCCTACCGCATGCTTCAACCATTTTACGGTCGCCATAAATGTTCTACCGAAAGAACTATTCGCAATGTAGGGAATAGATTTCAGTCCCTACCCGCTGTCCGTGACGGTATACACGAGAATTTGCCATAGTCGATAACGGCCTTTCGCAGAACACAATTTGGAGAATTTTGCGTCGTGGCTTGAGCCTGCAGCCGAAAAAAATTTAACTTACCCAGACACTGAAGGTAAACAACCGTAGACAATGTCGCAGGTTCGATGGATGTGGTCCAGAGCAGTCCCAGGCGACAAGTCCCAAATTTTATCAAAAAATCATCTTTAGCCTCATCGCATTTCCGGGTTAATAAAGGAAATTGTTGCATTTAATATGATAAAAATCCATACGAAAACCAAGACCGTCTAATGGATTTTGAACTGACGGTGTCGTTGGCCAATTACTTTTTAAGCACGACATTGATAAGGCCGAGAGCTATATACAGATGAGAGTCATGGAAAATTGTACATTTCAAATGCCCTCCACCCAGGAAACTCATGGCGTACATTGAAACGATATTATATTCCATAAATCAAGCCATCAAAAGGGCTTTCGAAGGAATAAACAATTTCTTTGATATCTCACACACACTCTGTTTCATTTAAATTTAAAGCTAGGAAGCGCTTAATGAAGGAACGTTTACAACATGGATATCACAAGGTCAGTTTAGATTAGGTTTAAGGCCCATTACCTCTGAGAGACAATCCACTTGGCTCCGTTTATTCGGTTCCTTTGTCGTACCCTGAAGCAGAGAACCTGCTATTGGCTGCCTTGTGCCCCTGCAAACCTTCCAGTACCTCTGAGGAAAAGCTCTATGTTTGCCAGACTATCTAAGACTGGCAGAAAGTTAGAACCCAGTGCCGTAGGACACAAAAGGTTGCAGACTGTTTCGATCTCCTTTTCGTATTTGAAACTCTTACAATATATCACTATATAATAGACCCCATCCTCTTTGCATGCATGCCGAAGTTCCAGTGTCCTGTTAGAACTCTCACCAATTGACGCAATCGAGCCTCGTCAAACTTGAAAAGGTCGCATGTTCTGCCACAAGACAGTCACGCCACGCTTTCCCTCCTAACCTGAGCAACTTTATGCGATATTGATTTCATTAACAACCGTAAAATATTCCTTTCGATTCATATTGTGTAAAAAGCTAAAATCTAGAACTGATGGGCTCCACGAGTTGTTACACTGTGCGAATGAGATACATGAGTACATCATAGTGTAAAAGGTGTAGATTAACTATAAGTACTTCGTGATCTGTGTTGAGCTATGCTGAGCGTTTAACAATATATAAAAAAGCACTTGAACCTCATAAATTAGTCGTAAACATAGTTGTACCTAAACATATAAACTTGGCAACAAAAGACTGTGTGTGTGTGTGTGTGTGTGTGCACTCTTTTCATTATGGTCTCTTCTTCGCTCAACGTTTACATATCCGTGCACATGGAAAAATATATATAAATTGAAACAAAATTAACACAAGTGTACAATTTCACTGTCGTTAGATTCGTAGCAGTGGCTGAGCGTAAATACTATCAGGCAATCCCTAGCAGTTTTAAAAGTTTTGTGGCCTTAAAGTGAAAATTATTCTTTTCCTTTTCACTTTTCAATAATGAAAGTTGTTAGAAATTAACGCTCTATTACAATAATTCAAGGCATTAGAAATAATATTCCTTATTCTGTAACGACTTGTCCAGGTCACTTCAAGACAATATTAACAATTAAGAACATCATATTCGACCGGGTCGAATCTTAAATACCCTACATATATTTAGTAAATAAAAACTGTATTTTAATTCTTATTAACATTTACATTTTTATGGTATTTGGCTTAAGCAAACAGAGAACAAAAATTTATTTTTATACGGTCGTTTCGAATGTGTTGGGAGCAGCATGACTGAGACCCCCTTCCGTCAGCATAAGAACTTAAGTATTAATATTTTATGTCACCGTGCAAAAGAGGGACTGACATAAGTTAAAAATGTTCAACCTGCTGGGTCAGAAACTCTATACAGGGTCACTCCGGGAAAGGCCGTGGGGGAGACATCTCACGTAAATCGTAATGCTAGAGTTAATGTCGACGCCGTGGACGGCGTTTCAACGCCGAAAAAGTTGAAATAGATTGAACTTTTACGGCGTTGCAACGCGTTGAGATTAACTGCTCTCATACAATTTCATACGATTCAACTTTTTTTTGACATTTGACGCCGTCGACGACGTCGACATTAACTCTAGCATAAAAACCTAAACAATAAATTTTCGGTGTACTTAAGGGTAGGAAAAGCATTTTTTTGATAAAGTCGAATAGAAGACAGGAGGAGGTGGAGGGGTAGGGCATTTGAAGATCAAAGAACATATTACCTTCGTCGTAAAAGCTTATAAATTTAATTCTTAAGAAATGTAGGCTTAATTGATACAACTTGTTAAATACAGGGTGGTTCAGAAAGACCGAACTGGTGTGAATTCCTTATAACTTTTTTATTATACTTTTTTTTCTTTTCAGTATTTTGTAAAGAAAACTTAAACAATTTATAATGGAGCAATACACAACTGAACAACGTGCCCAAATCGTTGAAATTTACTTTTCAAATCAACGGTCCATTGTGTTGACTCAGCGTGCATACCGTCGTCAATTTAATGTGCGGGTTGCACCCTCTCCGTCAACAATAAACAGTCTGGTTGCAAATTTTCGACAACTAGGAGCAGTAAGGAATCTTCCTGGTTCCGGCAGACTACGAACTGCCCACACCTTTGACAATATTCAAGTGGTACAGGAGAGTATTCGGGAGGATCCAGGCACATCAACCAGGAGACGTTCGACACAACTTGGCACCTCAAGAGGGTCGCTGCAGCGAATTTTGCATACCATAAGAATGTTTCCATACAAAATTCAACTTGTCCAAGAATTGAAACCGACAGATTATTTCCATCAAAAGGCACAAGAGAATCCTAATTTTATTCATAACTTAGTTATGAGTGACGAAGCCCATTTCCAATTAAATGGTTTCGTTAACAAGCAAAACTGTAGGACATGGGCTACGGAAAACCCGAGAGTACTTCATCAACGACAATTACACCCAGTTAAGTGTACTGTTTGGTGCGGTGTTTCTTCAGAAAGGATCATTAGCCCATGTTTTATTGAAAATGAACGAGGTGTCGCCATTTCCATCAATGGTGATCGATATCGGGCCATGTTGGAAAATTTTGTAAGGCCAGCCGTGGAAAACTATCCGCAAATATGGTTCCAACAGGATGGAGCCACAGCGCACACTGCGAGGGCCACAATGGCTCTTTTACGCGACATCTTTGGTGAAAGAATAATTTCGCGTAGAAGCAATTTTAATTGGCCTCCGCGTTCCCCGGATTTAACCGCTCTAGACTGTTTCCTTTGGGGTTATTTAAAAGGGAAAGTTTATGTTAATAAGTCTAGGACTATTGAGGAATTAAAAACCAATATTCGAGACGAAATTAACGACATAACGCCGGAAGTTTTGCGAAAGGTCATGGAAAATGTGTTGGAAAGAGCACATTTGTGCGAAGCAAAAAATGGCCACCACTTGCGGGATATCATTTTTAATAACTAATCGAAAAATATTCCCTATAAATTTACTGTATTTAAAAAACAAAAAATTAAAAAAATATGTCTTAAATAAAAAGTTATAAGGAATTCACACCACTTCGGTCTTTCTAAGCCACCCTGTATTTACACTATTTTCCTTGAAATATGTTACTTCAACGCCCACTAAAATGGTGGGGTCCAAAAATAGACTATATTGTGTTTTCCACAGAGGAACATATGGGCATTGCCAGATCGTGTTAGACTTCATTACTGATGGAGAATATATAGACTATATGGGATTCAATTGTGTTTGGAGGGTATGAAAACTGCATTTTGTTGGGGTCTCTGTGGTAAGGGCCGTGTGTGAGACATTTCACCTTTGCCATAAAACACTAAAAAATAAATTTTTGGGATATTTTTTTTTTTTTATGTGGGACCAGCACTCAGGGGATGACCCCCATATATGCAATGCATTGTGCCGGAACTGCAAACGAGAGTATGGTATTGAAGGGACAGATTAGGAAAGATGAGAAGATAGTTTTTTTTTTTTAGCTATTTCAACCTTTTACTTCTCCGGCTAATTTTTGCTACAGGGCCGACGAAGGTGGGTGCTGTTACTCTGCTTTTAGTACATGATGGTGTCAGTCGCTGCCAATTATGTTCAGTGACCAGTGACTATGCCTTCATCATTGAAACAGGCTGGCAACAACTAACACAACCACGCACTAAAGCTAATCAGAAGAATACAACACAATATTTCATGACTCAGTGCGGGCTCGAACTCACGACCCCCCGCTTCATAGTCTCGTGTTCTACTACTTCAGCCAACAGCACCCATTTAAAACAAATTATTTCTTTATAGGGTCATTTGGGGGGCAAAGTGGGAGGAGGGAGTAGGGCAGAGGAGTACTAGGTTCTCAGCTTCGTCATTAAAGCTTAAAATGCCTTTTTTTGCGGAATGTAGGCTTAAGTAAAACAATTTGTGACATTTTTACACTAATTTTTTTATTTAATAATTTATTTTTTAAAAATTTATTTTTTTATTTTATGGCTCCTTCTTAGAAATAAAAATATATCATTTGCTTAACAAAATTACAAAAAAAAAACAGTACAAACTTTTAGCAACTTTTTACAGGTTGGTTTAGTTCTTCTTAGGGGAACTTTTTCCCCTCTGGCCCGATTCAGCCCATTTATAGACTTTGACCTGTGCTATCCCTTAAAATATATCTATTCAATTCTCAAGGGTCTGGCTTTTTTCATTTGGACCGTATTGTGATTTCCAAAGACGGACTTACGGTTATGTCTAGATCGTCTTAGATTCCATTACTGATCAAGAATATATAGACTTTATGAGGTCTTAAGGCCGAAACACATAGAATCCGTCATACGTTATACGTCGCCTTTTTCAACTGACAGCTGAGTTGAAATACATGCTTTCTTATGTGAGTTGTCACATTCAGTACTTCTGCGTCAAAGCAAAGTACGAAAGTAGGTCAACTTTTGACGTACGTTGAATACTTTGACAGAAATCGATGAGCTTTTCAAATTGTTTTAATCAATTTTTTGTATTGTGTGTTCGGGAAAAATTAAATAATATACAAAAAAAAATTTATAAAATATATAAATTTAACATAAATAATCAAGTACATATCTGCCAGATCTGCCCTCAGGCTCATGGAGTCGGGCAGTTTCAGGCATGACCGTGCGGGACATGGCATTATCCTACAAAAGGTAGGAGGGCAGGTCCTGGGGGGACGGACTGATTATATGACTCCGGTCATGTGCTTCGACAAATCCTTCTCAGTCGCATTCCCGGAGAGGATGGACTGGATGGAAAACTCCGCGACTCGTAGTAATGCAACTTTGGTTTTTACGGACGGCTCGAAGATGGACACTGGCACTGGTTCGGGGGTATTTTCCGAGGGTCTCGGCCTTTCGGTATCGCTCAGGCTACCGGATACCTCGACAGTTTTCCAAGCAGAGATTTATGCCATTACCGAGGCAGCATTAAGGATTGATGGGCTCAATTTGGAGGCAAGAACTATTGACATCTGTGTAGATAGTCTGGCAGCAATTAGAGCCCTGGGTTCGGAGATGATAAAGTCGAGATGTGTACTGGCATGCATTCAATCTCTGGCCAGACTTAGGGGGCATGATGTCAATGTGGTTTGGGTTCCAGGGCATGAAGGCTTTCAGGGGAATGAGATGGCGGACGAATGCGCGAGAGCGGGTTCGGCCTTGGATGAAGCAGTATCGCGTAGGGACATTGACATTCCCTCAGTTGAGCTGCTGGGCAGATTTCAGAGGTGGGCAAGGAGGGAGGTGACAAACAGGTGGTCAAGTATTACTACCTGTAGGGTCTCCAAAACTCTATGGCCCTCGCTTAGGAGAGCTAGGACTAGGCAACTTCTGTTTTTTGGGAAACAGCCGTTGGCACTCCTGGTAGGGGTCTTGACGGGGCACTGTGCAATTGGGCACATGTCGGAGCGTTTGGGCTTTCCCCATGATGGCCGCTGCAGGAGCTGCTTCGATGAGGAGGAGTCAGTACAGCATTTCCTTTGTGACTGTCCGGCCCTGCAGGAGCGTAGGCTTAGACATCTAGGCTCTCGTTTCCTGCGGGATCTTGACTGCCTCAGGGATGCACCGCTGGCTGCCCTGGCGGGCTTTGTGAGAAGTTCTGGATGGTTCTCAGGAACCACCACTTCGTCTTGAGAAGAGTGTGTAGGGTATAGTCCTCTGGGCATCACAATGGGCCTTTTGATGGCCTCCGAGTATTTTTCTCGCTTACTGCGGGCAGCCTTTTTTAACCTAACCTATCCTAACATAAATAAATAAAATGGGGAACATACAATTGATTTAATATCCGTCAACAAAGTACTCATTGTGCCAGCCTTTTCCGTCAGTACGTTAATGTCAGTTGAAAAACGCGACGTATAACGTATGACGGATTCTATGTGTCTCGGCCTTTAGAGGGATATTTCGGTGCGTTGCACACGAAATGTGAATATATCCTCCAATTATTTTTTGGAGGGAAGTCCTGCAGTTAATTACTGCACATATTTTGATATTACCTTGACGTGGCGTTGACTAATAGTCACCGAATAAAAGGGAATATGTTAATGCTTCCGATATTAAAAATACTATGTTACTCTTCTGAAAAAACAAACTTTTTGCCCTGACCTCGTACAAATGCAGTGGCCGGAGCTAAAGTTTGAATGCTAAATGAATATTTTAACGAGTGGCTAGTTGCCAGTTTCAGTTTTGACTGAGTTTTTCGTTTATTTTCCTTCCTTAATAATATATATATAGTACAGGATACGTAGACAACAACAATAATGAAAACCCTTGTTAAAAGTTGAAATTATTTAACCAACACACATCTCTACATACGACTGGCTGCATACCTAAATGTATGTATACGAATTTATATTTAGAAATATACACCATGGACGTTTACTACAAATGTATCACATACACACACACACACACACATACACACGTTGTCGGTTACCAGGATCTCTGAAGCAACACCAACAACAATAAGACTATGTAGTACGTACATTAACAACCACAATAACATCCGTCTAAAAGTTATAAAATAAAAGGAAAAAAAATATAGCAAAAGCACCATAGAGCAGCAGTCTTTTTGTTTAAGTAAATTAAATGTTTTACAAAACTAACATTAACTCTCCAAAGCTACAATGGAAATTTAAACAGATGTTACAAATGCGCTGCAGCACAAGGAGCTAAGCAGGAAGCAGATCCATTTAAGTTCAAGCAAATACTATTAACGATATTATTTGCGTTTAGCAGCAATAAAATAGATGAAAAAATGTATATAAAATTAATGACGTGATAATTGGATTTACAAAACAGAGAAGAGGAAATTTTTTAGATAACAGGTACATAAAAGACTGGTGTGCTTTATAAAGAACTTCCGTGTCATGAAATTTGATTAGAAGAAAATTAATATGGTAAAAGTAAATAGACATTTTTTTTTTTTTTTTTTTAGGAGTAGGACCAGCACTCAGGGGATGACCCCTATATATGCAATGCATTGCGCCGGAACTGAAAACGAGGGGATAGTATTGAGGAGACAGATTAGGAAAGATGAGAAGATAGACAGTTTTTTTTTTTTTTTTTTTTTTTTTTTTTTTTTTTTTTTTAGCTATTTCAACCTCGAACTCACGACCCTCTGTTTCATAGTCTCGTGTTCTACTACTTCAGCCAACAACAGCGACCTTTGGACATTTATTGATACAAAATCCGAATTGCCAAAACTAGAGTTATTTAAAAATATGAAATCACATATACTGATATTAAAAAAACTTAAACTTTTGAAAAATTGTTTCGCTGGTCCAACAAAATGATTTTTTTCCCATTCTATGAAAGTGTTTGTCATATTGAAAAAGTAAAGGAACGCAATTTGTCAATTATTTGACTCCATATATTATAATATTAATTTTAGCTACAGATATTGTCTCATGCAGCCAAGATCTTGTTCTGAAATTATTGTAACTTCTAACAAGTAAAAGTGCTATAATCGGCTGTGCCGAATCTTAAATACCCTTCACAGATATATTTCTCCTTTCATTCTAAAACAGAAAATAGATTTTATTCACTAAAAAAAAAACAAAATGATATAATTATTTGGTTACTTGTATGTACCAAAAAGATTCGATTTTCCAACCTTGGAATCTACTTTTTAATTTTTTGTACTGTTTACACGAATGTAATTCTTCCTGTGTTAAAAAAAAACGTTTAACTCAACAACAAAAATTAATATTAGGAACTTCTATGGTTACTTGTATGTACCAAAAAAAATCCCATTTTCCAACCCTGGAATCTAATTTTTATTTTTTTGCATATTTTACACGAATATAATTCTTCCTGAAGTATAAAACAGGTTTAGTTCACTAAAAAAGACCAATATTAAGAACTTATTTTGTACCAATAAACTTCGATTTTCCAACCCTGGAATCATGTTTTTAATTTTTTCGGCTGTTAATACCATTTGAATTCTTCCTGAAATATCAAATAGACATAATTCTCTAAAAAAAAATAAAATTAGAAACTAATATTGTTACTTTTATGTACGAAAAAAAATTAAACTTTCCAGCCCTGGAATCGAATATCTAATTTTTGTGGTTTTTAGTACCAGTTTAATTTTTCCTGAAGTAAAAATTAAGTTCAGTTCACTAAAAAAAAAAATAAATTAGGAACTTAAATGGCTATTTTTATATAACAAACATATTTCGATTTCCGAAACCTGGAATAGAGTTTTTAATTTTATTTATTTATTACATGAATATAATTCTTTCTGATGTATAAAATAAGTTTAATTCACTGAAAAAAAAAAAATTAGGAACATATGTATATGGCTGCTTTTATGTACCAGAAAAATTTCAACTTCCGAACCCTGGAATCGAAATTAAAGTTTTTTTTTGTTTTTTTTTTATTAATGACACTGTTAATGTGTTGCAAAATAATTTTATATAAGAAAATTTTAAAATATTTAACCATTTTGGTTACTTTCATGTACTACAAAATATTGCAGTTGCCCAACCCTGGAATCGAAATTTTGATTTTCTTTAAATTTTAATACCAATTTTATTCTTCCTGAATTATAATATAGTTTTGATTAGAAAATAAACAACGTCAGTTGCCTTTTTGATTACTTTTATGTAGAAAAAAAAAATTCAATTTCCGAACCCTGGAATGGAAATTTATATATTTCTTTTGTTTTTTTACCAATGAAACTCTTAATGAGTTGTAAAATAGTTTTACTTAAGAATATTTTAAAAGTTTCAAGCATTTTGGTCACTTTCATGTACTACAAAATATGGCAGTTGCCCAACCCTGGAATCGAAATTTTGATTTTCTTTAAATTTTAATACCAATTTTATTTTTCCTGAATTATAAAATAGTTTTGATTGGCAAAAAGGAGCACAAAGCCTCTCTAGCTTCTTTTTTTACTTTTATGTATCAAAAAATATTTCAAGTGCCCAACCCTGATATCAAATTTTTCTTTTTTTCGGTTTTAATACAAATTTAGTTCTTCCCGTAATATAAAATACTATTAATTAACAAAAATACAATAAATATATTTCATTTTTGCTAATTAATTTTGTGGCTACATATATGAGCAAGCCTCCCAGCTCTGAAGCCGTATTTCGTATTTTTCTTCCAACCCATAAGGGCTAAGAAATCCCGATTTCACGTACAGACAAACGGACAGACAGACATCGCACATTTTCCATCACTATTCATAAGGATCCAGAATATATACACTTTGTTTGGTCCCACATTAATATTGAAGAAATTACACATGGAATGACAAACCTACTGCTACTTTTTATACCCTCCAAAAAATTGGAGGCTATATTCACTTTGTCATTCCTTCTGAGATCCCATATATGTATATCACGATTCACTCCAGAAAGCTATCAAATAAGATAATGAAAGATCAACTGAATCCACAAGAAATAAAAATTTTGTAAAATATTAATTCCTGAGAATATCTTGAATAAAATGACGCGATTTAACATCTTTCGCCAAATTGTCTCTCTTATCCATTACTGGTTTAAAATTCTTGCATACATGAACAACCAGATAAACAAGCGTAAATATATCTTTTTTTTTATTTATAGAATTAAACAAAAGTTCATTAAAAACTCTTAATGAATTTTAGGTTTTATGAGGGCAAAAGAATATTAGTTTGCAAATACAATTGTTTATTAAAAGTTTTTATGCATTTATGCTAAAACTAAATGACACATACAAATATTTTTAATCTTTTTGTTAAACATTTCAAATAGTTGTCAGTTATCTCACATGTCTGGGATGACATCTGTTGACCTTTCGACTTGTTGTACAACAAAAGGTTGCCATGTTATTGCCATTTTTACAGCAAAAATAATAATTAAATAAGTTTTTGGATAAATAAAATAGTTTAATAAAGAGTTATCCAATTTTCAGTCCCAACAATGACTATAAACAATTAAAACAGTTTCATGCAATTATTTTGGTTGTTGGATTGACTAACAACATAATATAAATACTGCTTCATTATAAATATATATTTAATTTAATAGAAAAATTTATTAGCTATTTCGCAAGAAATTGAAATCCCCTAATATCTGACAATTTAAAAATATGATTGAATGGCAATACAAGAAATGCCTCTGTTCACAAACGCAGAAGAAATATTTTTGGAGAATTCACTTGGTCATTCCGTTTGTAACGCAGCGAAATATTCCTCTAAAATGCCATAAAGTCTACACAGTCAAATCCGCTTTAGCGCAACACGCTTTATTGAAAAAAATCGGATTACTGAAATCGATACAAGTCCCCGCACTGCTTTTAAACACAGCTAGTCTTCTTCACTTCGCTTTAGCGAAACATCGCTTTACTGAAAATATCGTATTACTGAAAACCAAAAGCAAGCCCACAACTGCATTTTTTTACGAGTAGGACCAGCACTCAGGGGATGACCCCTATATATGCAATGCATTACGCCGGAACTGAAAACGAGGGGATAGTATTGAGGGGACAGATTACCAAAGATGAGAAGATAGACAGTTGTTTTTGTAGCTATTTCAACCTTTTACTTCGCCGGCTAATTTTTGCTACAGGGCCGACGAAGGTGGGTGCTGCCAATTATGTTCAGTGATCAGTGACTATGCCTTCATCACTGAAACAGGCTGGCAACAAGTAACACAACCACGCACTAATGCTGATCAGAAGAATTCAACACAATATTTCATGACTCAGCGCGGGCTCGAACTCACGACCCTCCGCTTCATAGTCTCGTGTTCTACTACTTCAGCCAACAGCACCTTACATCGCTTTAGTGAAAAAATAAACAATAACGAAATTAATTTATTAAAAATCGATTGCATAACTTAAGGTGGAAAAAATTGTGCATGTTTTGTCCGTTAAAAAATTAAATGACAAAATGTATTTGTCCTTTTCCCTCTTACGTATTTTAATGTATTTTTCTATTATATTGTCAATGCAAGTGGCTAGACATTTGATATAAAAAATATTGTTTTTGTGATTTTACGCTTAACTATTACAAATTTCAGTAATCCGAACTACATTTTAGAGAAAAAATCGGATAACTGAAAAAATATTGGGTTTTGGTTATTTCCAGTAAAGCGGAGTCGACTGTATATTCTAGACAAGTCTATCCGTCCGTCTTAGGAAATCCCTATTCTGTACAAACGAAAAGAGCCAGACCCTTGAAATTTGATATAGATAAATTCTGAAGGATAGCACAGGACAAGCTCGGAAGTGGTCTGTATCGGGCTAAAGGGGAAAAATTTTCCTTAATAAGAACTAAGCCAATCTCTAAAAAACAACATAATTTTTTAATTTTTTTTTGTAATTTTGTTATATTTTTATGTCAAAGAAGATCCAAAGCGTTAAGCTTGTAGCCAGAAAATCCAATAAATTAATCTTCGCACCCCGCCTCCCTTTAGTGAGCGTATAAATATTTAACAAATTGTACTCCTTAAGCCTACATTCCTCAAAAATTAAATTTTTATGCTCTTCCTGCCCCCCACCTCCTTCCCGGAGTGATCCTTTCAAAATAGAATTTTAAAGTTGGATACAGAACTCTTATCCAGCGATAAATTGAAAACTTTTATATTAAATTGAATTACGATTTATGGGCTAATTGTTCGAAATTTTTTTGTTTTAAATTCACAAAGACATGATGAATATTCCAAGGCACAAAGGAAAGTCAAAATCAGTTTTTAGTTATTCAACTTACACAGCAGAGCAGAACAGGTGTTTTCGAAAGCCGCAACTGTTTCATCATCAGTACTTCCTTACTTGTTCTATTTAATACACTCCTCTATGAAAGTGTCATGATGTATAACTGAGTGCAATGCAATTTAATGCAATATTTTTAATACATGATTTCGACATATAATTTAAAAATACATAATTTTAATATACTGTTTCGCAATAATATAAGCGTTGTGTAAACAAATCGCAATATAAATATACCTTAAACGCGTATATAGGCCAATGCAAATAAACTGTAATCATATTGACTGAAAAAAATAAATAAAAACAACCACGTGCATTTAATAATTATTAACTTCCAATAAATTTATGAAATAAATTGCAATTATGATTGAACATTTAATATATAAATAAAAATAAATTTTATTATTTGCTGTTAAGCTGAAAATAAAACTTTTTAAGTTCAATGTGAACATGAATATTTGTTCGATGTTACACAATAATACATTTGCTGTGGCAATGCGCCAAAAGCGCTCAAGTCTACTTAAATTTCTTAAATATTATAGGAGTCAGCTAATATTTTCAGCGGGCAGAATCATGTGTAAACCAGAAAGGGGTTAAAAAAATGTTCTCATATACGATTATAAATTTATTTTTTATTTCCGACCAGCACTCGGTGAACGAACCCTTCTTATGCAGTGCATTGCGTTAGATAGTATTGAAAGGACAGATGATGAAAGATAAGAAGAAAGAGAATTTTTTGTAGCTATTTGAACCTTTTACTTAACCGGCTAAGCATATTCCTTGCTGCAGGTCCCCCTAAGGAAGATGCTGTTCCTCTGTTCTTTAGTACATGATAGTGTCAGTCGCTGTCAACCATGCACTTATGCTGATCGGAAGAATTTGATACAATATTCATGACTGAGCGCGAACCCTACGGTTCAGAGTCTCGTGTTAACTACTTCAGCCAACAGTAGTTGCATAAAAATGTTATTCATAAGTAGACTTATTACATATTGCCAGAAATTTACGAGTTCACACACACTCGTATAAATACATCCCTGCAGGAAATGTCAATAGTGAAAATGTACTGATATGCTGTTGGTACAGGACTTCTAATACTCCAGAAAATATTATTTACAATAGATATTTAGCAAGAATGTGTCACTGAAAATGTTCCACTGACATTGCAACTATTGAGACTATATGTAGACATTGGAACTAGTGATTCACTAGTACATTTTAGCAATGCATAGTTTGTTAACTTTTGGAATTTTATTAAAAAAAAATATTCAGATAAAGGCTACCCCTGGTATTCATAAAATTTAAAATTTGTTTGAAATGTATTTTAATAAAATTTTTTCATAAAAAATTTTCTTAAAACAGATTTCAAATACGTTTTATATTTTTATGAATATGGGGGTAAAAATCACTGCATAATTTGTAAAAGTCTTCCTTTACATACTAAAACAGAAACAAATAAGAACTTTATGTTCAACCGGGTCGAATCTTAAATACCCTCCAAATATTTTGTAAATAAAAACTGTATTTTGCCACGGTCACTACGGGGTGACCGTAAGGGAGACATCGCACCTTTGCCATAAAACGCGACAAAGTTAATTTTTGGGGTTATTAAGTGAAAAAACAAACATTTTTTTTTGATAGGGTCATTTAGGGGGCAAAGGCGAAAGGAGGTTAGGGCAGAGGAAGATCAGAGCACATCTCAGCTTCGTCATAACAGCTTTAAAATTTAATTATTAAGGAATGTAGGCTTAAATTATATAATTTACTAAATATTTACACTATTTTTCCATGAAATATGTTACTTCCACGCCCACTAAAAAGGGCGGGGTGCAAAAAATTTATTTTTCCGATTTTCTGGCTTCAAGTTCAACGTTTTGGATCTTCTTTGACATAAAAATAATTCATTTTCTTAACAAAATTACAAAAAAAAATTTTAATTTATGTTGTTTTTTAGAAGTTGGTTTAGTTCTTCTTAGGAGAGCTTTTCTCCCTCTGGCCGCATTCATCCCATTTACTAACTTGACCTCTGCTACCCTTCAAAATATATTTATACCAAATTTCAAGTGTCTGGCTCTTTTCGCTTTGATTGAATCGTTATTTCCACGGACTGACGGACGGACGCGGCTAGATCGTCTTAGATTTCATCACTGATCAAAAATATATATACTTTATGGGATCTTAAAGGGATATTTCGCTGTGCTACAAACGGAATGGCTAAGTGAATTTACTCTCCAATTCTTTTTTGAATTGTATAATAAGCCACCAATTCGTCCTAGCCGCAAAAAATATTTTTCTGATCAAAGAGGTGCTGTTGGTTGAAGTAGTAGAACACGAGACTATGAAGCGAAGGGTTCCCCTAAGAAGAAATAAACCGACCTCTAAAAAACCACATAATTTTTAAAGTTTTTTTTTTGTAATTTTGTTAAGCAAATGAATTATTTTTATGTCAAAGAACTTTGTATAAGAACGTTGAAATTGGAAACAAGAAATTTTATTTTTATTTTTGTGTTAGTTGTTGCCAGAATGTTTTCAGTGATGAAGGCATAGCACTGGCCACTGAACATAATTGCCAGCGACTGACACGATCGTGTACTAAAAAGCAGAGTAACAGCTGCATGCTTCGTCGGTCCTGTACGAAGTAAAAAGGTTGAAATATCTAAAAAAAATTCTCTATCTCCTCATTTTTCTTCATCTGTCTCCTCAATACTATCCCCTCCTTTCTGTTCTGGCGTAATGCACTTCATATTACGAGGTCATCCGTTGATTGCAGGTCCGAGTTAAAAAAAATTAAATTACATTTAATATTTAAAAAAATATTTTGAAATAAATGCCTCATCAAGAAAGCAAAATTCAACAACTTACATCTTCTTAATGTTATTAAACACATGGTTAGGACATTAAAAATTCAATAATGCAGTCCCAATTTTAAATTGTATTAATAAAGAACGTTAAACAAAAGAAAAAGCATTCTATAAAATTTTTTTTTATACTCATATTTTGAATTCGCAAACCGTCAAAGTAAGATTTTAGCAAATTTATTTCATAATTTTTCACTCTGCATTTGACTTATGCCAGACTTGTACAATATATTAAATTAAACTAAATTAAATTGAATTAAATTAAACTGAATTAAATTAAATTAAATTATATTATGGAAATACCTGAAAGATTGATATCACGTTTTAAGAACTCACCTGAAAGAAAAGAAGACAATTTTTGATTAGTATTATTTATTTTTTTTTTTTTTTTTGTTTCTTCTAAAACAAAATTATGCAATTAATGTAAAATTAATGTATTGAACAAAGGGTGGGCAAATTTGAGGTTAGGAAGTAATTTGGGTGTCAAATAATGAAAAGTGAAGAATTGAACAGCCCGTCTTTTAGTATTTATTTAGTTGAAAGTTGGGAAATTTTACTTATAAAATGTTATACAAAGAATTGTTGAGCAAAGAATTTATTTTTTATTTTGGACCAGCACTCAGGGGATGACCCCTATATACATATGCAATGCATTGCGCCGGAACTGAAAACGAGGGGATAGTATTGAGGAGACAGATTAGGAAAGATGAGAAGATAGACACTTGTTTTTGTAGCTTTTTCAACCTTTTTTACTTCGCCGGATAATTTTTGCTACAGGGCCGACGAAGGTGGGTGCTGTTACTCTGCTTTTAGTGTCAGTCACCGCCAATTATGTTCAGTGACCAGTGCTATGCCTTCATCATTGAAAACAGGCTGGCAACAACTAACACAACCACGCACTAAAGCTAATCAAAAGAATTCAACACAATATATCATGACTCAGTGCGGGCTCGAACCCACGACCCTCCGCTTCATAGTCTCGTGTTCTACTACTTCAGCCAACAGCAATAGCAATAGAGCAAAAAGCTAAGCTCGTAGTGGTATAGGAATGTCGAAGCTTTATTGACAATGTCTCCAACCAGTCACCATAATAGTAGACAAAAGTGTTGACTTGGGGACACTTGTCCACAGGTTTTCTTCAGCAATATTACAACAGTCGTTTTCAAAAGTAAATTTAACTCTGCAGTTCAATCATTTGACAATATATGTATATTGTCATATGTAAATAATTTCACACAAATTAATAGCAATAAAAACAAAAACAGAACTTTTTTTTATTAAATGCAACTATAATTGTGTTTATTAAAAACTTAACTGCCGGTTATTTATAAAATACTGTAGCAAGTGGAAAAGATTCAAGTCATTTTTGGGGAACTATTTACTTTTACTCTATTTCCAAGGTCTCAATAATTTTATTTTAACGACTTATCAGCAAGTGATTATTAACAATATCCAGACTCACACAAAATTGAAAGAAATTTATAGTTTTCGCAACATTCAATGAAAATTTCTTGAGCTATTGTCTTAGTCAATTAATTTAATTTGTTAGAAAAATGAAAAAGATTTATATCAAATTTAATTCGATTATTGTAAAGGCCTGCTTTGCTTTTTCTTTAGTAATTCTCAAATACTTTTTGAAAGTTTGTGAATAAGCCAAGAGGTTTTGTTGTTTTTGAAATTAGACTGAAGTCTACTGAACTTCGCTGGCTCTTACACCAAGTCATCAGCAGACTTCAAACTTATTTCAAAATCACAAACATTTTTAACTTGTGCAAAAAACAATTGAGAATTACACGATATAGAAAACACAGCAGGCCTTGAAATTTTCACATACTAAATTTTTCGCAATCAATGCCATTATTGAGCTCAATTAACCATATAAAATTTTAATTAATTAATTGCTCAATTAGCAGTTAATTGTTATTGCATTAAGTAAAATTACAAATGCAGCACTGGTAAAAAGTGTGTTTAGTGAGCACAACACAACTTACTGAACAAAATGATTCCAATGAGCAGAGGACTTGTTCCATCGTCGCTCCTATAAGAAACAAGTAAAAACGTTATATTCGACCGGGTCGAATCTTAAATACCCTCCAAATATTTAGAAAGTGAATTTAAATTGTTTAACTTGGTGGAACAGTGTTCCTTTATATAATATCGTACGCCAACCCCCACTAAAGGGGGCGGGATTCAAAAATAGACAATATCATGTTTTCCACAGACGAACGTATGGGCATTGCTAGACCATCTTAGACTTCATCACTAATCAAGAATATATGTACATATTTACTTTATAGGGTTCTATTCACATTGAAAGGTACTAAAACGTATTTTGACGGGGTCGCATTGGCAAGGGCTGTGGGGGAGACATTACAACTTTCTCATAAATGTTTGGGATAATTATATACAAAATAAAATTTTATATATTTTTTTATAGGGTCATTTACGGGGCAAAGGAGGGTAGGACAGAAACAGGCAGTCATAAAACTCTAAAAATAAATGCTTGGGATGATTATATACAAAATTTAAAATTTTTTTTTTTGGTAGGGTCATGTAGAGGGTGAGGGGGACGAGGGGGTAGGGCAGAGTAGTACCAGGTTACGTCTCAGCTTCGTCATTAAGACTTAAAAATGTTATTTTCAAAGAATGTAGGCTTAAGTAAAACAATTTGTTAAACTTTTACACTATTTTTGCATATAATAACGCCCACTAAAGTGGGCGGGGTCCAAAACTTTTTTTATTTTTTATTTTAAGGCTCCAAGTTTAAGGCGGTGGACCGTATTTGACATAAAAATATATAATTTGCTTAACAAAATAACCAAAAAACTTTAAAAATTATGTTGTTTTTTCTGGGTTGGTTTAGTTCTTCTTAGGGGAACTTTTTTCCCTCTTGCCCGATTTAGCCCATCTTTGAACTTAACCTGCTCTAAGCTTCAAAATATATTTATGCTTAATTTCAAGCTCTTTCCGTTTGGACTGAATCGTGATTTCCACAGACGGACGGACGGACGGACATGCTCAGATCGTCTTAGATTTCATCACTGATCAAGAATATATATACTTTATGAGGTCTGAGATGGATATTTCGATGCGTTACAAACGGAATGACAAAGTGAATATACCCTCCAAATTCTTTTTTGAAGGGTATAAAAATTGGTCGGAGAAGTAAGAGGTTAAATTAAAGGGTGTTTTTTTTTCATAGAGTGACACAAGTTTAAATCATAATAAAACAAGGAAATATATTTTTAATATCAATGAAACGGACTGTATTGGAAAGAAAATTTTATGAAATTAATGTTTAAATATGATTTCTGGCATGTGGCTGCCACGGCTGGAACACCAATTTTCAACAACAAAATAAAGTGGAAGGACACAATCCCAATTGCTGAGTGCGGCTACGAATTGATTAAATAGGATCATCTTCCTCTACAGCAGCTACAGCTTCGTCAGTGCGCATTGTTCAGTCCTAATTAACTTTTCCTAAAAACGATAAACAAAAATTAGATTCACTTAACATCCGGCACATGACTGTGGATGCACTGAAAGGCGTTAACGAAAGCGAAATTCCTGCTGTGGCAATCTTATATAAAAATCATTGGAAATGATCGAGTTTTGCACTACTTCCGTACCAAAAGTTCAAAATCTTATTAACTGCCTTAGAAGCTGTTTCGTTCTAATGGATACACATATAAATATGCTCCAGAAATAAGAAACTTTAAATGTGCCATCCTTGTCTATAAAATACTGCCACTTCAGTGCTCTACAGCCATACCGACCCCCCCAACACACACACACACACACACAAAACAAAAATATCAACATACTTCCATAATATTTACATACTTTGTGACAAAGTCCCCAATCAATTTGTTAGTTTTGTGTTGTTTAAAACTATTTTGAATAAATAATAAATAAATGAATACAAACAACAGTTATAGCACAAAACTGATCTAGTTGTTTATGCAACACAACTGGCTCCACACACACACACACCCACACACATAAAAAATACAAACACAAATCCAAACAGCCACACGCATACTTAGGTATGCTCACACATGTGAGATAGAGATACATGAATACATGATAAGACAGAGTGACACAATTATTCACAGACATATTAAGGATTTTCTTAGCGATTTTCATGTTGTTGTTCTTGTTGCTGATAAAGATGTTGTTATTTCCAGGAGAGAAAGAAAACAAACATATTTGCATATTTAAACAAGAAAAGGAAAAAACAATAATACAACAATGAAATAATCTTAAAAGGAAAAGGACTCAATTTAAAATGTTATTATTAAGAAATGCCCAAAAGTTTCAGTTGGTTAAAAGAACTCGGGCATTTTTTTTTTATTTTGTTGTGAACTTGAAAACGCATTATATCATTATGGTCGTGCAAGGGTTAAAGCTATATTTTTATTTACGAGGGTGGGCCAATAATTTTGCTACTTTTTCAATGCAACATCGGCTTTTATATAAAATGTTATTTTATTTTTGAACATATTCTTTTTTGAATTCTATACACTTAGTCTAATGTTTCTCCAATTTTTTTATTCCTTCCGAAATATATAAGTTTTCGTTTTAAAATACACTCGTAATTTGACTATTTAGTTTCATCAGATGATTTGGTCGTTGGAGTCCAATTTCTTTCCGCAGAGCCATTTCCTCAAGTTTAAAAACAAGAAATAGTCACTCGGGGCTAGATCTGGCGAATAATTCATAAGTTTTTGTAATGGAAACTGCACATGTGTGCACTGGTCGAGTGTGAGCAAACGCATCGAAATACAGTTAACCACTACTTTACAATGGAAATGGCTGGTGCAGAGTTCTCATAATAAAGTTAATTTTCTATAGAGCAACACAAGTTTAAATCATAACAAGTAAAAACGTTATATTCGACCGGGTCGAA
Source organism: Linnaemya tessellans (assembly GCA_951800035.1). Lineage (NCBI taxonomy): Eukaryota > Metazoa > Arthropoda > Insecta > Diptera > Tachinidae > Linnaemya > Linnaemya tessellans. The sequence goes on along the minus strand of OX637536.1, from coordinate 39,821,484 downwards.
TCTTAAATACCCTCCAAATATTTAGTAAGTGAATTTAAAATGTTTAACTTGGTGGGACAGATTTCCTTTATATAATATCATACGTCAATGCCCACTAAAGGGGGCGGGGTTCAAAAATAGACAATATCATGTTTTCCACAGACGAACGTATGGGCATTGCTAGACCGTCTTTGACTTCATCACTGATCAAGAATATATTTACTTTATGGGGTCCAATTTTCTTTGGAGGGTATAAAAACTGTATTTTGGCGGGGTCGCTCTGGCAAGGGCTGTGGGGGAAACATTTCACCTTTGTCATAAAACTCTAAAAATAAATGCTTGGGATAATTATATACAAAATTAAAATTTCTTTTTTTTTGATAGGGTCATTTAGAGGGCAAAGGGGGAGACGGGGTAGGGCAGAAACAGATACACATAAAACTGTAAAAATAAATGCTTGGGATGATTATACACAAAATAAAAAAAATGTATATTTATTTTTAATAGGGTCATTTAGCGGGCAAAGGGGGAGGAGGGGACAGGGCAGAAATCGGCAGTCATTAAGGTCTAAAAATAAATGTTCGGGATGATTATATACAAAATTTAAAAAAAAATTTATGTTTTTGGTAGGGTCATTTAGAGGGTGAAGGGGGAGGAACGTGTAGGGCAGAGTAGTACCAGGTTTCGTCTCAGCTTCGTCATTAAAGCTTAAAAGTGTTATTTTTAAGGAATGTAGGCTTAAGTAAAACAATTTGTTAAATTTTTATGCTATTTTTGCCTATAATAACGCCCACTGAAGTGGGCGGGATCAAAAAATATTTTTATTTTATTTAATGGCTCCAAGTTTAAGGCGTTGGACCGTATTTGACATAAAAATATATCATTTGCTTAACAAAAATAACCAAAAAACTATAAAAATTATGTTGTTTTTTCTGGGTTGGTTTAGTTCTTCTTAGGGGAACTTTTTCCCCTCTTGCCCGATTTATGGGGTCCGAGATGGATATTTCGATGCGTTACAAACGGAATGACAAAGTGAATATACCCTCCAAATTCTTTTTTGGAGGGTATAATAAAATAAGGGTATATGTTTTTAATACTCGTATCAATGAAACGGGCTCTATTGGAAAGAAAATTTTATGAAATTAATCTTTAAATATGATTTCTGCCATGTGGCCGCCACGGCTCACAGAGGGATTTGCTCATACAATGTTTTTGGCAAAATATATAAGGAGTGCTCGTAGAATGTTGAAATTTCGCTCTGAGCCTTTGGTTACCTCAATTAAGAAAAATGTAAAGTTTTATTAAAATTGGCCACGCCCACTACCCACCACACATAAAAACCAACATTTATTTTTGGCCCAAAGTTTTTTAAATTTGGCACAGAGCTTTTATTGCCTCAATTAACGACAACCACTCACCGCCCATATAACCCATATTATATTTTTTCCTACAACTTTTTGTTTCTTTACCAAAACTAATTGCTTTTTGTAATTTTTTTAGTATTAAAAATTTCATGAATTTGGAGACAAATTTTATAATTTCATAAAAGATTATTAATTATTTAAACTTTTTTTTTTTAATTGATAATATGGAGTCTTAGCTTTCATTTGATTATAGCGGGAGCACCTAGCACGACCGAGCAACCCTTTTCTTTTCTTCCAAGGAATTTTGAAATCACGGCACATTATCGAACAAATTTATTCTATCATATCTTTTAAACCATATGAGCGAACTTTATAATTTTTTTTTTTTTAATACGCAGAAAAGGCTATATATTTGAAAAAAATCACTATTTAAATCAGAGCAATAAAATTATCTTACGTACAAACACTATAGAAGTGCGTAAGCAGTTTTCAATATTTTGGACCAAAAATGAATGGGATACAATTTATTGATTCTTCATACTGAATCAATTTCCTACAAAACTGCATCATTACATTTTTAAATTTTATGTGTCGAAAAAATTACTTCTTGCACAAAAAATCCCACTGTGCGGCTGGCGCGTAGAAATCGCAATCTGAAACACAAATTTTCATATTTTAGGACATTCTGCGTTATGGTTCGCGATCCATCAATACTGCATGCTACACGTTCAATAAATATCGCGATACTGGATCACGTTCAATATATATTGAACGTGTAGCAGTGCCCTTAAGAAGTTTTTTATTTGACATATTCTCAAAATTCTATTTTAAAAGAAATTTATTTATAAATAATTTAAAAAATGTCTTAACTGGTCTGCAGACCACCTGGTAACCGACAACATTTGAATGAAATTATTTTTAAGAAAAAATAATTTTCCAATGCCAAACTTTTTTCTTAACATTCTAAATGAATCACCCTTTAGTCGTGCAGAAACATTATCTGTAGGAAAAAATATTTTTACAGCCATAAATATATTTAATTCTTAAATTACTCACCATTAAACTTGCAAATTATTGCTTTTGCAAATAGTTACCACACAAACTGTACAACATAACTTTTAACTATTACGACTTTCATGATGTTCGCAAAAAAAGGCATCCTTTTTTTCAGGCAAATAAATATTGCAATGACATTATTTCTTTGTTTAGATATTTACATTTTTATACACACACGCACAGGCACAAACACACAAACACACACATACTAATAATTCCCAAGCTTGTGATAAACAAGTGTGTGGGGGTATTTATTTTAAATTAAAGTGTTAGTGGCACATGCACGATTATACTCGTATGTATGATGATATAGATGTGTGTGTGTATAGAGATGTACACTTGTGTGTGTTCATGGGGCCTTTTCTTATTTCCTTAAATAATATTTTTACAATTTTTGAAAAGTCTACAGCAAAAACATATCAAAAAAAAAATTGGAAAAAGGTTCTTTACTTCTGCTGTTATTTCATTCTTGTTCGTTGAGCTTTTAGACGTACGAGTTTATTGTTGTGTATTCAGTTTTGTTTGCTAACAAATTAAGCACATCCTTTAGCTGTAGCCTTTCCGTTTGCAGTCCCTCTTTTGCTTATTTTATTTTATTTTATTTGATTTTGTTTTTTTATCTGTTGTTTATTTTTAATATTTGCTAGCCATTTTTAAAATAACTAAAGCTGGTGAAATACATTTTTGTTTTCCTCTCTCTTGTTCCACATATTTTTTTTATTTTTATTATTATTATTATTTTTTTTTGTTTAGAAAATAAATTTGTCTTCTTTTGCATGCTCAGACATGCAAACTACATACAGATTGATTTAGGAAAAGTTATTTATATGCGCATTTTTGATTACTAAATATTATTGTTATTGTTGTTTTCATATATTTTATATATTTTTATAGTTTTTCTCTTAAGAAAACAACTGCTGTGGAGGAGGGTTATTTCAAAAGTGCACATACACTTTGAGAATTATTATTTGCGAAACGATTTGTTTTTAAATTGAATTGAATTAAGATTTATAGGCTAATTCTTCGAAATTTTTTTTTAAATTTTAGAGAGACATTATAAATATTCCAAAGGCACAAAGGAAAGTCAACATCAGTTTTTAGTTTATTCAACTTACACAGCAGAGCAGAACAGCTGTTTTCGAAAGCCGCAACACTTTCATGATAAATATTTCAAGGTTAAAAGGAAAGTCAATATCAATTTTTAGTTTATTCAACTTACACAGCAGAGCAGAACAGCTGTTTTCGAAAGCCGCAACATTTTCATCATCACTGCTCATGTGTATTGTGTTTATCACCACTTATTAGGTGGCTTAGTTGAATGTGATAACAGTTCCTATTTAAACAAATTTTATTAGGAAATAGAATCCGAGAACTGTATCAACCTAGTGTTAACATATTATTGTTAAAATACCCGTGTTTTTAAGTTTTTCTAATAATGACAAAGGAAATTTTAAACATTATGAATGAACTCCAAGGGAAAATGTTTCTTTTTTGTAATGATATTTTTTTTGTCATATTAATTTATTCTGTGACCACTCTCGTTGGCTTGGGTCACGAAACATTTGTCTATCTCACAAAATATTAATACAATATGAGATATTTGTAAGAAATACATTTTTTGTTTTGTTCCTGGAACATGTAAATATTCATGTATATGAATAACTTTCTGTATGTCTGCTAAAGAGTGGATTTGCATGTTAAAAATTTGATCATCCGATACTTTTCTTTAAAAAATATTTAAATATTTGGTTTTTAATATATGCAACTTAAAACCATGTAAATAAGGAAATACTATATTAAGACATTATTTGAGATCGATATCATATATTTTATCTAGTGTAAACATTTTAATATATCGTCCACACTCATGGTCACAAACAGAGTCTACTTTAGCCCCATATTCACAAAAAACCACCAAATATATATACGAATTAAATTTAAAAAAATTTGTGTATAAAACTTTTGCACAAAATACATTTCAAAATCATTTTAAATTTTATAAATATGCATTTGAGGCTCTAAACACTTACCCTCTTATTCATAAAAATTATGAGAGGCTTATAAGAGTGTAATAGAGCAATTTTCATATGAAATTTTTGTTTTATTACGCTGTTATTAGACTCTCATAATTTTTATGAATAAGGGGGTTAGACGACAGCAGCCTACACGACAACAAATGCTGTTGACTTCATTCAGTTAGAAACCATGGAAACAGCACGGACATCAACCTTCCTTGTTGCTGTGAAAATAATCATGCTCATATAAACAGATGTGGTCTATTTCTGACAGATTGTAATCGGTAGGCAGGTGTGGTCTAATGCTCTTAACATTTAGGCGACAGCAGACCACCCACTACTATCCGGCAGAAATACAATACATGTGAATAATTTTTTAACGGCTACACGACAGGTTGTTGTCCGTGCTAATTTTATGATTGTAGTCAAATCAAACTAAATTTTATATTAAATTCAATTAGCATTTATAAGCTAATTGTTCGAATATTTGTTTAAATTCAGAAAGACATGATAAATATTCCAAGGCACAGATGAAAGGCAACATCAGTTTTATTTATTCAACTTACACAACAGAGCAGAATAACTGTTTTCGAAAGTCGCTACACTTTCATCAGCAGTAGTCATGTGTGTTTTGTTTGCCAACACTTACAGAAATACTTATAAACTAAATTCTTTTTTAATAGGCAACAGCACTATGAAAATTTTAAATAAGTGAACGTTTAAAAAATTTTTTAAACTTATCAAGAATTTAAAAATTTTTTAAGATAAAAACTGCTTCAAATATAAAAAAGATTTTGTAATATTTTTCGACTGTTCGGACTTGTGATGTTTAAAACTTATTTTTTATTAACTACAACTCCTGCATGCTATTGGCTGAAGTAGTAGAGCACAAAACTATGAAGCGGAGGGTACTGAGTTCAACTCCGCGCTGAGTCATGATATATTGTGTTGCATTCTTCTGATCAGCATTAGTGCGTGGTTGTGTTAGTTGTTGGCAGCCTGTTTCAATGACGAAGGCATAGTCACTAGTCACTGAACATAATTGGCAACGACTGACACGATTTTTTTTAAGGAATGTAGGCTTAAGTCAAACAATTTGTTAAATTTTTATGCTATTTTTGCATATAATGACGCCCACTAAAGTGGGCGGGATCCAAAAATAATTTTTTAAAATTTTATGGCTACAAGTTTAAGCCGTTGGACCGTATTTGACATAAAAATATATCATTTGCTTAACAAAATTACCACAAAACTATAAAAATTATGTTGTTTTTTCTGGGTTGGTTTAGTTCTTCTTAGGGGAACTTTTTTCCCTCTTGCCCGATTTAGCTCATCTCCAAACTTAATAATAATATTCAAAATATTTTTATACCAAATTTAAAGACTCTAGCTCTTTTCGTTTGGACTGAATCGTGATTTCCACAGACGGATGGACAAACGGACGGACATGCTCAGTTCGTCTTAGATTTCATCACTGATCAAGAATATATATACTTTATGGGGTCTGAGATGGATATTTCGATGCGTTACAAACGGACAAGTGACAAAGTGAATATACCCTCCAATTTCTTTTTTGGAGGGTACAACAATTAGCAGTTTGTATTCTCTTAATGAAAGGGTTAATTTATATTCCAAAGCATCTGAAAGAAATTTTTGTTTTGTTCTTTTTTTCTCTACATAAGCGATTGTGTCCCAAAAATTACTATTGAAAAACTGTACACACTTCTAGACTATTGAAGGGGCTCTGCTAAGTTCTTGTGTTATTCCGACAAACGAGCAACTCATGAAGCATCATTGGAACCAAGTATTCGAGCTACCCTTGACGCTATACCGCCTGATTTGATGCAAAAAGTAGTTGAAAATTGAACGATGTATTCATACTCGCTTCGAACATATGCCGGAAATCATATATACAGCGAGATTTTTTTAGAGTGTCACAACACCAGAGGAACGCGTGCAAGTTATTGGAATTTTAAATCAAAATAATTGATCTATTCGTCAAACTCATGGTGCACTTCTTACATTTTATGGCGTCCATAATCGTCCTTCCGAGGGGCTGATGCGAAAACCAATAGATCGTTCTCGGACCACATTTACTGTTACTGATTATGATGCAATCCCGTGAGACGCCGAACAGTGCGCACTGAAGAAGCTGCAGCCGCTGTACAGGAAAGCATTGAAGATGATCCTAATCAATCAACTCGTCGCCGTTCTCAGCAATTGCGCTTGTGTCCTTCCACTTTATGGACGATTTTTTTAGTTGTTGTAAATTAGTGTTCAAGATTGCGCCTTCTACATGGCAGAAATCATATTTAAATATTAATTTCATAAAATTTTCTTTCCCCAAAAAAGCCCGTTTCATTGATATTAAAAATATATTTCCTAGTTTTATTATGATTTAAACTTGTGTCACCCTATAAAAAAACACTATTATAAGAAATTAATACCCAGAAAATAATATAAAAAAAAATCATTCCAGTAGTTCTGTTTTGTATAATCATTTCAAGTTGTCATGCTGCTAAAAACAAAATCACCCGATATGTTGCTCTAAACATGTTAGAATTTCTGTTCCGTATGCGACCGAAGAAGCAAGTCCTTGCATTCTGTGAACACGAAATTAGGATATGAGTTACATTAACTTAGATTAAAAACCAAATAAATTATTGCTCTTGCTGCGATATAAATCTTGTTTTAAAGCGAAAGCAAAAAAAAAGGAAAGGAGTGCAAAACGAAAACATATTTTTTTGTTTATATTGTCGTGTTGCCAAAAATTAAATAAACCAACACCCGGATATGCAATAATTTTTAAAGTTGATTTTTAACAGTTTTAGCCATGAAGTAAAAGCACATTGAACGAGGGTTGATTTTTGAAACCGGTAAACTTTTTAATTTAGCAGAACTTTCAAGCGAATTCCAAAAAAATATTGACAAATAATAGTCCCCCTTATTCCGTAAGTACTTGTTGACGTCGACGTCAATATTTTATTGAAAATAGGACAATTATTTACCCTTTTTCTTCACAAATTGTGTTACAGCCTCTTGCTACCTTCTAGCCCTTAGAGAATAGTTTAAGGAAGTCAGCAGTATTCAATTGATCCTTACAATGACTATTTCAGTATCCCATTTTTTAAATCGTCTTGACGTTGACATCGACAAATAGTTACAGAATAAGGGGGAATATATTTTCTTATTAAATATGCATTTTATTGAAGGTCACAATTTTTCCTTACTGACTGTTAATAATTGTGGCAAGAATTTTGGCTATTTTTCTCTTGCCAGTATAAAATTTGAAGTACAAATTAATTTCGGAATTTTTTAAATAGAAATTAAAATAAAGAAACTATTATTCGGAAGGCGTTCTGTTCATACAGAATAAATTTTAAAGCTGGACTTTAGGAAAAATTACGATTCCAATCCCACAATTATTCATTGCAACAGAAATCCATTCAATTTTCAACTGGCAAATATGAACTTGTACGTCGCTGCTGTTAAATTATTTACTTTCGAATAAATCTTTTAAAAGTTTGTTCACAAAATTTTGTTTTTTATTTCGCTCTAAACTTCATAATCCCCTTCCACTTCATACTTTTTTCCTTGATTGCAGCAATAAAACTTTAAAACAAGTGCGCGTGGTACGGGATACTGTTTGTGGCTGTTGAATTTGTTTTTTTTTTCGAGTTTCTTTTATGATTGAGTTCTCAACTACAATAACTCAAATCATGTAGCAAAACACATTTTTTGTTTCCTTTTCTTGTTTTTGGGGAAAAAAACTTGTGCCATAGATATTTTTCACACATACTTAAGCATTAGCAAAAATAACGAAAATTTTCACAATTTAAATACAGACATGTCTGCAATTTTCTTTGTTTTTTTTTCACGTAGAAACTTACATTCATGTATGGCCTCAAACATTTTAGCCGGCAATATGTTAAATGTTAGACCAGAATCTTTGCAAAATAATAGAAAACTTATGCGAAAAAGTAATTTTGTTATAACATGTTTAATTATGATTCTTTAGGTTTAGTTCAAAATATCAAAGTGGGGTCAAGTTTGCAACAGCAGTAAGTTAAATCAGCTCGGGTCTTAGTCGCCTAAGAATAGGCAAACCCAACTACAGCCATACGTGACTACAGCAAACTCATAAGATTATTCTTTTTTTTTCAATAATTAGAGTGGTCAATATAAGAGTTCGAAATTCGTTACAATACATTTCACGAATGCACTCTTAATAAAAATTCGAATTAATACGATATCTTAAATAAAAGTGCTATATTCTTCACAGATATATTTCTTCTTTCTTTCTTAAACAGAAAATAGATTTTATTCACCAAAAAAAAACTAAAATAAGGAACTTATTTGTTTACTTGTATGTAAAAAAAAATTCGATTTTCCAACCCTGGAATCTATTTTTTAATTTTTTTAATTTTTTACATGAATGTAATTCTTCCAGAAGTATAAAAAAACGTTTAGCTCAAGAAAAGAAAAATTAAAGTAAAAATTAGAAACTTATTTGGTTACTTTTGCGCACCAAAAAATGTTGATTTTCCAACCCTGGATTTAATATTCAATATTTTTAGTTTTTAATACCAATTTAATGCTTCGCGAAGCATAAAATAGGTTTAATTCACTGAAAACCCCAATATTAGGAACTTATATGGCTACTTTTATGTTCCAAAAATATTTCGATTTCCCAACCCTGGAATCAAATTTTATGTTTTTTTGGTTTTTAATTCAAATTTAATATGTACTTGCTTTACCGTAAAAAAGTCTTAATGCACAAAAAAAAATTAGTGACACTTTAGATTATTTTATGTGCCAAACAAACTTTCCGTTCTCCAGCCCTGGAATCGAATAGGTAATTTTTTTTTTTTTACAAAAAATATTTTTAAAATTTAATTCTTTCTAAAGTAAAAAATAGGTTTAATGCACTAAAAAACAAAATTAGGAACTTACATGGCTAAATTTATGTAACAAAACTATATAAATTTTCCAGCCCTGGAATCTATTTTTTACTTTTTTTTTAATTCTTACACGAATGTAATTCATTCTGAAGTATAAAAAATGTTTAACTCAACAAAAAAAAAATTAAAATAAAACTTAGAAACTTATTTAATTAATTTTACGCACAAAAAATATTTTGATGTTCCAACCCTGGAATGGAATTTTCAATATTTTTGGTTTTTAAAACCAATTTAATGCTTCGCGAAGTATAAAATAGGTTTAATTCACTGAAAATCTCAACATTGACAGCTTATATGGCTACTTTTATATACCAAAAATATTTCGATTTTCCAACCCTGGAATAAAATTTTAATTTTTTTGGTTTTTATTGCAAATTTATTTCTTGCTTTACCGTAAAAAAGTCTTAATGCACAAAATAAAGCCAAAAGTAGTGACTCTTTTTATCATTTTAAGTGCCAAAAATATGTCCGTTCTCCAACCCTGGACTCGAATATCTAATTTTTTGTTTTTAATACCAATTTACTTCTTTCTAAAGTATAAAATTGGTTTCATTTACTAAAAAAAAAGAAAATTAGGAACTTACATGGATATATTTATAAAACAAAAGTCTATGGATTTTCCAGCCCTGGAATAGTAGATCAGAGAACCGTCGCCGTAAAAGCTTCAAATTTTAATTTCCGAGAAATGTAGACTTAAAGAATACAATTTGTTAAATATTTACAATATTATTCCATGTAATATGTTACTTCAGCACCCACTAAAGGGAGAGGGGTGAAAAAATTTATTTTTTTTTTAATTTCTGGCTCAAAGTTCAACTTCATTGACATAAAAATCTATCAGTTGCTTAAAAAATTACAATTTAATTAAAAATTACAAAAAATTAAAAATATTGTTTATTAAAGGTTGGTTTAGTTCTTCTAGGGGGAACTTTTTCCCCCTAGTCCGATTTATTCTATTTATGAACTTGATCAGTGATATCCTTCAAAATCCATCTATAGCAAATATCAAGGCTCGGGCTCCTTTCGCTTGGACTGTATCCTGGTTTTCACAGACGGATGGACAGACGTGTCTAGATCATCTTAGATTTCATCACCGATCGAGAATATATATACTTTATGGGATCTTAGAGAGATATTTCGCTGCGTTACACTCGGAATGACAAAGTGAATACACCCCCAACTTATTTTTGGTGGGTATAAAAATAATACGTAGATTCGTGGATTTGAACCTGAGCCTTAATAATGATTCTTAGCTCGATTTTTAAATATTTAATCGTTTTAATAGAATTTGGTTCAATATTCCCTGGTGATCGCTATTAGCACCAGGAATGTGCGTAAAAAAACTACCTAGAAACCTCTCAAAAATCACTTTTAGTATTTAAATTTTTTTAGAAAAATAAAATTAAAATGTGACTACTTTTTAATTTATAAATTTAACTATCCTTCAATTCTTATATGCAAATTGCTTTATATATTTTTTAGGAAGTTATAAGACTTATGGGTAACCAACTGAAGTTGTAGGACTGGAAGAACTAATTGCCCTCCTCCACAAAAACCACAGACAATGAACAAATCGGTTTGAATACTAAATCACAGCATTTCCAATTTTTGCAACTTCTATTTAACTTTTTGCAATACCTCCGATTCAAATTTGCCGTTATTATATTGAGGCATCGTTAAAAGGACTCTAGTTGAAACTGGTTTGTATTAATTTTCCGCCCCTTAACCAGTTTAAGTAACAACAATTTATTATTTTTTCTATCTCTTCTTGGCCTTCTAAAGCTGATTCTATTTAATGTCAGTCTTCATCCATTGTTCTCATTTACATATTTATTTTTGGTAACGGTTATTCTAATATCCTTAATCCTATGCCAGGCAGGAAAAATATTACGTTTAAAAAACAAGTGCATTCCAGTAACATGAGACGCGACGGTGTTAGGAACAATTTATGTTTTATTTACTAAACAATTTTCTTGTTTACTTTTTAACATTTAAAGTTAAATGTGTGGATTTGTCACATTCTTTGTTTGTTCCCAGTAACAAGTTTTTTTTAAACCAAGAATAAACCTGCTCTTTAGAATACTTTATGCGGTTTTTTGTCAGTATGTATTTCAGTTAACAAAATATTGTTCATGAAAATATTTTTTAGGTGTAATATTTTATATCCTTTTTATATGTGTTTTTTTTTTTGTCAACTATAAATTGTATCTTTTTTTTCTAAATTTTACAGCAAAGAGTATGCATAGAGGCTTAACTGGAATGTTACACATGACGCAGTCGAAAAATATTTTTCCAAAATTATAATTATCTCACAGCACCAACAACACAAATTATTTCCTAGACCTACTCTGCAGTCGTATCAAAATTGAAACACATCCCAAGAGGCCTGCAAATCTTTTAAATGATCTGGAAATGCATTTAAACTTCAATATTAACCAGGCATAGGCACAAACACATCAACATTTTGAGTTTGTGTGTGTCTCTCACAATTTTGTAAACAAACGAGCATTCTCCCCACCTTTAATATAGTTTTTTTCAACAAGCGCTCAAACAACAGCCTTGTTTGGAAGCTTGTGACAGAGTGAATTGTGAATCACAATTTTTGTGATTTGTAAGTAACTACAAATACGTGTGACTCTCAAGAGCGAATTTATATACATACATGTGAAGTGCGCTCACCCACATTGCCTATATCTGATATTAACCCATCAAATATTGGATAACAGAACGTATGAGCACTATTTAATTTGTTATGGCGAAGTATTATTGATATGTAGCATTTGCTCAAAATCTGTTGCATACTTTTGGGGATGTCTTTATACAAGGTGGGCAAATTTGAGGTTAGCAAGTAAGTTTGGCGTCATATGAGAAAATGTATGGAATTGAGCTGCCATCGGTTGGCACTTATTTACTAAAAATTAGGGAAATTTTCAAGAATTAAATCCGACTGACCATTATTTGTGTCCGCCGACTTGTGAATTGGCTGTTTGAAAAACTGAACGAAAATAACACGCTTTACAAAATCATCTTATGTAAACAAATAAAATTGTCGTCCTTGAAAAATCATTACATCCAAAGAAAGTAATCGGTAGGGTAGAGTTTGTGGTCAGGAGATATCGGCGGCCCATATTTTTTCGAATATGAGCAAGGAAGCGAAGTCACCGTCAGTTCTCTGCACTACCAAATCATTATAACCAATTTTTGGGGGCACAATTGGCTAATGTTGACATCACTGACCTTTACTTTTAGCAAGATGGCGCCACAAGCCACACAACCTTCCAAAAAAATCAGTTATTTTATGAAAAATTTCCCGGCCGGGTAATTTCTCGATTCTTAATGTGATTTGATGCCGCTGGAATATTTTCTCTGGGGCCAGTTAAAAGACCAGGCTTACGTGAACAATACACAAACAAGTGAAAGGCGAAATGCAGCGCTGCGTTGACAAAATAAGCGAAGCTTCAAAGCAAAATGTGCTTCAAAATTTTGTAAAAAGGTTGACGTCAGCGGACGTGCTAGAGACAGATATTTGCCTGAAATTATACTTTTTTTATCTTGGACCACCAACTCAGGGGATAACCCCTATATATGCAATGCATTGCGGCGGAACTGAAAATGAGGGGATAGTATTGAGGGGACAGATTAGGAAAGATGAGAAGATAGACAGTTTTTTGTAACTATTTCAACCTTTTTACTTCGCCGGTTAATTTTTTGCTACAAGGCCGACGAAGGTGGGTGCTGTTACTCTGCTTTTAGTACATGATAGTGCCAGTCGCTGCCAATTATGTTCAGTGATCAGTGACTATGCCTTCATCATTGAAACAGGCTGGCAACAATTAACACAACCACGCACTAATGCTGATCAGAATAATTCAACACAATATTTCATGACTAAGCGCGGGCTCGAACTCAGGACCCTCCACTTCATAGTCTCGTGTTCTACTACTTCAGCCAACAGCACCCACACTTGATTTCAATTCCCATGTCTCAACTTTATTTTGGTACCAATTCAATTGAATTGGTTGAAAATAATTGTGTTTTGAAGGCAATTTAATTCCTAACTTCAAATTTGTCCACCCTTCATCTTCTGTGAAGTATGAAAATTATTAAATAATTTGAAATATGTCAGCATTTTCTTTAAATGAAACTTTATCCTGGCACTGAAAATAAGAAAATGTTAAAATGTATTAGGAAAATAATAAAAATATTAATTCTTAGTTAGCCCGTTCTTGTTTTTTAACTGTATGAGAATTATCAATATCGAAAAATGTGGGAATGTTCAAATGTTCCGTAGGGTTAGGCAAACCATTATGAATGGTTTAACATTCAAGCAACGCATCCGAATTGCGCAAGTTTTCATTAAAAAAAAATCCAATCTGTTCGAGAAGTTCATGGAGCAGTTTTATTAAAGAATGGTGTTCCATGATTAAAATAGTTCCTGGTTAAATGGCGCCGCCTTTGAGCAAACTCGAGGTATTTGAGCACAGAGAAGTCTGTTGGTACACTTTATGGTGCGATGATATCTGGCGGCTGGTAACAAATGTCGCAGTCCATGAATGTGTTACAAGATTATTTTGTATTAATACTGATGTGTAAACAATTATGCAAAATCTGTGACATAATTTAAGGGATTTCATTATAAATTCCTCTGCATTGCATGAAATATATTAAATAATTACAAATATTTTGACAATTTCTTTTAAGAAAAATTGGCTCACACACACTGAAAATACGATTACTTATCCAAAGCATAAGTACAGAGTCCTTCCGCTGACAAGTTGTATATTTCTTATTTACGAAACTACGAGTAGAGTTCGATGTCTAGGTTTAATCTGTGCCACACGCTTGCATATAAAGATACGCATATCATATGAAAGGATTTAAGAGATGGTAGCCACATAGTTTTGAATTAAAATATACTACAAACTGCATATGAATAAACATAAATTTTGTAACAACAAACGTGGATAAAATCTACACAATGCAAAGCGATAAGTTCTTGCACAGCAGTGAATTTACTGCCCATTTGGTCATGTTATTAATATTTTAAGATTCTGATTTTATATTTCAATGAAGAAATGTTAAAATATATCTAACGAAACAACAAAAATTTTTTTAATTTTTATTTTTGCAAGAAAACAAAAACGTAGTCATATCTGTCCAGTGTTTAAGTCATATATTTTATTTCTGTAAGTCGACTGGTATTTAGATGGCAACACTACAGATCATAAAATTTCTGCAACTTGTTCAGTACTTTATTGTGCATCGCATGATCCATTTATCTATCTGACCATCAATCAGATAATCCAACACATGCATCAGTCAAAACGTTTCTGCCTAATAAATCGACATTTACTCCCCTAAGCGCTACACTGAAAATAAAAATTAGTCCAAATGTACTTACGAGTAAATCAATTCCAAACGGAGTTAAAAGTACAGAAAGTAAGGATTTTCTTAAATCCATTACAGAAACATTGATTAAGTACAGATCATTTAAGTACTAAGTACTTAATTTTAGCCAGGCTCAATCCCAAATCGATATTAAAATTTTTGGAACAAAAAATTTTTTTTTCTTTCTTCCTTTTGTTTCCTTTTCTCCTTTTTCTGATTTGCTTTTTTATATTTTTTCCATATTTTATTTTTCTGTTTTCCTTTTTATTATTAAAATGAAAGTGTTTTATTGAGATTCAAGTTCAAATCTACAATCTGCAAATTATTTATTATATTTTTTTTAAATCTTTTTTAATTTTTTTTTCTTTATTTTTCATTTTTATTATATTAAAATTATTTTATTAAAAGTGGAATAATTAAAAAAAAATTAATATAACAATAATTAAAAAAAAATAATTTGCGGTTTGTAGATTTGAACTTGGGTCTGAATAAAAAATTTTTAGGTTAAAATGAAAATAAATAAGCGCGAAAAATAAAAATTTACATTCACGTATTTTTATAAATTTTCTGTTTTTATACCCTCCACAAAGAATATGAAGGGTATATTCACTTTGACATTCCGTTTGTAACGCATCGAAATATCCACCTGAGACCCCATAAGTATATATATTCTTGATCAGTGATGAAATCTAAGACGATCTGAGCATGTCCGTCCGTCCGTCCGTCTGTGGAAATCACAATTCAGTCCAAACGAAAAGAGCTAGACTCTTGAAATTTGGTATAAATATATTTTGAAGCTTAGACCAGGTTATGTTCGGAGATGGGCTAAATCGGGCAAGAGGGAAAAAAGTTCCCCTAAGAAGAACTAAACCAACTCAGAAAAAACAACATAATTTTTAAAGTTTTTTGGTTATTTTGTTAAGCAAATGATATATTTTTATGTCAATTACGGTCCCACGCCTTAAACTGGAGCCATAAAATAAAAATAAATTATTTTTGGACCCCTCCCAATTTAGTGGGCGTTATTATATGCAAAAATAGCATAAAAGTTAAATAAATTGTTTTACTTAAGCCTACATTCCTTAAAATTAAAATTTTTAAGCTTTAATGACGAAGCTGAGACGAAACCTGGTACTCCTCTGCCCAACCCCCTCCTCCCCCTTCACCACCTAAATGACCCTACCAAAAATAAAATTTTTAATTTTGTATATAATCATCCCAAGCATTTATTTTTAGAGTTTTATGACTGCCTGTTTCTGCCCTACCCCCTCCTCCCCCTTTGCCACCTAAATGACCCTATAAAATAAATTTAAAAAAAATTATTTTGTATATAATTATCCCAAGCATTTATTTTTAGAGTTTTATGACAAGGGTGAAATGTCTCTCCCATAGCCTTTGCCGGAGCGGCCCCGCCAAAATACAGTTTTTATGCCCTCCAAAGAGAATTGGACCCTATAAAGTAAATATGTATATTATTGATAAGTGATGAAGTCTAAGACGGTCTAGCAATGCCCATACGTTCGTCTGTGGAAAACATGATGTTGTCTATTTTTGAACCCCGCCCCCTTCTGTAGGCGTTGACGTACGATATTATATAAAGGAACTCTCTGATACCAAGTGAAACATTTTAAATTCACTTACTAAATATTTGGAGGGTATTTAAGATTCGACATAGTCGAATATAACGTTTTTAATTGTTTGTTTTATTTTTATTAAATTCAAATTAGTTTAGAATTATTAATAAAAATTTGAATACAACAAAAATTTTTTAAAAATAATTTGCAGTTTGTAGATTTGAACTTGGGTCGGAATAACAAATTTTTAGCTTAAAATGAAAGTAAATAAGCGCCAAAAATCAAAATTTAGATTCACGTTTTTTTTCATAACTTTTCTGTTTTTTTTCTATTTAATTTTTTAATTTTTTTTTTTTTACTAACTGCGAAGTCGAGCTCGGGATTTTCTGGTTCTTATTGTTGCGTTAAACACTTCAGCCAGTAGTTAAATTTACTACGACTTTGTTTTCTGTAGAAATCACTTAACTAGCCACCTTTATTTTTCTGATTGAAAGAATTTTATAACACAAAGTTTTCTAAACTAACATAGACCACCTGACTATTTTAACAACATGATCAATTGGGTTCGCTTACTTTTCAAATACTAGCCAACATACGTACACTCATAACACTAGTGTTAGCAATACAATGACTTTCAGTTACACAACTGCTTGTGCAAGTATTCAGCGGCGACCATTGTTACAACTAACTACCAGTAACCATAAATATCTGTTCCAATGCATAAGCGTCTGTTCTAATATGGAGATAGAAAAATATTTGAAACCTTTATCTAAACCAATACAGACACAAAAATAAAAATGTCTGCATCAAACAGCAATGAATTTGAATATATTCCTATACGAAAAACACCAGCAACAGCAGCAATAGAAAAATATAATACAAAAAAAATTCTAAAAATGCTCTACAAAAAAACAGGAGAAAAGCCAAAATGCTAAACAATATTTTTGTTGAATATTTTTCATACCAAATGAATTGTTTCTGTTTGTTACTTTCATTCACCTTTTTTTTTTTTTGTTTTGTTTTGTTTTCTTTTATGCCAAGTCTTGCTTTAGGGTTTGCGCAAAACCCTTTATTATACACAATATTTTACCTAGAATTCACACACGAAAAAAAATCTATAGAATCACAAAAAAAAGAAAACCAAAACAAACATAAACAAAAAATACCTCAAATAATCCGCAAAATATAAAAAAAAGATATCGAAACACACAGGATTCATATGAGTATTTGTGTGTACACACACACGGTCGTTTAAATACGAGTGTAACAGAAAAACATGCAAACGCACACGTAAGACTCTAGATTTTTAGTGAGAATTAGAAAACCGGCAATCGAAACTGATCTGTTTACAAACTAGAATTGAACTGAACTTAAAGAACATCGTTCCCAATACACAACCGTCCGTTTGCAGGAGCTGTTAGAATTACGGCCGACTTCTGCAGCCTGAGGATTCATTGAACTCAGTTTTTGTACCATTTCCATAGCTACTCAAATACTAATTAGCATTAAAAATACGAAGCGAATAACTTACTTTGGTTAATGTACACTCAACAAGATAAAGGATATTTCGATATGATCCTAGTCCCTAAATAAAGGGTGTCTTTTATAGAGTGTCATAAGTTTAATACAACAAGTAAAAGTGTTATATTCAGCTGTGCCGAATCTTAAATACCGTTTACAGATGTAATTCTTCTTTCTTTCTTGCTAAAACAGGAAGTAGGTTTACTTAAAAAATCAAAATGATGTTATCGGTTAATTTTGTATTTAAGAAAACGTTTAAATTTTTCGACTAGGAAGCTAAATGTTTGGCTTTTCTTATATCTAACACCTATGAACGTCTTTCAAAAATATTATATATATATATATATATATATATATATATATTTAATTTGCTAACAAAACAAAAACAAATGAAATGCATATAGACATTGCTTGACCACCAACAAATAAATTTCATTTCAAATCTAATAGGTTTATTTCACCAAAAGCACAAAATTTGGAATTTATGTACATATGTACTATTATGTACGAAAAATATTTCAACTTCCCAACCCTGGAAACGACATTTAAATTTTTTTTATCAATGCAACTCTTAATGAGGCATGAAATAGTTTCATTAAAGAAAAACTTAATATTTGTAACCATTTTGGTCACTTTCAATTACTACAAAATATTGCAGTTATCCAACTCTGGAATCTAAATTTTGATTTTTTTTTTAATTTCTGATACCAATTTTGTTTTTCCTGAACTAAAAAATAGTTTTAATTAGTAAAAAAAACAACGTCAAATGCCTTTTTGGTTACTTTTATGTATAAAAAAATTTCAATTTCCCAACCCTGGAAGCGAAATTTAAATTTTTTTAAATTGTCTTTATCAATGCAAATCTTCATGAGGTATAAAGTAGTTTTGTTTAAGTAAAACTCGAATTTTTCAACCATTTTGGTTATTGCATGTACCACAAAATATTGCATGTACCAAAAAAAAATTAATTTTTCCAACCCTGGAATCGAAATTTTAATTATTTTTATCAGTGCAACGCTTCTTGAGGTAAAAAGTAGTTTTATTTAAGAAAAATTTAAAATTTTTTACCATTTTGGTAACTTTCATGTACCATAAAATATTGCGCTTGTCCATCCATGGATTCGAAATTTTATTTTTGAATTTTTTATACAACTTTTGTTCTTCCTAAATTATAAGACAGTTATAGTTAGCAAAAAACAAAAAAAAACAGCATCAGTAGCCTATTTGATTACTTTCGCGTATAAAAAAATTCAATTTCCCACCAATGGAAGCAAAATTTAAATTTAAATTTTTTTTTTTTTTGCCACGGCAAATCTTCATGACGTATAAAGAGGTTTTGTTAAAGAAAAACTTGAAATTTTTAACAATTTTAGTTACTACATGTACTACAAAACACGGAATAGGCCGAAAAAAAATTTTTAATTTCCCATCCCTAGAAAAAAATTTTTATTTTTTTAGTTTTTAATACACCATTGAGGCTCCCCAAAGCACGCATTAGGTTTAATTTACAAACATTAAAAAAAATAATTGATTTTTGGTATAAATTTTGCGTCGAGAAGTAGGTGTAAGCTTTCCAGCTCTGGAACCATACTTCGGATCTTTCTGAATTTCAATAACACCCTATTTAACTTCATTTCCAATCCAACGGTCCAAGAACGAAGTCTCTAGCTCTTCTGGGGGCTTGGGAAAACCGATTTCACGTAGAGACGGACGGACAGACGGACATCGCCAAATCGTCATCGCTATTCATAAGGATCCAGAATATATATACTTTATGGGGTCCCATGTGCATATCGACGAATTTACACACGGAATGACAAACCTATATATACCCTTTCACTTTTTTGTGAAGGGTATAAAAAGCAGGCTGAGTCCGATCACAGGGGAGATGTGTAAGCATCTAGTAATGAAATAACTATTAATCAGCTGTTTACTGAAATGTAATGCATGTAGTTATTTTACAGCAATGGCTTTCGAACCGCGCTAGCACAATTATATGTTAATGAAAATTAGTAACTCCTATTGCACACTAGATGGTGCTTATATGCAGCTGTTAAGTTTCTCTGTACTTCTCGCTGTCCGTTTGATTACACTAATACACTATTATATAAAACTCACACCGATTTGATCTTACTCTAAATTTGTCATTGTATTGTGAAAAATATTTTTACCCCCAGCATCTATACACATCAAAAAGCAATCATAATGCCTACAGTTCCTTCTCATATTTATATGTTAATTTTTACTTGAGTTACACCATATTTCACATATTCAGTGAATATGTTTACTGAAAATATTGTGACGATCTCACAAACTTGACGTACAAAGTACCCGTAATTATTATTTTCTACTATCTTTGAAACTAAAGGGCCTTTCATTATGCACTTGCTATCTTTCAATTCAAGTAATAAACAGTTTTCGTGAGATATAATCAAAATTTTTTATTTATTCGTAAGACCTATTGATGCAATCGTATGTGGGATGTAAAATCTTTCACATATGTCTGCTACGGCTTCTCTGAGTAGAGCGCATCGAAAACTGATGGTTTGGCTTATGTTGCCTTTGAGGATCGCTGCGGTTTGTGGCTTATTTGCATGCTCCTGCGACTTAAGAAAACCCCACAAGAAAAAGTAAAATCGCACGATCTCTGTGGCCAGTTTATATTATCACTACGTTGAGGTGATCATGCCCTCAAATCGATTTGATGGCATTAACTATGTGGCACCACATGTCGTTGGTATCTAGACCATCCGATCGAGGGTAAAAGAATTTGCTGATCATCGACCTATAGCGCTCACCATTGGCATTGTTGGCCTGACCAATTTCGTTCGCAAAGAAGTATGTCGAGAGTTCGAGCCCGCGCTGAGTCATGAAATATTGTGTTGAATTCTTCTGATCAGCATTAGTGCGTGGTTGTGTTAGTTGTTGCCAGCCTGTTTCAATGATGAAGGCATAGTCACTGGTCACTGAATATAATTGGCAGCTAAAAAGCAGAGAAACAGCACCCAACTTCGTCGGCCCTGTAGCAAAAATTAGCCGGCGAAGTAAAAGGTTGAAATAGCTACAAAAAAAACTGTCTATCTTCTCATCTTTCCTCATCTGTCCCCTCAATACTATCCCCTCATTTTCAGTTCCGGCGCAATGCATTGCATATGTAGGGGTCATCCCCTGAGTGCTGGTCCTACTCCTAAAAAAAAAAAAAAGATGACGCCGCCAGCTCAAAATGCACTGCACACAGTGAACTTTTCGGGATCCATTGAACGCTCTTAGAGCTCATGTGTATAGATATCGTCCCTAAATTCGACAATTTTGTTTCTTCACGTACCCATTCCTACAGAATTTAGCCTCATTACTGAAAATGATTTCTTGATGGTACTTTGCCCGAACATTTTAATAAAAAAATGTCATTATTTGTACGAGCTGCTGATTTGGCAAGACAGATTGAATTAATGACAACCAATTGCACAGCCGTAACTTAAACAAAATGACCGTTGGAAGACCTTTTATAAGCACTTAGACGACAGCAGGGTACGGACAACAACCTGTCAGAAATAGATTGCTTGTGTTCATAAGGGGATAAATTATTTCCACGGCAAAGAGGCAGGTTGTTGTCTGTGTTGCTCTTGTCGTGGCAGTTCAATTTAAATTGAACATTATTTAACGGGCTTTAGGTTCGAATCTGCAATCTATAAACTATTTTTTATGCATTTGGTCATATTCTAAGTAAAGGACTTTTCTAAAACAAAAAATTTTAATGAAGATGATTCAAATTTTTATTGTATTACAAAGAGAAAAATTTGAAAATTATGAATGAAAAATGATATCTGGCAAATGTCCACCATGTCAGCGATATCCACATCATCAATAATAGGCCAAAATTAAGTTGTTAATATCTTGCGTTAACGCATTCCAGCCTCATCTTCGAAAAAACGCTACAATCACGCCACCAGGTCACATATCGCACCATACAGTGACACGTGGAAGCACGTAAAGGCTTCCCAATAATCCCTCTAGGATTTTCAGAAGCCCCAATGCGGCAATTTCGCTTGTAGACAGAATGTCTCAAAAGGACGATTATGTTGTCCGAAAATATCACGAATTTTTACGAAATGTAACTTTAACAGAACCACCATTTTCATAATGGGATATAATTATTTGAATGCCATTTTCTAGCAAAATTGATTTCAGTGTAACAATTGCCAATGCATCTACTATGAATACGTGAAAAAACTACTGTTGTTGTTGTTGTTGCCACGTTTAAAAAATAAAGTTCTTGTTGAAAATCCCTTTATTATTAAGAGTGGAATATTTTTTTTACTATCATGAGAACAGAAGAACTATACGAGTAGAATTTAACCAAATTCATAAAAAGTAATTTGCAGATTGCGGATTCGAACCTAGAGCCGCTTAAATAATTTTCAACTTGATAATTTAATCTACAAAAAATTTGGACTAATAAAATTATTTTTATTTTTGTCAGCGACATTGGGAAAATACAATACAAATATACAAAAGAAATCTGAACTTGAAAATGTTTTATTTTATTTGACAAGAAATAAAAGAGATATTTTTAAATTTTACTTAAATTGAGATTATTTCGAAAAAGCTGATATACAAAAAAAAATTCTAAAATTTTTTTTGAAAATTCTTTTCATTCGTTTTATTTGTGTACTTCTGTTTTAAAAGCCAGCTTTTCGTAGATGTACGAGCCTCAAAAAATCATACAGTGGATAAACGCATGAGGAAATATTTCTACACCACAAACCCATTACATGCCCACTTAGATTCTCATGCTTGAGTTTTATCCCCAGAAATCCCTTGCCTTAAATTAATTTGGCTGAATTTTCCGCTTGTGATTATTTGTGAAAAAATATGGAAAAGCATTTAGTACAAAACCACTGCCACTGTGCCACCAAACAAACAATCAAATGCTTAAAAGGAATTTAATGTTTTTTTTTATTTATAAAGTGAAATGCCGCTCAAGGGAAACAGACTTTCATAGATTCAAACGTACACACACACACACACACACACATACATGTGTTCAATGGTCGCATAGTGACAGTCTGACATGAATTTACCTAATTTTAATCCCACGATTTATTTTGTTGGTGTCGCTCTATATTTCTTTCTTTTACGGTTCATTCGACATTTAAGATTTTTATTTATTTTTTTTTCTCTCCCATCTTAACAACTTGTTTGTTTTGTTACATCTTGTATTTCGTGCAAAGTTTCATTTGTACACTTGCTCAATGCGTATGTGTGTGTGTGTGTGCGTGTGCAAATGTTTGTTATATCAGCCTTTCCAATCACTGGATTGTAGTAATTGGCCATTCAATAGCAACGGCAGTCGTACAAGAAAAAGGTTACCTTTTTATAGACACTGACAGACGTACAACCACATACTCGTACGCTCCTATTATCTCATATCAAGTTTGTGTTTATGTGTGACCGGATATATATTCTTTTAAAATGCCATACAAGTGTCATAAACACACCCTTACATTTATGATCTTAACAACTTTCACACACAACTACAGCAGCAAGTAGAGTAACAATAAAAAAAAGGAGTACGACAGACAGAACGAAAACATTAGATTTCGGTGATTGCGTGCGTGTGGGTTTGAGTTTGCGAATTTGGAACTCATTGCTAACTGCTTGCCTAAACGAAATCGTTGTTAAGATTTCGTTTCTGTCTTTTAAATACCACACACACACACACACACACACACACACACCGAAATCTACAGTATACAGTGACAATTCTTTAGGTGTTTTACCCTGCAGTTCGAAAGCTATAAAAATCATCATGACAATTTTTTTTATATCCTAAAATATATTATTGGAGGCCACATTCACTTGGCCACTCCGTGCGTAACGCAGTAAAATATGCCTCTAAGACCCCAAAAAGTTTATATATTCTTGATCAGTGATGAAATCGCAGACGATCTGGCCATGTCCGTCCGTCCATCCGTCTGTGGAAATCACCATTCAGTCCAACCGAAAAGAGCTAGACCCTTGAAACTTGGTATAAATATCTCCCGAAAGATAGTACAACTCAAGTTAGTAAATTGGCAGAATCGGGCAAGAGAGGAAAAAGTTCCCCTAAGAAGAACTACAACAACCTCTAAAAAAATACATAATTTTTTTAATTTTTTTTTTGTAATTTTGTTAAGCAAATGATATATTTTTATGCTAGAGAAGGTCCAACGCGTTAAACCATAAAAAAATTTGGACCCCGCCCTCCTTAGTGGGCGTTATATACAAAAATTGTGTAAAAATTTAACAAATTGTTTTACTTAAGCCTACATTTCTTAAAAATAAAATTTTTAAGATTTAATTACGAAGCTGATACGTAACTTGATGCTCCTTTTGCCCTAGCCCCTCCTCCCCCTTTGCCCCTAAAAATGACCCTATAAAAAAAATTTGTTTAAAATAAATTTTACATTTAATAATCCCAAAAATTTATTTTTAGTGTTTTATGGCAAAGGTGAAATGTCTCCCCCACCGTCCCCTGCCAGAGTGACCCCGACAAAATATAGTTTTAATACCATCCGAAAAGAATCGGACCCTATAAAGTATATAAATTCTTGATCAGTGATTAAGTCTACGACGGTCTAGCAAATGCCCATACGTCCGTCTGTGGAGAGTATGATATAGGCTATTTTTAAACCCCACCCCCTTTAGTGGGCGTTGAAGTATGATATAGTGTAAATATTGAACAATTTTTATTCCTTAAGCCTATAAGAAGCTGAGATGTTCTCTGATCTTGCATTCCCTTCCCGGAATGACTCTCTCAAAATAGAGATTTAAAATTGGGTACAGAGATGTCTTAAAGGAACTCTGTCCCACCAAGTTAAACATTTTAAATTCACTTACTAAATATTTGAAGGGTATTTAAAATTCGACCCGGTGGAATATAACGTTTTTACTTGTTTTTCAGATGGGACCAACACTCAGAGGATGATCCTTACACATGCAGCGCATTGCGCCGGAACTACAAAAGAGGGGATAATATTGAGAAAACAGATAGAGAATTTCTTTTGTAGCTATTCCATCGTTTTACTTAGACGGCAATTTTTTTTTTTTTTGCTACAGGGCCGACGAATGATTTTACATGGTAGTGTCGATCGCTGCCAGGTGATGTGCCTTCATCGCTGAAACATTTATCTATTTAATTTTTTTTTTTTTTCACCAAAACAAATTGAGGTTAAAATCTTTATTAGTTTTTACTTTTCGTTGCCATCATGGGGGCGTTCTTTATTTAAAAATTAAAGAAATTGAAATTGTGAACACAAATTATAAAACTTTCACTTGCTTCTACTTGAAGTAAATAAATAACTGCTTGCCGCTCACTGTGAAAGTGGCTATGGTTTCCACAAACTACCGGGTATTTTAAATTTCTTGCACTCTCATTTTCATAAACATCATTTATTTCTGAAAAGGTTAGTGCTGATAAGGCGAATTACTTCTATGAGTCTTGCACTCTAACGACAAGACAAACAATCACCAAAAATCTGTTTCATTTTCGTTTACGTTTCTTAATTTTAATTCTTTGGCGGTAGCTTTCACTTGTTTGCAAAATTCAATGGCTTGATTTGTTGGATTTTTGCTATAACCTGCAATAAATTCTTTTCAAAATTTCCTACTTCAACTTGTTTCCTGTTGTAGGCACTTTTGTTCGAGTTTCTAAAGTGTAGCACTGTGATTTCGGTTAATAGGTATAAATAATTATAGTCACAAAGAATCTTTTGTGTCAATTGTTGTCTATTATTTGTTTAATTTTATTAGCACGAAATAAAATTCATTAACTAAATAATTCAATAGCGAAAGCATATACAAAAATTTTATTGACATCTTTTTCATTGCAGATTTCTTAATCTAATATTCATTTTATAATGTTTTCTGGTTCTGGAAAAAAAATATTGAAAAAGTTTTCAAAGCAATTTTTATAAATTTTGCCCACTGTGCAACACATCATTTCTTTTTGTGGATACATCAACATTGGAATCAATTTATTTTCTTCTTTTGTTATAAAAAAAAAATAAATAAGCGAAGAAAGAGCTTTCATTATTTACAATTCTATTAAATTCTTTCGTTAACAGCACAAACTGTTTATCAATCAATACACACACACACACACACTCACACACATAAGTTGACCGTATTTGAGATATTTATTAATCTAGGGCTTCTACGGGGCCAACTTTTAAAAGTGACTTGAATTACTAAACCCAATAAAACCTAATGAACACTGAATTTAGTTCTAATGGAAATAAAGAATTACTCCAGCAAAAAAAAACAACATTGAAAGCGTTTTGTATTATTATTAATTTTTGGGCCTGGAAAATGTGTTGTTATTGAAGGTATTACAAAAACATCATAGACATACACACACACACACACACACACACACACACATATGTAATCATATTTGCTTGATTTGACTCTTATTGTTTAAACTCGAGCGATGGCATTTTTAGGCTTAAGAGCTTTCACAGTTTGGAACGAATGGAACAATTTAATGTTAATGTTAAATTGTAGGAGCA
This sequence comes from Linnaemya tessellans, assembly GCA_951800035.1. Lineage (NCBI taxonomy): Eukaryota > Metazoa > Arthropoda > Insecta > Diptera > Tachinidae > Linnaemya > Linnaemya tessellans. The sequence continues at coordinate 39,795,077 of OX637536.1, read as the reverse complement.
CAAATACCAATTTAGCTCTTCATAAATAATTGATTTCATATTGTTAAATACTCCCCCACAAAAAAAAAGAATTGGAGGGCATATTCACTTTGTCATTCCGTTTGTAACGCAGCGAAATATCCATCTGAGACCCCATAAAGTATATATATTCTTGATCAGTGATGAAATCTAAGACAAACTGAGCATGTCCGTCTGTCCGTCCGTCCGTCTGTGGAAATCACGATTCAGTCCAAACGAAAAAAGCCAGACTCTTGAAATTTAGTGTAAATATATCTTGAAGGATAGCACAGGTTAAGTTCGGAGATAGGCTACATCGGGCAAAAGCGAAAAAAGTTCCCCTAAGAAGAACTAAAACAACCTCTAAAACCCACCATAAATTTTAAATCTGTTTTTGTAATTTTGTTAATCAAATGATATATTTTTATGTCAAAGAAGGTCCAACGTATTAAAAATGGAGCCATAAAATAAAAATAAATTTTGGACCCCGCCCCCTTTAGTGGGCATTATTATATGCAAATATAATGTAAAAAATTAACAAACTGTTTTAGTGAAGCCTACATTTCTTAAAAATAATAAAGTATAAATATCTATACGCGGGATGGTAAAAATATTTTTCACAATTCAATCACAAATTTAGACTCTAAATTTTAGAGTAAGATCAAATCGGTATGAGCTTTATATATGAGTGTATTAGTGTAATCATACGGACAACAAGAAGTTCAGAGAAACTTAACAGCTGGATAGAAATACACTCAACACCGTCTAGTTTGCAATAGACTTGTGTCCAACTATCTCATTCGCTCAGTTCTGACAAGAACCTCTGATCAAACCCATTTAAATTACATAGGTTTGATTAAAGGTTCTTGTCAAAACTAAGCGAATGAGCTAGATGGACACAAGTCTAGTGTGCAATAGTAGTAGTCGTGCATTATGTTATCGTAGGCAAATAAAAACAAATAATTAAATGATTAAAAAAGACATTTAATTTTAATAACTTTTAAAAAGATTTTTTGCACTTTTAATAAGAAATTTACTAAAACAAAGCATAATAAGGAAAAGAAAAAAAACTAAACTTGCCAAACTAAAAGTCTTCTTCGTCTTTGAAATTGTCATTCATACGGACAACAAGAAGTAGAGAGAAACTTAACAGCTGCATATAAACACCATCTAGTGTGCAGTAGTAGCTACTAATTTTCATTAACATATAATTGTGCTAGCTCTGTACAGTTCGAAAGCCATTGCTGTAAAATAACTACACGCATTACAATTCAGTAAACAGCTGATTAATAGCTTTTTCATTACCAGATGTTTACACATCTCCCCTTTGTTCGGACTCAAACTGCTTTTTTTCAAAGGGTCATCGAGGGGGTCAGGACAAGATCAGAGAACATTTTATTTTAACAAAAGTCCCTTCGTTGATGCACCATCTTTACATGCCTCAGATCCACTGTGCAATCGAGTAAAAAATCTCTCCAACAATATAAACTCCCAAATATCTATATATTAATTCCAAATTATGTAAAATCCAAAAAAAGAAGCACATAGTCATCCCTGACATATACACGTAATTTGTGACTGACATGCTGTGGCAATCGATAGCATTTTTTGCGGAGTTTGTTTTTTGTGTGAAACTTTAAACAAAGTATTTAATATATTTCTTTGGTCGAGTTCTCATTTCATATCATGAACATCCTTAAAAAAAATATATATATATATACTTTTGGCGAGGGTTTACCAAGTTTTTTTTTTGCAGTTAACAAATATGTGCATAAATTTCAATGATTTCGTACTTTTTGTTAAAACATTTTTTACGTAAACAAAATACTTTTCAATTTGTAATCTTTTAAATACAAAAATATCCAACAACATGCAGCTTTACACAGCAAAAAGCACACATTTTGTAGTGAAACGATAGAGCAGCATAAAATATGAACAACATCGTACAAACAGCAAAATGAAGCCTTAAATATCCTTGAAACCACCAAAAGTTTTTTCTACATTTTTTTCTGTTAATTCCTTTTTTGTACCCCGAAAGCCTACTGGTCAAATTTAAACAAATCATTTTACACAAGAAACATTAATAATAAAGCAAAAATATATATAGTATGAAAGGAAAAAAGTTTTTGCATATTTATGAAATCAGAAATTTATCCAGCTACGAAAGAAAAAAAAAACCTAAGGAATGGCTAACAACAGCTACAACAAACACCTTAATATAATAAACCCCAGAATATGGTAGATTTTTGGTGATAGCAGTCGTCTTTTGTACAAACTTAACCAAGTTCGATATGAACAGAAAAAAGAAAACGAACCAACCAAAATATGAAAATGGAAAAGAATGAAAAGAACTCGTAGTATGTTGGCAAATCTGTGACCCCAAAGAAGAAAAAAAACGGAACGAAATAATAAAATAAAAAAGGATTTAATCTGGTTTCCATCCTTTTTATCAACTCAGATTTTATTTTGTCGTTTCCGTTACCCTACACCAATTCCCATGTAAAATATTTACTATTTATTTATATTTGGGTTGGAAACATTTTGGTACATACAAGTAAGCAAATAAGTTCTTTAATTTTGTTTTTTTTTTTTTTTTGGTGAATAAAATCTATTTTCTGTTTTAGAAATAAAGGAGAAATACATCTGTGAAGAATATTTAAGAATATTTCGACATGTTTAGTACAACCTCTTTATACGACATTCAGTGAAGCACCTTAATTGAGATTTCCGCAGTCACTGCCGTTATTGAGCTCGATTTAAAATTTTAATTAAGTTCTTCTAGTTTCTTGACCTCTTTTTAATCATTGTTATATTCTGATATCTTTAAGCATTAGGTCTCTTTATTTTAATTTAATTTTTAATTTCAATATTTCGTCACTCCTTTGTGTGACTCCTTCAGGAAACTGAAATAAAATAATTAATTTCCTAAAGAAGTCACACAAAGGAGTGACGAAATATTAAAATTCAAAATTAAATTAAAAAAAAAGAAACCTTAAAGTTAAAAATATCAGAATATAACAATTTTAATTAATAAATTGCGTAATTAATTATTAAATTGTTATAATATTGAGCAAAATTACAAATACAATACCGCTAAAAAATGGGTATAGTGAGCAAAACACAACTCACTGAACACAGTTAGTCGAGACTTGGCAGCTAAACGGCGGACAAACCAAAAATATAAAAAAACTAAAATTATCCCGAGTCAACTTGAAGACAAGTTAATGGATATAAATTTATTCTATTTAGAAAATTAAAAATATATGCGAGATTTGAACTTGAGTCTTTAATTTACATAAATATCTTTCTTAGTCATAAAACAATTGAATTGATTAAATTTAGTATATGTGAACAAAAAGATCATGAAGTCAATAAAATTAATATTGAACACGATATTATTGTGTTATAGGAAATGGTGTATTTCACAGTAATAATAATAACGTGAGTGTATGTGTTCTTTTTTTTGGCTTTTTTAATATACTAAATATTAAAAAGATTTCCATATTTTGTACCCATACATATATTCATACAGCAGAAAAAAAAACTGAGTAAAAGGAATATACGGAGTAAAAAAAAGGAAAATCTGGAATTAGTCAACGAAAAAAACTTTGTCCGGTTGAATACATAAACTGCCAATGTCATATAATCTAAAACATATGTGTTATCATCTTTCTCTCTTTTCTATTTAGTTTTATGTTCAAGTTTGTGTTTCTATTTTGAATCTATCGAAAAATAAAAACGAATCCTTATGCAAATAATCCCCCGCTTATGCATACGAATATACGGGTAATATTGGAAACTAATTTCTTATTCTATTTTTATTTAATTTTTTTTTTTTTGTCATTCATAGCGTTCTCCTTATAATAACTTTTTATGCTCTGACATTTATATTCAAGCATTATACTTTGTTTTACTAGCCCCACACAGTGAATTAGTTTAAATTTTATGGCATCTTAACGTATGAGAAGCTGACGATGAACAAGAATTTCGCTATTTTGCTGAGAGCAATTCTAGTTTGTTTAGTTTATTTTTTGTCATTTATTGGCACTAAGAATATAAAATTTGTTTATTATTAAAGACATTTGAATATATATTCGCTTTTGAGAAGATTGCGGTAGATTTTTACAGTCGGTGTATATTAGCATGACAATGAATGACAACATATTTTTGTGCTACAGGCTGATATTTCTTATAATACAATACTAGGAACACAACTGCGGCGAACGCCGAATTTTTGGTTGCGAATAAAACACATTGGTTTCGTCAGCGAACGACGAAGAAAACAGTATTAGGTGACCAGGTTTCATAAACTCGAACTGGTTTCTTTGTGGAAAAACATAGTTGACTACTACATTGTAGCACAAATATTTTCAGTCAATACCCTGCAGGAGGATAAGCGTTAATTGTCTTAAAGCTACTGGTACGATTACTAGTATAGCAAGCACTAGTTCAAAAGGTGATTGAACATATACAGAAAAGTACTAGTACTTCAAGTAGTTCATTTGTAGATTGATTTGACTTTTAGAATTTCATATTACTTTTTGATCATGTTTTTAAGCTAATTGCTAATTCGAATTTTCATTTATTTTATTTTTAATTGTTACAATTTTTAAGCAAATTCAAATTTGAAACAAAGAATAGTATTAGAAGACGTTGTCACCTGCATATCAGTTTATTTATTCGATAATTTATGAAAGTAAGCCGCAGTTTTCTTGTGTGTTAGAAAAGTGACATTTTAAAATATAAATAAAATTAAAAGCTAATTTTAAAATTTTTTAAACATATTTTTGTTGTTAATATTTATGTTCATATGGAAAATCAGCGATCTTTTTTAAAATAATAAAAACACCATTTTTTTATTTATTTTTTTTTACTGTATGTTCATTAGTGTTTGCTATATGGTGGAGTACCAAACGTAACTCAAGTTGTACAAGGTGCTAGTGGCTTGAGTGTATCCTGAAGGAACTTTCCATTTCCTCTTATAAACTAAGAATTGATGAACCAAAAATTGCTTGTGAAGACAAAGACTTAACAAATTTCATTGGGTTTAAAAATACCAATAAATTTAGGGATTTTTTTTATACATAAAACAGTTCTTCATGCAGAACTGATTGTACTAGTATCCTACTAGAAGAAATTATACTAGTACTCATTTAGTACTAATAGTACTAGTATCCCCCTTGGTTTCATCTAGTACTAATGGAACTAGTAATTTTCCAAACACACTTAATGTTAAATTTGAGCATTAACATGGTATAGGAAAGTTCACAGTTGGGAACTAGTACTGGTGATTTTTGTACTAGTGCAATACTAATTTGATACTAGTTCGATCTCCTGCAGGGTACTAAAAATACATCCACCAATTCACAAAAATTTATCTTTCGGACAAGGTTTTATTAATTTCGAACACTTTCTTTTATGTAGTATTTGTGCCTACTTCCTACTTTTTCATATGGTCACCCCATCAGCCGTTAAATGAAGAGCATATTTTATTTACAGAAGAAACTTTTTTAAGAAAATAATTACCAAAAGAAATTTGTTCGAAAAAAAATGGACCGCACCGAGATAATTATTGAATGTCTGAACAATCTGGCATCAGGAGATTACAAAGATTATTAAAAAATTCGTAAATTTTTTTTTGTTCATTATGTTATTCGTCGTTATTGTGTTTCATACAACGAATTTATAGAGCGAATATTTACCTACGAATTCGTCATATTGAATAAAATTCGTCGTTCGTCCCAGTTGTGTTCCTACCATAAGAAAGAAAATTTCTTTAAAATATAAAATAATTTCTATACCCCCCAAAAAAGAATTGGAGTGTATATTCAGTTGGTCACTCCGTATGTAACGCAGCGAAATATCCGCCTGAGACCCCATAAAATCTACACATTCTTGATCAGTGATGAAATCTAAGACGATCTGAGCATGTACGTCCGTCCGTCCATCTGTGGAAATCACGATTCAGTCCAAACGAAAGGAGCCAGACTCTTGAAATTTGATACAAATATATCCTGAAGAATAGTACAGGTCTGGTTCATAAATGAGCTGAATAGGGCCAGAGGGAAAAAAGTTCCCCTAAGAAGAACTAAACCAACCTCTAAAAACAAAATGATTTTTAAAGTTTTCTTGTAATTTTATTAAGCAAATCACATATTTTTATGTTAAAGGAGGCCCATCGCATTGAACTTGGAGCTGTTAGATAAAAAAAATTAGTTTTGGAACCCGCACCCTTTTGTGGGCGTTATTATATGAAAAAATTGTGTCAAAATTTAACAAATTGTTTTACTTAAGCCTACATTCTTTAAAAATAACATTTTAAAACCTTAATGACGAACCTAAGACGTAACCTGATCCTCCTCTGCCCTACCCCTCGCCCCCCAGCTATTAATCAGCTGTTTACTGAATTGTAATGCATGTAGTTATTTTACAGCAATGGCTTTCGAGCTGTACAGAGCTAGCACAATTATAAGTTAATGAAAATTAGTAGCTACTATTGCACACTAGATGGCGCTTATTTATATGCATCTGTTAAGTTTCTCTATATTTCTTGTTGTCCGTATGAATGACAATCTCAAAGACAAAGAAGACTTTTAGTTTGGCAAGTTTAGTTTTTTTGTTTCCCTTATTTTGCTTTGTTTTAGTAAATTTCTTATTAAAAGTGCAAAAAATCTTTTTAAAAGTTATTAAAATGAAATGTTTTTTTTAAATATTTAATTATTTGTTTTTATTTGCCTACGATAATATAATGAACGACTACTACTATTGCATACTAGACTTGTGTCCAATTAGCTCATTCGCTTAGTTTTGACAAGAACCTTTAATCAAACCTATGTAATTTAAATGGGTTTGATCAGAGGTTCTTGTCAAAACTGAGCGAATGAGGTAGTTGGACACAAGTCTATTGAAAACTAGACGGTGTTGAGTGTATTTTAGACTTGTGTCCAACTAGCTCATTCGCTCAGTTTTGACAAGAACCTTTAATCAAACCCATTTAAATTACATAGGTTTGATTAAAGGTTCTTGTCAAAACTGAGCGAATGAGCTAGTTGGACACAAGCCTAGTGTATTTCTATCCAGCTGTTAAGTTTCTCTGTACTTCTCGCTGTCTATATGATTACACTAATACACTCATATATAGCTCACACCGATTTGATCTTACTCTAAATTTGTGATTGTATTGTGAAAAATATTTTTATCCCCCAGCGTATAGATGTTTGTACATCAAAAACTTTTTTCCTACACTTAACTACTCCGAATATTTAGTTTTTAAGTTTTTATGATTTAGGTGAAATGTCTCCCCATTTCTCGGACTGACCCTGTATAGAGTTGTAAAATTGGGCACAGAAAGGAACTATTACCCTGCTGGTTAAACATTTTTAATTTATCTCAGCCTCCTTTTTGCACGTTGGTATAAAATATTAATACGTAAGTTTTTATGCTGACGGAAGGTGGTCTCAGTCATGCTCCTCCCAACACATTGGAAACGACCATATTCAAATAAATTCTTTTCTTGTTTACTTAAGCCAAATACCATTAAAATTTAAATTTTAATAAGAGCGAAAATAGAGTTTTTATATTTGGATGGTTTTTAAGATTCCACCCGGTCGATTACAAAGTTTTTACTTGTTTTATTTTATTTATAATTAAGTGCCGTGTATTTTCCAATGCCTGTCCAGATAACAAAGATATTGATATTAAATATTATTATTTTGTGTGCTAGTTTTTATACAATTCTCAAATGGTTGTTGAGGGCTAGTGCATAAGAGGAGAACATATAGAACTTTATTAATTTAGGTAGAAGTCCAATGATCATTTGGACTAGCGGCATACTTAACCCGCTATATAAAAGATATCGATCCAGAATACCTACACCTTAAGAGGTCGCATATTATTATTGTGGAAACTACATAGAGATTAACAAATCTTTCACTATTTTTGTTGAAGAGTATAAAAAGTTTATTCTTATTGAGTCACCCTTTTGTTAAAGATTCATAAGTCCCCTTCCAGACTTGCAATTTTTTTTGCAGAAACTCTTGAGCTTATGGGTGAGAGATGTGAGAAGATTGGGGAGTGGTACACAGTCTCATGTGCTCTGCAATTCTCTTTTGCTTTGAAATTCGCACTGTCAATTTGATGTTGGCAAGTCTGGACGGGGACTAAGAAATATTGTAAAATTAAAATAATGTTTTCGCCCCTGGACTTGGCAACTGAAAAATGTGTGTCATTTTGTAACAGCAACAAATTGACTGTAGTGCAAAACTCTGCCCATCTTGACCTTTAAATGGTATTTCTTTAAATGTTTATTTACAATACAGTCAATCAGCGTGCAATTGTCATCTCAACAAATCGCTCACAAATTTTTGTCTCCAATAATTTCAATTTTATTTTGCACATTTCATGTGTTTTTGTGTTTTGTTACTTTTAGTATAGCATTCCACGTTGAGTTGAATTGTGCTATTATTTTTTGTTTTTTGACAATTAAATTTCTCGCTAATTTGATTTAACATTTTCCAATCTTTTTTTAATCTTCTCTGTGTATTTTGGCAGCTTTGCGAGTTTTCTGTGTAAAAGCTTTGAAGTAAAATATGATTTCGTGAGAATTTGTTCATAAAATATTATTTAGTTTTGCATTGTTCATTGTTAACGTACGTGAGTGTTCTGTGTATTTTAGTTCAGTTCATTTTTGTTTACACTAATTTGTATATTATTTGAAATATTTTATCTCGGTAGATGTTATTTGTGTTGCTCGTGGAATTGCATTCTGCTGCATTTAATTTTTTTAACAACTAATTTTCTCTGAAATTTTACATAATTTATTAAGCTTTAGTATATTTTTGAGAGCCTTCTGTGTGAGTACTTTAAGGCCAAATTTTTTTTGCATTAAAAATTTTTTTCCTGTAAAAGTTTTCTTTCGTTGTTCACTGTTAATTGAAGTATTCTGTGTATTTGAATTCATTTTTAAATTATATGTATTTGACGGTATAGAGATTGTATAACTTTAATTGTGATCAGATAAAAATGTATCAGCGTAAATAATGATGTTTTAAAGGAACAATAAAATAAAGACATTGAAGAGTAAATTTTTCAGGCTTCAGAGAAATTCTGTTCGAAAACTAAACGCATGAATTGTGTTTTTGTCATTCCGTGTGTTATTTCCACAATATTAATATACAGCCACGTATGTATACACAGGGTGGGCAATTTAAAAGTTTGAATTTAAAAATGCAATAAAACCAAAACGGTTTAAAATTTCATGTAAGTATTTTTATCGAATATTTTTGCTGATATATTAAATACAGTTAAGATTTATAGGCTAATTGTTCGAAAATTTGTTTAAATTTAAAAACCTATGGTAAATATTCCAAAGCACAAACGAAAGTCAATATAAATTTTAATTAACCAAGTTGCACAGCAGAGCAGAACAGCTGTTTTCGAAGGCCGCTACACTTCCATCATCAATACTCATATGTAGTTTTGTTTGTCACCACTTATTAGGTGACTCAATTGAAATGATAACAGTTTTTTATTTATACAAATTTTATTAGAAAATTGCATACGAGAAGTGTATCAAACATATTTTTATTTAACACCCGTATTATAGTTTTTAATTATACTGAATTTTGTGACAGAACAGAATGCCATAAGTATTGCCAGATTCGAAATAGCCAGTGATTCAAATTTAAACCGATATATGGTACACCTTTTATATTCTGTGCCCTTGTAAATAGGGAAGTGTAATAAGCGATGTCCGTTTCTTTGTATGTAAAAGTGGTATTCCGAAGAAAACAGAAAAGCTACAAATATTTTTTTTTTTTTATCTAGGACCAGCACTCAGTGGATGAACCCTATATATGCAATGCATTGCGCCGGAACTGAAAACGGGGGGATAGTATTGAGGGGACAGATAAGGAAAGATGAGAAGATAGACAGTTGTTTTTGTAGCTATTTCAACCTTTTACATCGCCGGCTAATTTTTGCTACAGGGCCGACGAAGATGGGTGCTGTTACTCTGCTTTTAATACATGATAGTGTCAGTCGCTGCCAATTATGTTCAGTGACCAGTGACTATGCCTTCATCATTGAAACAGGCTGGCAACAACTAACACAACCACGCACTAATGCTGTTCAGAAGAATTCAACACAATATTTCATGACTCAGCGCGGGCTCGAACTCACGACCCTCCGCTTCATAGTCTCGTGTTCTACTACTTCAGGATTGATGTTTTAAACAGTTTGAAAATCAGCAAAATCCAAATAATACGGTTCCAGAGCTGGAAAATTTTAATATGCTTTTGGTATATAAAAGTAACAGGCTAAAATAAATTTTTTTTTTGTTAATTAAATCTATTTTATAATTCAAGAATAATTAAAATGGTATTCAAAATCAAACAAATTCACAACTATGGTACCAGCGTTGGACAATTGAAACTTTTTGTGTATATAAGAACAACTAAAACAATTTTTTGTTTTTCTTTATAAATTAAACATGTTTCATATTACTGAAATAAAATCGTTGGTATTAGAAATTAGGAAAGCCAAAAAGCCAGCACCAGAGATGGGAAATTTAATATTTTTTTTTAATAATTATGTAACTAGATAGAAACAGTTTTTATCTCTGGTAATCAAGCATATTTTATGTGTTAGAAAAAATAAATTAGTATTGAAAATTAGCAAAATTCGAAATTCGGTTTCAGAGCTGGAAAACTTAAATATGTTTTTGGTATATGAAAATAAGAGGCTAAAATTATTTTTCTTTTTTGTTTTTTTTTTTGCTAATTTAACCTATTTTGAAATTCGGGAAGTATTAAAATGGTATTAAATATCAAACAAATTCAAAACTGTGCTACCCGGGTTGGACAATTGAAACTTTTGCTGGTACATATAAGTAATAAACTAAAAGAATTTTTTTCTTTTCCTTTATAAACTAAATGTATTTGATATTTCTGAAAGAAATTCATTGTTATTAGTCATTAGAAAAGCTAAAAAGACATCTCCAGAGCTGGATATTCAAATACAAATTTTTTTATGTAACTAAATAAAACGAATTTGGTAACCAAACATATTTCATGTTTGAGAAACAAATTAATTAGTATTGAAAATCATAGAGATTGAAAGGTTTGGAAAGAAGGTACGTCGGGGAAGGGTGGCACAGCCGAATTTATCACTTTTACTTATTTTTATTATCTATTCAGTTCTGTAATCCCCGAACTGCCCTCGTATTATTAAGACATACATATAATATTTTATTAACATTTAACAAATAATTTTTTTCAACTCTAGAAAACTGCCTGCCAAGTAATTGAATTAACAACAGAAGAACTCCGGCTGCTCTAAATTTCATTGTAAACATTTCCAATTTGCATTTCTTTTGAATCACAATATTAGGATCCTATTGGCTTCTATGGCAGCTGTCCTGTCGCGTTTGGCTGTCTACCATTGTTTGTTAACTATTTTCTATATTAGATTTTCCCTTGTCTAACTTTGCTATTATCAGCAAACATTTGTTCTAATTTGTGAAACTCGTTATTTTTTGTTCAGCTTAATTATAGTTTAATTTTTATTTCGCTAATAAAACTGTAATAGGTATTTCGTTTAATTTAAGAATTTTCTCCTTAACTTATTTCGTTTGCCTCATTGCATGCGTAATTTTGCATAAATTCTTGTTAAAATTTAATTTAAACTTTTATCTTATTTATTGAAAACAATGTCATAAGTCAAATGACTTTATATATAACTTTATCTCTTTGGTGCTTTGCTCTCTACTTTTCCATTTAAAATTTTACAAAAAAAAAAAAAAAAAAAAGAAAGTGTGTCATAATGAGAAGTGAATTAGGACATTTTCATTTGTTGGTCCTCTCAAGGGAATAACAAAATTAAATTGTAATTCTTCCTACTTTTTTCTATTAATGTTTTATTTTCCCTTCTTCTTCTTCTTATACTTCTGCTTCTTCTTCTTTTTAGTTTTACTCACTGGGCCAGTCAGAGTCAGTCATGCAACCTACTCGTACATACATTAAGTCAAACAAAATACGTTAAAGCAAGTTCGTATTCTAAAGAAAAAGTATTTGTTGTTTTTACGTTGTATTTTTTTTCTTTTTTGCTTTTCATTTAGTTTTATCTCTTTTGGAATACGATATTTTTTGTGAAGAAAGAAAAAATGTTTTATTTTCAATTTTTAACTTGATGACATTTTACAAAACTAACTTACTTACGTAGAAATGAAAACGTATATTTGTGAGGCTGCAGTAGCTGCAGGAGATACAAGTTTATTTCCGTTTCCGTAGTAGTTTGTTTGTGATCTACTTGCATACGCACAAATAAATACATTTGAAGTGTATTGCATTAATTTTGTATTATAAACACAGCTGTAGCTTTTTTTCTTTCTTGAAGAAATGCACAAAATATGTAAGTTTCCAAATTTATAGTTGCATCTTGCAAAAGTCTTACTTTGAGTCAATTTAAGCAACTACAATGGAAAACTCAAATGCGTAAGATTTCAACTTGAGGATAAGATAAATTCAGCAGCTCAGCAGAGAAGGTATTCGGATTCTAGAACTTCCTATTTATGTACTCAAATTTATTCTATAAAGGATTTTTCAACATGAACTTTGTTTTTCAATTGTGACAACACCAACAACATGATGGTTTTGACATTTAGTTTTTTGACGTATTCGCAGTAGATGCATTACCAATTCTTACATTAAATTCAATTTCGTCCGAGAAGCGCACTAAAACAATTAAAATCGATGGTGGTTCTTTTAAAGTTACATTTCGTAAAATTCTTGATATTTTCGTACAACAAAATCGTCCTTGTGAGACCTGAGACTGCCAACAAGCAAAATTGCCGCATTGGGGCTTCTGAAAATCCTAGAGGGATTATTGAGAAGCCTTTGCCTGCTCAACGTGTCGCAATGTGGTGCGCTATTTGGTCTGGGGTCGTGATGGGGCCGTTTATTTTAGGAGTTGAGGCTAGTAATGCGGTAACGGTCAAGGGATCATGCTATTGCGAGATGTTGACAACTCAATTTTAGCCTATTATTGATGACGAGGATATCACTGGCATATTGGACATTTGCCAGATATGATTTTTTATTCATAATTACTCAACTTTTTTCTTCGTGATAAAATAAACATTTGAATTACCTTTATTTAATATTTTTTATTTTGTTTTAGAAATAAAAAATCTTGCTGAAATACTCTTTATATATAAGTGGGCCTATATGCCTGCATTTCATTGGCTCGAGCAAAAAATTATCAGTAGACCTCAATTTTATTTCAAAAATAAAAAAGTCTCTGCCCTTATTCACAAACTTGCAAAAACTATTTGAGAACTACAAGTTCTTTTTTCATTTGATATATAAATCTATTTTATTTTTCCATTTCTCAAATAATTTTTTAAGCTCAATCAAAACTATCATGTTGTTGGTATTGCCATAATTGAAAAATAAAATTCTTGTTGAAAATTTACATTTGAAACAAAAACAATTTATAAATGTGTCAGTTTTTGAAAAATATCACATATAAATATGACATAATCAACTCCTACTTACCCAAATGCATTTTCATTAATTTCTGATTCACGAATAATGAATTAGAAATAAGATTACAGTCGAATACGCTTTAGCGCAACACGCTTTACTGAAAAAATCGGATTACTGAAAGCGATACAAAACCCCCCACTGGTTTTAAACGCAGCTAGTCGTATTCACTTCGCTTTAGCGAAACATCGCTTTACTGAAAATATCGTATTACTGAAAAACAAAAGCAAGCCCACAACTACGTTTTGTATGAAACTTACTTCGCTTTAGTGCAAAAAATAAACAATGACATCGAATCGATTGCATAACCTAAGGCTGAAAAAATTGTGCATGTTTTGTCCGTTAAAAAATTAAATGGCAAAATGTATTTGTCCTTTTCGCTCTTACGTGTTTTAATGTATTTTTCTATTATATTGTCTATGCAAGTGACTAGAAATATTATTTACTGCTTTTAAGCAGTACACTTAGCTGTAACAAATTTCAGTAATCCGAACTACGTTTTAGAGAAAAAATCGTATAACTGAAAAAATTGAGTGTTGGTTATTTCCAGTAAAGCGGAGTCGACGGTAGTTAAAAGGTTAATTTGACGTATTACTGAAAGTATGTTCTTAGAAGTACATAGAAGCTTTAACAAGTTTTCCATATAACAAATTTCTACCAATTTTTCCACTTTTAATGCCAAAAGTTATAGCACACCTTCCCATTCTCCCTAAAAAATGCTGACTTATTTAAAGCATTGTAGAATTTTGTTATGCAGTATTTTTCCGTTTTGTAAAACAAGAAAATATTTCAATCCAAAAGCTTAGAAAGCCATCCATACATATGCACAAATTTATATATACACACACACTCGCATACAAACAAAAACCAACTGCCATGACATTTTGTTGTCAATAAATAAAACACATCCAAACAAAAAAAATAAAAAATCAAGTGGAAAACAGCCATCATGCTGCGTGTATTGACAGAGAGACAGGCAACCAAATAAATTGGTTGACAACTAACTGAGTTATTCCTTTCTTGCGATAATAATGACGACTGCATGTAGTATAAAGACGATGTTGTCCTTATTATTTTTATTATACTTTAGCTGCTTTCTTTTTGTTTCTTTTTTTTCTATTTTTAAGAATAATACAAACTGTGCCACTGCCTCGTAAGTTGCTGTCAATTGCCTGGCTATTCTCTTGTATTCCTATAAATTTTGCCATTTTTTGTTTGAGATTTTATTTTAAAATTGCCACAAAGCCTTCACAGTAACAGTAACAACTTTATAAAATGTATTATATTTATATGTTTGTATGTATATGTACATGTATTTATTAAGAAAACCAAGCAACTTGAAAAATGGGTGACTTACAGTGAAAATTGCATTGATTATAAATTGCGAGAATTTCATTGCCAGCAGCGATATTATTTTTTTTTAACAAAAGATTTGCCACCCCGCGCAAATTGTGGCTTTATATTGTAGAAAAAGTCTTATATCTAAAATAATTTTGGAATTCGAAAAGTATCAATTAAAAAAAAATTGGCTTGAGAGGATTAGTTGTCATAATTTGGTCATTATAAAAAACCGGGGTCTGAGAAAAAGTGGAACAAAAAATTCAGAAAAATGGGACCTGAAGAAAATAATCAAACACGGGTATTAAAACAAAAATGTGGTAACATCGGGTTCATACAGTTCTCTTATGCAATTTCCTCTAAGCCCACTAATAAGTGGTGACAAACACAATACACATGAGCACTGATAATGAAAGCGTTGCGGTTTTCGAAAACAGCTGTTCTGCTCTGCTGTGTAAGTTGAATAACTATAAGCTGATGTTGACTTTCCTTTGCGCCTTGGAATATTTACCATTTATCTTTCTGAATTTAAAACAAAAAATTGCGAATAATTCAATATTTATTTTTACTATTAAGTGTTTTTAATACCTATTAAGTCCAACACAATATTTTGCTAGAAATTCCATACACATCGACACACCAACGCACAAATATTTGGTTCATATTAAAACATCCAATTTAACGACATCATGATAAATAATTATTTCTATTAGGCACAAAAGAAAATGAAATATAAAAAAAAAAAAAAAACTATTTTCTCGTCAATGCCAAAAGAGAACACTGTAACAAATTAAATTTTATTGTTAATTGTAATCGATTTTTGTCACTTGAACGAATTGTCCGACAAATTTATCTAATGAGAATTCGATTGAATGAATACAACCAGAGAACAAGAATTCTTGTTCGCAATTATAAAATGCTTAAAAATAAAATTGTCAGTTTTCTTTTTCTCTCTTTTTGGTGCTCCAAATTGCAAAACTAAGCACAATGTTGTCAATTTATATGATGAATATACATATAAAAAATTATGGGATGTCACTCATCCACATACATACATACATGTCGCTCCTTTAATGCAACATAGTCATATCTTGAAAAATTTATATTTTTAGTTACTTTAAATAAAAGTGCTCTGTCATAGCATCTGCACGGGTAAGAGAAAATTCAGCATTATATCTCAAGATGAATCGAAGTTATAATATAATATATTTTCTGCACTTCTATGTGAAAGAGTAAATTTTAAGAACTTTAACCCTGGAATACCATTCAGTTATAGCCCTCTACGTATTGGGAAAGTTTTATTTTTTTGCCACGGGTTATACAAAATAGAATTTTGTTACTCGATATGTTAATTTTCAAATGCAAAAAAATTTAATCGATTATGCGAACTATTTTTATAAATTTCCATGTCATGTTTTAAAAAATCAGCCAAATGAGAAGAGCTATGAACCGCGCTTTTATGACAAATTAATAATAAAAAAATAATAATTTATTTTATAAAATTCTTCGACCTTATTTTTTTATTAATTTATAATGTTTATTTAAGCAAAAGGTCAATTATTTTTTAATTTTTATATAAAAATTATGTTTTAAAGTTTTTCCTTTTTTCAATTTAACACATACAATCAAAAATTAAAAAAAAAAAAAAAAAAAAAAAAATATTTTGTTTGTATTTGTAAATTGAAAAAATTTTGTTTCAAATAATTTTTGATTGTATGTGTTAAATTGAAAAAAGGAAAAACTTTTTATATCAAATTACACAATTTTATATATCCCTGAAGAAGCTACACAAAGAAGTGGCGAAATATTGGAATAAAAACATAATTTTTATATAAAAATTAAAAAATAATTGACCTTTTGCTTAAATAAACATTATAAATTAATAATAATTTATGTTTACTTTTTTTATTAACATACAAAACAAAAATAATTGAAAGAAATAAGTTTCATTTATTTAATTGTTGCCGCTCTTCTTTCATTAACTTTCGTATGTCGTCGTCGTCACTTCGACGAACTATGACGTTTACGCCACAAAAATATGAATAATATTCTAGGGTTAATAACACTCTTCTTAGTTAGATTTTTTTTAAATATAAATATGTTGCATTAAAGGAACTTTATCAAAGATCAAATTTAGAAAAATGCGTTTAAAGTGTTTGAAATGTATGTTTTCGTGAATATTTTTTAATATATGCAAATGGCATAATATAACATTTTTGTTTAAATAACTAAATATTTAAATATATTGAGATATAACCATATTGCATTAAAGGAGCGATACATGAATACATATACATACGTGCATATAAATATATTATCCTTATTTTTTATTTTGGGTGGCATAAGAGTAGTTTTGTATATACTCACTTCATATTGTGAAAGCAGTAAATAACAAAAATAAATAAAAAATTTAAAAATTTTTTATTGGAACTTTTATTAATTGAATCATAGACAATTAAAAAAACATGTCTATAACTTTTGTCAGTTACGCCCTTTCTAAATTTAGCTGGCAATATGCAGAGAAATTAAAGGCCAATTCAAGACACACAAATTTATAGCTTTTAGACCTTCGAAAAAAAAATAACGCACCCTTAAGTTTGAATGGTTTATCAGATTAAGTACCTGAATTCTTAAATCTACTTAAGCTGAAAGATTTCAAAGTGTTGTTTTTTAACAGTCACAGAAGGAACAATATCGTGTATCTCTTTTCAATATAGTTCCTTCTCTGGGGAAAGATCAGCAAGACTGTTATTAACTGTTTGTTGTTTTATTTACATCTTACAACTATAATTGAAGTTGCAATTACTTCAGCGCAACAAATAACTTCTTATGATTTTTTTTATAAGCTTATAAATCATTGTTTTTTTTATAGCTTCATTTATAGGGCATACATACGAATTATTAAAAAAATGTTTTTCAAAAAATTGTACTAACGTTATGTCACCAAATATTTGATAGATATGAACGTAGCTTAAGATAATAAAGAAAATACAAAAGGTTATTGAATTCATTAAGCTTTGCTACGTATAAATAATTTTCTTATCCAATAACTAGACAAATACAGAATAAGGGGAAATAATATCTTTAACATTAACCCTAGGGAAATGTGCATAGAAGCTACCTAAAAAACCTTCAGTAATCACTTTTATTTTCTTTATAGGTATTTTGGGGAAAAACAGCGGTTTATCTGTCTAAAGTTTCTTGCATAACCGTATTAAAATATTTTATTTTCTAGGTTAGTCCGGCCTACAGCTAAATTTTTATAAAAATAATTGACCACTTGCTTAAGCAAATATAATTTATTAATACAAAAATATGTCGAATAAATTTGTGAATTTTATATAAAAGTAAACAAATTTGTAGCTATTTTTATATAAAAGTCTTCGAAAAATTTTTTCGTTTACAATTTTCTTCTTGCTGTTAAATTTTTTATCAAAATACCTTTAGTTATGAATGTATGTATATGTTTTTAAACTGAAGCGACCTGCTGAACCAGTATAAGTTCTAGTTAAAGATAATAATTCCTAAATTCCATATTTTATTACATACATCAAGCTGGAGGTCTTTTTATACCTATAATTATTAAAAATTTTATTTATTGAAATTCAATATTTATTAACAGTTTGTTAACAACAACAAATAATTACATATACATAATAAACAAAATTGTTAATAATTTTATTTAAAAAAAACCTCGAGCTTAATATGTATATGTATATAATAAAATAAAGAAAATGTTAATAAAAATTAGCAGACATTTTTAAATAATTTAAATTCCTTTTTATTTTCAAACCATGTCTTTGTGGCTCATTATTCATGTATGGACTTACCTTTTATTCACTAAATTAATTTAGTGTTCTCTTATTTTTTTTTTATTTAACGCCCGTACCGAATACCGATCTATTAATTATATTTTATTTAATGGCAACTCTTGATATCAGACACACTTTCATATTCACTTTTGCTCTGCTTTTTCTTATATTTTCTTACATATTTAATTTTCATACTCTGAATTTTAAAACCATGAAATTTGGCATATTACAAATCAACAATAAAAACTCTGATTATGCACTTGTACTCAAAGACTTTGACTCAAAGTAGCCACATACACACATGGACACATACAAACTTATCTACATGCCGAATGTGATACACATCTCTCACAATAAACTACCGTTATTAACAAGAACAACTATAAGCAGTTCCGAAATTATAGTTTAAAACAGAAATAAGAACAAAATCTTAAGAGATTTTTCATATTTCTGCAGGCCTAATTGAAGGCCTGTCCAGGTATTTGTTTATTTCAATCAACATTCTTTTGTAGCTGTTTAATGCACGACTTCTGTGTAAAAAGTTAAAAAATTCAAACCAAATAACCATCAGCGAGAAGGGAGAATAGAAGTAGTGCAATTTTCATATTGTTATTTGCAAGAAGAAAAGCATGAAAGCAGTACATGAGAAGGCATTTCGCAATGTCTGTGAAGAAGCGTAAGGATAGGGCCTACCCTACAATACAGCATCCCATATAAAAATGTGAGTGTCGAATTGAACGAGTTGCCCTTCAATGTCATTTAGAAGTCAACCGTACCCCTTTTTTACTCGCTGGGTGCACGTGCAAACAGATTGAAGTAAGAATTCAAATAAATATTAATCTGCACGTAGGCACATACTTGCATATGAACATACGTACATACATCCATATGAATTTATATATGTAAGAATGTGTGTATGTAGAATTGTACGGGCATCTTTAACTTTAATTATATTCTCTACAAGAACTTTACAATAACATTTATTACCTTTTGATATTTCACAAATTGATTTTATTGAATTGAACTAATAAAATATTAACTATTTATAAATTCACTTTTACTTTTAATTCACACTTCGACTGGATTTAATGCACAATTTACACGCAACGACACCGAACAGCAAACACCGACTGATTTAGTGAGGATTGCGGGTGTTCTAAATTATTTGGATATTAGAGTTGAGTGGACAGAGTTGCCAGAAGCGATAGGACTTGTGCTTAATATTTTAGGGGAAAGATTGGGAAATGTGTTCCCCCAAAAGAAACAAACTAATGTACGTACATTTGAATGACCGTACAAATATTTGTCTATTTAGATTTCTTGTAGAATCGATACATTAGACAATAGTAATTATTTTATGGAGTAGTTTTTCGATAGAATGAACGGGTGTGAAGTGAAAGACCTGATTTATGTAGTTTTTATGCACGTAGCTTGGTATCTATGTATATTAGGTGGGACTTGAGTGGCATAAAATACAATATGTTGCAATATAGTTGATTTTAGCGAATAATAAGAACATAAAATGTAATTTTTAAGAAGTAGATGAAGAAGAAGCAAATCTTACACATTACTTATTAGTAGTGCAAACATTTTTTGGTTTTTAACAAAAATCTTGAAAATTGTTTGACACATACGTAGCTCGCAATGCATTCACTCGTCACTTTTTTTTAACATTATCGAAATTAAATGGAAACCTGTGTGATATGCCAATATAGATACTTTCTTAGTCAAAAATAAACATTTGCGTTTGACTGGCAACCAAAAATGTTATGTTAAAACTTACCAAGTAATCGAAATAAATAAATGATGCCGATTGTCAAACAGTCGGTTAAGAAAGTAAAGTTGGTTAAATCAAAAAATTGTTGGTTATTGGAACGTTCTAAATATATATCATTGCGTACATACATGTAAATATCTATGTACATATGTACTTATATGGTTGATCTTTATTATTGAGAATAATACAATGATATATGTATGTATGTGAACAATCAGTTCAAAATGAGGAAGCATATGTAAGTGTGGGAAATTGTTTTATAATCATATTTGCGTCTTGGATTTTATCTTAGTGCGTATATCTAAGGGCGTATTTTCAATGTTATTAACCCTAGAACGTCATCCTCCTTGTAAATGACGACGGAAGATTTTATCTTCAAATTAAAACCAATTGAAGAAATGCTATGAAACGTCAAGTTTTTATTAGCGATTAACAAATAAATAAATGAATTTCTTTATATATTCATTAAAAAGTGTCTATTAATACATAATAAATAAATTTTTTTTTATCTTGGACTAGCACTCAGGGGATGACCCCTATATATGCAATGCATTGCGCCGGAACTGAAAACGAGGTAATAGTATTGAGGGGACATATTAGGAAATATGAGGAGATAGAATTTTTTTTGCAGCTATTTCAACCTTCTACTTCACCGGCTAATTTTTGGTATGTTTTATAGTCTCTTGAAGTATGCCGTAGTCAAAATGACGGAGGATGACGTTAGTATATGTAAAATAATGATGACGTTCCAGGTTTAAAGTTCCTTTATCAAATCAATTAGGTAATAGTGTTGCTACGCATATTCTCAATTTTATGATCTACAATAATTTTGTACAAGTTTGATTTTTTTAACTCGAAAAAAAATCTGTCCTGTGGCAATTACTGAAAACTTGTAAGGATCGACAATTATTTATTGCACTTAATGGCAGCTTACTTGTTTATAAAAAAAACAAATACTCCACATGTTACTATATATTTTTACGTACTTAATCTACCTGGCCCACGATATCACTCGATATCGTTCTGTCGAATAAATATATCTAATACAAAAACAAAATTTTAGAATTTGTTTGACATGTATTTACACGACAGAACGATATCCGGTGACATCGTGGGCCAGGCAGAATGGAATTTTTAAAACACAAGCAAAAGGCTAGTACTGTATTCAAAATGTAGTAGGTACGATATGTTTTCAAATATAAAAAATTTTTTTGTATGAAGTATTTCAGTAACAATATCATGTTTATCCTAGAAGAAAGCATTTTGCAACGTCTTTTTCAATAATCGCTCTAATCAAAAATGCAAAGGTGCCGAATTATTAGAATTTATATATACTTACAAAATTACTGAAAATAATAAAATAGAAAATGCTAATCTTATGTTAGAAATATTTTAATAATTATAATCAGTAGGTATTACTTTCGCACTGAAACATACATTAATATGTTGTATATGTATGTACATTCAAGCTATAAAAGAGGATATATAAAAAAATCGAGGGAAGGGAAGACTGAAGCTACATATATTCAGTTGCTCAACAGTTTTTACAAATTACAACAGCAGCAAAGATTGGAGTGTGCGTATAGGACATACGATTTGTTCGCAATACAGTTTTCCAGAGGCACAAGTTAAAGTAGCTTAAAATACCTATGGTCTCAGAAAGCAAATTTGTTGCTGAGAGTAATAAACAGACTAGTAATTAATCAGTGCTGTTATTAATAACATTAATTCCTTAAGCCTACAGCTTCATATCAGTAACAATAATATAATATTTATATTTTAACATAGTGTTCCAAATGAGAACTATTTACACAAAAGCATGCCTCTAATGAAAAAACTTTATAAACCCATCTAATCTTATGTGGTATTGCATAATTCGCTTAAAAATTACATTCAGCTACATGCAAGGGCATACGTACTATGTAATTATACATACATATATATATATATATATATATATATATATATATATATATATATATCTATATATATATATATTATTAATGATCTTAAAAACAATTTCGAGCCTATAAAACACAAAACCTATTATGACCTGTTTCAAAGTCATAACGAAAATTAATACAGAGATTCGTGTCCAAAAAGGGGAAACAATAAATACCTAAATATCAAAAATAACCAACACGCAAACCCTACTAAAAGCGATTGCCCTCTTATAATTGCCAAAAAAAATATCTCCTACGGGCTCTGTACTAAAATTACAGAATCTAAAATACAATTCTCTGGAAAGATGAAGATGCGCTCATTTATTTGATATGCATGTCTTCACACAATATTTGTAACCAACAATAAGAAAGAGATTTTAAGCACTCGTCAATTAATTTGTTACCACTAGCACTTTATGTCACTAACATTGTTGCAAGTTCTTTGGTCAAGTTCAGCGATGGAAAACTGCGTGTTTTGATTGTGTTCAAACTAAATAAGCAAAATGTACATTTTATAAAACTTCGGTACCATATATTAATACGTAAATATAAATTCACATATATACAATAAAACTATATTATAGGTATATAAATATATATGTATGTATATATATATATATATATATATATATAGATTTATATATATATATATATATATATATATATATATATATAAACATATATATCTATATATATACATATATATATATATATATATATATATATATATATATACATACATATATATATATATATATATATATATATATACCTATAAGTATATATATATATATATATATATATATATATATATGTATGTATATATATATATATATATATATATATGTATGTATATATATATATGTATATATACATATTTACATATATATATATATATATATATATGTATATATATTTACATATATATATATATATATATATATATTTATATATATATATATATATATACATATTTACATATATGTATATATATATATATATATATATATATATATTTATATATATATATATATATATATATATATATATATTTATATATATATATATATATATATATATATATATATAATTATAAATATGTATATATATATATATATAATATATATATATATATATATATATATATATATATATATATATACATGCATATATAAATTTGTATTCGAGCAATTACTTAATTAAATGCTTTATAAACAAGTAAGAACGTGGTCGAATCTTAAATACCCCCCCAACATTAATACGGGCGTTTCCATTGTGTTGAGAAGAGCACGGCTGAGACACCTTTCCGTCAGCATAAAAGCAATTTACGTATTAATATTTTATATCAACGTGCACAAAAAGGGACGTATGTGGTTAAGTTAAAAATGCTTAACCCGCTGGATCAGAGTTCCTTTAAGACAATTCTGTGCCCAATGTCAAAACTTACGGTCGTTGTAAAAGCTTATAAATTTCATTTTTACAGAATGTAGGCTTATGTAATAATACAAGTTGTTAAATTTTTACATTATTTTTGCATGTAATATTTTACGTCAACGCCCACTAAAAGGGCGGGACCCAAAAATCGATTTTTCGGATTTTGTGGCTCCAAGTGCAACGTTTTGCACCTTCTATGACATAAAAATAATTAATATCCTTAATAAACTTACATAAAATAAAAATAATGTCGATTTAGAGGTTGGTTTAGTTCTTATTAGGGGTACTTTTTTCGCTCTGGCTGACTTGAGCTCATTTACAAACTTGAACTTTGCTATCCTTCAAAATATAATTGCAATAAATTTCAAGGGTATGGCTCTTTTCGATTGGACTGAATCGTGATTTCCACAGACGAACATGGCTAGATCGTCTTAGATTTCATCACTGATCATGAATATATATACCTACTTAATAGGGTCTTAGAGAGATATATCACTGCGTTACACACGGAATGACAAAGTGAATATACCCTCCAATTCATTCTTGGAGATTCATATGGAAAATAAATGGTACGTTTGGTCACAAAAGTGTAGGTTATATAACAATTTCCTCAGATTCTATACCATTCTGATACAGACAAGGTGGCCACTTGATATATCTCTTAAATTCCGCACAATTTGTTATGGCCAACCTTTTCCTATAATAATTGCAAAAGTTTTTTCATGCATACCAAAATCCTTTTCCAAATATTGTTTAATTTAAAATTATTACTAGTTAGATGTTTATTGTAAATACCAAGTGATTTTATGGTAATTAGGCCGTAATTCTATAGTCTTCGCTTGAGATATTAAAATAATATCACGAAAGTGCTACTCGTGCCAACATTCTAACAAATTGGAAAATGTACCATTAAAAGTACAAATGTATCATGTTTTCCATCCTTGGTTTTGTTAGTATTCCATGATCGGAAGTTTATTGTATTTTAAATAAATCTCTGTTAATATTCGGTGGCATTAACTTCAAGTGTTCTCTAAAAGCCGAAGTATGAATTAATATACATTGTTATATAAGTGTCAAGGGTGCCAGATGATTTTAATAAAAATGCCGTTTTTTTAAATATCGCCATTGTCGGCACATTAGCTCCGAAAATCGGTTGTAATAAGATTACGCATCATTTAGGCGTTTATTAATTTTTATTTATAGGAAAGTCTTTAAATAACAATCAGCAATACGAGTTTGTATAACTTAATCACAGTATTTTATAGTTTTATCAACATAAACACATAACATTTGTATGCCACATATTATAATAATTTTTTTTTTTGCTGAATGGTCTTTAATATATGATACGCGTATGAACAGTTGCAGTTATAAAGTTTCTGATAGCCTTTAATATATCTTGAGATTTCCTTTTAAAATTTCATGTTTGAAGGAGCATTTAAATATCGTTTTATTTAAATTGACGGCACAAAATTTTGACATATGCAGACAAATATTGCAGAGCACACATTTATTTAAAAAATTTTGTTGTCGCTTTATTTCAGAAATGGTTACGTGAATTTCAATCATTGTGATCTATAAAATTCGGAAATTTCCTAAGAATCTCCTTATTTTAGCTCGGACCATCACTCAGGGGATGAACACCATATATACAGTGCATTGTGCCGCAAGTAGAGAGGAGGGGATATTATTTAAAGGACAGATGAAGAAAGATGAAGATTTTTTTGTAGCTTTTTCAACGTTTCACTTCGTCGGCTAATATTTCGTACAGGACCGACGAAGGGCGGTGCTATTGTTACTCCGCTTTTAGTACATGATAGTGCTAGTCGCTGTGACCAGTGCTGTTCCTTCATCATTGAAACGGGCTGGCAACAACTAACACAACCATGCACTACTGGTGATCAGAAGAATTCGACTCAATATTCATGACTGAGCCGGCGTTGAACTCAGGACCCTCCTCTTCATATTGTCGTGTTAACTACTTCAGCCAACAGCAGCCTCAATTTGTTATGAAATTTGGATCTATTGAAATGTGTTGATTTTAAAGTCAAACCGTATATGAAAACTTACACAATTATTAGTTTTATTCGTTCGTTTAAATTTTAATATTATAACTTTTACAATAAAATCCAAATATTTGTGATAAAATTTCAAAAATTTATTTTTGTCTCTGAAATATATTAAACCAATTTTACTATTTTTACTATAACATTTTCAAGTTATACAATATTTTTTGAAGTAGTCTGCCCATATAAATATGTAAGTAGATTCCTTTAAAATATCTTATTTATATCATCGTCTATTGCGAGAATATATTAAAGGATAAATATATAAATGAAATTTATTTGTTGGCTTTAAAGCACCAATGAAATGCATATAGACATTGCTTAACCACCAACAAATAAATTTCATTTATATATAGTAGTATTGTGACAACAATGTGTCAAATAAAATAAAAAAAAATTTCATTAAAGGATAAATAATTTTATAAAAGTTTACGGTTAAACAAATTTGTAAAGCCTCGTATAAATGTTTATTAGAATATAGCATGAAAATATGATTTGAAATTGTTTGCTGGTTTGACAAAAATCGGCATTCCTTTTCCTAAAATCGGCGTTTAGTATTATATTAGAAAAAAAATCGTCACTTCCTTATGCTGTTGTTTTATATACACCGTGCACTGTTTTTTTTTATTTGAATGTCTGGCAAGCCCAGTTTAGTAGCAGAATCTTCTTAAATTCTTGCAAAAATATCTGTATGTGTGTGTTCTAAAATTGTCAGTTATTGCAACATTAAATTTGTTGTTGCTGCTGTCGGCACTCATAATGATAAATAAATACTTATTAAGAGAATGTAAAGAAAAAAAATTAGCGTAAGGAGCAGAGCTGCCGTGTTTGATTAATTTTAACCAAAATTGGTAGAATATATTTTAAACCGGATAGGTGATATTTATTCAATTTTGGTTAATGGATTTCTATACATGTTTATTTACCATTTCTAACAACTTTTTAAATTTTTAAGGTTTCCACACAGTTCAGCTGCAGCCGAAAGCATGTTCTTATAGCTTAATTAAATAAACAGCAAATTTCGTAGTAACTTAAAATATGAATACTACATACATATGTAGTATTTATTAGCAACAGTATGTAATCAAAAGAATTCTGCGAACCAGTATGAATTAAAAATTCTCATAAACTTTGAATGTTATAATTGCATTCAGTATAAATCTACTGATCCCCAGTTGTAACACTATCAGATTTTTAATTTAAACGTATATTTAATGGGAGGTTTCAGCGTAATTTTTCTTATTATGTGAATTACAAATATATAATTAATTTTGAATATATGTATAAAAACAAGGTTTCTAATGTTTTTCATGTAGGTATTCCCGGCTAAAAGATTTATTAAGATGTGAAAGAATAAAACTTTTAATTCTTATAACTTTGTGCCTAGTATAAAATGTTGTATCTGTCCTATTCAAAAAAATTCAAACACAATAGTGTGTACTAGTGGCAGGTTTTAGTCATTTTCGTATGTGTTATATTGCCTTCCAGATTGTAGTGTGTTCTTGGCCTTAGTTCATTTGAATTCATTTTGCTTGGTGTTTGGGTAAACACACATTTGTGTCTAATTTTGTGTTTATGTACACACACACTTGAATGAAATGAAATTAATTAGCTGATGGTTATATGCTTAAGTTTGTTCATACAAATATTTGCATATCCTTGGCTAATATTATTTGTTTAATTTTTGTAAATAATTTATTTTGCACTCTATGATTATATTGTGTTTTCGTACGCGAATTTTATTTACAAAACTTGTGAATAAAAAAGAATATTTCTTGGCAATTTAAAAAAAAAATCCTTCGCTTCAATTTCTTTTGGTCAAGAAAACATATAAACTTGTTCGTAGCTATTCTCTAATAATTGCTTGGGATTATTTTTACCTTTTTCCTTCTATTACATCTATTTCTCAAGAGGCTTAACTTGTGAAAGAAGAAGGTATTCTAAAATTACCTACCTATTAGAAATTAATTGTTTCCCTTAAGGATATTGGGTTCAAAACAGAAGAGAGTTAATAAACATTTTAATAATATTTAAGAAAATCTAAAGGGCTGTTTTTACAAGACGTCAAGCTTCAAACGGCTATATTACATTTTTAACAGCCCTTTTGCAAATAGGAATGCCAAATTTTAAATGATTAAACCTTGAGTTTGCTGGTCAGATGGAAAGAAAGAAAGTGGAGTGAGTAAAACATAGATACTTACTACTTCATTTGTTGTTGTTTTTTATTGTTTAACACATTAATGCCCTGACAAAAAAGAAATAGAAGACACTTTTTATATGACCGAACAATCCTTCACTGTCAACATAAACTTCTTCACGTTTTTTTCTGTCAAGAATGAACTCGTTTTAAGAGAAGTTTTCAAAAGCTTGCCGCAGTAGGTTTTTGGATCAAATATATTTCATTTTACCATATACCTATCAGAACAAGAAATCGTATATGTACTTTCGAGTTAAGAAAATAATGCCAAATTTATAATAGGCGAAGTAAAAGTTTTACACAATTGATTTGACACAAGAACTTAAACAAACAACAGAAAAAGGTTATTAGATTAATTCATGCACAAAGAACATTTTCTTTCCAAGTGCAAAGATGACTATAAAACAATTTTCTATATCCTTTTATATTTTTAACTGAGTATTACACATATATCATTGTGTTATTCTTAATAATACAAATGAACCAAATAAATCCATGTGTACATATTTATAAGTATTTATGTATGTATATAGTGATATATGTATATATTGAGTACAGTCCACTAACCAATAATTTTTTTATTTAATCAACTTTAATTTCTTAATCGTCTGTTTGACAATCGGCATCACTTATTTATATCGATTACTTGGTAAGTTTAAAGTTTAAAAATAACATGTGTGTTTTAAAGTCAGAAAACATTTTTTTTTTGCCTAAGAACGGATCTATATATGCATATATCCCTAGGTTTCCATTTAATTTTGATAACTGTTAAAAAAGTGGAACTAATGAAATTTGTGTGACGAATGCATATACGTATGTGTTGCTAAGTGAGCGAAATATTCAAGCCTTTTGAAAAAACCGAAAAATGTTTAAACTGCAATTTCTACTTTTTCATCTATTTTGAAATATCACATTTTATGTTCCTATTAGGCAAAATTCGCTGAAATCAACTATATTGCAACATATTGTATTTTATGCCATTCAAGTCCCACGTAATATACACAGATACCAACCTACGTTCATACAATCTAAATAAATCGGATCTTTCGCTTCACACCCGTATATTATATCGAAAAACTATTCCATAAAATAACTACTATTGTACAATATATCGACTCTACAAGAGATCTAAACAGACAAATATTTCTACGGTCATTCAAATTGACGTACATTAGTTTGTCCCTTTTGGGGGAACACATTTCCCAATCTCCTAAAGTATTAAGAACACAAGTCCTATCGCTTCTGGCAACTCTGTTCTAATATCCAAATAATTTAGAACACCCGCAATCCTCACTAAATCAGTCGGTGTTTGCTGTTCGGTGTCGTTGCGTGTAACTTGTGCATTAAATCCAGTCGAAGTGTGAATTAAAAGTAAAAGTGAATTTATAAATAGTTAATATTTTATTAGTTCAATTCAATAAAATCAATTTGTGAAATATCAAAAGGTAATAAATGTTATTGTAAAGTTCTTGTAGAGAATATAATTAAAGTTAAAGATGCCCGTACAATTCTACATACACACATTCCTACATATATAAATTCATATGGATGTATGTATGTATGTATGTTCATATGCAAGTATGTGCCTACGTGCAGATTAATATTTATTTGAATTCTTACTTCAATCTGTTTGCACGTGCACCCAGCGAGTAAAAAAGGGGTACGGTTGACTTCTAAATGACATTGAAGGGCAACTCGTTCAATTCGACACTCACATTTTTATATGGGATGCTGTATTGTAGGGTAGGCCCTATCCTTACGCTTCTTCACAGACATTGTGAGAGGCCTTCTCATGTACTGCTTTCATGCTTTTCTTCTTGCAAATAACAATATGAAAATTGCACTACTTCTATTCTCCCTTCTCGCTGATGGTTATTTGGTTTGAATTTTTTAACTTTTTACACAGAAGTCGTGCATTAAACAGCTACAAAAGAATGTTGATTGAAATAAACAAATACCTGGACAGGCCTTCAATTAGGCCTGCAGAAATATGAAAAATCTCTTAAGATTTTGTTCTTATTTCTGTTTTAAACTATAATTTCGGAACTGCTTATAGTTGTTCTTGTTAATAACGGTAGTTTATTTTGAGAGATGTGTATCACATTCGGCATGTAGATAAGTTTGTATGTGTCCATGTGTGTATGTGGCTACTTTGAGTCAAAGTCTTTGAGTACAAGTGCATAATCAGAGTTTTTATTGTTGATTTGTAATATGCCAAATTTCATGGTTTTAAAATTCAGAGTATGAAAATTAAATATGTAAGAAAATATAAGAAAAAGCAGAGCAAAAGTGAATATGAAAGTGTGTCTGATATCAAGAGTTGCCATTAAATAAAATATAATTAATAGATCGGTATTCGGTACGGGCGTTAAATAAAAAAAATAAGAGAACACTAAATTAATTTAGTGAATAAAAGGTAAGTCCATACATGAATAATGATGACATTACAAAGACGTTATTTAAAAAGCATTTTCAAAGGAAAAAGAAATTTGTTTTTTAAAAAGCCACTCCAAAAAAGCTTTTTTAATAGATGAACAGCAGAAATACCTATGAAATACAATCTCCTGATAACGTGAGGATTATTCCTTGTGCATTCGAAGTCTGTTGGCTTTTAATCATTACAATGAGATAGGTACCTACATATATTTCTCTTTCTGAAAATAATTATTTTAAAACAATTTCCATTTGCAGTGAAAATGGAAATATACAAAACCATCATTTAGTTTGTATTCTTGTTAATTTATGTGCATAAATAAAAACACAATCTCTTCCCATTTAAGTATTCATGTTACTTTCTGTATACATATGTACATACATATGTATATAAATTGATAATTTATTTCGAGGTTATCAATTTTTGTTGCTGCTCGTGTCCTTCTAGATGTGTACGTGCTGTGGCATACCACATTTCCTTTTAATTATTACATAATGAACATGACAATGATACTGAGATTTTCAACGCCAACATCACCATTCATCGTTACAATATGACATTTTCCATTGATTTTATTTTCAATTTGATATACATATCTTCTTCTTCTTCTTTTTCCGTTGACAATGCTAAATTGTTGCTTTTCGTTGGAATTTTATTAATAAAAACTCTTTAGAAAATATTATTTAAATAATAAAACTTGTTGATGGAGAAATTGTGAAAGAAGTCTTGACAAGAAAATGGGCAGCATAATTCCTTATTTTGCCTTTAGTATGTTTCTAATCTATGCAGGAGCATATGAAGAAACATCAAAATATTGATGACAATAGGAGAGAAAATTTTTGGTATTATTTTTGATTTCAAACAATCGGTGTGATATTTTTAAAATAAGCAGGCAAAGAAATATTAGCAGCCTGATTTATAAAAAGAAAATTCGTACCTAATTTACGAATGACCATATTTTTCAACGCAAAAAGAGAACATTTAGAAATGTAATAAAAATTACTTTTATTTACTATTTATAATTAATATTATCATATATTGTAGGCATGGTCGACTTACTTATATTAATGCTTTTTAAACAATAATATATGCCCAGAATTTAAAATTTCCAGAAATACTACTATCGTTTCATAAAATGATTTTAATTTCTTTTGATAATTATAATTTCTATGCATTTTTACAATGACTTGCACTTTTTATGATGACTTGCACATTTTATGATGACTTGCTTTTTTTATAATGACTTGCACTTTTCATAATGATTTGCACTTTGATGATTTGCACTTTTTATAATGACGCTATTTTTATAATGACTCGCAGTTTTTATAATGACTTGCACTTTTCATAATGATTTGCACTTTTGATGATGACTTGCATTTGTTATAATAACTTGAAACTTTTCATAATGACTTGCACTTTTTACAATGACTTGCACATTTTATAATGGCTTGCATTTTTTACGATGACTTGCACTTTTGATAGTGCCGTGCACTTTTTATGATGACTTGATGACTTGCACTTTTTATAATGACGCTTTTTTTATAATGACTTGCAGTTCTTATAATGACTTGCACTTTTCATAATGATTTGCACTTTTGATGATGACTTGCATTTTTTATAATGACTTGAAACTTTTCATAATGACTTGCACTTTTTACAATGACTTGCACTTTTTATAATGGCTTGCATTTTTTACGATGACTTGCAGTTTTCATAATGACTTGCATTTTTTGCAATAACTTGCACTTTTTATGATGGCTTGCACTTTTTATGATGACTTGCATTTTTTATAATGACTTGCAGTTGTTATAATGCCTTGCCCTTTTCATAATGACTTGCACTTTTCATAATGACTTGCACTTTTTACAATTACTTGCACTTTTTATAATGGCTTGCATTTTTTACGATGACTTGCACTTTTTATAATGACTTTCACCTTTTTCCTTAATAGTGTAATATATACGAAAGTAACTCTGTCTGTCTTTTACCTTTTCTTGCTGAACCGATTTAGATGAAATTTGGCATAGAGATAGTTTAAGATCCGAGAAATAACATGGGGTGGCTTTTGTTTTTGGAAATTATCGCATTTAGTGGTCAAGGGTAGTCGAAAATTTGTGTAGACACATGAAATTATTAAACTGAAAACTAAGAACGTTTTAAACTTTGATTTAGTAAAAATACAACACATCACTGACATAACATACACATAAGTTGAAATTTAACATGTGCTTCACGGACAAAGTCGATGGTAAAAGTTAGTGTAAAATATAAAAATATTTGTAGATAAATAAAATGCATATGTGTGCATTTGAAAAATCTTCAAAGAGTGCTTTGCTTTCCCTTATGTACTTCACAAATGTTTATTGAAAGTTTTAGCTAAGAAGTTTTCGGATTTTTTCAAATCAGCTAAAAGGCTTCTGATGATTTGGTGCAAGAATACATTAAATGCCGATATATAGACTTATTTAACTCACAACATATTAAACTTGTATTTTATAATTTATTTAAATTTGTTATCAATCAAATCAATATGTTCATGTGAGATATTGTCTTTACAATAATAAATATGTTCATACGTGTGTTTTGCTTATTTCCAAATTAATAAATTTCGGTTTTATCTTTCTCAGAAGTATTTCTTATTATCAAATATTCTTCTATTCAAATATTTGTTAAAGCTTTTTATTGTATTTATTTATAATGAATTTGCAATTGATTTTTGATTTATCTCTTCGCTCCATTACACTTTTATGTTCAAATCGCATAACCATTTCATTATTTAAATATATTAAAAAATATTTCTCTGTTATTTCATTTGAACAGTTGTAAGCTTTGGCAGAATGTTCAGTTTGACTTTTATGTAAATAAGCTTAACCTTTTGTTGCACATGAAATATACCTTTTTGCAGCATATCTGTGGCCACATAATGAAATGTACGAGCACTTAAAGCTGTGCAGGTCTTTCAAAGAAAAGAATCATATTTGTGTAGAAAATATAAAAATATATGGTCACAAAATTTTTCTAAAAAGGCACATACAATTGAATTGTTTTTATTAATACCGGCTAAAATTTAATAATTGTTTTTTGAAATAGATTTGAAATGTCATATTTTATTTAGTCGTATGTAAATATATTAATTTTTAAATGCTTTTCAAATGCTTGTACATGTTTGGGGTATTATTTTAATTTTATAACTGATATAACTTTCGAAAGGATCAGCCGATTCCTACGTGGAGATTTATACCTATTTTTTTTCATACCTATAAAAGAATTGAGAACACAAATTGACCACATTCCTATAAAGCGTATTTTTTTTGAGTGCCACAACACCAGAGCTCCGCGTGCAAATTGTTGCAATTATTAATCACTGTAATTATTCTATTCGTTGAAGTCATCGTGTACTTCTTCCATTTTATGGCGTACGTAACCGTCCTTCCGAGCGGCTAATTCGAACTGGTGTTGTATCTTTCCACTTTATGGACGATTTTTTTAGTTTTTGGAAATTAGTGTTCAAGATTGTGTCTTCTACGTGGCAGAAATCATATTTAAACATTAATTTCATAAAATTTTCTTTCCTATAAAGACCCATTTCATTGATATTAAAAATATATTTCCTAGTTTTATTATGATTTAAACCCTGTGACACCCTATAAAAAACACAACTTCTGGAGTGTTTTGAAAAACTAAATTTTTTTGTGAAAAAATTCAATTGCTTAGCGCTCGATATGGATTTTGATTGTTAAGAGCTGATTAGTTTTTGGAATGGATTGGCAAAGCGGTTTAAATTTTAATCTAAAAAAAAAAACTTCAAAAAACGTATTTTTTCAGTTCTTTTAGATATCCGAAAATTTGGAAAAAAAACCCTAAACTAATTTTATTGGATTCGGCTTAGCCGTTCAAAAGCTATAAGAGGGCCACATACCTACACTTACACATACAGACAAGGCTTTTCAGGAGTAGTCAAGAAGGCTTCTTAGGAATTCAAAACTTCGGGATCTCGATATTTTGAAAACTGTGTAAAACCAGTATTTTCACGATTTTTTTTAAATTTTTAATTTTCTTAATGAGAGATTAAAAATCTATCAATTTTATTCGAGAGTTTGTCAACACTATTGATTAGCAGCATTCACAATAAGTAACTGCTTTGGAAACATTATTTTAATATATTCAGCCATGCCACAAACCTTTTATGAAATGACGTTGATTCTGTATTTTGATGTTTCAGAAAACCCAAAAATCAAACAATTCTTGGGAAATATATAATTTCAATATCACGAACAGAAAATAAAAATTATTTTATTTCGAAATTTTGCAACCGAAATTCAATTCAGTTTCCACTTGATTTGGTTGATTTTCTTTTCCGATTTAACTTTTAATAAAAGGGGGATTCACACTGTAGTCATAAAGTCATAAGTCATAAAATAATAACACGAAAAATATGACTAGTGTGAACAACTCGTCATAACTTAATATGCTATTTCAAACATCGATCAGCTGATAAGAAAACAAAACATTTGTAATTAGATGTTATCAAAACAAAAGATAATTAAGATGATTTTAATAAAATTGTTTGAAAAGGCCAAAAAGTCTAAAAATTTCATTTCTATATAAAATTATAAAATTTGTCTTCTGGCCCCCAAGATTATCTAAATGAATTTGTATGTATAAACTAAAACAGCTGCTGCCTTGATATGAGCCGAATAAATTTTTTTTTTCGGCGGCATATGGAAAAACGTTCAGTGGCTGCCAGCCACATAAGTTAAACGAGAACAATATTTCACTTGTATATATTTAGTTTTTTTAATTCTCTTTCCATATTTTTTATGTTATGAAAATGTGATTTAATGTACAGACATATAGGTAATTTTTTAGCCATTTTTTGGTCGTGAATCATATGTAAGTAACGGCGGCAAACATATACTATCGCCGTCTCGCCTAAAGATTTTCAGCTGTTCGACTCAGACCTCTAGAGCTATTTTATGACAAAACAAAAACATACCTGACAGAGTGCTATTATTTTATGACTTTTTTTGTATGCAGCACAACAAGAACTTTTTTAAACTGGTCTAAAATATTATGACTTTATGACAATATGACAAAATAGCACGACGTGTGAATACCCCAAATATATTTATCCATGAGTGTGGGGACATTCATGGGAGTATTCACAATAAATTGCCAGGGAGTGCTGTTGGCTAAAGTAGTTAACATGAGGACTATGAAGTCGAAAGTCCCGAGTTCGACTACGCACTCTGTCATGACTTTGATGTCGAAATTTTTGTGATGTTCTTTAGGTCTAACAGAAAAAATCACACCAAAACTGATGTCTGCCTGTTCATTCTGGTGTTTTAAAAAACAAGCAACATATTAATCCAATTGAGTTTTGTGTTTAATGTTATTTTCATTTTGTTGTTGTTGCTGTTTCATTTTTTTGAAAATATGTATTTTCTGTTGGTAGTTTTTTGCTGCTAATACTGCTTACCGTAGCGTTGCTGGTTTTGTTGTTTTCGTTGTAATTGTTATCTGATGCATAATTTTCAATTTTGTTTCAGTTAGAAAAATATATACAAAAACTTATTTTAAATATTTACACAGTTTGTACAACAAGTGTATGGTTTTTTGTTTTCCGTTTTTTTTTTCTTGTAACAAATTCATTTTATTATAATTAAAAATTCAAATTGAATGCACACAAAAAGATAAAAGTTGGCAGACGGACACAGAAGAAAAAAAAAAGCTTCAGCTGTTGAAAATTTAATCTTGATTTTTTACATGTTGCTAAAATGCTTACGAAATTTCTTAAAAATGTATCTAGTATACGATATAGATTGACAATTTGCCAAAACAAAAGACCGGAAACTCAAGTGAGATTGTAAACTTGAATGCCGGCTGCAGCAGCATTCTTTTTATATTCCATTATTCTTTTGATATCTCATACACAAAGAAAAGCTATAAATTACCTGCTCGCATGTAAAGCATGTAACGTTCTAAAGGATTTTCATAGATTTGTTTACTCTTCAGATACACACCCTGTACTAAGGCTGGCCCACAGCATGTTGCAATATTTATTATAAATGTGTATGATTTTTATCTTTTTATTTTGTATCGAGAGATTTTGGGGCTTAAATTTACAGCAATATTTTATTTAGTTTTTGTGGCGGCATATATTCGTATTCATTTGAGTCTAATTAGAGCAGACTTTTGTTCTAAAATATTTGTATTTTTTGTAGTTGTTTGTATGCCAGAACTGTACTCTCATGTATGCTTTTGATTTATGGCATTCAGCATTGTTCGATCCAACTGTCAATAAGTTTTAAATTTAATGAAATTGAATAAAATTTCAAGAAAGATTTATTTATATTTGTTAAATAGTTTTTAATTGAAATTTAAGATTTATTTACAATTCTCTTTTGAATTGTAATCAAGTGTCTTCGTAGCATAATGCTGTTGATAGTTGTAATATATGAAATGTAATATACTCGAATATAAAAAATGAAAAAATTGTTCGAAATTTTTTGTTTTAAATTCAGAAAGACATGATAAATATTCAAAAGGCATACAAAAGAAAGTCAACATCAGTTTTTAGTTATTTAACTTACACAGCAGAGCAGAACAGCTGTTTTCGAAAGCCGCAACGTTTTCATCATCAGGGCTCATGTGTATTCTGTTTGTCACTACTTATTAGGTGACTTAGTTGAATATGATAACAGTTCTTATTTAAAAAATTTTTTTTAGGAAATTGCATACGAGAACTGTATAATCAACCTGATGTTAACAAATTTTTTGATTTAATACCAATTTTGCTTATTGGCAGAAGGTCTCAGGAGGACGATTTTCCTGCAAAATTGAATTCATTGTAACAGTTGCCAATGCATCCACTACAAAGACGTCAAAAAATTAAAACTATCATGTTGTTGGTGTTGCCAACAAAATTCTTGTTGGAAGCCCCTTTGCAAACCTGGAACAGTCATTTTGATTTTTTTTATTTTCTATTCTAACCTATTCCCTTCTAAAATATAAAATATGCTTGAATACCAAAAAAAGAAAAAATTATATTTATTCAGTTACTTAAAAAAAAAGAAGAGAAAAATCCAGTTATGGAGATATCTCTTTGGCATTTCTCATTTCTCATGCCAATGAATTTCTTTCAAAAACATCAAATATGATTCCTATAAAGGCTGTTTGTTTTTTAAGAAAATCAGTCATGTCAAATGGAAACGGAAACTAAATTTGGCAACAAAATTATTTTTAATTTCTGTTCGTGATATTGAAATTATTTCTTTCCCAAGAATTGTTTGATTTTTGGGTTTTCTGAAACATCTAAATACAGAATCAACTTCATTTCAAAAAAGGTTTGTGGCATGGCTGAATATATGAGAATTATGTTTCCAAAGCAGTTACTTATTGTGAATGCTGCTAATCGATAGTGTTGACAAACTTTCGAATAAATTTGATAGATTTTTAATCTCCTATTAAGAAAATTTAAAATTTAAAAAATCGTGAAATTACTGGTTTTACACAGTTTTCAAAATATCGACATCCCGAAGTTTTGAATTCCTAAGAAGCTTTCTTGACTCTTCCGGATAAGCCTTGTCTGTTTGTGTAAGTGTAAGTATGTGACCCTCTTATAACTTTTGAACGGCTAAGCCGAATCCAACCAAATTAGTTTCGGGTTCATTCAAAAGGGGTTTTTCAAATTTTCGAGTATCTAAAAGGTCTGAAAA
Organism: Linnaemya tessellans; assembly: GCA_951800035.1. NCBI lineage: Eukaryota > Metazoa > Arthropoda > Insecta > Diptera > Tachinidae > Linnaemya > Linnaemya tessellans. The sequence goes on along the minus strand of OX637536.1, from coordinate 39,756,820 downwards.
AAAATAGTTTTTGAAGTTTTTTTTTTTAGACTAACATTTAAACTGCTTTGCCAATCGATTCCAAAAACTAATCAGCTCTTAACAATCAAAGCCCACGTCGAGTGCTAAACAATGGAATTTTTTCGCAAAAAATTTTAATATATCAAAACACTCCAAAATAAAAAAAGGAGTGTGAGTCCGATCACAGGGCAGATGTGTAAACATCCAGTAATGAAAAAGCTATTACTCACCTGTTTACTGAATTGTAATGCATGTAGTTACTTTACAACAATGGCTTTCGAACTGTACAGCGCTAGCACAATTATATGTTAATGAAAATTAGTAGCTACTATTGCACACTAGATGGTGCTTATTTATATGCATCCGTTAAGTTTCTCTATACTTCTTGTTGTCCGCATGAATGACAATCTCAAACACGAAGAGGACTTTTAGTTTGGCAAGTTTAGTTACTTTGTTTTCTTTATTTTGCTTTGTTTTATTAAATTTCTCAGTCGCAAAGCAGCTCTGAGTCAGTTAACATCAAGCCTCGTTGGCAATTATCTTTTAAGTGCAGCCAGACCACTGATTGTTTACTCTCTTTCGAGAGTTTTGCGTCTCACTCGCACTAGTTAATTTCAACACCTCAGATAACTGTATAGTTTTACAGTTCTTCTGAGGAATATTCCGTGGTTAACTACGTTGCTACTTCCTATGTGAAGGCATAGGTCGTGTACAGTCAGTCACAGTAACGGAAGAAAATACGGGTTAATAACATCGCCGGCATATAGTCTAAGTCACTCCGTCGGCATCTGTGCACCAAATACTTTGCAAATTTACTTTGTAAAGTATTTCAACATACAAATACAAATACAATTAAATTTCTTATTAAAAGTGCAAAAAATCTTTTTAAAAGTTATTAAAATTAAATGTTCGTGTACTCATTTTCTTTATTTGTTTTTATTTGTCTACGATAACATAATGTACGACTACTACTATTGCACACTAGGCTTTTGTCCAACTAGCTCATTCGCTTAGTTTTGACAAGAACCTTTAATCAAACCTATGTAATTTAAATGGTGTTTGGTCAGAGGTTCTCGTCAAAACTGAGCGAATGAGCTAGTTGGACACTAGTCTGTACTTCTCGCTGTCCGTATGATTACACTAATACACTCATATATAGCTCACACCGATTTGATCTAACTCTAAATTTGTGATTGTATTGTGAAAAATATTTTTACCACCCAGCGTATAGATGTTTACTCATCAAAAATAGTGTTTTTTCACAAGTTTAAATCATCATAAAACAAGAAAATATATATTTAGTGCCAATGAAACGAGCTTTATTGGAAAGAAAATTTTATGAAATTAGTGTTCAAATATGATTTCTGCCATGTGACGGCCACGGCTGCCACGTAGAAGGCGCAATATGGAACACCGATTTCCCACAACTAAAAAAATCTTCCATAAAGTGGAAGGGCACAGCTCCAGTTACTGAAAACGGCAACGAATTGATTGATTAGGATCATCTTCAATGCTTTCCTGTACAGCAGCTACAGCTTTACAGTGCGCACTGTTCGGCGTCTCACGGCGTGCACGTTATCAGTAACAGTAAATGTGGTCCGAAAACGATTTGTTGTTCTTCGAATTAGCCGCTCTGAAGGACGATTATGTACGCCATAAAATGGAGGAAATGCACAATGAGACTACGATTTTGATTAAAAATTTCAACAATTTGCACGAGTTGTTCTTGTGTTGCGACACTCCAAAAAACGCGCTTTCTAAAAGAAAAAAATTAGTTTTATTGAGTTATTTTAATATTCCAAGAAAAGGATATTAAATAATTTTCCAGCTCTGGAACTGTCTTTTTGGCATTTTTGATTTCTAATGAAAAATATTTCTTTCAAAGACATTAAATATGTTTCATATATAAAGAAAAATATATTTCTTTTTGTTTACTTTTAGGTACCATAAAAAGTTTTATATTGTTCTATTTTTTCAGCCTTTGATTATTTTATTTTAATTTATATTGAGCTTGATGCTAGGAACACAACTGGGACGAACGACGAATTTCGCTTAGTACGACGAATTCGTTGATAAAAAATCGCTCTATAAATTCGTCGTATGAAACACAATAACGACGAATAAATTAAAATAATAAGCAAACAAAATTTTAATATTTGTTTTTTAAATCAATGTAATCCTCTGATGCCAGCCAGATTGTTTAGACACTCAATAATTATCCCGGTGTTGTCCATTTTTTTCAGAACAAATTCCTTTTTGTAAATATTTTCTGAAAAATTTTTTGTCTGTAAATAAATTATTATTTTCATTTAACAGCTGATGGGGTGACCATATGAAAAAGTGAGAAATAGAAAGAAAAACTATATTATAAAAAGTGTTCAAAATTAATAAAAAGTCGTCCGAATGATACATTTTTGTGAATTGGCGAATGATACATTTTTAGTATGCACCGAAAATTTTAGTGCTACATGCAACAATGCAGTAGTGAACTATGTTTTTCCACAAAAAAACAGTTTGAGTATATGAAACCTGGTCACTTTATATTGATTTGTTCGTCGTTCGTTGACGAAACAATTAGAAATAAATGTATTTCAACTTTCGCTGAGTATGACGAATTTCGCCCAACGGCACGATTGTGTGCATTTTCATATACAACAATGTGTTTTATTTTTGGCGACGAATATTCGCGACCAAAAATTCGTCGTTCGTCGCAGTTGTGTTCCTAGCATGAGGCTTATTTTAATAAAAGTTATTTATTTTATATTTAGTTCAATATTTCGATATCCTCTGTATATCTTCTTCAGGATAAAATTATTTATAATAATTTAACAATAAACAATTTTTTTATATAATATAAACTTAAATGTTTTTGTTGTTGTTTGTTTTTATATAAATAAATTGAAAATGAATGAAAAATTTTTTCATACATATTAAAAACATTTCAAAACTTAAACTTTTTTCTTTCCTGTCTACATTATGAAAATTGAAATTTGAAAAATGAGGAAATGAATATAATAATTAATAAAATTTGAACACATTAAAAAAAACAATAAACAACAAAAATATTTAAGTTTATATTATATAAAAAATTTTGTTATTGTTAAATTATTATAAATAATTTTATCCTGAAGAAGATATACAGAGGATATCGAAATATTGAACTAAATATAAAATAAATAATTTTTATTAAAATAAGCCTCAAGCTCAATATAAATTAAAATAAAATAAAAAGTTTTAATTGTCCAGCTCTGGAATCACCTTTTTGATTTTTTTATATTTTTAATACCAATTTCTTTCTTTGATTATAATTATTTTTGATTAACAAAAATAGAAAAATCAATTTTAGCTGGTTATTTTCGTGTATCAAAAATGAAACTGTTCTGAAATGTTCCAGCTCTGGAACAGTATTTTGAATTTTCAATAGCAATCTATTTCCCAAACATTAATCCAAAACTGAAGTTTATAATTATTTTTTTGGTGGTTTCGAAAACCCATTCCACGTATAGCAGATGGACAGACGGTGTCGACTTGTCTCTTTCTTATTTAAATGAAAAGTATATTCACAAATACATGCCAATTTACTTTGTAAAGTATTTTTTCAATATTATATACAACATCAAGTTGCAGTTGTAACCCTCACCAGGAACTCGGTTTATATAGGAAAAACGAAAGGTTATTTCTGCCACAATATGAATATATTCCAAATCATAAGTTTGATTACATCTATAACTTTTTTAATCACTCAAACTTTTAATACTTTGGATCACTTGTGCCCATAATTCTTGGATAAAATAATCATTCCACTTTTACATATTACTTTGCTATCACATTCAATAATCTTTTGATTTTATTTATTTATTTTCTTGCCAAGAACAAAGAAGCTGGTGTCATCAATACTTTGTATCAATTTTGTATAATCTTTTGGAGATATGCGAATTAATATCAAGTTTTTGTTATTTTTTTAAACATGTGTTCATATGCTTTCCTGCTTTAACAACTTTTTCCTCATGCATACTTTTCTTCCATTTCCTCTCTTATACTATTCAAACTTTCTGTTCTTTGTTTTTTCGTTTTTCGAAAATAAGTTTTTATCTGGAATATTTTCACACATGTAATAACTTGTGTCTATATTGATTTTAACAAGTTTATAATTTTTGGTTAAAAGTCAGCAGAGAATGCCAAGACAACTTTAATAAACAACGTACCAGAAAGAAGTATTGTTTCTTAGCAGCCATGGCAACAGGCCTGGGAATGCTTATGATCTGTATGAATTTCTACAAGTTATACAACTGTAGCAACTACATACAGCAATTATGTGAGCAAACTAAAACTATATAAAACTGAAACAAAATAATTGCAAAAGGAGAACAAAAATAGATAAAAAATAAATATTGTTTTTCTCTGCAGTTTTGCTCATGGCAAATGCTGCTTATTTAGAGCGTTTCCGTATACCAAAAACTAGAGAAATTTAAGATTGTGCAAAAAGTAGCAGATAAGGATGTATTAGCTTCTTTATAAGAAAAAAAAAACTCAAAACATTAAAACCTAAATTTATATCATTTCCCTATATTTTAAATAATATCAAAAAATCATCTGGCCATTTTATCCAAATACTCTTTCAAAAACTACAGATATTCTCCCTTATTCTGTAACTATTTGTCAACGTCACGTCAAGACAATATCGAAAACTTAACACTTACCCTCTCCTTCTACTTTCGAAGGCCTTGAAAATAGCAATAGGATGTTAGAAATTGAAAATTGTTGAAAAAATCTGGTACAAAAGTCTTTTTTTGTTTGTTAATATTGTCTTGACGTGACGTTGACAAAAAGTAACAGAATAAGGGGGATTATATGAAACGTCTAGTCTTGTGATTCTGATGCTAAAAAAATATCGAAGTTAAAACAAGATCCACAGAACTTTAAATAGTAAAAAGAAATAGTACAACAAATACTTTATTTCAATTCTAACAATTTTTTATTATACGAAATATCAATGTACGGTTTTAATAGTTTGAAAATGATTTGGGGCATGTGGCCACCGCAACTGTCCATGACGAACCCCATTGTGCAGTTGCAATTTCAAGCCACTTCTTTAATGGCCGTATGTCACGAATAACACGAACAATAGTGGCCTGCAGCGCGTCTATCAGTGATTTTATGCAGTTACACAGAAAATAATTAATTTATAATAAATCGAGGTCCATTCAAATGCTCTTTTCTTTAAATCGCCATGCATTGATTTTAGTAAGTCGATGGTTGCGATTACACGGAGTAAAATTCTGTGGAAACCACATCTCTCTCCCATTACAGTCATTTATATATTTAAGAAAATAATTATTTATCATAAAATTCACAGCGTAACACTAACTTCGCCTTCATATTGAAACCATTAAAGTTCAGTGATGCTAACAGCGTGTAAAACGTTAAAACCACATGTTCGTTCACCAACCTGATCTGTTCATTTCATTCCGGCAGCAAGAAGCTGTTCATAATGAACGTATAGTGTTCGCCAGTAAAGGCAACCATATTACTCCTGGCTTCTAAAAAAAAACCAGTGTGAGTCCGATCACAGGGGAGATGTGTAAACTAGACTTGTGTCCAACTAGCTCATTCGCTCAGTTTTGACAAGAACCTCTGATCAAACCCATTTAAATTACATTGGTTTGATCATAGGTTCTTGTCAAAACTGAGCGAATGAGCTAGTTGGACCCAAGTCTAGTGTAAACATCTAGTAATAAAAAAGCTGTTTACTGAATTGTAATGCATGTAGTTATTATACAGCAATGGCTTTCGAACTGTACAGTGCTAGCACAATTATATGTTAATGAAAATTAGTAGCTACTATTGCACACTAGATGGTGCTTATTTATATGCATCTGTTAAGTTTCTCTATACTTCTTGTTGTCCGTATCTCAAAGACGAAGAAGACTTTTAGTTTGTTTCTTTTCCTTATTTTGTTTTGTTTTAGTAAATTTCTTATTAAAAGTGCAAAAAATCTTTTTAAAAGTTATTAAAATTAAATGTTTGTGTACTCATTTTCTTTATTTGTTTTTATTTGTCTACGATAACATAATGTACGACTACTACTATTGCACACTAGACTTGTGTCCATCCAGCTCATTCGCTTAGTTTTGACAAGAACCTTTAATCAAACCTATGTAATTTAAATGGGTTTGATCAGAGGTTCTTGTCAAATTTGAGCGAAAAATTTGTGTAAATAGGAACTGTTATCAAATTCAACTAAGCCACCTAATAAGTGTTGATAAACACAATACTAGACTTGTGTCCAACCAGCTCATTTGCTCAGTTTTGACAAGAACCTCTGATCAAACCCATTTAAATTACATAGGTTTGATCAGAGGTTCTTGTCAAAACTGAGCGAATGAACTAGTTGGACCCAAGTCTACACAATACACATGAGCACTGATGATGAAGGTGTTGCGGCTTTCGAAAACAGCTGTTCTGCTCTGCTGTGTAAGTTGAATAAAACTGAGGTTGACTTTCCTTTGTGCCTTGGAATATTTATCATGTCTTTCTGAGATTTAAAAACAAATTTCGAACAATTAGCCTATGAATCTTAATTCAATTTAATATAGGAATATAAATGTTCGTGAAAATACTTACTACATATTCATTTTTTTTAATTTCTTAAATAGTTGTAATTGGAAAAAAAATTCATTTCCCATTCCTGGGGAAAAATTTTTCAATTTGTTACTTTTTCTATTTAAGTTCATTTCCAATCGATCACTCCAAGAATGAAGTCTCTAGCTCTTCTGAGGGCTTGGGCAACCGTACACGTTTCACATACAGACGGACGGGCATCACTCATTCGTCATCGCTGTTTATAAGGATCGGGTATATATATACTTTATGGGGTCCCATGTTAATATTGAGGAAATTACACATGGAATGACAAACCTTTCACTTTTTTGTGAAGGGCATACAAATGTGGGCCTATTAGTTTTAGCAGCTATTTATGCATCACATGCGGATGCTAAAAGAAACCTATTGCTTCTTGACCTAAATACTCAAGTGGGAATGGAACGTTTATAGTTTGTATGGAATCGTGAGTTAAAGTTTTACTCAAATGCGCTGTAGTGTGTTCGTTTGGTGATGCCCAATTGCCTGGCTCGTCGTCTGCCTGGTATTTCTTTATTCTCAGCAATTTCCAGACGAAACGACTATTTTGGTGGCAGCTACGCCCTGCAAGCTGTTTTGTGGTTCGAGTTGAGCAGCAAAACGACGAAGTTCGTTCATTTGGAGTGCTAGAATTTTGGAAACCGATGTCGAAATTCACTTGGCACTAAAACCGCTAATGACTCAACACTCTTTCTAAGTGTTGCCTTGCTTATCTGTTTGACGTATGGGGGCCATTCAAAAAATTATAAAATCTTTCATTAGGGTAAATAATTTTGCGCTACCCTGCCGGTGTGTGACAAAGTACAGTTTAAATTTTCAGGCGTATTGTGCGAAACTTACGTATATTTTAAGCTGTTTAGTTCAGTTTAGTTTGGCCAACCTAAGCGCTTAATTGACAACATTGCTATTACCAGTACCTTGTTAAAGAATTAATTTTTCTCTAGAAAACACAGGCAGTCAAGAGGGATTTACTAAGAAGAACGAATAATTTATTGAGGTTTCTCCATAGAAAAGTAAAGTTATCTGATGTGCGAAAAAGGTTGGCATAACAATCGCTTGCATATGCAAAGTTTTTCTGAATAAACATTGCGAATTGAAAATACATGAGCGCTTTTTTTTCTGGCAGCAAATATATATTTTTTCCTTAATTTTATCGCTTTGAGTAAACGAAAAGACAAAAAAACAAGTAAAAACGTTATATTCGACCGGGTCGAATCTTAAATACCCTCCAAATATTTAGTAAGTGAATTTGAAATGTTTAACTTGGTGGGACAGAGTTCCTTTATATAATATCGTACGTCAACGCCCACTAAAGGGGGCGGGGTTCAAAAATATGCAATATCATGCACAGACGAACGTATGGGCATTGCTAGACCGTCTTAGACTTCATCACAATTCTGTGGGGGAAACATTTCACCTTTGTCATTAAACTCTAAAAATAAATGCTTGGGATAATTATATACAAAATTAAAATTTCTTTTTTTTTGATAGGGTCATTTAGCGGGCAAAGGGGGAGGAGGGGGTAGGGCAGAGGAGTACCAGGTTTAGTCTCAGCTTCGTCATTAAAGCTTAAAAATGTTATTTTTAAGGAATGTAGGCTTAAGTAAAACAATTTGTTCAATTTTTATGCTATTTTTGCCTATAATAACGCCCACTAAATTGGGCGGGGTCAAAAGATATTTTTTTTTTATTTTATGGCTCCAAGTTTAAGGTGTTGGACCGTATTTGACATAAAAATATATCATTTGCTTAACAAAATAACCAAAAAACTTTAAAAATTATGTTGTTTTTTCTGGGTTGGTTTAGTTCTTCTTAGGGGAACTTTTTTCTCTCTTGCCCGATTTAGCCCATCTTCGAACTTAACCTGCTCTAAGTTTTAAAATATATTTATGCCAAATTTCAAGAGTCTAGCTCTTTTCGTTTGGACTGAATCGTGATTTCCACAGACGGACGGACGGACGGACGGACATGCTCAGTTCGTCTTAGATTTCATCACTGATCAAGAATATATATACTTTATGGGGTCTGAGATGGATATTTCGATGCGTTACAAACGGAATGACAAAGTGGATATACCCTCCAAATTCTTTTTTGGAGGGTATAAAAAAAAGAACAAATAATCCTCGTTCATTTGCTCGCTGTAACATGAAGCAGTAAATCTGTAAAGAAGTTTTCTTAAATATTAAAATATTGTAACAATTCTAATGGCAAAATAGCGGTGGAAACAGGAGGAAACGGAAGTAAAACCAAAAAGCACACCAAATGAGACAATTTTCGTATTTATAAATCGAAATTGTTGTAGAAGATTTTGCCACAAAAATGAAAATAAAGAGCAGCGCACGCCAATTGCGTCGTAGCAAAAGTTTGAAAACTGAACAACAAACTTTATCATTTGGAGCAGAGGTCATGCAGGAATTTGCCACTATTGAGTCGTCTTTGTGAATTGACATTGCTACAACGTGCCCCAGCTCCCCTCCCCCTCCACCTACCCCTACCCCACTCGGTATGAGGTGAACATATGTGTGCTTGTACTAGAGTTTTTCGTTTGTTAAACATTAACAATTAAAACTTTCATCAACATTCAGGGCCGCAATCAATTTCAATTTTCGTATGAAGACATTTCAATGTATGAATCCACTACGGCTGTGAATTCATTTGCCAATGTCAGCAAAAGTTTTTGCCCTTCTTCTTTCAAGACAAACAAATAGAAACAGCCATTTATGGAGGCGTACACGAGTATGTTGTGCGAGGATGTAGACAAAGAATCAGATGGAAGAATGAAATGAAAACAGGCAGACAGACAGACAGGCAGCCAGCAAGTGAGCATGAGAAAGTTTCGGTGGCAAATCATATAATTGGAAAACCACATTCGTAACACATATAATTTAATAATTATTGCGAGTGCATTCGATTGTAGACAAAAGGTTAACATTTTATTCTACAACTTTCTTTGCTTTTGATGCGGGAAAAGTTCATTGCAACTACTCGTATTTAAAAATGATAAACCACACGCGCGTTTTTTTTATTTTGCTTTTGGGATATTTAAGGGATATTGAAATTCTAGTAGAACAATTGCCTGCTTGCTGGTTTGCTATGAACAGGTTTTTTACTTTTTTAAGGAGAGCAGGAACCATAAGAATGTATTATTTGAAAATTATAATAGGGCTTTCATTCAGTACCCGTCTGTTCTTTAAAATGGCTTCATCATTCCTTATGAGGTCTTTGTGAGTAGGCAACAGTGGCACTGCAACAACAAGTGTAAAATTTTATAAAACTCGGAAATTTTCACACATAAGGAATGATGTCATCTGCTAGTTTTTTTCAGTTCTTTGATATAAAATCATTCGATAGATGGTACTGCGTCCTATGGAATTTATTTAAAATTTACATTCGCCCTCGACAATATCAAAAGTAAGAGCACGACTGTAGTCCTTTTCTTCAGCAATTAATTATTTCTAATAGCCTCTTGCTATTTTTAATGGCTTGCGGAGTTGTCACAGGGTGTCAGAAGTAGTTAATTGTTATATTAAATTGAATTAAGATTCTATAGGCTAATTGTTCGAAATTTTTAATTTAAATCTCAGAAAGACATGATAAATATTCCAAGGCACAAAGGCAAGTCAACATCAGTAGTTAATTGTTGTTTACAAGGAGTTCGCAAGCGTCCTATTTTTGATATCGTCTTCAAGTGATGTTGACAAATAGTTATAGAATAAAAGAGATTGTCTTAGTTGAAATACGATTTAAAACCAAATATTTATTTATTTATTGAAAGTATTTTACAAAGGTAAATTTATAAAATACCAATTTAGAAGTAGTGTGGACTACTTGGTCATTATACTAAAAAACAAGTAAAAACGTTATATTCGACCGTGTCGAATCTTAAATACCCTCCAAATATATAGTAAGTAAATTTAAAATGTTTAACTTGGTGGGACAGAGTTCCTTTATATAATATCGTACGTCAACGCCCACTAAAGGGGGCGGGGTTAAAAAATAGACATAATTTTTTCATAGACGAACGAATGGGCATTTGTTAGACCGTCTTAGACTTCATCACTAATCAAGAATATACATATTTACTTTATGGGGTCCAATTCTCTTTGGAGGGTATAAAAACTGTATTTTGGCGGGGTCGCTCTGGCAAGGGCTGTGGGGGAAACATTTCACCTTTGCCATGAAATTCTAAAAATAAATGCTTGGGATGATTATATACAAAATTAAAATACCTATTTTTGATAGGGTCATTTAGGGGGCAAAGGGGGAGGAGGGGGTAGGACAGAAACAGGCAGTCATAAAACTCTAAAAATAAATGCTTGGGATGATTATATACAATATTTAAAAAAAAAATATTTTTTTTGGTAGGGTCATTTAGGGGACAAAGGGGGAGGAGGGGGTAGGGCAGTAACAGGCAGTCATAAAACTCTAAAAATAAATGCTTGGGATGATTATATACAAAATTTAAAAAAATATTTTTTTTTGGTAGGGTCATTTAGGGGGTGAAGGGGGAGGAGAGGGTAGGGCAGAAACAGGCAGTCATAAAACTCTAAAAATAAGTGCTTAGGATGATTATATACAAAATTAAAAAAATTTTTTTTTTGGTAGGGTCATTTAGGGGCAAAGGGCGAGGAGGGGTAGGGCAGAAACAGGCAGTCATAAAATTATAAAAATAAATGCATGGGATAATTGTATACAAAATTAAATTTTTTTTTTCATAGGGTCATTTAAGGGACAAAGGGGGAGGAGTGGGTAGGGAAGAAATCGGCAGTCATAAAACTCTAAAAATAAATGCTTAGGATAATTGCATACAAAATTAAATTTAATTTAATTTTTTTTTTTTTTGGAAGGGTCATTTAGGGGGTGAAGGGGGAGGAGGGGTAGGGCAGAGTAGTACCAGGTTTCGTCTCAGCTGCGTCATTAAAGGTTAAACATGTTATTTTTAAGGAATTTAGGCTTCAGTAAAACAGTTTGTTAAATTTTTATGTTATTTTTGCATATAATAACGCCCACTAAAGTGGGCAGTAACCAAAAATTATTTATTTTTATTTTATGGTTCCAAGTTTAAGGCGTTGGACTGTATTTGACACAAAAATATATCATTTGCTTAAGAAAATAACTAAACAAATTTGAAAATTATGTTGCTTTTTCTGGGTTGGTTTAGTTTTTCTTAGGGGAACTTTTTCCCCTCTTGCGCGACTTAGCCCATCTCCGAACTTAACCTGCTCTAAGCTTCAGAATATATTTATACCAAATTTCAAGAGTCTAGCTCTTTTCGTTTGGACTGAATCGTGATTTCCACAGACGGACGGACATGCTCAGATCGTCTTAGATTTCATCACTGATCAAGAATATATCGATTTTATGGGGTCTCAGATGGATATTTCGCTGCGTTACAAACGGAATGACAAAGTGAATATACCCTCCATATTCTATTTTGGAGAGTATAAAAACTTTGTAATTCTCATTGCTTCTTTGGAAATTTCTGTATAAGCACACAAGTTAATGATTTAATAAAAATTAAAGCTAGAAATTTCTTGGTAGCAGCAAAAATTTAAGTAATATTTTTTTTGCGAATTATTTTTTAAAATTCAACTCTTCAGAGTGCTACAATGTGGATATTATGAAAATAATTTTATAAATTTATAATTTTCTCGAATAACTTAAGAGTCACTAACAATATTTCAACGGCATGACGTTAAAAAGCATTTTGATTTTTAATTCTTCGGAAACTGAAACATTTGAATGCTCTGCAAAAATTGACCTTTTTACAGCGTTTGTAATATAAAAGCATTTCTTTGGCATTTAATTAACTTTAAAGTTTTATTATTTTTTCCAAGAAGCAAAAATTACATAAAAAAATGTAAATAAATTTTTTATCCAATTTAGCCAATATATCCCATTTCCTGGCAGAGTCCCTGCTGTCCACTTATATTACATTTACATGCTGGCATTAAATCAGAAAACATCAATATAAATTAAAAAAAATATAAAATAAAATGAAATTACAAAATGTTGAAAATGTTCACAGAGAAGCAAAGCAAGTTCGGTGGAAAATAACATTGAGTTAAACACCTTTGGCGTTTTACAGCATAGAATTAAATCCTGCTTTTTATCGATAAATTGTTCACCTATTTTTTTCACAATATTTGCAGTAGCATGAGCAGGTCAGTTAAGTAAATAAATCGGTTACAGTTGCATGATTTCACCAAGAGTTGACGACGTTAATAATACTGACGACGGTAAATATGCAACTAAATGATGGCGACAATGAGTACATTGAAAAGGACGATAATGATGATGATGACGATGACGATGATGATAATCATTTTGTTGTTATAGATGACTCTGTCGCTGTCGCTGACGATGACGATGACTATCAAAGTGTCATTGCATCGTGTGTAACCTTTGATAGAGACGGAGTAAAGAAAATTTACTGATGCTGAAAAACAATATAGAAATAAAGATTTTTTTAATCGTTATTAAAAAAAGATAATAATTGCCATAAAAGAAGTTTTTGGTTTGGAAAAATTTATTCTGTTGGAATGACTGGAAATTGTTAAAGTTGATATCTGTGCATTTAACTTTGTTACAAAACTGTGACATAATTGGCTGATGTTCTTCTGCCAACATGCAAAATATATATAGAAAAAGTTTATCGTTTTTGCTGTTTGTCAAGGTGTGCTGACGACATACAGGGGCATTTTAACATACAAACGCAAAAATATTCCTTTTGTTTAAAAAACGGTTTCGTATTTGATTAAAGTCTATGTTGCAGGTGACAAATTTTGTAATATAAGTTATTCATTACATTGGTGACATGGCAGCGTTCTATTAAAAAATGTATGTAAAATTTTGCTCTTAATATAATTGAGAAAGCAAATCGCTAAAACTTTGAAAAAAGAGATTCTTCAATATTTAGTATGAAACTGACTGACGATAACAGCACACTATCGATACAATTCACTAATTTTTGTTAAATTTTATTTAAGAAAAACTTAAAATTTGCATGTACTACAATATATTGCATGTACCAAAAAAACTTTAAACTTCCCAACCCTGGAAGTGAAATTTTAATTTTTGTTTGCAACTCTTCATGAGGTATAAAGTAATATTATTTAAGAAAACTTTACAATTTTCAACCATTTTGGTCACCTTCATGAACTATAAAATATTGCACTTGTCCAACCCTGGATTCGAAATTTTTATTTTGATTTGGAAATTTTTGATATCAATTTTGTTCTTCCTAAAATATAAAATAGTTTTAGTTGGCAAAAAAAAACAACGTTAATTGCCTCTTTGGTTGTTTACTTTTATGTATAAAAAAATTCATTTTCCCAACCCTGGAAACGAAATTTTAATTTTTAAAAATTTTTTTATCAATGCAAATCTTCATGAGGTATAAAGTAGTTTTGTTTAAGAAAAACTAAAATTTTTTAACCAGTGTGGTTATTACATGTACTACAAAATATTGCATGTACCAAAAAAAATTTTAATATTCCCAGCCCTGGTAGCGAAATTTTAATTTTTTGTTTTTTTTTTTATCAGTGCAACGCTTCATGAGGTATAAAGTAATTTTTTTTAAGAACTATTTCAAATTTTTAACCATTTTGGTCACTTTCATGTACTATTAAATATTGCACTTGTCCATCCCTGTATTTGAAATTTAATTTTTGAATTTTCGATACCAATTTTGTTCTTCCTAAATTATAAGACAGGCTTAGTTAGCAAAAAAAAAAAACAACGTCAGTTGCCTGTTTGATTACATTGACGTATAAAAAAATGCAATTTCCCACCCCTGGAAGCAAAATTTGAATTAAAAATTTTTTTTTTTGCCAATGCAAATCTTCATGACGTATAAAGAGGTTTTGTAAAAGAAAAACTTATAATTTTTGACAATTTTAGTTATTAAATGTACTACAAAATACGGAATGGGCCGAAAAAAAAATTTTTAATTTTCCATCCCTGGAAATTTTTTTTAATTTTTTTAATTTTTAATAGACCATTGAGGCTTTCCAAAGCAAGAAATAGGTTTAATTTACAAACATTAAAAAAATAATTGATTTTTGGTATAAATTTTGCGTCGAGAAATAGGTGTAAGCTTCCCAGCTCTGGAATCATACTTCGTATCTTTCTGAATTTCAATAGCACTCTGTTTAAGTTCATTTCCGAACGAAGTCTCTAGCTCTTCTGGGGGCTTAGGAAAACCCGCCACGTACAGACAGACGGACAGAGGGACATCGCTCAATCGTCATCGCTATTCATAAGGATCCAGAATATATATACTTTATGGGGTCCCATGTGCATATCGAAAAAATTACACTCGGAATGACAAACCTATATATAACCATTCACTTTATTGTGAAGGGTATAAAAAACATTAAAAAATTATGTTGTTTTATAGGTAAATGAATCATGTTGTTTTCTAGAGGCCGGTTTAGTTCTTCTTAGAGAAACTTTTTTCCCTCTGATTCGATTCAGCCCATTTACGAACCCGTGCTAACCTTCTATAACAAATTTCAAGTGTCTGTTTCAATGATGAAGCCATAGTCACTGATCACTGAAAGTAATTGGCAGCGACTGACACTATCATGTACTAAAAAGCAGAGTAACAGCACCCACCTTCGTCGGCCCTCTAGCAAAAATTAGCCGGCGAAGTAAGAGGTTGAAATAGCTAAAAAAAAAACAAAAATTTCTATCTTCTCATCTTTCCTAATCTGTCCCCTTAATACTATCCCCTCGTTTTCAGTTCCGGCGCAATGCATTGCATATATAGGGAACATCCCCTGAGTGCTGGTCCAGATAAAAAAAAAAAAAAATTTCAAGTGTCTGGTGTTCTTTCATTTGGGCTGTATCGTGTTATTCACAGACGGACGGACGGATATTCCCAGATCGTCAGAGATTTCATCATTGATCAAGAATATATAGACTTTATGTGGTCGTCGAGGAATATTTCGTTGAGTTACACACGGAATGACCAAGTGAATATACCCTCTAATTCTTTTTTGGGTCTTTAATTATCCTTTTAAGTTCCCATACAACTAAAAATAAACCCCGATATACATATTTTAAACTCTTGCTACAACTGCTTGCAACATAAATCTCTTGGAATAAATATATTTTGGCGAAGTAGTTTTCAAAGTCTCGTTAACCTTTTCAGAAACAAACTAATTAGTCCCTTTTGTTGCTTCCTGTCAATTTCAACTCTGCATGTGTGTGTCTGTTGCGCTGAAATTTTTTGTTTATCCATTTGCTTCATGTTTATAATAAAAAAGTTTTTTTTAACATCAATATAAATTACTTTATATGCGTTATTTATTTATTTTTTATTTTTTGTTTAATTTTCATAAACATTTATGCGCTCCGAAAAAAGTTTACCTACAAAACTTTATATTTTTCCCCTAAAAATTTGTTTATATATTTTCAGTTGCTACTGTTATTGTTGCATAATATTGTGAGGAAACTTTGCTTTAAAATATTTCTGTTCTTTTTCATTTTAACATTTTATTAGTATTTTCATTGTATCAAAACCAAAAACTCAAATACTACGTGGCTTATGTTAGTCGTAGGATTTAAGTTTTAAGCCAACAGGCAACTTTTGTAGTTATAATGCTGGAATTAGTGTTGAAATTGCAAAAAAAATTTATTATTTATTACCAAAATATACATTCAGTAGGAGATCCCACACATACATGCATATACAGGGATAAGTATCTGGTAATTCTTACAAAAAAAAAAAATAGAGAAAAAAAACTTTTAATTGCTGCAGTTTTTACAATTGTTGTGGAATCAGAACGAATAAAATAGCTTTAATTAGGAGAACTTTGATATTAATAATAAATGTGCATAATTTTTACTCTTAATTAAATTTAATTAAGATATTCTCCGAATTAATTTTTAACAACAGCCTGTAGGGTAATAATCGTTCAAAGAAAAGTAAGACCTTCATCATTGAAACAAGATGACAAAATCTAACTGAAACCTGAACCATACGCCTGACAAAGTGCGCAACGGAATCCCTGATCATTGGTCTGTTAATTACTTTAATCACCCTTCTTGAGAGTTCGCAAAGTTCTAACTGGACTTTTGGATCAGAGAAGATGAGAACAAAGTGTGACGCTATTTGAGGTGCTGAATTCAAATCCTTTTCGTTTTTCAAAATTGGTTCTAGTTTGTGAGTTCGCGCATATTGGCAGTACTGCGGTATTTAGGAAATCAAAACCTCTCCTCTATACCATTTGTGAACCCACAGAACATTTTCTTGCCACCTCTCCACATAAAACTTGGCCTTATCTAAAATTTTTTCAAAGGTCTCGACCGTGAAGGACCGGCTCTTGAGTACTTGAACAAGTTTTTTTTTCCCAAATTGTCGTTCGCCAAAATCAAAGAGGAAATATTTTATCCGACCGGATATTCGAAAACTAATGGCCAACAGAAACTTTACAAAATTTTTAAGGACAAATGAAGCAGCAGCATGGGCATCATTTCATGATGTTGTTCACAACTTTTTCGGTAACCGCAAATCCTTGGATTTCAAGCAGAAAATCGAAATTTTTTTTTTTGATGTGCAAACATCTATACGCTGGGGGGTAAAAATATTTTTCACAATACAATCACAAATTTAGAGTAAGATCAAATCGGTGTGTGCTATATATGAGTGTATTAGTGTAATCATACGGACAGCGAGCAGTACAGAGAAACTTAAAAGCTGCGTAGAAATACACTTAGCACCATCTAGTGTGCAATATACTTGTGCCTAACTAGCTCATTCGCTCAGTTTTGACAAGAACCTCTGATCAAACCCATTTAAATTACATTGATTTGATTAAAGGTTCTTGTCAAAACTAAGCGAATGAGCTAACTAGACACAAGTCTAGTGTGCAATAGTAGTAGCCGTGCATTATGTTATCGTAGGCAAATAAAAAGCAATAATTAAATGATTAAAAAAAACATTTAATTTTAATAACTTTTAAAAAGATTTTTTGCAATTTTAATAAGAAATTTACTAAAACAAAGCAAAATAAGGAAAATAAAAAAACTGAACTTGCCAAGCTAAAAGTCTCCTTCGTCTTTGAGATTGTCATTCATGCGGACAACAAGAAGTATAGAGAAACTTAACAGATGCATATAAATAAGCACCATCTAGTGTGCAATAGTAGCTACTAATTTTCATTAACATATAATTGTGCTAGCCCTGTACAGTTCGAAAGCCATTGCTGTAAAATAACTACATGCATTACAATTCAGTAAACAGCTGATTAATAGCTTTTTCACTACTAGATGCTTAAGGTACGTTCACACTTATCAAATATTTTAACAAAAAAGCGTAACCACTAAACACTAATAAAAAACTTTTTAATTCAAAAAAGTATTTATTGAGTTAAATAGTTTGCAATAATATTGAGTTCCTGATACTGTCTGCTAGTTTTGTATGAAACTGTTTTAATTAATAAACACGTACCTGAACAAAAATATTTTTCATTAGTATTTAGTGGTTACGCTTTTCGGACCAAATATTTGATAAGTGTGAACGTACCTTTACACATCTCCTTGTGATGGGACCCACATTGCTTATTTTTTTTTTGTTTTGCCTTAGACCAGCACTCAGGGGATGACCCCTATATATGTAGTGCATTGCTCCGGAACTAGAAAGGAGGGGATAGTATTGAGGGGACAGATGAAAAAAGATGAGGAGACAGAGAATTTTTTGTAGCTATTTCAACCTTTTTACTTCGCCGGCTAATTTTTTGCTACAGCACCGACGAAGGAGTGTGCTGCTGTTACTCTGCTTCTTAGTACATGATCATGTCAGTCGCCGCCATTTATGTTCAGTGACCAGTTCTATGCCTTCATCATTGAAACAGACTGGGAACCACTAACACAACCACGCACTAATGCTGATCAGAAGAAATTCAACACAATATTTCATGACTCAGTGCGGGGTTGAACTCAGGACCGTCCACTTCATAGTCTCGTGTTCTACTACTTCAGCCAACAGCACCCAAAATTATTGCAAGATTTTAGCCCGAATGCTTCTCAAAATACATTTTCTGCATTTGCATCTCGAATTTTTTTCCTGAAAACTTGGGTGATACAAGCGACGAGCAAGATTTGACGAAAATCGAAAAACGATACCAAGGATTTTGGGACATGAGGCATGATGAGCGACTACTGTAGGACATTAATGCTTGAAACAGATCCCAAACAATACAAGCGACTCAGTTCAACTGCTCTTCATTTCTAATTTAACACTTTTTAATGAAGAAAATGGAGATTAATTGTGCAAAATTTTTAAAAATTTGTTTATTTAATATCTCAAAAACTAGAACCAATATCCAAAAACGGAGTGCATATTCGGATTCAGCGTCCCAAATAAACTTAGAAACAGCTTTTGGTTGCGTAGATCCAAAACTATGGATAGTTGAGTTATTAACCAACCCTTATTCTGTAACTAATTGTCGACGTCAACGTCACGACAATGTCAAAAATGGGATATTTAGATACTCGTTGTGGTGAACAATTGAATTCTGCAGATGACATCATACTATTCTGTAAAGGCTACAAATTAGCAAGAAGTTTTTGGTGAAGAAAAACTGTAAATAATTGTCCCATTTTTGTTATTGTCTAGCTATTGATGTCGATAAATAGTTACGAAATAAGTGGGAATAATAAAGGGTGTTTTTTTTTATAGAGTGACACAAGTTGAAATCGTAATGAAACAAGGAAATATATTTTTAGTAGCAATGAAACGGGCTTTAAAGGAAAGAAAATTGTATGAAATTAATGTTCAAATATGATTTCTGCCATGTGGCCGACACGCCTGGTGCGTAGAAAGATTACTGGAATTTTCAACAACAAAAAAAATCTTCCATAAATAAAGTGGGAGGACACAACCCCGTTGCTGAGAACGGCGACGAATTGATTGATTAGGTTCATCTCCAATGCTTTCCTGTACAGCGGCTACAGCTTCTTCAGAGCGCAATGTGCGGCGTCTTACGGCGTGCAGATAATCAGTAACAGTAAATGTGGTCCTTAAACGATCTATTGTTCTTTGAACTAGCCGATCTGAAGGACGATTATGTACGCCATGAAATGAACGAAGTGCACAATGAACTTGACTAATAGAACAATTATTTTGATTAAAAATTTCGACAACTTGCAAGCGTTGCCCTGTTGTGGTGACACTCTAAAGAAAACACGCGTTATATCGAAAATCTTTGTTGAACAAACCTCCAACATACAGACGACGATAATGCCAAAGGGAATTCCGCCCAAAAATATTTGATCACAACAGAACAAGTAAATTATTAGCAATTATATTTTTCAGTTTTCATGAAACTGTCAAAAGAAAAGAACTAAATGACATTAAAAGAAAAATGTTTAAGAATAAACGAGTATGTGCGCGCATATTCCATAAACCACAAAGAATAAAAAGCAATAAAACACATAAAAACACTTTTGATAACCAGCCGCTGGTACTAAAATGTCTAAAATGATGATGATGATAAGAAGGACGTTTATTTGAATGTTAATTTCATGCAACGTCCTTTGCATGCCTTCATATACTCTCCATTATTCTTGGCTGGTGAAATAACGCCTAAAATCGTTAGCGTGTGAAAATGATTGCCTTTATGTGTTATAACGGACAGGATGCACGGAACAAAGGCATTTATACGACCAGCACTCGAAATGGTTGTCATACAACAATTTATGAATTAAGGAGCGAACGAGCAAATAATTGAATTTATATAATTTGCAATTTCATTGTTCATTTCGTTGTTTATGTATCAATTGTAATCAATTGTGGTGTCAATCTATAAATAATTCAAGCAAATGCGAAGCAGAATGAAAATTATTGAAAAACTAATTGAAAGAAGAAAATAGAAAATGAGGTTTGCAATCAATCAGTATAGAGAACCAAAAAAAAAATTGATTCATAAGAGGATTATACCCGGATAATAAATTTTTTTATGAAAAATTGCCTTGTTAAGCTGCTATAAGTCGGATTTTTGTTTAAACTTAGGCCTTTATAATTTTCATTTACACAATAGTCTAGCAGACTCTATTTTTGTATCTGCACTTCAGATGACAGCTGATAATTTTTTTTTATATCTGGTTATTCACCTTGGTTTAATATTGTATTCTGATATTTTTAAGCTTAAGGTCTCTTTATTTTAATTTAATTTTTAATTTCAATATTTCGTCAATCCTTTTTTATTCCAAATTTTTTTTTATATTTAAAATTTTTATACCCTCCAAAAAAGAATTTGGAGGGTATATTCACTTTGTCATTCCGTTTGTAACGCATCGAAATATCCATCTGAGACCCCATAAAGTATATATATATTCTTGATCAGTGATGAAATCTAAGACGAACTGAGCATGTCCGTCCGTCCGTCCGTCCGTCTATGGAAATCACGATCCAGTTCAAACGAAAGGAGCTGGACTCTTAAAATTTGGCATAAATATATTTTGAAGCTTAGAGCAGGTTAAGTTTGAAGATGGGCTAAATCGGGCAAGAGGGAAAAAAGTTCCCCTAAGAAGAACTAAACCAACCCAGAAAAAACAACATAATTTTTAAAGTTTTTTGGTTATTTTGTTAAGCAAATGATATATTTTTATGTCAAATACGGTCCAATGCCTTAAACTTGGAGCCATAAAATAAAATAAAACTATTTTTTGACCCCGCCCACTTTAGTGGGCGTTATTATAAGCAAAAATAGCATACAAATTTAACAAGTTGTTTTACTTAAGCCTACATTCCTTAAAAATAAAATTTTTAAGCTTTAATGACGAAGCTGAGACGAAACCTGGTACTACTCTGCCCTACACCCTCCTTCCCCTTCGCCCCCTAAATGACCCTGCAAAAAAATTTTTTTTTTTAAATTTTGTGTATAATCATCCCAACCATTTATCTTTAGAGTTTTATGACTGCCGATTTCTGCCCTTCCCCATACTCTTCCTTTGCCCCCCAAATGACACTACCAAAAAAAAAATTTATTTTTAATTTTTTTATATAATCATCCCAAGCATTCATCTTTAGAGTTTTATGACTGCCTGTTGCTGCCCTACCCCCTCCTCCCCCTTTGCCCGCTAAATGACCCTATTAAAAATAAATAAAATTTTTTTTTTAAATTTTGTATATAATCATCCCAAGCATTTATTTTTAGAGTTTTATGTCTACCTGTTTCTGCCCTACCCCTCTCCCCCTTTGCCCTCTATATGACCCTATCAAAAAAAGGAATTTTAATTTTGTATATAATTATCCCAAGTATTTATTTTTAGAGTTTTATGACAAAGGTGAAATATTTCCTCCACAGCCCTTGCCAGAGCGACCCCGCCAAAATACAGTTTTTATACCCTCCAAAGAGAATTGGACCCTATAAAGTATATATATTCTTAAGCAGTGATGGAGTCTAAGACGGTCCAGCAATGCCTATACGTTTGGCTGTGGAAAACATGATATTGTCTATTTTTAAACCCGCCCCCTTCAGTAGGCGTTGACGTACGATATTATATAAAGGAACTCTGGGCCACCAAAATAAATATTTTAAATTCACTTACTAAATATTTGGAGGGTATTTAAGATTCGACCCGGTCGAATATAACGTTTTTACTTGTTTTTATATCTGGATTCACCTTAGTTTAATTATTTTCCATTAAAAATTAGTTGCTATACTATCACTTTGGGAGGAGAGGCACCCTCCTTCGTCGGTCGTGTAGCAAAAAATTTGCCGGCGAAGTAAAAGGTTGAAACAGGCACAAAAAATTCTCTATCTCCCCACCTTTTTTTATCTGTGCTCTCAATACTATCCTATCCTTTTTAGTTCCAGCGCAATCCATTGCATATATAGGGGTCATCCTCTGAGTGCTGGCTTAAGATAAAAAAAAAAAAAAATGCACTGCATATCTAGAGGTCATCGTCTGAGTGCTTAAAAACACACTTTTTAGCTGTTGTGCATTTCTAATTTCACACAATATTATAACAATTAAGCGTTAATTGAGCAATTACTTTACTGAAATTTTATATCATTAATTGAGCTCAATAATTGCGAAAAACTCAATTAATTGCGAAAAACTCAATTGAGTTGCATATCTGAACACCGTAATTTAAAATCTGGTCTTAACATGAAAACCACAAATATAAGCGTTCAAGCTACATGTTTAATAAATTCTGGTCTTAAAACAGACGTTGTCCAATGAATTTGATCGCAACAAATTAAGTCTTTTAGGCTTAAATTTACACAATCAATGTTTATAAAAAATGTTTGACTAAAAAGAGGCTTGTAAATCAAATTTTGGAAAATTTGTTTTGCATTTCTTTTACAAATTATACCTATAGCCTTTAGTTAGCCAGTGGCAATAGTTCATATAAATTCTATTGGTTAAATCATTATCATTAGTTAACGACTGACTGAGAATTTTAGAATTTTAATCTTATCGAAATGGATTGTTGAAATTGTAAAATTAATACAAATAATTGTTAATTCACAAGACCCACTAGGAGAAAAATTATTTTATATTTTGTAAATTATGCCCAGTTTTTAACTTCAAAATTAAGTACTATTTAAACTTAAAGTCTATTTAAATACAAAATTTTGTTTTTCACTGCCAAATTAAATAAGACTTAAATGCCCCACATTGTACATTTAAGTTCAATTTAAGTTTTTCATACAACCATGTGTTTTTCATGGTTTGTCTACAAAGAACAACATGAAAATTGATAAGGCAGTTCTTTATTGAAACAAAACGTCGGTAAGAACTGCAATTTATTGTATCATTCCCCCTGATTGTGTAAGGCGTTGGCGTTTACGCCTCAGTCGTATTTCGTAGCAGAATTAATCTTGTACAAAAAACGCCTTTGGCGTAAACGCCAACGCCATACACAATCAGGCCGATTATCAGTATTTTTCTTTACTTTTTCTTTTCATTTAATTGTGCTACCATACTTTTCTCACAATTAGTTTTAGACTGACAAACTGAAAGTGTGTTTAAACACGACTTAAGTTTATGGAAAAATTAACTAATTGTAATTGTACTTAAATAACAAGTCAAAAACTGGGGGTTAATATATTAAAATTATGCAAATACTTATACAAAGTGAAGAATTGCTAGGAAATTCCATAATTTCATATAAAAATCAGTGAAATTCTCTGAAAAAGAAAACAAGTAAAAACGTTATATTCGACCGGGTCGAATCTGAAATACCCTCCAAATATTTAGGAAGTAAATTTAAAATGTTTAACTTGGTATCACAGAGTTCCTTTAAGACATCTCTGTACCCAATTTTAAATCTACATTTTGACAGAGTCATTCCGGGAAGTGCCGTGCAGGATCAGAGAACATCTCAGCTTCTTATAGGCTTAAGGAATACAAATTGTTCATTATTTACAATATTTTTGCATATAATATCATTCGTAAACGCCCACTAAAGGGGGCGGGGTCCAAAATTAGACTATATCATGTTTTCCACAGACGAACGTATGGGCATTGCTAAACCGTCTTAGACTTTATTACTGATCAAGAATATGTATACCTTATGTGGTCCAATTCTTTTTGCAGGGCATTAAAACTGTATTTTGTCGGGGTCTCTCTGGCAAGGGCCGTGGCGGAGTCATTTTCCCTTTGCCATAAAACTCTAAAAATAAATGTTTGGGATAATTAAATGTCTAATTTATTATGTGAGTGAAGATAAATATGCCGAATTGAACATGTTTTGACGTAAGCAGTTACGAAACAACGTATTTGGGTGTGAAGTTAAATATGTTATGACGTAACGAAATGGCAAACAGTGAAGTTTTTTTATGAAAATCCATATTTAATAAATTCTTTGAGCATTTTGTGAAAATATTTACAGGCCATGAAAGATCAACTTACAGGCTATGAGTGTGTGTGTGATCTGGGAAGGATTTTGGCCCAAGTGGCCAAATAAGGATCTGGCATGCATTGCCAGTATATACAAAATGATGTATGTGATAGAAGACACACCCATAATCATTTGGTATATAAATATGGATTTTCATAAAAAAAAAAAATTCACTGAATGCCATTTCGTTACGTCATAACATATTTAACTTCACTTCGTAACTGCTTCGTCAAAACATATTTAACTCGGCATATTTATCTTCACTAACATAAATTTATATTTAAAATTTTTTTTTCAAAGGGTCATTTAGGTGGCAAAGGGGGAGGATGTGGTAGGGCAGAGGAGGTTACGTTACCAGGTTACGTCTCAGCTTCTCCATTCCGGCTTAAATATATTAGTTTTAAGGAATGTAGGCTTAAGTAAAACAATTTGTTAAATGTGTACACTATTTTTGCATATAATAACGCTCACTTAAAGGGGTGGGGTCCAAAAATTAATTTTATTTTTTTTTTATGGCTCCAAGTTTAACGCCTTGGAACTTCTTTAACATAAAAATATATCATTTGATTAACAAAATGACGAAAAAATGATGTTGCTTTTTAGAGATTGGTTTAGTTCTTCTTAGGGAAACTTTTTCCCCTCTGGCTCGATTCAGACCATTTACGAGCTTGACCTGAACTACCCTTTAAGGTATATTTGTACCAAATTGCAAGAGTTTGGCTCTTTTCGTTTGGACTGAATCGTGATTTCCACAGACGGATGGACGGACATGCTCAGATCGTTTTAGATTTCATCACTGATCAAGAATATATATAGTTTATGGGGTCTCAGATGGATATTTCGCTGCGTTACAAAGGGAATGACAAAGTGACTATACTCACCAATTCTTTTTTGGAAGGTATTAAAAAGCTATCCGCCAAGATGGTTCTCGAATGCACTCTTTTGTAGCCAGTATTGCAAAAATGCATTAATTTGTCCTACAAACTACTGCTCGACCCAGATTTAGTACTCCTTAGACTATTTTCTTTTTCGAAACCGGAAAAAGTGCCTGTTTGGCAAGAGAATTGATCCGAATGAAACAAACCCCCATTGTGAGGTCCTGTAGAAAACCTAATGCTTGGAAGGAATACAAATTTCTGGCATTGAATGAACGCAGTCCTTAAACAAGGTTGCATATTAACACATAAACCGAAGAAAGGCACAAAAACACTCAAACTGATGATTGCCATTTCAAAAAAGATTGAGAGAATGACAAAAATAAAAAAAAATCGCCAGGGGCAACCTTCTAGGCAAGCAGCACATGGAAACATTTCTTTTTACATTCTTTGAATTTCCTGCATGATAACGATATCAAATCTATGATAGTGTACCAGGAAACTATAAAGCACAAAGAAATAAAGAAGGACATTAATAGAATAAAATGAAATGAAACTGCTTGGCTTTCTCTAGGTTTAATGATGAAAATTAAAGCAATAATGAAGGCAATAATATTTTCTGTTTGCCACTCAAAGCACTGACTGGTTCTCTTGGTGTCGTTCGTAATGTACGTCATGCCGTTTGCCCCATCATCTTGATAGTGGCCAGAATGAAAAGAGTCAATGATGGTTTTTGTCCAAGTGCGTGTACGTGTGCGTGTGCCATGATGATAATATTGGTAATAATGTTGCTATTGGCCAGCATTAGTTAGTCATCATCAATATTCAACTTGAAAATTGTAATGATTCGATTTCATTTTTTTTTTGTTTGCTAATTTTCTCTTCTCGTCCCTGCTGCTGCTACAAGTAATTTTCACCATGATTTTTCTACAATTTGTTGTATTATTTTATGGTTTGATAGACTTTTATGTTCTATGAAAAATATATGTATATTTTGCTTTATTTGTGCATCTGTTGTAGTTTATTGTGTGTGTATTAGCAAGTCCTCTAAAGTAAATTAAAACTTTATCCTGGGAAATTTATACCACACAATCAATAAAGTGTAGAATAAATATAATGATTGTTTACCAGCGGAGAGAATAATCGAAGTGGAATATCAGTGTCGGTGATTAAGCAGAAAAGCGAAAAAATGTCGGCGTCATATCATGAAATTGTTGAATAATTGGCTTCTTTTTTTTTGGTTGCTACAAAAATGATTTGCAACTGGAAGATTTCTAAATAAAATTTAGAGGAATATTTCATTTATTCTACATGCCTGAAGAATACTGGGTTTTATATGGAATCTGTAGTAGTATTTCCTACATCATACTTCAAAAGTTTCTAAAATTATGAGCTGGATTTCCCTTTACCCTTCACAAAAAAGTGAAAGGGTATATATAGGTTTGTCATTCCGTGTATAATTTCTTCGATATGCACATGGGACTCCATAAAGTATATATATTCTGGATCCTTATGAATAGCGATGACGATTGAGCGATGTCCGTCTGTCCGTCCGTCTGTACGGTTTGCCCAAGCCCCCAGAAGAGCTAGAGACTTCGTTCTTGGACCGTTGGATTGGAAATTAACTTAAATAGAGTGCTATTGAAATTCGAAATATGGTTCCAGAGCTGGGAAGCTTACACCTATTTCTCGACGCAAAATTTATACCAAAAAGCAATTATTTTTTTTAATGTTGGTAAATTAAACCTATTTCTTGCTTTGGGAAGCCTCAATGGTCTACTAAAAACTAAAAAAATAAGATAATTTCTCCAGGGATGGGAAATTAAAATTTTTTTTTTCGGCCCATTCCGTATTTTGTAGTACATGTAGTAACTAAAATTGTTAAAAATTATTAGTTATTCTTTTACAAAACCTCTTTATACGTCATGAAGATTTGCATTGGCCAAAAAAATTTTTTTTATTTCAAATTTTGCTTCCAGGGGTGGGAAATTGCTTTTTTTTATACATGAAAGTAATCAAACAGGCTGATTGATGTTGTTTATTTTTTTGTTTTTTGCTAACTAACACTGTCTTTTTATTTAGGAAGAACAAAATTGGTATAAAAAATTCAAAAATAAAAATAAAATTTCGAATCCAGGGATGGACAAGTGCAATATTTAATAGTACATGCAAGTGACCAAAATGGTTAAAAATTTAAAATTTTTCTAAAAAATATTACTTTATACCTTATGAAGCGTTGCACTGATAAAAAATAACTAAAAATTTAAATTTCGCTTCCAGGGTTGGGAAAATTAAAGTTTTTTTGGAACATGCAATATTTGCATTGATAAAAAAAATTTAAAAAATTAAAATTTTGTTTCCAGGGTTGGCAAATTGAAATTTTTTTTTGCTAACTAAAATTATTTTATATTTTAGGAAGAACGAAATTGGTATCAAAAAGTTCCAAAAAAAAATCAAAATTTCGAATCCAGGAATGCAATATTTTATAGTTCATGAAGGTGACGAAAATTGTTAAAAATTGTAAATTTTTTTAAATAGTATTACTTTATTCCTCATGAAGAGTTGCATTGGTTAAAAATAAAACAAACAAAATTAAAATGTCACTTCCAGGGGTGGGAAGTTTAAAGTTTTTTGGTACATGCAATATATTGTAGTACATGAAAGTGACCAAAATGGTTGCAAATTTTAAGTTTTTCTTAAATAAAACGACTTTATACCTAATGAAGACTAGGATTGGTAAAAAAAAATTAATTTCGCTTCCAGGGATGGGAAATTGAAAATTTTTTATACCAAAAAGGCAACTAACGTCGGTTTTTACTAATTAAAACTATTTTTTAGTTCAGGAAAAACATAATTGGTATCAAAAATTAAAAAAAAAATCAAAATTAAGATTCCAGAGTTGGATAACTGCAATATTTTGTGGTACATGAAAGTGACCAAAATGGTTACAAATATTAAGTTTTTCTTAAATAAAACTATTTCATGCCTCATTAAGAGTTGCATTGGTAAAAAAATTTAAATTTCGCTTCCAAATTAAAGGGAGTTTTTTATAGATTGACACAAGCTCAAATAATAACAAAACAAGGAAATATATTGAATTACGATTTATATATCTCAGAGAGACATGATAAATATTCCAAGGCACAAAGGAAATATTTTTTTAATATCAATGAAGCGGGTGAAAATTTTATGAAATTAATGCCATGTGGCCGCCGCGGCTGCCACGTAAAAGGCGCAATCTGGAACAACAAATTTCCAACACCTAAGAAAATCTTCCTTAAAGTGGAAGGACACAATCCCAGTTGCTGGGAACGACGGTGAATTGTTTCGTTAGGATCATCTTCAATCTCCTACCAGGAGTGCCAACGACTTCTTCCCAAAAGTTAGAAGCTGTCTAGTCCTAACTCTGCTAAGTGAGGGCCATAGAGTTTTGGAGACCCTACAGGTGGTAATTGTTGACCGCCTGCTTGTTATCTTCCTCTCTGCCCACTCCTCAGTTATGTTTAGCAGCTCGACTGACGGAATGTCAATGAACGAGACTGCTTCATTCAAGGCCGAACCTGCTCTTGCGCATTCTTCGGCCATTTCATTTCCCTGAATGCCTTCATGCCCTATTACCCAAACAATCTTGAGGTAATGTCTTTTAAGTCGAGCCAGAGATTGAACATTTCGACTTCCAAGGACGAGTATGTACGCCATGGAATAAATGAAGTGCACGATGAGTTTGATGAATAGAACCATTATTTTGATTACAAATTTCAACAATTTGCACGCGTTGCTCTGGTGTTGTGACACTCTAAAAAACTCGTTTTATTTATTTATTTTAAAGAATTTTATTTAATTCAAATCCCTCAATTTAGAGTGAAATATTTAAAATATTTTTTTTTAACTATTCAAATGCAAGTAAATATATCTGAAACAAAACACTGAAGGGAATATTCAATAATTCAAACTCTATGACGGCGTAAATTGAGTGGCTTTGAAGCCATCGACTAGTTTCTCTATTTACCAACCAAGAGAAACAACAGAAAAAAAGAGCTAAATAAACTTCAAAAAGCGGAGTAAAAATTTTCCAGTACTAAATTAATTAAAGAAAATTAATTTAACCAGTTTTTCCGTTTTATATGTCTTTAATCAATCACGTAATAGAAAAAGGATGTTGAAGAACAGAAAACAGTAAAAAATACGGTTGATGCACGCAGGCAAAAAACACTGCTGTGGAAAATGTATGTGTACTAAATGTGGACATACACGGATAATTTTGCAGCAACACATTATTTTCAGTAATTCAATTTATTTAAATAAAGTTTTGATTTTATGTAAAATTTAGCAGCAGCATATGATGCCATTAGCCGTAAAAGCCGAGAAAATTAAATTGAGCATAAATAATATCAATTCTTTTCTTTGTCATGCCGTGTGTAACACTGCGAAATCTTCCGCTAGGGGGCCTCATAAAGTGTATATCATTCTTGATCAGTGATGAAATCTAAGACGATCTAGAATGGCCGCCCGCCTATGGAAATCACGATACAGTCCAAACGTAAAAAATCAGACCCCTAAAATTTGGTATAGATGAAATCTGAAGGATAGGACACGTCAAGTTTGTAAATGGGCTAAATCGGGGTAGAGGGGAAAAAAGTTCCCCTAAGAAGTACTAAACCAACATCTAAAAAAACAACATAATTTTTGAGTTTTTTTTTGTAATATTGTTAAGCAAACGGTATATTTTTATATCAAAGAAGGTCCAAAGCGTTCAACTTGTAGCTATAAAATAATTTTTGGACCCCGCCCCCTTAGTGGGCGTTATTATTTGCAAAAATATTGTAAAAATTTAACAAATTGTTCTACTTAAGCCTACATTCCATAAAAATAACACTTTTAAGCTGGAATGGCGAAGCTGAGACGTAACCTGGCACATCGCTGCCCTATCCCCTCCTCCCCCTTTGCCTCCTAAATGACCCTTTAAAAAAATTTTTTTTTTAATAAATTTATGTGTGTGAAGGTAAATATGCCGAGTTAAACATGTTTTGACGTAAACAGTTACGAAGTGAAGTTAAATACGTTATGACGTAACGAAATGGCAATCAGTGAAATTTTTTTTTTGTATGGAAATCCATATTTATATACAAAATGATTATGGGAGTGTCTTCTATCCCATACATCATTTTGTATATACTGGCAATGCATGCGAACTTCTTATTTGGCCACTGGGGGCAAAATCCCTCCAAGATCACATACACTCTCATGGCCTGTAAATTGGCCGTTCATGGCCTGTAAATATTTTCACAAAATTCTCAAAAAAATTTATTAAATATCGATTTTCATAAAAAAAACTTCACCGTTTGCCATTTCGTTACGTCATAACTTATTTAACTTCACAGCTAAATACGTTGTTTCGTAACTGCTTACGTCAAAACATGTTCAATTCGGCATGTTTATCTTCACTCACATAATAAATTTTACATTTAATTATGCCAAATATTTATTTTTAGAGTCTTATGGCAAAGGTGAAATGTCTTCCCTAGGGCCCCTGCCAGAGAGACCCCGATAAAGTACAGTTTTAATGCCCTCCAAAAAGAATTGGACCCCCTAAATTATATATATTCTTGATCAGTGATAAAGTCTAAGACTGTCTAGCAATGCCCATACGTTCGTCTGTGGAAAACATGATGTAGTCTATTTTTGGACCCCGCCCCCTGAAGTGGGCGTTGACGTACGATATTATATAGAGGAACTCTGTCCCACCAAGTTAAACAATTTAAGTTTACTTACTAAATATTTGGAGGGTATTGAAGATTCGACCCGGTCGAATATAAAGTTTTTACTTGTTTTATAAAATTTCTGTGCGTAATATTCTAGGGTTAAAGCAGATCGCCAGGGAACCCTTACCCAAAATTTCTTAGAATAACTAAAGATATTATTTTAAACTTTTACTTAATTAAATAAGAAGTTTAAGCACACAGAGAAATGCTCATAGAAATTACCTAAAAAACCCCTCAATAATCGAATTGAAGTTTTTTGCAAGTATTTTTTCTTGTGTATAAAATACACGAGCTGACAATCTCTTTTTGGACAAACACTTGGGTTTTTCAAATACACAACATTTTTGAAGTTTGTTGTAAATAGTACACAACTTGCAATGATAAACACCGTTCACAAACAAATATTTTTGTTCGAAATAAAAACTTAAGAATGTATTTGTTGTTGTTGTTGTTGTTGCTTTGTTAAAAGTTTTGATATAGATGTAGATTTGTACATTGCGATTCTCACGAATATTTTAAAACTTTTCCTGTAAACATGAAACTTTTTTGGTCTCGTAAAATATAAGAGAAGTGCACTTGCTGCGTGTGTGTTGCAGTAAATACAGGGTGGGGCAAATTTGAAGTTAGAAAGTAAATTGGCTGTCAAATTATGAAATGTCGAGAATTGAAATTTATAGTTATTTCAATAGTTTAAAGAGGTGTTATAGAATAATCTTTCAGAATTGCTTTAAACTTATAAAAGCTTCCATTACGCCATATTCGCCAAATTATCGTCCTTTCCAAATAATTCTGAAGTCTAAACCGAAGTATTAGCATAAACCGCAATTATTCTCATATCGTTCACTTAATATAATTGCTTTTCTTTTTTTTTTATGTTTAAATTTATATTCTTATATCGCTATTGTTAATTCGTTCTGACCTGAAGGACACATCTTGTTGTTTACATCGCAGTGTTTGCTCCACTTAAACCTCTAATATTTAAATATCAAATCCCATTTATTCTATGTGCCGCACAATTTTAATTAAATAAAAGTGGGGGACAAGCGCAAACAAACAAAAATAGAATCTATTCTAATGAAAGAAATTAAAAAAAAAGTTATAATAAAATAAAATAATTAAATGTGTGTGTGTGTGTGTGTTCGGACTGCAGACGAAATAAACTGAAAAGAGAAACGATATTGACTCGAAACAAAAGAAAATAAGTAAATACTTGCTTTACATTTAAACTTATTATAAATTCATTTTTTCACAGTTTGCACAATTGAAAAATGAGTTTTCAGCAACTAAATGAATCTTCAGAAACTAGAACAACAATAGCAATAAAATCGTTGTCATGATATTTAAATGGAAAGGATTCTGAAGAACCAAAAAAAAAAAAAAAATACAAAACAACATCCGGTCGTAATATATTTTGTTTTATTTGCTTATTTCTGGATCTCTTCGGCTGTGGTTTTTTGATATTACCTTCAGCTCATTTTTGTTGTTATTGTTTTGAAGTTTTTTTCCCCCTTTTGCTAGGGTAGTCACAGAATTAGCTAACCGTTTAAATAAAAATTGGGTTCGAAAGAAATTCTTTCAGAAATATTAAATGCTATTGGATTTAAGCGACTTCTACGTTCAGCATAGCGGCGTTCAAAATTGAATGCTAAAATGGTTGTAAGTAAAAATTATAGAGAAAGATCCTTCTTCTCAGCGATGAGAATTTTATTCGCCTCAACCCTGCGATGCTATTGTCTGCATCAGTCCAAGTAGTTTAATCTCTTCAGAAATCGAGTGTCGTTTTTAATTGCTTTCGAACTTTTAAATTTTAAGTGATCTGTTAGCCGCTCGTTGGCGGTGGTAAATAATTTTAAGGCATTTCATTTAAGAACATGAGTTCTGTAAATCATTTTCATACTATTGGATCGAAAATTCACGTATAACAAATGAAGAACCACTAAATCCGCTCAAAATTAAGATGCGATCATAATATTATCGTTATGAAATCAAGGCGATACTACGAAGACTAGGATAATTGGATTTTACTAGATAATTTTTCGTCCGGAAATAGGTGAAAACTTCTCAGCTCTGGAACCGTATTTTAGATTTTTCTTACCACTCTGTTTAAGTTAATTTGGAATCCATCAGTCCAAGAACGAAGTCTCTAGCTCTGCTGGCGACATGGTGAATTCGATTTCACGTACAGACAGACGGACATCACTCATTCGTCATCGCTATTCATAAGGATCCAGAATATATATACTTTATGAGGTCCTATATTAATATCGCGGAAAGTACACACGGAATGACAAACTTATAAATACTTTTTCGCGTTTTTGTGAAGGGTATACAAAAACCCTACTTTCATGGTATGAGCGCATAATATTTTTTATAAAGAATTGCACTTTTTATGATGACTTGCACTTTTTATAATGACTTGCACTTTTTATAACGACTTGCATTTTTTGTGATGACTTGCACTTTTTATGATGACTTACAATTTTTTATGATGACTTGCACTTTTTATAATGACCTGCACTTTTTATAATGACTTGAATTTCTTACGATGACTTTCACTTTTCATAATGACTGGCATTTTTATGCTGGCTTGCACTTTTTTATAACGACTTGAACTTTTTATAATGACTTGCACTTTTCATAATGACTTGCACTTTTCATAATGACTTTAATTTTTTATAAAGACTTGAAGTTTTTACGATGCCTTGCACTTTTTATAATGATTTGCACTTTTTATAATGACTTGCACTATTCATAGTGACTTGCACTTTTTATAATGACTTGCACTTTTTATAATGACTTGCATTTTTATGCTGACTTGCACTTTTCATAATGATTTGCACTTTTTATAATGACTTGCACTTTTCATAGTGACTTGCACTTTTTATAATGACTTGCACTTTTAATAATGACTTGAATTTTTTACGATGCCTTGCACTTTTCATAATTATTTGCACTTTTTATAATGACTTGCACTTTTCATAGTGACTTGCACTTTTTATAATGACTTGCACTTTTTATAATGACTAGCATTTTTATGCTGACTTGCACTTTTTCTAATGACTTGCACTTTTTATAACGACTTGAATTTTTTCTGATGACTTGCACTTTTTATGATGATTTAAAATTTTTTATGATGACTTGCACTTTTTTCGATGCCTTGCACTTTTCATGATGACTTGCACTTTTTATAATGACTTGAATTTCTTACGATGACTTTCACTTTTCATAATGACTGGTATTTTTATGCTGACTTGCACTTTTTTATAACGACTTGCATTTTTTATAATGACTTGCACTTTTCATAATGACTTGCACTTTTCATAATGACTTTATTTTTTATAACGACTTGCATATTTTACGATGCCTTGCACTTTTCGTAATGATTTGCGCTTTTTATAATGACTTGCACTTTTCAAAATGACTTGCACTTTTCATAGTGACTTGCACTTTTTATAATGAGTTGCGCATTTTATAATGACTTGTACCTTTCATAATGACTAGCATTTTTATGCTGACTTGCACTTTTTAAAATGACTTGAATTTTTTACACTGACTTGCACTTTTCATAATGACTTGCACTTTTTATAATGACTTGCACTTTTCTGTCTATTACCTTGTCACGCATAAACTCCTGAACCGATTTAGATGAAATTTGGCATAGAGATTCGAAAATCTGTATGGACATATGGAATTATTAATTTGATAACTATGAAAATTTTTGCTGATTAATTAGCTGATTTAGCCAACTAAGTTTTAGAAAGAAAATTCTATTATCAACAAGCCTTTACTCATAGGAAAGAAATTATGAGGAATTATGCCACCAGCACATAAATCGCACAACAACCAATAAATTTTAATGAATTTCGGCTCTGAAAATAAATCAATATTTTCTTAGTGGCGTAGCTGGATCACTGAACAAAAATATTTTATAAAAATTGTCGTCTTCTGTCATTTTGAAAAGAACTTTATCAGAAACGATTGTCATTTGCATCAAACTCTTGCACCATTTTATAGAAACGTAAGAGAAAAATTTTCCATGTAATCGATGGACAAAGACCAACCAGTTCAAAATGACAATAAATCGATGTATCGGCGTCTTTTGCAAATATCTCGTGCTACGGCATCTAGATTTCTTTATCATGTTGATAATTTTGTAACAAGGACAGTCAAATTAGTCCGAAAAGGATCAATAACTGCAGTAGTTTCTGGCTCCCTGGTCCCGACTAAGTTGACCGTAAAATGGACTATAGGCTCTGTGAACTCAATAGGAATTTCATAACACTTGCCCATTCTCAGCTGAAAAACTATCGCTATTGATATCGATAGTTCTTAGCCAGCTCCTGAATTAAAATCTGCTTAAGAATTTAGAAAGAAAAGTAAATGGAAAAAACAATTCTGGGACTGTCTACGTATGTATTTGCAAAAATAATTTAGTCCACATGACAGACATACGAATTAATTTTATTTTTTTTTTAATCTTGACAAAATTCTTCGCCTTTCACACCGTTCTGCCACCGCTTTGTTCTTATAAATGCTGTTTTAAACTCAATGTTTCGTACGTTTTAGTCTAAATTAATTCTATTATGCGCCCTCTTCTCTGTGTATTTAGTTCTTGATATTCTTTAATACTTCCAACTAGATTTTTGGCCTTCTTGTTGCAACCACAACAGTATCTAGTGCATAATAAAATAATTATTAAACAAAATGAGTTCTCAGAAAATAAATAATACTGCAAAATAAGTTATTTATTTATGTTGTTAATTTGGTTTTCACTCGACTAAAGAATGAATGTTTGCGTAATAATGGCAGTGTGTTTGTGTGCTTCTGTATGTGGTATCTGCGCAAACTGGTACAAATTTATTTGATAGACGAGCAAATAATTGAATAATTCGCTTTTTTTTTTTCGTACAAAAATCATTTTTAATTTTCTAATTTTCTGTCATAACCAAAACGTCAAGTTGTTGTACGTTTTTTCTCCATTTCCATTTCACTCCGTTGCCCTTTATTCTTTTCAACACACCATCCATCCATCCATCCATTGTTTCCTTTACATCGTTTTGTCGCATTTACCAGTTTGTTTGACATGAAAAAAATAGAAAAAGAATTTGTATAAAGAAATTAAACAATATTTTGTAAATAAGAATAGTAAAAGAGGCGGCCACAATATGGTAAAATAAATTAGAATAGAACAAAATTAATGCATATCAAGTGTGTTGTTGGCTCTGCGGTTGCTGGCAAAAGTTTAAGAAAAGTATTAATAAATAGAATAATTAAGAGGAAATTTCCACCATAAAAGGATTCATTCGGCATTATTAGAATTCTAAAAGATTACAACAACAGAAAACATAAATTGATTTTTTATATTTATTACAACAAAAAGTATTTGTACAAGAGGCAAGTTATTTTTATAGCCTCCAAAGAAAAGAATTGGAGGGTATATTCACTTTGTCATTCCGTTTGTAACGCAGCCAAATATCCATCTCAGACCCCATAAAGTCGATATATTCTTGATCAGTGATGAAATATAAGACGATCTGAGTACGTCCGTGGAAATCATGATTCAGTCCAAACGAAAAAAGCCAGACTCTTGAAATTTGGTACAAATATACCTTGAAGAATAGCACAGACCAGGTTCCGAAATAGGCTGAATCGGGCAAGAGGCAAAAATGTTCCCCTAAGAAGAACTAAAACAACCACTAAAAAACAACATAATTTCTAAAGACTTTGTTTTTGTAATTTTGTTAAGAAAATGATATATTTTTATATTAAAGTGTCATAAAATAAAATTTTTTTTTTTGGACCCCGCCCCCTTTATTGGGCGTTATTATATGCAAAAATAGTGTAAAAATTTAACAAATTGTTTTACTTAAGCCAACATTCTTTAAAAATAACATTTGTAAGCTTTAATGACGAAGCTGAGACGTAACCTGGTACTCCTCTGCCCTAACGCCTCCTCTCCTTTGCCTACTAAATAACTCTTTCAAAAAAAAAATAAAAAAATATGTATATATATTAAATTGTTCGAAATAAGTTTTTAAATCTCAGAAAGACATGATAAATATTCTAAGGCACAAAGGAAAGTCAACATCAGTTTTTATTCAACTTACAAAGCAGAGCGGAACAGCTGTTTTCGAAAGCCGCAACACTTTCATCATCAGTGCTCATGTGTATTGTGTTTGTCACCACTTATTAAGAATTCAAAATTATTTTATGTGTGTGGAGATAAATATACCGAGTTCAGTATGTTTTGACGTAAGCAGTTACGAAGTGAAGTTAAATATGTTATGACGTAACGAAATGGCATTCAGTGAAAATTTTTTTTTTGTATGAAAATCCAGATTAATATACAAAATGATTATGGGAGTGTATTCTATCCCATACATCATTTTGTACATACTGGCAATGCATGCCAGATCCTTATTTGGCTACTGGGGGTGAAATCCCTCTAAGATCACACACACTCTCATGGCCTGTAAATTGACCTTTCATGGGCTATAAATATTTTCACAATATGCTCGAAAAATTTATTAAATATAGATTTTTATAAAAAAAAACTACTGTTTGCCATTTCGTTACGTCATAACATATTTAACTTCACAGCCAAATACGTTGTTTCGTAATAGCTTACGTCAAAACATGTTCAATTCGGCATATTTATCTTCACTCACATAATAAATTTTACATTTAATTATGCCAAATATTTATTTTTAGATTCTTATGGCAAATGTGAAATGTCTCCCCCACGGCCCTTGCCAGTGAGACCCCAAAAATTTTGATTTAATGCTCTCCAAAAAGAATTACACCCCACATAAAGTATACATATTCTTGATCAGTGATGAAATCTAAGACGGTCTAGCAATGCCCACACGTTCGTCTATGGAAAACATGATATAGTCTATTTTTGCACCCCGTTCTCTTTAGTGGGCGTTGACGTACGATATTATATGGAAAAATAGTGTAAATATTAAACAATGTGTATTCCTTAAGCTAATTAGAAGCTGAGATGTTCTCTGATCTTGCAGAGGTGAAACGTCTCTCCCACGGCCCTTCCCAGAATGACTCTGTCAAAATAGAGATTTAAAATTGGTTACAGAGATGTCTTAAAGGAACTCTGTCCCACCCAGTTAAACATTTTAAATTTAGTGCTTTTTGTTTGTTATGTGGTCAAGTATGTCTATATGCCTGCATTTCGTTGGTTCTTACACCAAATCATCAGCAGACTTTAACCTAATTCCAAAATAACAAGACCTCTTAGCTTATACATAAACTCCCAAAAATCTATTGAGAATTACACAAGCAAAACCATAGGATTTGAAATTCAAGAAAACACAACAAACAAATTTTATTCGGTATAAATCTATTCTACTGAAATTTTTTTTTTCTTAAATGCATGCGACTTAAGCTTTTTCGGAAGCTTCTTTGCCTTTGAAACACCTTTCCATACCTAGTTATTAGAAATAAACGCATTTTGGGCAAAATTGGGTAAAAATGTGTTTCAATCAAAAAGTTGATTTTTTGCAAAGGGGTTAGCCTTTCCTAAAAATTGGTCAAAAAATTTTTGATGTGTAAACATCTATACGCGCGCCTCTAGGGCAGTAAACTATCAGTTTCAATACATACGCAAGTGTAAGGTGTAAGTGTAAGAGTTTGTTTGTTCGTTGCTTGGCAGTCGGTATTGAAAGTGATTATTGGGCGATTTTCATATAATTTTCCCACGCGATTTTCTCCGGAAATTCATAGCCGATTTTATTAAATTTGGATTAAAACGCTAGTGTGGGTTGCGACGAAGAGTTTAGGCCAAAAATTAAGGCGATCCGATATCGCCGAGCGGAGATTTAAGTGTTTTAATTCGGAGTATTAATTTGGAGTAATATTAAAAAAGTGTTTTATGTTGATCTTCGGTTTTGTCTTGTGCATAGCAAAGAGAATGGTGACGTGGTTATACGTACATATATAAAAATGAGATAGCAAGACAGCAACGTATGTAGCTTATGTACAAACATAACAATGTATGTATGCACATTTGTCTGTTGCTTGGCATTCTCTTTGTTTTTTGTGGGTTTAATATAAAATAAATAAACAAAAAGGTGTTAACACATCGCCCGTGAGTTCGAACACTCATTGATTTTTTTTTTTGCTCAAATGCATGCGACTTAAGCTTTTTCGGAAGCTTCTTGGCATTAGAAACTCCTTTCAATACTTAGTTATTAGAAATAAATGCATTTTGGGCAAAATTGGGTAAGAATGTGATTCAATGTGTGATTTGGTGTAAGAACCAATGAATTACAGGCATATAGACGTACTTGACCACATAACAATCAAAAAGCACTAATTTAATTGAGACAATATGTCGAATAAACGATTTTAAAAACATTTTAAATTTATTTACTAAAAATTGTATTTGGAGGTTATTTAAGATTCGACCCGGTCGAATATAACGTTTTTACTTGTTTTAAATCAGCGCGACATCTGGCTGCATGGCAATTCTGTTAGGAGTCTAAACTGGTATAAATAAAAGTTCTTACATTGTAATTAAATTAATAAGATCGAATAATAAAATTTACATAAAAATTTTTGTAAGTAATGCCATTACCAATAAGGCCATGATTCACTATGGCATGTTGCTCGTGTTACACAACACGCTCTTAAGCATCCTGGAAGTCACGAAAATGGAACTGTTAATATGATACATATTTGGTTTCTGATAAATATCACGAACTTATGCTGAAAGAGGATTTCGATACAAAAGTTAATCTTCAAACTTAATTTTGTTTAAACGTTGTAATTTATTTGATAGTTAGATTAATTCAAGATGCGACATGCATGAACAAGACGCTGTTACTTGTATATTTACATATATTGCAAACAAAGTTTATTTATATCTCATTTGATTTAAAATAAACACAGCATGAAATAAATTTACCTGTCATCGGGAGTAAATTTAAAACAATGCAGAATTTATAAAGTAAAAAACAAATATTTCACTGTTGCGATAAGACAATCCTCGACAGCAGGAAAGTGTGGAAAGAAACTTAAAAATCTTTATCATGTATTTTGCTGTTGTTGTTGCTGTTGCTGTTGCTGCTGTTGAAGCTCCTTAAATGTATTTACAGACTCTCTACTTTTCTTTACATTGTTCATGGTAAACATCAATTTGAATACAATCATGAAAAATGATTTTGGTTTTCCACATTCTCTTATTTTCTAATTTAAAACTGCTAAATTTAAAAATCATCAACAGCAGCAACAGCAGCACCGGCAGGCAATAGCACGAATAGTGGCAACCGCCAACTGTACACACTAGCGTAACGAAAGCCACATGTACTGCTGTTTGGTGTATTAAATTCCAATTTACAAATAGAGGCAACGCAACAAGAAGAAATAAATTTGTATAAAAAAAAACAAAATAAATAGCAAAGCCTGAAAAATAAAACAAAATAGTATTTGGTATACCAAAAGCATCAACGTTAATGTCTATTGATTTCTTTCCTAAAACACTTGCACCTCCCCGCACCCCTCAATTTATATTTACTAACGTCCTTTAGTCCTCAAAAGAACAAAGCAAACGAAACGTGTGTGTGTGTGTAGCAGAAACCCAACATTGTACATCATTTAAACAGCATATTTTACAATTTACCATGATTTAAGTTTAACGCGTTACAGGAGTAAATTAACAAAAAAAAAAAAAAAACAACAACAACAAAATTTTTCATATAAAACATAAAATACACAAAACTTTGGCCTAAGAGGCGCAAATGATGAAGAAAATAGCAAGAAATTCTAAAAGTATGAAAAGGAAAATTGTGACAGCAAGGAAAAAATACTGATACACGTAAGTGATTTTGCCACCACCCAGGAACAACCAGCACAAGATGAATAAAATAAACAACATCATGGTAAAGGACCCAAATGTGGATGCTGACAAAAGCAAAAGCAGAAGCAAAAGAAGTAAAAATAAAAATATAAATATTTAGAAGGAAACACCTAAAATTTGTTGATCAAACACTTGTTATTGCAAAATGTTGTGTTGCTCTGCAAACAATCTTCCCACTGCTGCTGCTGGTGCTGGTGCTGATGCTGCTGCTGCTGCTGAAAATATTACTGCCTTTAATATTATTGAAAATCCTATTTTCAAACACTTGCCAGCCAGCAATTTGTAAACAGTGATTGGTCGTTCTTTAAGCATTCTTTCACAGTGCAACGAAATAATTGAGATAATGCCAAATATTTAAATCTGATTATAAAGGGTGTTTTTATAAGAGCTTGCTGATTTGAAATTTAAATAAAACACATGCCAAATTATGAAATGGCCAAAAAAGTTTTTTTATTTGGTAGATAATTGCTTGTCATTAAACATTTAAATATAATTTCGGGCACATGGCCACCACGACTATTTTGCACGAAGGTCATTCTGGAGGTCCAATTTTCGACCACCTTTTCAAGCATTTGAGGGCAATGACACGTTGAATACTGGTTTCCAAAGCGTCAATCGTTGCTGGTTTGTCCACGTAAACCAATGATTTCAGGTATCCCCACAAAAAATAATCGAGTGGCGTCAAATCATACGAACGCGGAGGCCAATTCACCGGTCCATTTCCCGAAATAATGTTGTCGTTCAATAAGTCCATTGTTTTGCCCGCAGTATGACAAGTGGCACCATCCTGTTGAAACCACATTTCGTTTACATCCGTATCTTGAAGTTTTGGCACCAAAAATTCATTGATCATGATTCTGTATCGATTTCCATTCACGGTAACGCGTCGTCCTTCCTCATTTTTAAAGAAATAAGGAGCGATGATTTCACCAGCCCACCTAGACCGCACCAAACAGTACATTTATCGGGATGCATTGGTAATTCTTGAACGGCGTGTGGATTATCTTGGCTCCAAATACGGCAATTTTGCTTGTCGACATTGTCATTCAACCAAAAATGCGCCTCATCACTGAAGAGAATTTTGCGGTAAAAAAGCGGATAAACATTCTTAATTGAACACTGTTTTTGAAAATAAATTTCCACGATTTGGAAGCGTTGTTCTGGAGTTAACCTGTTCATGATGATTTGCCAAACAATACTGAGTAGAGACGTCACTTTAAACTGTCAAAACAGCTGTCAGACAACAGAGTGATTCGTATAAAAAAAAACTTCATAAAAAACACCCCTTACTAAAACTTTGTTGTTCCTATATTGTTTTTTGTTAGTGGGACCAGCAGTCAGGGAATGGTCCTTTCTTATGCAATGCATTGCATCAGAATTAGAAGCGAGGGGATAGTATTAAGAGGACAGAAAAAGAAAGATGATATGTTGCCGGTGCATTCTTGATACCTTATGAAGAATGAAAGTGCTGTTCCAATCGTTGTCATTAAACTTCAGTTATTGAACTTGACTGAGTGCGTAGTCGTATCTGCAATCTTAGGTTTCATTGTGTTATTTTTAAATACTTCAGGCGACAATATCCTGAGTTTTTACTAATTGTCACAGTTACGGAAAATAACTGCCATCGATTGACACGGTCGTGTGTTAATACCTAGAGAAACAACACTCTCCTTCGTCGGTCCTGTTAAAAAAAATATAATAGGCGGCGAAGTAAAGGGTTGAAATAGCAACAAAAAATTCGCTATTCTTTCATCTGTCTTCAATACTATTTAACAAAAATAACAAGTAAAAACGTTATATTTGACCGGGTCGAATCTTAAATGCCCTCCAAATATTTAGTAAGTGAATTTAAAATGTTTAATTTGGTGGGACAGAGTGCCTTTATATAATGTCAGACGAACGTATGGGCATTTGCTAAACCGTCTTAGACTTCATCACTGATCAAGAATATGTATACTTTATGGGAACTAATTCTTTTTGGAGAGTATAAAAACTGTATTTTCGCGGGGTCGCTCTGGCAAGGGCTGTGGGGGAAACATTTCACCTTTGCTATAAAACTCTAAAAATAAATGCTTGGGATAATTATATACAAAATAAAATTTTTTATATATTTTATAGGGTCATTTACGGGGTAAAGGGGGGGGGGGGAAGAGGATAGGGCAGAAACAGACAGTCATACAACTCTAAAAATAAATGCTTGGGATAATTATATACAAAATTAAAAAAATTTTTTTTTGGTAGGGCCATTTAGGGGGCAAAGGCGGAGGAGGGGGTAGCGCAGAAATCGGCAGTCATAAAACTCTAAAAATAATTGCTTGGGATAATTGTATACAAAATTAAAATTTTATAATATTTTTTTTGGTAGGGTCATTTAGGAGGTGAAGGGGGAGGAGAGGGTAGGGCAGAGTAGTACCAGGTTTCGTCTCAGCTTCGAGATTAAAGCTCAAAAATTTTATTTTTAAGGAATGTAGGCTCAAGTAAAACAATTTGTTAAATTTTTATGCTATTTTTGCATATAATAGCACCCACTAAAGTGGGCGGGGTCCAAAAATAATTTTTATTTATTTTATAGCTCCAATTTTTAGGCGTTGGACTGTATTTGACATAAAAATATATCATTTGCCTAGCAAAATAACC
Source organism: Linnaemya tessellans (assembly GCA_951800035.1). Classification (NCBI taxonomy): domain Eukaryota; kingdom Metazoa; phylum Arthropoda; class Insecta; order Diptera; family Tachinidae; genus Linnaemya; species Linnaemya tessellans. The sequence goes on along the minus strand of OX637536.1, from coordinate 39,713,170 downwards.
AAAAAACTTTAAAAATTGTGTTGGTTTTTCTGGGTTGGTTTAGTTCTTCTTAGGGGAACTTTTTTCCCTCTTACCTGATTTAGCCAATTTCCGAACTTCACCTGTGCTATCCTTCAAGATATATTTATACCAAATTTCAATAGTCTGGTTTTTTTCGTTTGGACTGAATCGTGATTTCCACAGTCGTACAGACGGATGGAAAGATATTTATACCTTATGTGGTCTGAGATAGATATTTCGCTGCGTTGTACCCGGAATGACAAAGTGGATATAGTTTATGTTGACTCCTGTTTTCTTTTTTTAAAGTCAATATATAAAGGCCGTAATTTTGTTTCTTTATGAAAGACGGTAATTTCACTATATACTCATATATTTCTTTAATTGTTACAATCTCATGCTAAAATGTTTGCAAAATGTGTTATTTTCCCTTATTCTATAAGTATTTGTCGACGTCATTGTCAATATTATACAATAATTATTTACACTTTTTCTTGACCAATTTTGTATTCTTAACAGTTTATTGTTACTTTATAGCAGACATGTGCAGCTAGTACTCTTTTGAGTCATCGTGTTTTCACACCGATAGTAGCTTCATCGTTTTTTCACACCAACATGTCCGAAAGCTTGCTGCTTGTTTACCGATTCAAAGTCAGTTGCTATTCTGCAAAACAAAAAACAAACAAAAACAAACAACTGCACTTAAAAAAAAATGGACGAATATAAAGAAATTTTTATGTTTGTAAATGGCAAAAATAATGCGCAATGCCTGATTTGTGATAAAATCTTCACAAATTTAAGATTTTATAATTTAAAAAGACATTTCATATCCATTCATAAAAATATTAATGAATTGGATGAAGAAAAAAAATATGAAATGTTCAATTCCCTGCAACAAAAAAATGCCCCTCCTCTAAGTCTGACAGTTGAAGAGAAAAAAAAAACAACTAAAGAATGCTTCAATTGCCGCTGGGTTGATGTTAGCAAAACAATGTCGTCCTTTTGAGGATGGAGAATTTTTCAAGTATCCTGTTATTAAGAAGGAAATACTTAAATTATACTCCATGTTCGGATCCACGTACGACTGTGAAGCCGCTTTTAGCATTTTAAAATTAATTAAAAGTAAATATCGCAACAAATTAACGGATGAACACCTATGTGATTTATTAAGAATAAAACTTTACGAGGGGGAAATAATCATTGGAGATGTTGATATTTGATATTTTTTTTAAGATTTAGTTTTAATTTTTAATTTTTTTAATTTTAATTTTTTACTCAGTGTACTACTTTTGTTTTCTCTGCTTTTGTTCTGCTTGCTGCGTTCAACTTAACACAGTCGCAAAATTCGTAAAACTGATTTGAAATGCGTTTGTGTCAGTTTGCACATGTCTGCTTTATAGCCCTTAGAGAAAAGTCTAATGACCTCGGCAGTAATCACATGGTCCCCACAACGAGTATTTAAGTATTTTTGATATCGTCTTGACGTTGACGTCGACATATAGTTACAGCATAAGGGTGATTATGAATTCTAAAAACGGGCATTACTATAGAATCCTTTTCTTTGAACTCTTTAAAATGTAGCAATTCAAAAAATTTACAGCAAAATTTCAAATGAGTTATATTATAAATAATCACATTTTTATTGTAAATTAAAAAAAAATTTAATGAAAATTTACTTTCTTTTTCTTTTCAGGTAAGTCTCGATCATTCGTGCTCTCAACATGTAAAATATAGTTCTGACAAGCTTCAAATGCAAGTGCAATGTCAATGTTAATATGGTAACAGAATAGTTTTAAATACAAAAATAATTTTTACACTTTTAACTTTAACAAAATTTTTTTTGATTAATAACAGAATTTTAAAATAAATTTTTATTCATTTTATACCCTTCAAAAAAGAATTGGAGGGTATATTCACTTTGTCATGCCGTTTGTAACGCAGCGAAATATCCATCTGAGACCCCATAAAAAGTAAATATATTCTTGATCAGTGATGAAATCTAAGACGATCTGAGCATGTCCGTCCGTCTGTGGAAATCACGATTCCGTCCAAACGAAAAGAGCCAGACTCCTGCAATTTCGTATAAATATACCTTGAAAAATAGCACAGGTCAAGTTCGGAAACGGGCTAAATCGGGCAATAGGGCAAAAAGTTCCTCTAAGAAGTACTAAACCAACCTCTAAAAACAACATAATTTTTAAAGATTTTTTTTTTGTAATTTTGTTAAAAATATATCATTATTTTTATACTAAAGAGTCATAAAATAAAAAAAAATAATTTTTGGACCCCGCCCTCTTTAGTGGGCGTTATTATATGCAAAAATAGTGCAAAAATTTAACAAATTGTTTTACTTTTGCCTACATTCCTTAAAATCAACATATTTAAGCTTCTATGACGAAGCTTATACGTAACCTGGTACTCCTCCGCCCTACCCCCCCTCCTCATCTCTCTTTGCCCTCTAAATGATCCGACAAAAAAAAAATTTAATATATTTTACATTTAATTATTCCGAACATTTATTTTTGAAGTTTTATGGCAAAGGTGAAATGTCTCCTTCACGGCCCTTGCCAGAGAGACTCCGACAAAATACAGTTTTAATGCCCTCCAAAACGAATTGGACCCCATAAAGTATATATATTCTTGATCACTGATTAAGTCTAAAGCGGTCTAGCAATGCCCATACGTCCGTATGTGGAAAACACAATATAGTATATTTTTGAACCCCGCCCCCTTTAGTGGGCGTTGACGTACGATATTATATGCAAAAATAGTGTAGTTATTGAACAATTTGTATTCCTTAAGCCCATAAGAAGCTGAGATGATCTCTGATCTAGCAGAAGTGAAACGTCTCCCCCACGGCCCTTCCTGGAATGACTCCTTCAAAATAGAGATTTAAAATTTGGTAAAGAGATGTCTTAAAGAAACTCTGTACCACCAAGTTAAACATTTTAAATCCAATTACTAAATATTTGGAAATATGTTATATTTTACTAAATATGAAAAATGACTTAAGTGTAAAATTTTCTCTTGTATTTAAATTTGTTTGAATATGTATATGGCTCATTTCGTGCAAGACCGTCACATCTCAAAATTTGGCATTTTCCAGTTATTAATGCAGAAATGTTCTTCTCTTAAATCTCTACAATTTGATCTAAGAACGGAGAGAATTATCGAAAAAATAACGGGAATACAGATGCTTGTGACGCTATGACCTCTGGTAACAAACTTGAGCAATTAACATTAACAAGGTCACATTTCAGTTTGTGTTTGGCATTCCTCTTGTACATGTGGTTTTCTTTGTAGCAAAAAAGAAACATTTGATTTTATATCTGTATTTTAGTGAAAGAGAAGGTAAAAAATGTGGAAATACATGACAGTTGAGCTTTGATGACATTTTATTTAATTCTTTTCTGAATTACTTTTGATAAGACAAGTCGACTAATTTGTAATAATTTAATCTATTGCGATCATATTGAATTTACAACAATCGGAAGTCAACGCTCGATATTTTGCATAATTTTAAGCAAAAGGCAAGTGATCGAACAAGTCGTAAATGTCAGTCATGGACAATTTTGAAAATGTTGTAATATTAAAAACCAAAATTAGTTATAAACAAATAAATTTTGTACAAGCATTTTCTGCTAAGCCTGGCATATCAGAACGAAAAAAGAATGATCTCATGGAATTATTACATAAGGGTCTTATACCTAAATATTACAATACATTTTATGACAATTTATAAAACTTTCTATATTAGCTTTTATATGTTGTACGCTGAATATAAATTAATTTTCTAGTACATATTTTAAAACCAATTACATATTTTTGTATCAATTCATTACATTTAATCTGAATATTATGTTTTAAGAAAATATTTTGCTTTAATTTTTGTTTTCCAATGTTTTAGACAATATGTACAATGAAGTTGTATATGAATTCAATCAATAAACAATAGTTTTTAACAATATAGTCACATTTTCACTTATGACTTCAAATAATGTTACAGGTTTACAGCAATAGTGTCACAATTCAAATATCGAATTATAAAACCGTGTCTATACAAAAATATACCGTTCTTCCAATACAGGAGACTCGGTAAATGGATTTTAAACATATTAAACTTTATATTTCTGTACACATTTAATATCGTTATTAGCAATTTTGTGAGAAATAATAAGTTGAAATCTTAAAAAGGCTCTCCTGTAAAGTTTCAAATTTTGAGTTGTGACGGTCTTGCACGAAATGAGCGATATGTTATTTATTAAATTTTTGTTTTTCGATGTCATTCATGTTCGATGAAAAATTGCTTACAATTTTTCGTCGAACAATTAAAAAAAATTTGTGTTATAGATTTCTCTAGTTTCTTTAATGTTCGAGAATTCTCTAGGATTTTTTATTCTGTTCAAAAAAGTAAGGGAAAACTCTAATAAGAGATTGCATGTATGTGAAAGAAAGAGTCGGATTTAAATTCAAAGTAGATTAGTTTCTATCATACCTCATTTCATAATAATTCTAATTCCATAGTTTTTAAAATAAAATCGGAAAAAAGCAAATATCTTGATTGATACGCTTGTTTTACACCTCTATTTTTTATGACAATATGATAAATATTTAATTAACAAACTTGTGCAAACCACATAGAACAATATGAGAATTTTAATCACTTATAAGCTGCTTACACCACTCCAGTGCACTGTGTGTTGAGCTGGCCTTTATTTGCAATTTGTGTTGCATCTCCCGTTACTTAAGCTAAATGCATTACAAATTCCTTTTTATTCGTTTCCTATAATTTTGTTCCTGTTATCCTTGATGCTGTACTCGTACTTTTGCCATCTTTGTTATTTGTGTTGTGTTCTCTTCCGCTACTTAAACTTTAGATGGCAGACATTTTAAATAAGTTTTAGAAGAAACAGCAAAAAGTAAAAATAAAAAGTAGTAAGAAGTAAATTATCAAACATCCCATCTCGGTTTTATTTGTGTTTTTTTCCTTCTTGCTTTCCATTTTAACTTAATGCCGGGTGCAAAATGTTACTATTTTTAGTCTTATTCAATTGAAATATTCACTTGTATTTTCGGATCAACAACAACAACAACAACAACGACGGCATTAGAAAATGTGATTCGTTTAATGCAACCAGACATTTATTCCTTTTCTTTTTCGTACATTCATCTCTGCGCACATTCATCCATTCCATTCAAAAGAAATAAAAGATGTCGAAAGTTAAACAGCGATTTATGGCACCTCAACACTTGGTCGCACTTGAACTATAAACACAAGTACATTATTTAAATATTATTAGGGAGTTGTATACTTGATTGTTGTTGCAAACTAAACAACGGCAACAACAAATCGGTAGCTGGAGCCCATCATCTTTAAAAGTTTTAAACAAAAGCTGTAAAGCATTTTGAGGATGTGATAATATGAAGGATGCAAAACAAAAGTTTAACGACTTCAAAAGGAGTTTTTTATAACACACAATTTTTTCTGTCCGTCATTTTCACAACAATTTTATGCACAGTTAAGACCATTTAATTATTTTTGTTTGTTTTTAGTATGACTTCTCTGGTAAAACCCATTCTATATAAAATGACCGCCCTTGCACTTTAAGAGTGTTATGTGTTTTTAAATAAAGGAGATGAAAATGCAAACATTTCTAGCAATAGCATTTTAAATACAAAAAAAAGGAGCAAAAATCAGACAATTTTCGGACCATAATATGTTTGAATTATTGTTTATTAAGACATGGCAAGCCAGCGTTTAATGGAATTGTTAATAATAATGAAAGGAGTCTCTTTCGCATTTTTAGGTGCTTGTATTCTATCGAAAGAAGTGAGAATGGGTGTACGATTTTTCTAGCATGTTTTTAGGGATAATCTGTTCTACAGTCTGTTATATATTTAAAAATATATGATTAAACAAACTTAATATAAGAGTTCCGAGAATATATTTTGTTAAACAAGCAAACGTGGAAAAACAGAACAAAGAAGAAAAAGATGAAATGGCGTAGCAGCCTCGAAATCGTTACTAATCTGTAGCCATATTCCGTAACTCGCTAAAACTAAAACTCCATCGCTCAAAATATAAAAAAAGTATTTTTAGGTTATATGTATATGTAATTGCAAGAAACTTCTGCATATTTTTGGCAGCTTATTTTCTATTTACAGTCGACTCCGCTTTATTGGAAATAACCAAAACCCAATTTTTTTTCAGTTATCCGATTTTTTTCTAAAACGTAGTTCGGATTATTGAAATTTGTTACAGTTAAGCGTACTGCTTAAAATCAGTAAAACAATATTTTTTATATCAAATCTGTATATAATTTTTACGTCAATTTAACGTAAAAATTTTATTTAAAAAAAAATTATTCATAGAATTATCCATTTTGTTGTTGAAATTTTTCACGAATTCCTCCAAAATGTCTAGCCACTTGCATTGACAATATAATAGGAAAATACATTAAAACACGTAAGAGTGAAAAGGACAAATACATATTGCCATTTAATTTTTTAACGGACAAAATATGCACAATTTTTTCAGCCTTAAGTTATGCAATCAATTTCTAATAAATAAATAAATTTGTCATTGTTTATTTTTTAACTAAAGTGAAGTAAGTCTCATACAAAACTTAATTGTGGACTTGCTTTTGGTTTTCAGTAATACGATATTTTCAGTAAAGCGATGTTTCGCTAAAGCGAAGTGAATACGACTAGCTACGTTTGAAATCAGTGCAGAGATTTGTATCGCTTTTAGTATTTCGATTTTTTTCAGTAAAGCGTGTTGCTCTAAAGCGGATTCGACTGTACATACATATGTATATGCTAGCAAATTTGTGTTAAACTATTTATGCTAAGAGGAAATCGATGGGTTGTAGTATACGAAATTTGACTTTAGCGAGTTATAGAATAGCGCTGCAACGCCTAGGTAAATACATAATATTTCCCTGAAAGTATGCAGTAGTTTGTTACTATTACTTGGGCTAAATATACTTTTTAGATTATCAGCGATAGAGTTGTAGCTTTAGCGAGTTACGGATTATGGATGCTGTTCTGTTACTTTGATGATTAGAAAATATATTCGACTATTAATAAAAAATTAAAATTATTACAGTTTCCTATAAAAAAAATAGTTTGTATATTTGTGGATTTGAACTTGTGTCTGAATAATCGTTCTCAGGTTAATAATTAAATTAATGCTGAAATCGTAATTGTAAACAAAGTGCCTGTATATTAGAAACAATTTTAGCCGCAATTCATTCAAATGCAGACTCGTTCAATGCATTAAAAAAAATTTAATTTTTGGTAGGACCAGCACTCAGGGAATGACCACTGCGTATGCAGCTCGTTGCTCTGGAGTTAGAAAGGAGGAGTTGGTATTGAGAGAACAGATGAAGAAAGATGAAAAGATAAGAGAATTTTTGTTGTAGCTTTTTTAATCTTAACTTCAGATTTTTTTTGCTACAGGGCCGACGAAAGAGGGTGCTTTTAGTATGTTCTTTTGTACACGATAGTGTAAATTGTTGCTAGTAATTTTCAGGGACTAGTGCTATACCTTCTTCACTGAAAAAGGCCGACAACAACTAACACAACCTTGCACTCATGCTGGATACAAGAATTAGACACCATATTCATGACTGAGTGCGGTGTCGAACTCGGGGTTCTCCGCTTCATAGTCTCGTGATAACTACTTGTAATTTTACTCAATTTTCTTTTGCTTGAAGTCTGAATAATAATTCTTAGGTTAATAATTTAAAGTTAATATCATATTACAGAATATCGAAATAATTACCACTATTCAAATTTGATACGAGGGCTGTTTAATAATTCCGTGACTTTTTAAGTCTTCCTCGAAGTAATTTTATATACAAAACTGCTACCGCCAACTACCATCCATGTTGTTTAATGAGTTCAGCTGTGATAATAGCAGCGCAATTGGTGTAGTCGTGTGTTGAAAAATAAAAGTCATATTCTAGGGTTAAGAAGTTATATACTGAGTTCAGTTGTGATTATAGCAGCGTAATTGGTGTGTTCGTGTGTTGGAAAATAAAAGTCATATTCTAGGGTTAAGAAGTTATTTAATGAGTTCAGTTGTGATCATAGCAACGCAAATGGTGTACTCGTGGACTGAAAAATAAAAATTATATTCTAGGGTTAAGAAGCTGTTTACTGAGTTCAGTTGCGGTCATAGCAGCGTAATTGGTGTGTTCGTGTGTTGAAAAATAAAAGTATATTTTTTATTCAAATAAATACGATGTTGACGAATATCGATTATATGAAAACCATTTAGAAAAAGAGAGTAAATTTTATGTAATTAAAATAAAAACAATTTTAATTTCAATTTAGATTGCTAAGCGCTTTATTCAAAAATATGTTTTAAATTCCGGAAGAAATAGTAAACATTCCAAGGCACAAGGAAAAGTAAGACACCAGTTTTGAATTATTCAATTTACACAGCAGAGCGGAACTGCTGTTTTCGAAATCCGCTGCACTTTATCATCAGTACTCACGAGTATTTCTTTTTGTCAACACTTATTAGTTCGATTAGTTCAATATGATAACAGTTTTTATTTATATACAATTTTATTAGGAAATTATGTACTAGAACTATAACAAGCTGATGGTAGCGTGCTTCGAAAACAGCTGTTCTGCTCTGCGGTGTAGTTGTTTTTTTTTTAGGAATAGGACCGGCGCCCACGGAATGCCCGCTTCGTCTGCAATGCATGAAAAGGAGGGGATATTATTGAGGGGACAGATGAGGAAATATGAGAAGATAGAGAAAATATTTTTTTTTAATTTTTTTTTTAAATACATTTATTAAATCAAAATGTGTAAATTATTTTAACCATAAATAAACAAATAGTAATTAGGCAATTTGAACCTTCATAGTGTCGTGTTTACTACTTCAGCCAACAGCACCCGCAATAACTGAATAATTCGAAACTGATTTTGACTTTTCTTTGTCTCTTGCAATATGTATTTTGTCCTTCTGCATTTCAAACAAATTTTGTAAATTAATTTGTCAGTCTTGATAGTTTGATAAAAATACTTTTATAAAAACAATTTTACTATGTGAATAATCATGGCCAAAAAATCATCTCGCAAATAAACAAATATATAACATTTCAGACATTTAAACATTTCTTTTGTTTAGTTTTCCCCGAAATTCAGAGCACACAAATTGACGCACTTATTTAACACTCGTCATATGATTACAGCGATGTGTGTTTCCAAATTTTGTGATTCTGTGATTCCAGTGTAGGTAAGATGAAAGAAACGCAGCGAATCCAGTTTGTATTTCAAATGAAGGCTATGAGTTTCGTTGCTACTGGCACACGAGTGATACGTACAATTCACCAATGGGTTTCTAAAACACTCATACACAAGTTTTGCACATAAACAGCAATTGTAATGAAAATATCAGGATAAGCGGGTATTTGATTATGACAAAAATGAGATGAGGAAACACAGCAATCACATAAAGAAAACTCATGACCATCTACCAAAAGCAATCCTAATTCATCATTCTGAATGCTGCTGAAACAACACCAAAAGTTGCTATAGAGAATATAATTCTTGAAAAGTCGTTGATGGATTTGATAACAGGATTGCTCTATTATTGAAGAAATATGTACGAGTACAAGAAAACTTTGTATGTTAAGTTCATAAATTTACTTTGCAATTCCCTTGCAAAACACTATATGGTTTTTTTTAATGTTTTTTAAATATCCTTTAAAACACTTACGCTTAAACTTCCTCGAACAGGTTAACGTATTACATGAAAGTGATAATAAACTTTAATAAGCTCTTAGCCCATTTAAATTTAAGCCTCAAATCCCTCTGACTATAACTATAAAAGGACAATTGCAATAGAGTCTGTTCTTTGACTTTTTTTATTGGCTTTTTGCTATAAAAAACCAGACAATAAACCGTTTCATTTGTGGAGTTTTTTTCTTTTACCTGCTACACATAAACTAAACTTAGTGAAGGTAAAGCGAACTATTATATGGACTTCACTCCTACTTTATATGGCTCGTATACAAGCCGTGTTTGCTCCTGCTGCACCAATAAATACAAATTTGCCATGGTTGTTTCGAAACAGTAGCAGTTCACATAAAAGTAAACCATGAACGATTTATTTTGATGTATTATATTTTGTCAAGATTTTGATATGATAAATGATTTTTTTATTTTAATGGAGCTCTTTAAATTTCTTTTGGTTTTTTTTCGTTAAAGACTAACAGTCATTTGTAAATATATTCTTTAAACATTTTTAAGTGGCGTTGGCTGCGTAGCTTATGCGTTACACATCTAAGGGAAATTCTGCTAATATGTAAATAATAAATTTTCATTTTGTTCGCTGCAGATTAAGATAAGTAAGTGTTTTTGAGTTACGTGTGTCATTTAAAGGCAGTTGTCGCGGTTTAATAGCACTTAAGAGCTAAAAATTTTGTTATAATGACTTTAAATTTCAGTATGCCAATTTTAAATATGATTTTATATTGTTTTAAAGGCAAGGGAGTGGTAAAAGATACCCAGCATTTTCAACTGAGTAATAAAAGTTGTATAATAATATATTAGTTAAACATATGGGTATAGTTCTTGTAAATTTATAAAACTAAGGTTATAATATTTGTTTCTAAAGATACAGTTTGGTATTGATGAAAACTGTATTAAAAAGAATTTGTTAACCGAAGTATGGAAATAATTAAATATTTGAAAAAATAAATATTTGGAAAGTGTAACTCTATTTATATCAAGATTTGTTTTTTTTTAACTGAATGAGAATTGCAAGATAGAAATATATTTTCTTATTATAATCTCGTAGGTAATATCATGATATTTGTTCTTTAAATATGATCTCAACCGCAACTACGTTTTCCGTAGTTCTTTAGAAAAAAGTGAAAGGGTATATATAGATTTGTCATTCCGTGTGTAATTTCTACGATATGCACATGGAACCCCATTGAGTATATATATTTTGGATCCTTATGAATAGCGAAGACGATTGAGCGATGTCCGTCTGTCCGTCTGTCTGCACGTGAAATCGGTTTTCCCAAGCCCCCACAAGAGCTGAACGTTCTTCGACCGTTGGATTGGAAATGAGCTTAAATAGAGTGCTATTGAAATTCAGAAAGATCCTAAGTACGGTTCCAGAGCTGGCAAGCTTACACCTATTTCTCGACGCAAAATTTATACCAAAAATCAATTTTTTTAATGTTTGTAAATTAAACCTATTTCTTGCTTTGGGAAGCCTCAATGGTCTATTAAAAATTAAAAAAATAAAAATTTTTTTCCAGGGATGGGAAATTAAAAAAAAATTTTTCGGCCCATTCCGTATTTTGTAGTACATGTAGTGACTAAAATTGTTAAAAATTATAAGTTTTTCTTTTACAAAACCTCTTTATACGTCATGAAGATTTGCATTGGCAAAAAAAATTTTTTTTAATTCAAATTTTACTTCCAGGGGTGGGAAATTGCATTTTTTTATACATGAAAGTAATCAAACAGGCAACTGATGTTTTTATTTTTGTTTTTTCCTAACTAAGCCTGTCTTATAATTTAGGAAGACCAAATTGGTGTCAAAAATTCAAAAATAATAAATAAAATTTCAAATCCAGGGATGGACAAGTGCAATAGTACATGCAAGTGACCAAAATGGTTAAAAAATTGAAATTTTTCTAAAAAAAAATTACTTTATACCTCATGAAGCGTTGCACTAATAAAAAAAAATAAAATAAAATTTCGCTTCCAGGGTTGGGAAAATGAAAGTTTTTTTGGTACATGCAATGTTTTGTAGTGCATGTAAAAACCAAACTGGTTACAAAATTTGAGTTTTTCTTAAACAAAACTACTTTATACCTCATGAAGATATGCATTGATAAAAAATTTAAAAAATTAAAATTTCGCTTTCAGGGTTGGGAAATTGAAATTTTTTTATACATAAAAGTAACCAATAATGCAATTGATTTTTTTTTTGCTATCTAAAATTATTTTATATTTTAGGAAAAACAAAATTGGTATAAAAAATTTAAAAAAAAAATAAAAATTTCGAATCGAGGGATGGACAAGCGCAATATTTTATAGTTCATGAAGGTGACCAAAATGGTTGAAAATTGTAAATTTTTCTTAAATAATATTACTTTATTCCTCATGAAGAGTTGCATTGGTTAAACATAAAACAAAAAAATTAAAATTTCTTTTCCAGGGTTGGGAAGTTTAAAGTTTTTTGGTACATGCAATATATTGTAGTACATGAAAGTGACCAAAATGGTTACAAATATTAAGTTTTTCTTAAATAAAACTATTAATTTAAAAAATTAGCCGGCAAAGTAAACAGGTCGAAAAAGCTACAAAAAAAATTCTCTAAATTTTCATTTTTCTTCATCTGTCCCCTTAATACTATCCCTTCCTTTCTAGTTCCGGCGCAATGCACTGCATATGCAGGGGTCATCCCCTGAGTGCTGGTCCGAGATTAAAAAAAATCAATATACATAGCTTCCAATTCTTTTTTGCAAGGCATAAAAATAATATTAAGAGTTCTCATATTTTTGGCCAACAACTGTTTGAATAATTATGAAATCACATGAATTTTCATTTTAAACTTGCATGTGCTTAAAAGAGTTTATATGTGAGTGAGTAGATATGACTTTCTACGTGCATCAGTTTGTATTTTGTCTATTTAGTTGAAACGAAATAAAAGAATATGCTTATAACAATATAAAGCCACAGTTTATGTAGTAGATATGACAAAAGATAGAATAAAACATGAAACAACAAGTGTTATTTAAATGTTTTAATTTGTATACACTGAAACAAATCAAATATAAAAAATAAAGAAGTAAATATATGAAAAATTTAAATACATTTAGAACTATTGAGATTTATGGCCGATAAGTTGCTTTTAAGACAAGAATTTTTTATTTTAGGGAAAGTCTCAATTTGTGTGTTATTTATTGAATCTGCAGTTCTAATGAAACTAGGAAGTTTTTGCCAATATAAGTATTAGTCCATGATTAAGTAAATCATTTTGGTTTACTGCAATTAATGCGGAAAACAAGAAAGAATTTTAAAATCTCTGAAATTTTTTTCATTCACTAAACAAGTGCACAAAAGTGCGTGCATGTCTTTTAAAATATTTAAAATTTGCATGGCTTACAAACCCAAGGGTCCAAATTTTTAACATTTTATTATGTCCTCCAAAAAGGAATTAGATGGTATATTCACTTTGCCATTCCATTTGTAACGCAGCGAAATATCCATCTGAGACCCCATAAAGTATATATATTCTTGATCAGTGATGAAATCTAAGACGATCTGAGCATGACCGTCCGTCCGTCTGTGGAAATCACGATTCAGTCCAAACGAAAAAAAGCCACATTCTTGAAATTTAGTATAAATATATCTTGAAGGATAGCACAGGTTAAGTTCGGAAATGGGCTAAATCGGGCAAGAGGGAAAAAGTTCTCTTCTTAAGAAGAACTAAAACAACCGTTAAGAAACAACATAATTTCTAAAGACTTTTTTTGTAAATTTGTTAAGCAAATGACATATTTTTATATTAAAGAGTCATAAAATAAAAAAAAATAATTTTTGGACCCCGCCCCCTTTAGTGGGCGTTATTAGATGCAAAAATAGTGTAGACATTCAGCAAATTGTTTTACTTAAGCCTACATTCCTTAAAAATAACATTTTTAAGCTTTAATGACGAAGCTGAGATGTAACCTGGTACTCCTCGGGCCTAACCCCTCCCCTCCTTTCCCTACTAAATAACCCTTTAAAAAAAAAAAATTTATTAAATTGAATTACGATTCATAGGCTAATTGTTCGAAATTTGTTTTTAAGTCTCAGAAAGACATGATAAATATTCCAAGGCACAAAGGAAAGTCAACATCAGTTTTTATTCAACTTACACACCAGAGCAGAACAACTGTTTTCGAAAGCCGCAACACTTTCATCATCAGTGCTCATGTGTATTGTGTTTGTCACCACTTATTAAAAATTAAAAATTATTTTATGCATGTGAAGATAAATATGCCGAGTTAAATATGTTTTGACGTAAGCAGTTACGAAGTGACGTTAAATATGTTATGACGTAACGAAATGGCATTCAGTGAAATTTTTTTTTGTATGAAAATCAATATTTATATACCAAATGATTATGGGAATGTCCTCTATCATCATTTTGGCAATGCATGCCAACTCCTTATTTGGCCACTGGGGGCAAAATCCCTCCAAGATCACACACACTCTCTCTCATGGCCTGTAACTTGACCTTTCATGGCCTGTAAATATTTTCACAAAATTCCCAAAAAAATTTATTAAATTTTCATTAAAAAACTTCACTGTTTGCCATTTCGTTACGTCATAACGTATATAACTTGACAGCTAAATACCTCGTTTCGTAACTGCTTACGTCAAAACATGTTCAATTCGGCATATTTATTTTCACTTACATAATAAATTTTACATATAATTATCCCAAACATTTATTTTTAGAGTTTTATGGCAAAGGGGAAATGTCTCCCCCACGGCCCTTGCCAGTGAGACCCCGACAAAATACAGTTTTAATGCCCTCCAAAAAGAATTGGACCACATAAAGTGTACATATTCTTGATCAGTGATGAAGTCTAAAACGTTCTAGCAATGCCCATACGTTCGTCTGTGGAAGACATGATGTAGTCTGTTTTTGGACCCCGCCCCCTTTAGTGGGCGTTGACGTGCGATATTATATGCAAAAATAGTGTAAATAGTGAGCAATTTGTATTCTTCAATAAGATGCTGAGATGTTCTCTGATCTTGCAGAGGTGAAACGTCTCGCCCAAGGCCCTTTCCAGAATGACTCTGTCAAAATAGAGATTTAAAATTGGGTACAGAGATGTCTTAAAGGAACTCTGTCTCACCCAGTTAAACATTTTAAATTTACTTACTAAATATTTTAAGGGTACTTAAAATTCGACCCGGCCGAATATAACGTTTCCACCTGTTTTTTTATTCACAATTAGTGCTTAGTATCAAAGTTCGTTTCTTTTTTTTTGTGTTACGTTGCTCATGCGCTGCTCAAAGTAAAAATATCCCCTGTTCTAAGCCTAATTTGGCCTCTAGTAAATTTGCTAGCAACTCAAGTTTCCTCATATTTGATGCCACATATTGTTTTGCAGTCAATTATTTGCTATAATTCAACAGAAATAATAAATTTATTTGCTTTAATCAGTTACACATTTAGGAAGAGTGTAAATATAACTTTCCACTTGTATGAATTTAATTTATTAATTATTAATTACGATTCCTGCCTATTACCCTGAAGGCTTAAGGAAATTTGTGGCTTTTGTTATATTTTTCAATACAATTGTTTCTCACAATTTCTTTTCCATTTAGAGAGAAATTGTAATTTATTAATAATGATTGTTTATGAATTCCTGCTTCTGTGCACTCTAATAAATTTTTTGTTTCGCCTCTGATGGCTACACTAGTGTTGACCAAAAACTTGAAGTATTTAAGCCACCAGTCAATTCTTTTATTAACTCGTGCTGAATAGAGAAATTGATTTTTTTTATGTTTTTGTTAACTGCTAGGAACATGTTTTGTATTTAATTGACTAACATCCTAATATTATCAGCAGTAGTTTTCTTTGAGTCATTAATATCCAATTTTTTTAAAACTTTTATAATCAGCTGTGTCGAATCTTATATGCCCTTCACCGACGTATGTCTAGAGCATAAGCATACACTAATTCCTACTCTGGAATCATCGTTTTGATCTTTCTGATATTCAATACAAATTTATTGGCTTCTAAAATATTAAATATAGTATGTGAACACCACAGAAACACCTTTTATTAGTTTTATATGTTTAATGGTAAGCTATGGCTTGAGCTACCAATAATAAATTGAACAAAAAAAGTTTGACTTAAGTATGATGGAACAAAAAATTCAGTAAAATGGGACATGAAGAAAAATAATCAAACAGTAACACGGGTATTATAACAATAACATGTGAACATGAGTTTGATACAGTTCTCGTATTCTTTTTCACAATAAAATTTGTGTAAATAGGAACTGTTATCACATTCAACTAAGCCACTTAATAAGTGTTGAGCACTGATGATGAAGGTGTTGCGGCTTTTGAAAACAGCTGTTCTGCTCTGCTGTGTAAGTTGAATAAAAGTGATGTTGACTATCATGTCTTTCTGAGATTTAAATTAAAAATTTCGAACAATTAGCATATAGAATCTTAGTTCAATTTATATGTTTACTTTAATTTTCCAAGCGAAATGATAATAATAATATTAAAAAGAAAAATACATTTTCCAGCTCTGGAGCTGTATTGTTGGATTTTTTGATTTCTAATACCAATCGCCCTTATTATAAATGACGACGTCGACGTCACATTAACTCAACAGTAAAAAATTCTCAGTTGTATACCACTTGCCTATAACAATTAATTATTGTTGATAATCTTTTAGTATTCTCTAGGGCATATAATATTGATAAAAGACGTTAATAGTAGTCAGTTGCTGTCGATAAAGAGTAGAAAAGTGACAAATTTTTTGCTGTCGTCTTGAAGTGACTTCTTCAATGTCGTCATTCAAAATAGGGGCTAATGAATTTCTTTAAAAAAATCTAATATGTATGTTTAATGTATAACGAAAAAGAAAAAAATTCTTCTAGTGGGAGACTTTTTTTTACCAAAAAAAAAATGTTTTAATTGTCCAACCCTGCAATCGTCGTTTTGATTTTGTATAATTTTTAATACTTATTTAATTCTTCTTGAAGTATAAAATAGGTTCAACTAACAAGACAGCAAAAATTAGTTGCTGATGATGAAAGTGTAGCGGCTTTCGAAAACAGCTGTTCTGCTCTGCTGTGCAAAAAAATAAACTGATGCTGACTTTCCGTGGTGCCTTGGAATTTTTATCGTCTTTTTGAATTTAAAACAAATTTTCAAACAATGAGCTTATTAATCTTAATTGAATTTAATAAAAAAAAGTTGATACTTTTATAAGTACAAAAAATAAATAAGTTTTAATTTTCCAGCTCTGGAATCGTATTTTCAATTTTGCTGATTTTCTCAAGCCATCTAATTCCAATATTCCAATCCACGATCAAAATCTCAGGTGGTTGTATAAAACCCATTTCCCTTACAGGCAGACGGATATCGCTTATTCGACTTCTCTATTCATAAGCATCCAGCATATAAACACGTTAAGATGTGGCATATTAATATCGTGGAAGTTTTGGTGAAGGGTATAAAAATATTTTAGACTTCATCTGCCTATACAAAAATAATTATAATTTGTGTGTGTGTGAAAGTTGTAAAAGTTTTCGAAACATGCAACATTCTGTTGAGAAAATTTCGTGACTGTTAATATTTTGCTTAATAAACAAAAAACATTTCTGTAAATGTAATACTCTTAACGAATGGAAGTCAATTAATATTGAATTGAATGAGCGCTATGCCAACGGTTTTCATTATTTTATTTTAATTTTCCTTTCAGTTCTTCAAAAAACGATTTATTTTCGAATAAAATGAAAAGTGGCTTTAATATGTATGACTGTAATAGTATAGGAAAAAGTAATGGAAGTATACAGCATCTTTTTTTTTGCGCTGCAGTGTATTGCACCGGAAGTAGAAAGGTGCGCACTTTGGGCATAATTTTGTAAGTAAATCTCTTTGCGTTAGTGAATTTTACAGAAAAAGTTAAAAAATAAAATTATTTTTATACAATTTACAGTCGACTCCGCTTTTTTGGAAATAACCAAACCCCATTTTTTCAGTTATCCGATATTTTCTCTAAAGCGTAGTTCGGATTATTGAAATTTGTTACAGTTAAGCGTAGTGCTTAAAATCAGTAAAAGAATATTTTTCATTCCTCGAAAATGTCTAGCCACTTGCATTAACAATATAATAGAAAAATACAATAAAAAACGTAAGAGCGAAAAGGACAAATACATACATTTTGGCATTTAATTTTTTAAAGGACAAAACATGCACAATTGTTTCAGCCTTAAGTTATGCAATCGATTTCTAATAAATAAATTTGTCAGTGTTTATTTTTTCACTAAACCGAAGTAAGTTTCATACAAAACTTAGTTGTGAGCTTGTTTTTGGTTTTCAGTAGATAATACGATATTTTCAGTAAAGCGATGTTTCGCTAAAGCGAAGTGAATAAGACTAGCTGCGTTTAAAACAGTGGTGTTCAGCCCATACAACAATTGTTTAAAAAATTTACACACATTTGTTATGCTCTTATAAAAATGTTCATTCAGTCGTCGTTGAGCAAGCGATGAGAACACATGCGGATGGTTGTTGTCATTTTATTTCAGAAATTTATTAAGCATTGTTGTTGCTTCTTGTTGGACGAAGCATAGCAAACACAAGCGATTCAATTACAATTGGACACAAAAATTAAACTCGAAATTGAATAAAAGCACACACGTTCACGGAATGAAATGTGAAAAGTATTTTATGATAAATGATGCTTTTCATAACATTCACGTTTTAATCTTACATAAAAAACTGGTTTAAATAGATTTATTTTTGTTTTGTTCTCAATATAACTGTTCTATTTTTTGATATTGATAACTGCTATTTACGGTCCCCGATATTTTTTTCTTAAAATTAAAATTACATTCACTTAATAAGTTGTTTATATATGGCAAAAACTCTGTCTATTTTTCTTATTTTAAGCGTTTGACATTATGTTTGCTGGGCAAAATCTCTTACCAATACATCTTCACGTTTATTTTTGAACACCACTGGTTTAAAATCAGTGCGGGGACTTGTATCGCTTTCAGTAATCCGAGTTTTTTAAAAAAATCGTGTTGTGCTAGACATGCTTTGTTTTGCCTTCAAAATACTTAAAATTTTATATGAAAAACAAAAGGAAATATGGTTAAAAAAAAGATAATTATTTTTTTTAAAGTTTAATTAAGATTAATAGGCTAATTGTTTCAAAATCTGTTTCAAATTCAGAAAGTCATGATAGATATTCCAAGGCGCCGAAGAAAGTCAACATCAGTTTTTAATTACTCAACTTACACAGCAGAAAAGAGCAGCTGTTTTTAAAGGCCGCCACACTTTAATAAACAGTACTCATAAGTATTTTTGATAACCACCCAATTATTAGGTGGCTTTACTGAATATGATAAAAGTTTTTATTTATACAAGGTGTGCCAAAAGAAGTCATCTGATTTGTTTGGCTCTCATTTTTGTTCTAAATTAAAAACTTCGATTCTGTTTTTTTGGTTATGTTTATTTGAACCTTTAGAGTTTTATTGGTCAAGTCGAGAAGATGATATCGGCCAAATGAGCGCCGTCACTATTGATTGCTATATGGGTTCGATTTATGGCATTTTACATCACTTCGGCGAGATTTTCGGGCGACAGATTCTCGCACTCGTGCCGAATGTTGTCCTTGAGAGCTTCCAGGGTCTCGGGCTTCTTCACTTAAATACGGGACTTCAACAAACCCCACAAAAAAGTCTGGAACGGTTAAATCGGACGATCTTGCGGGCCAGTGAAAATCGCCAAAACGAGAGATGACGCGACCCGGGAACGTTGCCTTCAGAATATCAGTTGTGGCTCGCGCAGTGTGTGTCCTTGCTCCGTCCTGTTGCAACCACATGTCCTCCAGTCCTAATTCGTTTAATTGTGGTGGAAAAAATTCGGTTAACATGGCCCCATAGCGCGCACCGTCCACAGTTGTCGTTTGAACAGCGGCGCCTTTGAAAAAAAAATGGCCCCATGACTCCTCCAGCGTGAACAGCACATCATGCCGTCACCTTGACCGGGTGTAATGGTTCCTCGTGCATCAGTCGTGGGTTTTTGGAGCCCCAGAAAGGATAGTTTTGCTTGTTCACATATCCGCTGAGGTGGAAATGAGCCTCATCGCTCGTCCACTTCGTCCTTGACACGATTATTCTGCGTTCTTGGGGAGTGTGCCGCTGCTCCATGGCTTGTTCACTTGTATTCTACATCAGTCTAGTTCACAAATCTCAAAATAGATTTGACGTTGGCCGCCATTTGCAAAAATAAGAGCATCTTCCAATATCTAGGGTGATTTCTTTCGGCCCACCTTGTATAAAATTTTATTAGGAAATTGCATACGAGAAGTGTATCAAACTGATGGTAGCACAATTTTATTTAATACCCCTGTTGCCATTTGGTCAATTGCTTTATGTTCCATTTTCTAAATTTTTTATTCCGTTGTACCTAAGCTTAAACTTCTTTTCTTTTCAAGTTTTTTTTTTGTTGTACTTCTAAATATGACTAATGCCAAATTATTTACAAGATTAGGGCATTAACATTTTACAACTAAATTTTGGCTGGGATAAACTTACAAATTGAACATCGCTGGAGGGAAAAGAATCTGTTACAGGATACATCACGTGACTGGCTAGCAACCGGTGCCAGTTCGGGAACTTTATATGAGAGATTTCTGTAACTTTTACATGACATTGTGACTGCAAGTGGTCAGTTCACATAATTGAGACACTCAGTGCCAAGTTGTAGACCTAACATTTACGTACTAGTTCCATTGTGGTGTGCTTAGTACCAGTGAAAGTACCACTTGTGGTTTTCTATAAGACAAGTTATAGAAATATTTTAGAATAAACTGCTTAAGCCTAGTCCTTAATGATTATATTACAGAATAGTTCCTTAAAGCCGGGTATAAGGCATTATTATTTCAATCAGTCTATCAGGTACTTATTTAGTGTGGCCTATGATCATAAATTAAAAAAAAATTTTTAACACAAATTCCTAACATATTTTTCTGCCGCAAGTCTGACAGAAATTAAATATGTGATGTAGTGAGTGAGAGTGAGGAATCAGCTTTAGTCTAGTTTTATCATATAGATTCTATTCAAAAATCGCGACTCAGGAAATTTTTGGTATCCTACTCCTTTTCATGGGTCATAGGGGGCAGTGGCATTCAGGTCCACTGGTACAACTTTCGCTTAGGGATATTATTTGTGCTTACATTCTTTTCGCTCAGTGTTTATTTTTTATTTATTACACAAGCATAAATGGAAACAAATTGCATAAATGACTAGTAAATAGGATTTTCCATTACGGAAATATCCTTTATTTTTTACATAAGTAATTAATTTTAATTAATAAATTTATAAGCATTGTTTAATATTTTCCTGCAATTATTTAAAGAGAGATTCATTTATATATTTTTTTATCACCGATGGGAACTATAAAAAAATTTGTATGGGAAAATTTTGCCAGAAATCACTGAAAATAATCTGCTGGTTTTCAAACACCTTAAGGGTGCCGCTATGGCTGATTAGTAACGATGCTAGCCTATTAGTACAGAGGTCGTTGGTTCGATTCCCGCCAAGGATATTTTCTAAATTTTTAAAAATTATATCAGATCAAGGTGTAGCTTATATTTAAGAATAAATGGATTACAATAAAAATATTTAAATGGATATAAATTTGGGTGTTTGTGATGTTTTCACAAAGGGATCTACTAGGACCCAAGTCTGCTGGATTGGTTATTAAAAAAACTGGCAGCCTGTTAAAAAAAAACAATTGAACTCTAACAAAATTTTCATTAAAAGTTTTTAACAAGTCAAAATGTTTCTCACTAATAAGACTGAATTTTTATTTAATATATTTTATTTCTGTATTTTAAATCTAGCGACAAAATCCTTTTATATATCGAAGAAAACCAAGATTAAAATTGTTTAATTTTGCCCTCAAGTATTTAACAAATTGTTTAATTTGTTGGTAACTTTCTCAGTTGTGTGTCGTAAGCATGATTTTACTAAGTCTGCAATATTTAAATTTACTAAAAGCATGTTTTTTGTTGGTTTTCTTTTTATATTCAGTTTCCCATATTAAAAAAAAAATACTTATTTACTGATGCCTGTAGTAGATATCTAACATTTATATATACATATATGAAGCCCCCACACACACACACACACATTTACGCATATAATAATTTACTATTGAAGCCCACTTAAATCCCAGACAATCTAATACCAACATGTACAGTAAATTTTAAATGGCCATAAAAATGAACGTGTTTTGAATGTTTAATGCGTTTTGTGGCACAACAATGACTACATAGATTAAAAAATAAAACCAAAACAGAAAAAGAAAAATTAATTTTGATACAAAAACTTTTTCCAAACGTCTGAATAATAGTTTAAAATATTAGTTCTTGAACTAGGAAAATATAAAGGAAAATATAAAAAAAAATGTCAGGATCCATTGAGTGGTCTAAACACTAAGTAAATAAAAAAATTTTATTTGTTCTGGCAAACAAATAAAATAAAGGGTTTTTTTATGAAGTTTTTTTTTTATACGAATCACTCTGCTATCTGACAGCTGTTTTGACAGTTTAAAGTGACGTCTCTACTCAGTATTGTTTGGCAAATCATCATGAACAGGTTAACTCCAGAACAACGCTTCCAAATCGTGGAAATTTATTTTCAAAATCAGTGTTCAATTAAAAATGTTTATTCGCTTTTTTACCGCAAAATTCTCTTCAGTGATGAGGCGCATTTTTGGTTGAATGGATGTGTCAACAAGCAAAATTGCCGAATTTGGAGCAAAAATAATCCACACGCCGTTCAAGAATTACCAATGCAGCCCGATAAATGTACTGCTTGATGCGGTCTATGGGCTGGTGGAATCATCGGTCCTTATTTCTTTAAAAATGAGAAAGGACGACGCGTTACCGTGAATGGAAATCGATACAGAATCATGATCAATGAATTTTTGGTGCCAAAACTTCAAGATATGGATGTAAACGAAATGTGGTTTCAACAGGATGGTGCCACTTGTGATACTGCGGGCGAAACAATGGACTTATTGAACGACAACATTATTTCGAGAAATGGACCGATGAATTAGCCTCCGCGTTCGTGTGATTTGACGCCACTCGATTATTTTTTGTGGGGATACCTGAAATCATTGGTTTACGTGGATAAACCAGCAACGATTGACGCTTTGGAAACCAGTATTCAACGTGCCATTGCTGAAATACGCCCTCAAGTGCTTGAAAAGGTGGTCGAAAATTGGAGCTCCAGAATGACCTTTGTGCAAAATAGTCGTGGTGGCCATATGCCCGAAATTATATATAAATGTTAAATGGCAAGAAATTATCTACCAAATAAAAAATTTTGTTTGGCCATTTCATAATTTGGCATGTGTTTTATTTAAGTTTCAAATCAGCAAGCTCTTATAAAAACACCCTTTACAATAATGCAGCTGCTGTAAGAATGAGTATGTAAATAGAAAAAAAAGAACTCAAGAGGAAATCTATTTCAAAATAATTTCATTTGGGGTTATTAAACGTTGCGTCAGCTGACCACTTTGCGCATGCGTTCACATACAATCTAGACTTTTTTTTTTGATATTAACCTGTCAATGCCAAGATTTACAAAATCTGATCCTGCGCTTCGAGCCTATTACTGCTACTAGATAAAACCTGTCTCACTCTAATCAAGTCGGTTGTTTAAAAACTTTTGTCTCGAGCACTTGGACAACTGTCTGTTCCCAGGGTTGTTGTCGACAACTTCTGCAGAACTCAATGTGGGTAAAAGACCTGTGCTATTTGCACGTCTTCCGTTTGGCCATTGTACTGTTCCAACTGCGACAAGCCTTAAGATTTCTTTCCTATATCAATTTATTAATTTTATTTTTGGCCAAACATTGTAGCAAGAGCATATTTGCAAATATTTTCCAAGGCACAAAGGAAAGTCAATATCAGTTTTTAATTATACAACTTACACAGCAGTGCAGAACAGCTGTTTTCGAAAGCCGCCACGCATTCATTATCAGTGCTCGTGTGTATTAGGTTCGTCACCACTTATTAGGTGGCTTAGTTGAATATGATAACAGTTCTTATTTAAACAAACTTCCACTCAACTGATTGGGAAGTTTAAGCAAATATCAAAGTTAAAACAAAAACTAAATAATAATCCGGAACTTTTTTTTCTTAGTTTATTTTACTTTACATCAACATAATTGCCAGCGACTGGCACTATCATGTATTGAAGAGCAGAGGAATTGCACTCTCCTTCGTCGGCCCTATAGCAAAAAATTACCAGTCGAAGTAAAAAGGTTCAAGGAGCTACAAAAATTCTAATTTCTTCTCATCTGTCGCCTCAATACTATCTCCACCTTTCTAATTCCATCGTAATGTACTGCTTATGTAGCGGTCATCCTCTGGGTGCTGGTCTGTGGTAAACAAATTTGTTTTGTCGTGCAGATTTTCTGAAATAATATCAAAAATATTCTTCAGATAAGTATTTTCTATTTTCAAAATTCTTTATATAGGTCTTCAATTTACTGAGGCACGTGCCCGGCGAAAAATTTGTAGTATAAAGTACTAAACACATTCACGACAGCAGGCTGCCTACCGCCTACAACCTGTCAGAAATAGAATGCATTTGTTTATATTAGACTTGGGTCCAACTAGCTCATTCGCTCAGTTTTGACAAGAACCTCTGATCAAACCCATTTAAATTACATAAGTTTGATCAAAGGTTCTTGTCAAAACTGAGCGAATGAGCTAGTTGGACGCAAGTCTAGTTTACATGGGAATGATTATTTTAACGGCTACACGGCAGGTTGTTGTCTGTGCTACGTTTGGGGTTGTAGTCAAATTAAACTAGTTTCTATTTTCATTGGCGACAATAAACAGATTAGTGCTGCCAACACAGTGAAACATCTTAAATATATAAGCGTTTAAAAATACTTTCAAACTGGTTAAGAATATGAAAATTGTTAAAAATAAAAAATTTAATAGCCCTTTCAAGAATAAAAATTATTTTTTAATATTTATTTATATATATATATATATATTTTTTTTTGCTTTCTCTCTCGGCTTTTATTTATATCTTTATTTATTTATTTTTTGTAATAACTCTTAGAATATAGGCCCGATATAAACGATATGGGTATCATTTCAAAGTACTCCAAAATGTCTTTTTATTGTTAGATATATTTTTCAAATTTATTCACATATTGGAAGTATTATTAAATTATGAAATTTTGTATCTGACTTTTCAAGTGAAAATTCCATTATTTTAAATATTCTAATTTTGTATATACCCCTATTTGATAGCCGTTATCGATAAAAGACGTGAGTTAGATCACAAATGAATTAACTCATAAACTCATTTTCATAGTGCCATAACAAAAAAAAAATATTTATCACAAATGCAAAAAACAATAAAGAGCTGTAAACAAATAAAGTGTTTTTATTATAAATTTTGTTTCGGTCTATAAAACTGATTTAGAATAAGCGCTTTTTTATCTATGAAAGTGGCACCACTAAAATGAGATGTTGACAATGTAGCTGCCGTCTCAAAAATAATTAAGTAGCTGACCACGAGGCGACGATTGTAGCCAACGGCTTTTGTAGTCGGTGCTCGTGTAGCCTGCTGTCGTTATTGTGTTTAATGCTTAATGCTGTAGTGTTTGCGCAATCAGTTTAAAATGATATTCAACAAAAAACGTCAAATTGTCAAAGTACTGCCACTTGTTTGACAAACATGTCTGTCTATATAAAATATTGTGCTCATTTCTCTGACGTGTTTACGAGTATCTTTCTGCAGTTCTAGTATTTCCATGCAACACCTTAAATTATTCTTTTCCTTATACATTTTTTAATTTGTTTTGCTAAAAATACAATTTCTAACTGATACTCATGCATTTGTAACCATAAGTCCATGCTCAATAATCTTCATGGTTGTTGTACTTTTTATGCTGTAAGTGCTATTCTTGTTGTTGTTGTTGTTGTTACTGTTGCTGCTGTTTCTGCCATTGTTGTGCTTAACTTTATTGTATTATTAATGCAATGCCAACTATGACGTCATTGTGTCAATCTGCACAATTAAAAGTAATTGCCATCGACAACAACGTAAACAAACAAAAAGGTAAAGTGAAGGAATAAAAAGCCACAAAACCGAAAAATATGGATACCAGAAGTAAAAGAAATAGAATTGACGTGCATCCTGACGGAGAAACGAGAGCCTTTTTGAAAAAAAAAAATAAATTTTTGCAGAATTCCCTGCTGCAAAACTCTTTTGAATCTTATTTTCTGCACAATTTCTCTTAAATTTCTTTGAAATTAGAACAGCGCCTGCGTTGAAATCTTTCTAAATAATTTATGATACCGGCGACATTGAAGGTAATAACAAGCATATTAACGCCAGCTAAAGCAACAAAAACAGCTAACCTTTAATAAATAAAAAACAACAACAACAAAAACAATACAAATTGAACAGCAACAAACATTTATGGGCACTATTCTGTTGCTGCAACGAACGAACGAACGAACCCAAAACAACAAACCATATCGATAGTTCAGATAAAATATCTTGTCAGCTTTTTCTACGCACACACATGCACACACAAATACACACAAGCACACAGCCACCGCATACCCAACGAAAATGTCTTTTATGCAAGTATTATTTTAACTCATTTTAGTGCACAACTGAGATTAAATTAAATGGATTTTATGGATTTTAGTGTGGCTATCAAAATCAGCCATAAAGTTGACAAACAAATTCATCATTTAAATAAAACCATGAAACGATTGCAATTTATTTCATAAATATTCATTTATTCCATATAAAAATCTGATTTGTATAGAAGCCGGGAGAATTAACATCAAACAAAAATAACAGAACCAACTTTTGTGTGTTGAAAACTGAATTTAGCAGAGTTTTGTCGTAAATGTCTATAATTTTATATGTAAAAACAAAATAAAGTTTTTATCATGTGCGTGTTTGTTTGTTAGCTTAAAGCGAACACAAACAACTCAACACAACATTTTCTATGAATGTTTTAAACGACTGTAAAATATCCTATAGAAAATATGTAGCAATTGTCTTCCAGACTTTTCTTAAAGTTCCAACGCCCCGCAGCTACAGCGTCATATGGTATGAGTAAATCACAAAACGTTATCAAATGAGAAATCTTTACAGACAATAAAGTTTTTAATAAAAGGCAATTTAAAGAAAGTACAAAGTGACTTTAAATGCTAAAGATCTAAAAACATTCGATATTAGCACCGCTGCCCCAAGATCTCTAGTGTAGATTTTTTAAATAAATACCAGTTCAAAAGGATTTTCTTTGTTCAACTGGCTGAGGTAAGTAAATTTCAATTAAGAAGAAAATAAAATTATTCTTTATTGCCACAGACATTTCTGGGAAAGCATTTGCGGGCCCCATTCAAAAATGTTTAAAAATAGTTTCGAAAATTCACAAACACATGCCGGTGTGTAAGATATTCCTACTGAAAAATCATAAAAAATGAAAAGAAGCAATCGATAATAAGAAGTGTCTGAACCCGTCACCCCGTACAGCACTTTCTTTTTGATTTAGCACTTTTTTTATAACAAAGTGTTTTGCTTGCCTGCTGAAAACACTGACAGTCTCCGGCGGGAATCGAACCCACGACCATTCGACCGAGAGGGTAGCATTGCTACTAACGTATTCAATCGGTTAACCATTAATTGGTTTAACCATCAGCGCAGAAGCTTCCGCTTTTTATAATGGCTTGCATTTTTTATGCTGACTTGCACTTTTTGTGATGACTTGCACTTTTTATGATGACTTGCATTTTTTATAATGACTTGCACTTTTTATGATGACTTGCACTTTTTATGATGACTTGCACTTTTTATGATGACTTGCACTTTTTATGATAACTTGCACTTTTTATGATGACTTGCATTTTTCATAATAATTTGCACTTTTTATGATGACTTTTTATAATGTCCTGCATATTTTCTGATGACTTGCACTTTTTATAATGACTTGTATTTTTTACAATGACTTTCACTTTTTATGATGTCTTGCACTTTTTATGATGACTTGCATTTTTCATAATAACTTGCACTTTTTATAATGACTTGTATTTTTTACAATGACTTGCACTTTTTATGATGACTTTCACTTTTTATGATGACTTGCACTTTTTATAATGGCTTGCATTTTTTATCATAACTTGCACTTTTTATGGTGACTTGCATTTTTTATAATGACTGACACTTTTTATGATGACTTGCACTTTTTATGATGATTTGCATTTTTTATGATGACTTCCACCTTTTATGATGACTTGCATTTTTTGTGATGACTTGCATTTTTCATAATAACTTGCAATTTTTATGATGACTTTTTATAATGTCCTGCATGTTTTCTGATTACTTGCACTTTTTATAATGACTTTTTTACAATGACTTGCACTTTTTATGATGACTTGCATTTTTCATAATAACTTGCACTTTTTATGATGACTTGCACTTTTTATGATGACTCGCATTTTTCATAATAACTTGCACTTTTTATGATGACTTGCACCTTTTATGACGATTTGCATATTTTATGATGACTTCCACCTTTTATGATGACTTGCACTTTTTATGATGACTTGCATTTTTTATAATGACTGACACTTTTATGATGATTTTAATTTTTTATGATGACTTCCACCTTTTATGATGACTTGCACTTTTTATGATGATTTGCACTTTTTATGATGACTTGCAATTTTTATGATGCCTTGCACTTTTTATGATGACTTGCCCTTTTTATGATGACTTGTATTTTTTATAATAAATTGCAATTTTTATGATGGCTTTTTATAATGTCCTGCATGTTTTCTGACGATTTGCACTTTTTATGATGACTTGCATTTTTCATAATAACTTGCATTTTTTATGATGACCTGCATTTTTTATGATGACTTGCATTTTTTATGATGACTTGGATTTTTAATGATGACTTGCATTTTTTATGATGACTTGCACTATTATAATGACTTGCATTTTTCATAATGACTTGCCCTTTTTATGACAACTTGCACTTTTTATGATGACTTGCATTTTTTATGATGACTTGCTCTATTATAATGACTTGCATTTTTCATAATGACTTGCACTTTTTATGACAACTTGCAGTTTTTATGATGACTTTAATTTTTCATAATGACTGGCACTTTTTTTGATGATTTGCATTTGATATGCTGACTTGCACTTGTCATAATAACTTGCACTTTTTATGATGACTTGCATTTTTCATAATAACTTACACTTTTTATAATGACTTGTATTTTTTACAATGGCTTGCACTTTTCATAATGACTTGCACTTTTCATAATGACTAGCACTCTTCATAATGACTTGAACTTTTTATAATGACTTGCATTTTTTATGGTGACTTGCACTTTTTATAATGGTTTGTATTTTTTATAATGACTTGAATTTTTTATGATGACATGCGCTTTTCATAACGACTAGCATTTTTGTCTGTTTTTTTATTAATATTATGAATTTGAAAGTAACTCTGTTTGTCTCGTACCTTTTTTTAATTAAAACGCTGAACCGATTTAAATAAAATTAGGCATAGATATTTTGCGATCCTAGGGTGGTTTTTGTTTTCCAAATGATCCTAGTAAGCGGTCAATATTGAGTGATAATTTGCATGGACATATGAAATTATGAAACTGATAACTAAGAACGTTTTAAACCGTGATGCAGTAAAATACAACACACCATTGGCATAACACACAAAATAGCAAAGTAGTTTTTGACCTTTTTGCTCCAAAGCCGATGAAGGAGGGCGCTGTTACTCTGTTCTGTAGTATATGATAGTGTCAATTATTGCCAGTATTTGATCAGTGACGAGTGCTATGCCTTCGTCACCGAAACAGGCCGACAACAATTAACACAATTGTTCCCTAATACAAATCAGAAAAATTCGCACCATATTCATGACTGAGCACGGAGTCGAACTCGGTATTCTGGGCTTCTTAGTCTCGTATTAACTATTGCAGCCAACAGAATTGGGTGTTATATATATGAAATTTTGTTCTTTCCGAGTCTAAATATGGGCATTTCCAGAAAAAGGTCAACCACGACAGCAATATTAAAAACCGCGAAAAAAATTTTTTTTTTCAAATTTAATTAGAGAACTGTCTAAATTTTTATAATTTATTAACTTAAAAATATATTTCCATATTTATTTTGAGTAAATTTGTTTGCAAGATGTATGTTTTCTTACACTTTGCGTCTCTTTTTGTAATTTTTTCCTTTTGTTATTACTGACTCTTAAGTATCATAACGATTGCACTCTTTTTATACACTTATTGTATCAACAACAAATAGTTTAAAAAAAAGTTGCAGAGATCTAGTAAAGCACGAATAACGGTTAAATTTCTTTAAAAATGAAAATTCCGGAATTATCTTGATATTTTATTATATTTAGTTTCTTTTACTTGAAATATGTATATTTTTTATTTATTTCAAATATGTAATAAAAAGAAAACACTAAAAAATAATTTTTGGAAATTATGTCCCGTTTGCAATGTCCCGTTTGCAATAGTTATAAATTTTTTTTTTTTAATAATAAAAGCTATTGGAAAGGAATAACTTTATGAAGCAAGCTTTATTATTCTATTATATTTAAAAAAAATTTGCTCCTAAAAAATACGACTAAATTCGCTAATTTTTCAATTATTCCACATGCTGCCAAAAATGACTTCCATTTCTTGTCCCGTTTGCAATGCTATGTTTTTTTAAATTATTTTGAGAATGTAAGAGTTATACAATTTGCATTTTGCACTCAAAAATAGTGCTACTGAAATGCAATTAAACCGTTATAAAGAGTTTAAAAAATTGTTATGTTTTCATATTTTTTTTTTAACTTGAATGCGTACGAATGTCCCATTCGCAATCTTGGAAATGCCCATATGTGATTTTCGAGTGTTTTTTATTATGCGTTATTTTTCAATTATGACTTGCGAATATACGCCTTTTACAAAGTTTTTCCATCTGGCCAATTTTGCTGCTAATACTTTTTCGTCATCTGGTTCGATGCTGTTTTGCCATGGTTTCTTAACCGGTTGTTGATCCAGATAAGCAGGTGATCGGCGTGCTGTAACAATTTATAAGATTGTGCGTTGATAATCTAATTTTTCTGACATCCTCGTACTATTTCCCAAGGGGTGAAGGTGTTGCCCGTCTTTCCTATTCGAATTTTATTTTTGTTTTAAAAATAATGCATTGCAATTTTTGAATTTTTTTTGTAAATACTTACTTTCTCGTTAGAAAACGCTATATTTAAGTCGTGAAAAAAATTCAACAATGTAAATTCCGCCTCTATGTTTCATTTTCTTTCGTCAGAGTACCTGTTGACTTGGAAAACATTTTCATTAGCAATTCTTAATGACTTTTCCGTTTACCAAACTCATTCTTTTGCTTTAATATGATTTAGTAATGAGATACAAATACAAAACTCAAGCAACCTCTCAATACAAATACCATACAAATATACAACACAACAACAATAACATAAACAAATTTCAGCTCTTGTTGAACACACTTGAAGTAAAACACAGGAAAAAAAAGTAAAATGATGTAACAAAGAGTTTTTAATAATTAAAGGATTCCAGGGTTGAGTTTATTGCCGCTTATAATTAAATCGGTGTGTTGCTAAACAAATCCAATAGAATATATACTAACACATACACACATACAACCCTCTGTTTGCCTATACTATTTATTAGCATACTTTTAAGGGCTTTGTTAGCCTTCTAATTAACTGTTTATGTATGTGCATTAAAAAACAAACACCTGAAAGTATGCTAATTATTTTGGTTTTGTTATCCCAGGCAGCCCATAAAAAGACAATTTTATACACAACAAAAATTATTTCATCAGACAAATTAAATTCAACTGCTAAAACGGAAATGTTGCGACGAACAATTTATTACGCACCAGAAATGGTTTTAGTAAATTTAATAAATATTAAATATTAAATATTTTTATATACATATTTTTTGATTATATTTAAAATCTTTGAGTTTATTTATTTACTTATATTCACCATAAGTTTTTTTTTTTTGGGCCTCTTCTCTTCTATGGCTTTTCATTTACTGAGTTGAAGGACACACCTTAGCATTGTTGTTGTGTTTGTTGCAGTTGTTATTACCATTTGCACTAGTTTAGTGTTCGGTTCAGTTCAGTTCATTTCATTTCAGTTGCTGTTCAGTAGTTGAAGTATTTTATATATAATTTTTTTTCTCTCCCGATTTTTGTTTTTATGAAACACAAAACAAACAAAAAAATGCTGAACGGCTTGTATGCATTTTTTTCTATTTGTGTTGATGTGATGTTTGTTTAAGTATCGTTGCATGCATTCTGCTAGCAGTATGTGTCTGTGTGTGTGTTTGTGTATCTCTTCTACACTTTTATTTTAATTTAGATCTTTCCTTGCTGCATGTTGTTATGTTATTTCGTTTGTAGTCTGTGTGTGCGAAGTGTGTTTTTTATATGCCATTTACTGTTTATTTAATTGGTTTTAATAAATGGTTTAATTAAGGAATTCAAATCATGTGTTGTTGATTTTGAGCAAAAATAGCTCTTGTGGTGTTGTTTAGTATGATAATTCAAATATGGAAAAAATGGGTGGGGACAACAATGAAAGTGACTGTATGCGTATGATTGATTTAAATTTAATAAGTATACGTCACCGATAAATCGAAATATGTAATATATGCTGTACACCGCACAGTGGTGTTTTCGATGGCCAAAATGGTTACAATAAATAAAACTATTTCATGCTTCATTATTAAGAGTTGCATTGGTAAAAAACAAAAAAAAATAAATAATAAAATTTCGTTTCCAGGGTTGGGAAATTGAAATATTTTTTATGCCTAAAAGTAAACAAATAGGCAATTGACGTTGTTGTTTTTGCTAATTAAAACTATTTTATAATTCAGGAAGAACAAAATTGTTAATAAAATCTTTAAAAATCAAAATTTCGATTCCAGGGTTGGATAAATGAAATATTTCATGGTACATGATAGTGCCCAAAAAGTTTAAAAATTTAAATTTTTTTGTCAAGTGAAACTTTGTTACACCTCACTATGAATTGCATAGGTAAAAAAATAGAAATTTGTTTCCAGAGTTGGAAAATCGAAATTTTTTGGTACATAAAAGTACCCACATAAATTTCATATTTTGTTTTTTTACTGAATTAAACCTGTTTTATACTTCAGGAAGAGTTAAATTGGTATTAAAAATTTTTAAATTAAAAATTTGGTTTCAGGGTTGGGAAAACGAAATTTTTTGGTACATAAAAGTAACCATACCATATAAGTTCCTAATTTTGATTTTTTTCTGTGAATTAAACTTATTTTATATTTCCCCAAGAATTAAATTGGCATTAAAAATTTAAAAAATTTAAAATTTGGTTCCAGAGTTGGAAAATCTAAATTTTTTAGTATATAAAATTTGTCATATAAGTTCCTAATTTTGGTTTTTTGCAAATGAAATTTTTTTTATACTTCGAGAAGAGTTACGAGTAAATTGCTATTAAATGTAAAAAAAAATCAAATTTCAGGGTTGGAATATCGAAATTTTCTGATTCATACAAGTAACCATATAATTTGTTATATTTGATTTTTATGATGAATTAATTGGTATTAGCAACAAAAAAAAAATCTAAAAGACGATTCTACGATTGGACGATTTGAACTTTTTGGGGTACATGAAACGGATTTTTACTTTTTGTTTGTAAATTAAACTTATTTAATATATTTGAAAGACGTTCAGAGGTATTAGAAGTAAGAAGAGCCAAACAAGAACCCTGCAGGAGATCGAACTAGTATCAAATTAGTATTGCCCTAGTACAAAAATCACCAGTACTAGTTCCCAACTGTAAACTTTCCTATACCATGTTAATGCCCAAATTAACATTGAGTGTGTTTGGAGAAAAACTAGTACCATTGGTACTATTAGTACTAGATGAGTACTAGTACAATTTTTTCTAGTCGGATACTAGTACAATCAGTTCTGCATTAAGAACTGGTTTACATATAAAAAAAAATTCCTAAATTTATTGGCTTTTTAAACCCAATGAAATTGGTTAAGTCTTTGTCTTCACATGCAATTTTTGGTTCATCAATTCTTTTTTTATAAGAGGAAATGGGAAGTTCCTTCTGGGCACACTCAATCCACTAGCACCTTGTACAACTTGAGTCACATACGTTTGGTACTCCACCATATACCAAACAATAATGAACATACAATACAATATATCAGTTTTTATTATTTATAAAAAAATTCGCTGATTTTACATATGAACATAAATATAAACAAAAAAAAAAACACGTTTAAAAAATTTTTACATTAGCTTTTCATAAAATTTATTTTTTAAAATGTCACTTTTTTAACACACAAGAAAACTGCGGTTTACTTTCATAAATTATCGAATAAATAAACTGATATGCAGTTGGCAAAGTCTTCTAATACTATTCTTTGTTTCAAATTTGAATTTGTTTAAAAACTGTAACAATTAAAAATAAATCAATCAACAATTAAAAACAAATCAATCTACAAATGAACTACTTGAAGTACTAGTACTTTTCAGTATATGTTCAATCACCTTTTGAACTAGTGCTTGCTATACTAGTAATCGTACCAGTAGCTTAAAGACAATTAACGCTTATCCTCCTGCAGGGAAGAGCTAAACCTTCGTAGCCAAAAAAATTTAACATTTTCTTAAATATAAAAGTAACTGATAACATTATTTTATTTGTTTTTAATTAGATCTACTTTCTGTTTTAGCAAGAAAGAAAGAAGAATTATATCAGTGAAGGGTATTTAGGATTCGGCACAGCCGAATATAGCACTTTTACTGGTTTTGCATTGTCTTGGCGGGACATTGACAATGGGGCCTTATGTGAAATATTTTAAAGCCCCAAATCCTTGTTGATTTCGTTATTTACTAAAGGGTGTTTTTATAAGAGCTTGCTGATTTGAAATTTAAATAAAACACATGCCAAATTATGAAATGGCCAAAAAAATTTTTTATTTGGTAGATAATTTCTTGTCATTTAACATTTAAATATAATTTCGGGCATATGGCCACCACGACTTTTTGGCATAAAGGTCATTCTGGAGGTCCAATTTTCGACCACCTTTTCAAGCATTTGAGGGCGTATTTCAGCAATGACGCGTTGAATACTGGTTTCCAAAGCGTCAATCGTTGCTGGTTTATCCACGTAAACCAATGATTTCAGGTATACCCACAAAAATAATCGAGTGGCGTCAAATCACACTAACGCGGAGGCCAATTCACCGGTCCTTTTCTCGAAATAATGTTGTCGTTGAAATGTTCTTTCAATAAGTCCATTGTTTCGCCTGCAGTATGACAAGAGGGACCATCCTGTTGCAACCACATTTCGTTTACATCCATATCTTGAAGTTTTGGCACCAAAAATTCATTGATCATGATTCTGTATCGATTTCCATTCACGGTAACGCGTCGTCCTTCCTCATTTTTAAAGAAATAAGGACCGATGATTCCACCAGCCCATAGACCGCACCAAACAGTACATTTATCGGGATGCATTGGTAATTCTTGAACGGCGTGTGGATTATCTTGGCTCCAAATACGGCAATTTTGCTTGTTGACTATCCATTCAACCAAAAATGCGCCTCATCACTGAAGAGAATTTTGCGGTAAAAAAGCGGATAAACATTTTTAATTGAACACTGTTTTTGAAAATAAATTTCCTCGATTTGGAAGAGTTGTTCTGGTGTTAACCTGTTCATGATGATTTGCCAAACAATACTGAGTAGAGACGTCACAAACTGTCAAAATAGCTATCAGACAACAGAGCGATTCGTACAAAAAAAAAACTTCATAAAAAAACACCCTTTATATCCGTAATTTATTAAGTGCTACGAGCATAAATTTCCGACCGATTTCCGTTTCGAATCCAATTACCCAACAGCTACCCTGGTCCTATTAAATTTGCAAATTGATTTACTGATTTACCAATTCCAGTTAAACGTTAGAAAATTTTTTATGCTTTACCTGAAAAAAAAAAATCCAAACTTTTGTAGAACTCGTGACAGCTATCAAAAATGTTTACACAAGTCTGAATTTATTATTTATCAAAGAAAGAAACAAAAACTGAAATACATACATACGTTTCCTTACCACAAATTGTGGCAAGTTGTATATAAATTATGTAAGTCATCAGTGGCAAATTTGCCTAATTATTATACGAGTAGGTAACAGTTACTGCTACTGAAGTCAGCCAGCTGCTTTATAAATATATATGTTTCCTTGCTTCTTCTCTGCCAACGTTGTGCTTTAAATCCAACAGGAAAGGAAAAAAATCTGAAAAAAGAAACTATAGTAAAAGTTTGCTGACTCGAAATTCATAACTTCCATGTCGCTGGCAATTATTGTGTTAGTAAAAAAGTTTTAACGTGTAGGGTGGTAATACGAGAGGGCTCATACATAATTTTTTTCTTCCTAAATAAAAAAATTTAATATCGCAGAATTTACTTAAGAACTCAATTGCATTTAAGTAACTTATAATATCTAGGAAAAAAGTATTATTATAGTGAAGCAATAAAAGCCCGGCTGACGCCTAGAAATGCCTGCATAATTTCACTTTGCATTTGTTTTTCAATAAAAGTCTTATAAAACAAACTGATTCTTAAATTAAAATAAAAAAACTCAATAAAGGAACGATTCTATCGTAAAGAACTCCATTCTATTTTTATAAACAATCATGTTTTTATCACAATATTTTTGCTCTAGCATTTCGATCTATCCTCGTTTAATTGTAAAAATAAGTAACTGTACAGATTTAACCACAATGATTTTAGTTTAAGTAAATTTATTTGTGTATTTAGGATTGTAGTAGTGAGAGTGGCACGTGGCAGTGGCCCGAATAAAGAGAAACTCTTCCAATCCAGGTGATTTTCATAAAGTAAACTGCTGCTGGCATTGCATGGGACTCCTTAACCCTTATGATATAAGTGGAGAAACGTTTACCGCTTTACAATGATTATGCTGGCGAAAATAAAATGATTGAAAAACGACATGTGTCGGCAGTTTAATAATTATTATACCCTCCAAAAAAGAATTGGAGGGTAAATTCACTTTGTCATTCCTTCTGTAACGCAGCGAGATAACCATCTGAGACGCCATAAATTATATATATTCTTGATCAGTGATGAAATCTAAGACGAACTGAGCATGTCCGTCCGTCCGTCCGTCCGTCTGTGGAAATCACGATTCAGTCCAAACGAAAAGAGCTAGACTCTTGAAATTTGGCATAAATATATTTTAAAGCTTAGAGCAGGTTAAGTTTGAAGATGGGCTAAATCGGGCAAGAGGAAAAAAAGTTCCCCTAAGAAGAACTAAACCAACCCAGAAAAAACAACATAATTTTTAAAGTTTTTTGGTTATTTTGTTAAGCAAATGATATATTTTTATGTCAAATACGGTCCAACGCCTTAAACTTGGAGCCATTGAATAAAATAAAAATATTTTTTGACCCCGCCCACTTTAGTGGGCGTTATTATAGGCAAAAATAGCATAAAAATTTAACAAATTGTTTTACTTAAGCCTACATTCCTTAAAAATAACACTTTTAAGCTTTAATGACGAAGCCGAGACGAAACCTGGTACTACTCTGCCCTACCCCCTCCTTCCCCTTTGCCCCCTAATTGACCCTACCAAAAAAAAATTGTTTTTAAATTTTGTATATAATCATCCCAAGCATTTATCTTTAGAGTTTTATGACTGCCGATTTCTGCCCTAACTCCCCCCCCCCACCTCTTCCTTTGCCCCCTAAATGACCCTACCAAAAAAAAATTTTTTTTTTAAATTTTGTATATAATCATCCCAAGCATTTATCTTTAGAGTTTTATGACTGCCGATTTCTGCCCTACCCTCCCCCCCCCCTTCTTCCTTTGCCCCCTAAATGACCCTACAAAAAAATTTTTTTTTTAAATTTTGTATATAATCATCCCAAGCATTTATCTTTAGAGTTTTATGACTGCCTGTTGCTGCCCTACCCCCTCCTCCCCCTTTTCCCGCTAAATGACACTATTAAAAACAAATATACAAATTTTTTTTTATTTTGTGTATAATCATTTCAAGCATTTATTTTTACAGTTTTATGTGTATCTGTTTCTGCCCTACCCCCTCTCCCCCTTTGTCCTCTAAATGACCCTATCAAAAAAAAGAAATTTTAATTTTGTATATAAATATCCCAAGCATTTAGTTTTAGAGTTTTATGACAAAGGTGAAACGTTTCCCCCACAGCCCTTGCCAGAGCGACCCCGCCAAAATACAGTTTTTATAGCCTCCAAAGAGAATTGTGATGAAGTCTAAGACGGTCTAGCAATGCCCATACGTTCGTCTGTGGAAAACATGATAATGTATATTTTTGAACCCCGCCCCCTTTAGTGGGCGTTGACATACAATATTATATAAAGGAACTCTGTCCCACCAAGTTAAACATTTTAAATTTACTTACTAAATATTTAGAGGGTATTTAACATTCGATCCGGTCGAATATAACATTTTTACTTGTTTTTTCCTTTATCTGGTTTAGAGTGCAATGTTTAGCCTTAAATGGGTTAAAATAATTTTATTTGTAAAATTTGTTGCTATTTGTCGATGTTTGAGCAGGCGTACAAATATGTGAAGGCAGAAGTAATTGTTCCACCTATTGCTTACGCTCCAATTGCCAATTTAGTGCAAAATATATAAAGTGTAAAATCTACATTTTTATTATTTCTAAGATTTCTGTTGATGTTGAAAATTAAATTTTATTAAATTCAATTAAGATTTATAGGCCAATTGTTGGAATCTTTGTTTAAATACAGAAAGACATGGTAGATATGGCAAGGCATAATGACGTCTTTTAAAACAATAAAAAAATTCTATGATAATTTAAAAATAAAAGGCGCTTAATGAATAACCCGTTATATAAAATACACCTTAATTTATACATATTTAATAACTTGACTTAATTCTCTGTGTCTGTTTTTCCCTCTTAAGCTTCTACCAGCAATTTAATTTCACGTTTGCCAATTTATCACACTTAAAGTGAACTTTCGTTTGCCACTCAATCATGGCGGTTTTGAAGATTTTTCTGTTCATCTTACAAGTATGTGACATTTTTTTTTTTTTGAAGTGTGTACAGCGAACTTATATGAGCATGTTCGTGTGAGTATGTGCAAAAATCTGTGCAGCCTACAGCTAATATCACAAGCAAAAAAAAGAAAAAAACGAACGGAAAATACCTTTATTTATTGACCAATTAATGTAAATATAAACATCAATCTTCTAACAACGACAATATTTGCTGTTGCAAAAATTGATATTCTCACTTTCATCTGGATGTTGTAGATGACAATCAAAATATATACAGTGGAGAATAAAAGTTTACTTAAGGCGGATTCACCCATGTTTTTCGAACAAAAGTTTTGTCCGAACAAAATTTATTTTACTGAAAGTTTTCTGCAGCACGATTCACTCATTTCGATAAATTTGTCCGGAAAATCAAAGTTGCCATTCATATAAAAAATGAGTTTTGCAAAATGGTAGTACTGCAGCGATTTTTTATGTTTTGCTTTGTTTTCTTGATATTTTAGATATTTGGATATTACATATTTTAAATTATTTTTCAAAAATTTGTGATAATAATAATGGACGAGAAAAGTAAATTGCTTTACCTTATGGCCATTAAATTGCATAAAGCATTGTTATTAGCAAAATAGATATAAAAAGAAACAAATATATAATATTAGTTCTCAAAATTTATTTTTTTAGTCTCACACACAATTTAATATATCAAACACAAAATGACACCTCAACTTTATGTGAAAAAGTTTAACGTATTGGCAACTCAGTTCAATTTTGTCCGGACAAAATATAAAATTAAACCAATTCAAGCTGAGAGTTGTTCGTAAAAAATATTTTCTCTCTCTCAAGAAGAGAGACGTCAAACTACATATAAAAAAAATTTGTCCGGACAAAAATTTTGTTCGGACAACAAGGGTGAATCCGCCTTTATGCTAGGAACACAACTGCGACGAACGACGAATTTTTGGTCGCGAATATTCGTCACCAAAAATAAAACACATTGGTGTATATGAAAATGCACACAATCGTGGCGTTGGTCGAAGTTCGTCATACTCAGCGAAAGTTGAAATAAATTTATTTCTAATTGTTTCGTCAACGAACGACGAACAAATCAATATAAAGTGACCAGGTTTCATATACTCAAACCGGTTTTTTTGTAGAAAAACATAGTTCACTACTGTATTGTTGCATGTAGCACTAAAATTTTCGGTGCATACTAAAAATGTATCATTCGCCAATTCACAAAAATGAATCATTCGGACGACTTTTTATTAATTTTGAACACTTTTTATAATATAGTTTTTCTTTCTATTTCCCACTTTTTCATATGGTCACCCCATCAGCTGTTAAATGAAAATAATAATTTATTTACAGACAAAAAATTTTTCAGATAATAATTACAAAAAGGAATTTGTTCTGAAAAAAAGGACTACACCGGGATAATTATTGAGTGTCTAAACAATCTGGCTGACATCAGAGGATTACAATGATTTAAAAAACAAATATTAAAATTTTGTTTGCTTATTATTTTAATTTATTCGTCGTTATTGTGTTTCATACGACGAATTTATAGAGCGATTTTTTACCAACGAATTCGTCGTACTAAGCGAAATTCGTCGTTCGTCCCAGTTGTGTTCCTAGCATTACGCTCTTATTTTGTTTATTCGATTTTTATTGTTTCCCTTAGTCAGAGGGAAATAAGGAAAATCGCATCGATAGTGTTTGTTGTGTTTTGAAAAATTTCAAGGCCATCTATGCTTTTTCTTGTGTAATTCTCGATTAGTTTTTGCAATTTTAAGCGTAAACTATGAGATATTGTTAACTTGGATTTATTTTGAAGTGTCTAGTGGTGATTTTTTGTAAAAAAAACCTGAAACATTATTTGAAATATATTACAATAAAATTAAAAACGGCAACATTGGGTTTAAAAGTGTGTTAGCTTCGGTTTGATACAATTCTCGTATGCAATTTTCTAATAAAATTTTTATTAATAAAAACTTATTGAAAATATACTTAATATTCCAATCTTAATATAAAAAATAATAAATAGAATTTGAACAAATTCATTTATTAATAAAATAATAAAACATCATTTGCAGTCATGCAGATTCGAACTTAAGCCCGTTGAAGAAATTAACAATTAATAAAAACTGTTATCATATTCATCTAGGCCACATAATAAGCGGTGATAAGCAAAATTACAAACGAGTACTGAGGATGAGAGTGTAGTGGCCTTCGAAAACAGCTGTTCTGCTCTACTGTGTAAGTTTAATAGTTAAAACTAATGTTTGACTTTCATTTGGGCGTGGAATTATTTATAAATGTTATTTTGAATTTAAGCCTGGTTTTGGAACAATTAGTCTATCAATTTTAAGTGTATTTAAAAAAAAAACTTAATATTAATTATCGTCAGTTCCACCTTAATAACAAGGCCAAACTTATTGGGTTTTGAAGCAAATTGTAGCGCTACTTTGGAGTCCATTTTCGCTTGCTGCAATCATTTAATGATTAAATTTTAATCAGTACCTGATTATCCCATATACTCAATCGCGTGTTGCATATCATCCATCGGTATATCTGTCTGATGAAGAGAAGCTTATTTCACTTAAGTTGCCACCTGCTACTGTTTTATTTAGTTAAGAAGAGATCCGCCAATAGAAATGCTGATATCACTCTCCGCACCCTCGTTGATTGTGATATCATCCTTGATACAGTCTTTCAATAAGAACTTTGTTTTTCAATTGTGGGAACAGCAACAAGATTATAGTTTTGACATTTAGTTTTTTGACGTATTCGGAGTAGATCCATTAGCAATTGTTACAAAGAATTCAATTTCTCTCGAAAATTGCATTAAAATAATTAAAATCCCCTATGGTGTTTCTGTTAAAGTTATATTTCGTAAAATTCCGGATATTTTCGGTCAACATAATCCTCCTTCTGAGACTTTCTGTCAACAAGCAAAATTGTCACATTTGGGCTTCTGAAAATCCTAGAGCGATTATTGAGAAGCCTTAGCATGCTTCCACGTGTCACTGTATGGTACGCTACGTGATCCGTAGTGGTGATTGGGCCATTTTTTCCAAAATGAGGTTGGAAATGCTGTAACAATTATTGGATCACGCTATTGCAATTCAATTTTGGCTTCTTATTGACGAGGTGGATTTCACTGACATGGTGGACATTTATTTGCCAGATATAATTTTTCATTCATAATTGGCCAAACTTGTCTTTTCGTAATATCTACAATAAAAATTTTAATCATCATAATTTGTTGTTTTATTTTGTTTTAGAAAAGAAAATCCTTTTTAATTTCAATTATCCTTCAGCATATTGATCTCTAAGTAACTGCTTCTCTTATATAGATATTAAACCAGTTTGTTTTTAATTAAATTTAATTATAAATAAATTTAACAATTATTTCTGTTTTGAAAATAAACACAGATTTTCTTTAAAATCTTGGCAATTAAAATAAAAAGAATTTAGAATTCTTGCAACAACAATTCGCATACAAACAGAAATAGCAAATTGTTCATTTTCCATTTTATTGCTGTGAAGAAACATTTTAACAAACAGGTAAAAAAGGCAGTTCACAGCACACACACACATTCACACGAAAGGAACATCAAAGCTTAATAAAAGTAAACAAATCTAATAAGAAAAACAGCTTGCTTAACAAGATAACGACCCCAAATGGCAACTTCTGCAAATAGTAGACAACATTTATTATTATGTGATTTCAGCAGCAAACGCTGCAAAATTCAAGAGAGAGCAGTCAAGCAGTTGTATACAACTCTATATGTATACGAATGTATGTTTGTATGTATGCGTGTGTGTAAGTATGTGATTTGTAATTTCTTTAAAAGTTGTAGTGGTTTGATATTTGAACGCACCCTGCAGAACATGACAGGACTATTGAACTCTCGAATGAAAGGAAATTTCTGGAAATAAAATTCATAAGTTTTTTATCTTACTTTTTTTACTAATAAATTTAACTTGCAAAAAACCCGGCCCTTATCATAAGCAATTTATCTACGGGGGGCATACAACGATGTGTATGCGTTTGTGTGTATTTCTAAGAAAAGTTTTACATATACAACCATTTACCGCGTCTTCCTACTTCTTCTCTCCTTGCTTTGCTTTGCTTAGTTAGTGCAGATAACTAGGCAGGAAAATTGAACGCAGCCAGCCAGTCAATTCCATCTATCCCGATTACCCTTAAGAAAAACGTGATTGCCTACAATTGAAGAAATTGAATTGTGTAAAAAACGATGATTTTATATCGTATT
The DNA here is from genome assembly GCA_951800035.1 of Linnaemya tessellans. Classification (NCBI taxonomy): domain Eukaryota; kingdom Metazoa; phylum Arthropoda; class Insecta; order Diptera; family Tachinidae; genus Linnaemya; species Linnaemya tessellans. The sequence goes on along the minus strand of OX637536.1, from coordinate 39,669,944 downwards.
TTTATACCCTCCAAAAAAGAATTGGAGGGTAAATTCACTTTGTCATTCCGTTTGTAACGCAACGAAATATCCATCTGAGACCCCTTAAAGTATCTAAGACCCCAAAATATATTCTTGATCAGTAATGAAATCTAAGATGACCTAAGCATGTCCGTCCGTCCGTCCGTCTGTGGAAATCACGATTCAGTCCAAACGAAAAGCGCCAGACTCTTGAAATTTGGTATAAAAATATCTAGAAGGATAGCACAGGTTATGTTCAGTGATGGGCTAAATCGGGCAAGAGGGAAAAAAGTTCCCCTAAGAAGAACTAAGCAAACCTCTAAAAAAACAACATAATTTTTTAAGTTTTTTTGTAATTTTGTTAAGCAAATAATATATTTTTGTGTCAAAAAAGGTTCAGCGCGTTAAACTTGGAGCCATAAAATAAAAAAATAGTTTTTGGACCCCGCCTCCTTTAGTGGGCGTTATTATATGCAAAAATAGTGTCAAAATTTAACAAATTGTTTTACTTAAGCCAACATTCCTTAAAAATAACATTTTTAAGCTTTAATGATGAAGCTGAGACGTAACGTGGTACTCCTCTGCCTTAACCCCTTCTCTCCTTTGCCTATTAAATTGAATTAAGATTCATAGGCTAATTGTTTGAAATTTGTTTTTAAATCTCAGAAAGACATGATAAATATTCCAAGGCACAAAGGAAAGTCAACATCAGTTTTTATTCAACTTACATAGCAGAGCAGAACAGCTGTTTTCGAAAGCCGCAACACTTTCATCATCAGTGCTCATGTCTATTGGATTTGTCACCACTTATTAAAAATTAAAAATTATTTTATGTGTGTGGAGATAATTATACCTAGTTAAATATGTTTTGACGTAAGCAGTTACGAAGTGAAGATAAATATGTTATGACGTAACGAAATGGCAATCAGTGAATGTTTTTTTTTTGTATGAAAATCCTTATTTATATACAAAATGATTATGGGAGTGTCATCTATCCCATACAACATTTCGTATATACTGGCAATGCATGCGAACTCCTTATTTGGCCACTGGGGTCAAAATCCCTCCCTGATCACAAAATGCTTAAAAAATTTATTAAATATGGATTCTCATAAAAAAACTTCACTGTTTGTAATTTTGTTACGTCATAACAGATATAACTTACGTAACTGCTTACGTCAAAACATGTTCAATTCGGCATATTTATCTTCACTCACATAATAAATTTTTTTTCTAATTATCCCAAATATTTATTTTTGGAGTCTTATGGCAAAGGTGAAACGTCTCGCCCACTGCCCTTCCCAGAATGACTCTGTCAAAATAGAGATTTAAAATTGGGTACAGAAATGTCTTAAAGGAACTCTGTCCCAACAAATTAAACATTTTAAATTTACTTACTAAATATATGAAGGGTATTTAAAAGTTCGACCCGGTCGAATGTAACGTTTTTACTTTTTTAATATTTAAGTGTCTTTTGCTATATTTTAAACTTGATTCTTCCTGCGAAACGTTTTTCATGTGTTTGAAATTATTTCTTTATTTTCTGCGAAATGATTGTTTATTAAGAAGTTGTTGCCGTTGAGTTTATGACTGTTGTTGTTGTTGTTGATGTTGTTGTTGTTGTTTATAACATTTAACGATGGCATGGAAAATATGTTGCTAACGTGCTTTAACTGGATGGGAAACAGGAGTTGTTATATAAACTGTAATTGGCTATCATGTGTGGCAGGAGTGTGTTGAAGGAGTGGCAGATGCCGTTGTGAAAAATGGGCTTTTCAAATTTTTGAATAATATTTGTGCCATATAAAATTTATATAACGGAATTTGTCTGTTGTGTCATAAGCTAATCCAGCAGCCCATATTTAATTGCTGCCAGTGGCAATTTTTACAAAAAAATTTGTTTTTAAATAATTTATTCAAACAACTTTAGATGATTGCAGCCGCTGTGGCCAATAGGTAGCAATGCTACCTATTCATCTCTGGGTCGACTCCCTCCGGGCAATCCAATTGTTTTCTGTGGACAAGCAAAAACTCTAAAAGCAATTCTCGATATATTCCCAATTTTATTCTCTTAAAAACAAACACATAAAGGGTTTTCCAACAAGAACGTTGTTAAAAAAAAAATAAAATAAAATTTGATCAATATGATTTAAATTTTTATTTTTTATTTTTGTATCTTAGACCAGCACTCAGGGGATGACCCCCACATACGCAGTGCATTTCGGCGGAACTAGAAAGGAGGGGATAGTATTAAGGGGACAGATAAAGAGAGATGAAGAGATAGAGAATTTTTTGTAGATACAGTTGACTCCGCTTTACTGAAAATAATCAAAAACCAATACTTTTTTCAGTTATACGATTTTTTCTCTAAAACGTAGTTCGGATTACTGAAATTTGTTACAGTTAAGCGTACTGCTTAAAATCAGTAAAACAATATTTTTCTATATCAAATCTGTATATAATTTTTAAGTCAATTTAAAATGTCTAGCCACTTGCATTGGCAATATAATAGAAAAATACAATAAAGTACGTAAGAGCGAAAGGGACAAATACATTTTGCCATTTAATTTTTTAACGGTCAAAACATGCACAATTTCTTCAGCCTTAAGTTATGCAATCGATTTCTAATAAATAAATTTGTCATTGTTTATTTTTTCACTAAACCGAAGTAAGTTTCATACAAAACGGAATTGCTTTTGCTTTTCAGTAGTACGATATTTTCAGTAAGCCGATGTTTCGCTGAAGCGAAGTAAATAAGTCTAGCTGCTTTTAAAATCAGTGCGAAGATTTGTATCGCTTTGAATAATCCAACTTTTTTCAATAAAGCATGTTGCGCTAAAGCGGACTCGACTGTATTTCAAGCGTTTTACTACGCCGGCTTATTTTTGCTACAGTTCCTTCCCGTATGTTCAGTGACCAGTGTTATGCCTTAACCATTGAAACAGACTGGAAACAACTAACACAACCACGCACTAGTGCTGATCAGAAGAATTCAACACAATATTTCATGACTCAGTGCGGGACAAATGTCCACCATGTGAGGGATATCCATGTCATCAATAATAGGCCAAAATTGAGTTATTAACATCTCGTGATTGCGTAATCTATTGACCATCTCCGCATTTACAGCCTCATCTTCGACGCCTCCAGACTACATAGAGCAACATACAGTCACACACGTTAAGCATGTAAATGCTTCTCAAAAGTCGCGAGGAATATTATGCAAAACTGGCTTCCCCAATTACAAAATCAATTTTAAAGGCATTCAGTCAGAAAAATATTACAACATTGTTGGAATTTCATATACATATTAAACAGGATTTCGTTACTGAACTTTAGGAAATGCCAATTTCCTTGTAATGTGCTCAATTAAGCGAGTAATAAAGTTTTCTTATTTCCCTTTTCTGCCTTTGATCATTTCTTTCGAAACATATTTCTGCTGCTATTCCAACAGCAACAGATAAATAAAGACAGCTTTGAATAAAATTGTTACTGGCATATAAAATCAGCTAATAAAAAGAAAAAGCTAAAAGTTTAAAACAACGTTACCTGTTTACACTCTCTCTCTTGGGCTACACATTTTGTTGTTGTAGGAATACTTGTTTCGATTATTGCACATGCATCATTAAATTTAGCCATAAAACGATGAACACACTTTTATTGTAAATTTCGTATAAATTTACTCGTATATATGTGAATCTGTGTGTAAGTGCCAGAGCGAGATTGCCAGCATCTGCCAACATAAGCAAATGATTGTTTAGTCATTTAGCACAGACACACACGAATAAACTCCTAGATACTCCTTTTCTGTTTGGCATTGAATTGAGAAGTTTCTCTACTAGTAACTTTGGGAATGTGTAACTGCGTGCAATACATTCATAAATTATTTGCTCAACAAGAGGTAACAAAACGTAAACAATTTTAAAAAACTTTGTCTGCCTCTTGGCTTTGAAGTAACTTTCATAAAAATATAACGATTTTATTGCCTTTTTTAAAATGTCAAGACCGTATTTCCATTTTGAGTAACTGCACACAACTGAAGTCGTTTGGGGGTCTATACGTTTGGTGTTGCTAATCGAATTCATTGTGAAAACTCGCTGTCTTTTAAGTGTTATATTTTTCTTCCGACCGTGTTTCTTTGAATTTCCATTATCTTATTGGAAATTAGTTCTGTAATCATAATGATATATGATGTTAGTTTTTGGTCTGTGAAGGAAAGAATTTCTTGAGTTGAAAAAATATTTCTTATATATTTCTTTTGAGTAGGACCAGCACTCTGGGGATGAACTCTACATATGCAGTACATTGCGTTTATACCCTTCACGGACGTTCATCTGGAGTTCATGCCAATCGTGCAATAATCTCATTAATCTTTCTCGTTTTCAAAACTAATTGATTTATTTTTAAAATAAATAAGTAACAAGTAAAAACGTTATATTCGACCGGGTCGAATCTTAAATACCCTCCAAATATTTAGTAAGTGAATTTGAAATGTTTAACTTGGTGGGACAGAGTTCCTTTATATAATATCGTACGTCAACGCCCACTAAAGGGGGCGGGGTTCAAAAATATACAATATCATGTTTTCCACAGACGAACGTATGGGCATTGCTAGACCGTCTTAGACTTCATCACAATTCTCTTTGGAGGGCATAAAAACTGTATTTTGGCGGGGTCGCTCTGGCAAGGGCTGTGGGGGAAACATTTCACCTTTGTCATAAAACTCTAAAAATAAATGCTTGGGATAATTATATACAAAATTAAAATTTCTTTTTTTTAATAGGGTCATTTAGCGGGCAAAGGGGGAAGAGGGGGTAGGGCAGCAACAGGCAGTCATAAAACTCTAAAGATAAATGCTTGGGATGATTAAAACAAAATTTTTTTGGTAGGGTCATTTAGGGGGCGATGGGGAAGGAGGGGGTAGGGCAGAGTAGTACCAGGTTTCGTCTCAGCTTCGTCATTAAAGCTTAAAAATTTTAATTTTAAGGAATGTAGGCTTAAGTAAAACAATTTGTTAAATTGTTATGCTATTTTTGCCTATAATAACGCCCACTAAAGTGGGCGGGGTCAAAAAATATTTTTATTTTATTTAATGGCTCCAAGTCTAAGGCGTTGGACCGTATTTGACATAAAAATATATCATTTGCTTAACAAAATAACCAAAAAACTTTACAAATTATGTTGTTTTTTCTGGGTTGGTTTAGTTCTTCTTAGGGGAACTTTTTTCCCTCTTGCCCTAATTAGCCCATCTTCGAACTTAACCTGCTCTATGTTTTAAAATATATTTATGCCAAATTTCAAGAGTCTAGCTCTTTTCGTTTGGACTGAATCGTGATTTCCACAGACAGACGGACGGACGGACGGACATGCTCAGATCGTCATAGATTTCTTCACTGATCAAGAATATATATATACTTTATGGGATCTCAGATGAATATTTCGATGCGTTACATACGGAACAAATAAGCCCCCAGTTCTTTTTGGATGGTATAAAAACTGCCAAAACGGGACAGGAAGAAAATAATCAACGGATACTCTGTTATTTAAAGTTTATTACAAACGATTATTACAGTTCTCGTATGCTATTTCCTTAAAAAATTTTTATAAATAGATTCTGTCATCACATTCAACTAATTCTCCTGATACGTGTTGATAAACATAAGTAGTGATTATGAAAGTGTAGCGGCATTCGAAGACTGCTGTTCTGCTCTGCTGAGTACATTGAGTAATTTCTGAAAAAAAGGGCTATAAATTGAAAAGGGTTGATTAATTTCTTAATTGAATTGAGGTTAGTTGAATACATTTTAGGACACAGTTGACGAAATGAGGTTGTTTGTGAATGAAATCGTGTTTCGACGCTAGACATGAATATATAACAGGCGCTAGAAAAAATGGACTTGATTGAAAAGAAACTATTTATTTATTTATTTATTTTTTTCTTGTTGCAGGTGTAACAGCATAAATAAATAAAACATGTGGGCATTGATGGTTAAAATTTAGCCAAAGGGCCAACAAGGTAAGTGGACTTGAAATAAATTTTTATTTTCATGATGCATTAAGATTTATTTTCCCATGCTATTTATTAAATTAAAATTGAACTAAAGTGTTGCTCGGTTAAACAAATTCGTTAAATTGTATAAACTATGCCCAGGGGTACTCGGTAAATACAATAACATTTTACATCAGAATTTTTCTATCAGTTTTGTGTCTAGTTTTAAAATTTTTAATCTTTTTTAAAGCATTTTTCCATCTAACCTGAGAGAGAAATATCTATGAAGTAAAGCTGAATTATTTTGGGTTTTAAATATCCATAAATGCCACTCTTTAATAATATTTTCGATTGGATTTCTATGTTGAAGTCGGGTCTTTTGTGTTATAATTATTTTTGTTAACAAATGTACGGTTTGCTAATTTGTGAGCTGTTTCTTTTGTAAAGGGTGCTTCAAGTAGAGATACTTTTTTCAATAGCCTTTTTTTGACAGATCACGTGTGAGTCGTGTCATGCTGTCATGTTATTTTTGTTTAGTATTGTTTGGCATTTCATAATGGAAAGACCTACACCTGAACAACGTTTACAAATCGTTCGACTTTATTAAAAATGTGTTTCGTGCACTTCGCTCAACTTATGGTCAACATAATCGGCCTACGGAGCGTACTATTCGCAACACCAGCACCCATTTTGAGATCCAGCTTTCATTTTTGGATAATATTCGACCGAATAGACCACGTCCAGCATGCTGTGGAGAAAATATAGCGGCCGTAGCTGAGAGTGTACACGAAGACCGTCAAGAGCCGATTCGGCGCCGTTCGCAGCAACTCGGACATGATAACCGACTATTTGGTGCCTGAAATTAAAGCTCGTGATCTCGACGGCATTAGGTTTCAGCAAGACGGCGCCACCTCATACACATCGCATCAATCAATGGATTTATTGAGAGAACATTTCGGTGAGCACATAATTTCACATTTTGGGCCGGTCGATTGGCCACCAAGATCGTGTGATATCACACCGTTAGACTTTGTTCCTGTGGGGATATGTAAAGTCTAGGGTTTATGCGGACAAACCCGCTTCGATTCAGGCCTTGGAGGAAAACATCTCGCGTGTCATTCGCCAGCTACCAGTCGAAATACTCAAACGAATCATCGAAAATTGGACTCAACGGATGGACCATCTGCGACGTACAAACGGCCAACATTTGACAGAAATAATCTTCAAAAAGTAAATGCCAAAGAATGTTCATTCAAATGATAATAAACACGGGTATTATAACAATAACATGTTAACATCAGTTTGATACAGTTCTCGTATTCTTTTTCACAATAAAATTTGTGTAAATAGGAACTGTTATCACATTCAACTAAGCCACCTAATAAGTGTTGATAAACACAATACACATGAGCACTGACGATAAAAGTGTTGCGGCTTTCGAAAACAGCTGTTCTGCTCTGCTGTGTAAGTTGAATAACAAAACTGATGTTGACTTTCCTTTGTGCCTTGGAATATTTATCATGTCTTTCTGAGATTTAAATTAAAAATTTCGAACAATTAGCCTATAGAATCTTAATTCAATTTAATATGATAATAAACATTCTCTAAAAAATAAACACAAAAAATATTCTCTATTAAATTTGGGGAACCTCGAAATGGATCACCCAGTACAAGAAATCTTTTTTCTTTTCTGTTTTTTTTGTTGTTGTGGGGTTTGCCAAATAATTTGGTTCACTTAATGAACGTTTACAAAAACCCGTTATAATGTGTTAAACAATATGTAATAGTCAGTGCTAATAACGTTTTGGTTCTCCTTCAGCCATGTCCTATATATTTGTTCTTAATCGATATGTTGTTGTTGTTGTTGCTGTTTGCTGCTAGCCCGATTTTAACACTGATTGTAAAATGTATTTAGAATTGTTGTTTTTATACTTCCCTTTTGATGCTGCCAACAAGGACGATTAACCCTTTCTCTGCTTTTGCTCAAATCGTTTTGTTTCCTTTGAAAGTTTACGGTTCGTTTTATTGTTTCATTTTCTTAATGCTCGAAATAGCAAAGTAATAACTGAGACACACGCATATACATGAATACAACTAACACACTTACAAATACAATTGGATTTGCATAAGGGAAACATCTCGAAAACAGGCAAATAATGGAATATGGGAAATGGCTTTTTTTTTATTTATTTGTTATATTGAGTGCGTATGTGTTCTTTTGGCAAGTAAAATTGTTACTTGCAAAACACTTTTAGCACAATCGTGTTTTTAAATGCTCCCCTGTGTCTGTGGCAAATCAAGTTTGCGCTTGAAGTTGAAAAATATAAATACAGTGAGATTAGAAATATTTATAAAACCAAAAGCGAAACCAAATAAGTCAATGCATCTTATTGATTTTCGACTAGAATCCCCTGATATGTTGCCAGGGGAATGCCGCTGAGAGCTGCCATTTCTCGTAAGAATTCAGTTGCTGTTGTTAATTGTTAGTCAATTAGAAAATATTCGAGTCACGTACAGAATGTGTGTGTGTGCGTGTGTGTGTGTGTTTGGAAAGAATAGGGTACATAATTTTCTATCAAGAGTGGCTTTCGCAAGAAACGCCTACGCCAGCACTTGACAACTTGCCGTGACACACTTTATCCACTGTGCACTTTTTGATTCGTTACATATAATTTTTTAAACATTATAAATTTCAAATGTCTGCCTTTTTCAGCTGCTCTTTCTTAATACCTTCTACACATAAGGATAACAGTAAGTTGGTATTACTTGAATTAGACATGTACAAGCATGTAAAGGGTGTTTTTATAAGAGCTTGCTGATTTAAATAAAACACATGCCAAATTACGAAATGGCCAAAAAAAGCTTTTTATTTGGTAGATAATTTCTTGTCATTTAACATTTAAATATAATTTCGGGCATATGGCCACCACGACTATTTTGCACGAACGTCATTCTGGAGGTCCAATTTTCGACCACCTTTTCAAGCATTTGAGGGCGTATTTCAGCAATGACACGTTGAATACTGGTTTCCAAAGCGTCAATCGTTGCTGGTTTCTCCGCGTAAACCAATGATTTCAGGTATCCCCACAAAAAATAATCGAATGGCGTCAAATCACACGAACGCGGAGGCCAATTCACCGGCCTATTTCTCGAAATAATGTTGTCGTTGAAATGTTCTTTCAATAAGTCCATTGTTTCGCCCGCAGTATGACAAGTGGCACCATCCTGTTGAAACCACATTTCGTTTACATCCATATCTTGAAGTTTTGGCACCAAAAATTCATTGATCATGATTCTGTATCGATTTCCATTCACGGTAACGCGTCGTCCTTTCTCATTTTTAAAGAAATAAGGACCGATGATTCCACCAGCCCATAGGCCGCACCAAACAGTACATTTATCGGGAAGCATTGGGAATTCTTGAACGGCGTGTGGATTATCTTTGCTCCAAATACGGCAATTTTGCTTGTTGACATATCCATTCAACCAAAAATGCGCCTCATCACTGAAGAGAATTTTGCGGTAAAAAATCGGATAAACATTTTTAATTGAACACTGTTTTTGAAAATAAATTTCCACGATTTGGAAGCGTTGTTCTGGAGTTAACCTGTTCATGATGATTTGCCAAAAAATACTGAGTAGAGACGTCACTTTAAACTGTCAAAACAGCTGTCAGACAACAGAGTGATTCGTATAAAAAAAAACTTCATAAAAAAGCACCCTTTGGAATATCTACACTTGTCTGACTGAACTAACGCATACACACACACACACACACACACCCAAACTCATACATACACAAACAATTTGGAAATTTCTTGGGGCAAACGGTAGCATTGAAAAAATTAAATCAGTTTATGTTACTTGCAAGAATGTGTAAATATATATTGTTTTGCCACTAGTGGGCGAGGCAGGAGGCGCCGTAATGCATGTCTCTCTGTGTGTCCCAATTCAATTTGGAAACTGTTAACAAACGAAAAAGTATTTAAATCTTGACACAATGTGAAGTTAATCGCATGTTGAAAGTTACAAAAGCTGAACCACATAATTTGTGTCTGCTAAATCATAGTGATAGAAAAGTATTAGAGAAATTGTTTACGGCATAGAAAATATCTTATAAAATAAATACAAGTACACAAAAGAAAAATTATTAATTACCAATATTTTACGAACAAGTTTACAATAGGTGTAACTTCCTGCTAAAAAATTTAACTTTTTTGTTAATTGTTTCAACGGGCTTAAGTTCGAATCTGCATGACTGCAAATGATTTTTATAACCTCCAAAAAAGAATTTGGAGGGTATATTCACTTTGTCATTCCGATTGTAACGCATCGAAATATCCATCTCAGACCCCATAAAGTATATATATTCTTGATCAGTGATGAAATCTAAGACGAACTGAGTATGTCCGTCCGTCCGTCTGTGGAAATCACGATTCAGTCCAAACGAAAAGAGCTAAACTCTTGAAATTTGGCATAAATATATTTCGAAGCTTAGAGCAGGTTAAGTTTGAAGATGGGCTAAATCGGGCAAGGGGGAAAAAAGTTCCCCTAAGAAGAACTAAACCAACGTAGAAAAAACAACATAATTTTTAAAGTTTTTTGGTTATTTTGTTAAGCAAATGATATATTTTTATGTCAAATACGGTCCAACGCCTTAAACTTGGAGCCTTAAAATAAAAAATAAAAAAAGTTTTGGACCCCGCCCACTTTAGTGGGCGATATTATATGCAAAAATAGAGTAAAAGTTTAACAAATTGTTTTACTTAAGCCTACATTCCTTAAAAATAACATTTTTAAGCTTTAATGACGAAGCTGAGACGAAACCTGGTACTACTCTTCCCTACCCTCTCCTTCCCCTTCGCCCCCTAAATGACCCTACCAAAAAAAAAAATTTTTTTTAAATTTTGTATATAATCATCCCAAGCATTTATCTTTAGAGTTTTATGACTGCCTGTTGCTGCCCTACCCCCTCTCCCCCCTTGCCCGCTAAATGACCCTATTAAATATAAATAAAATATTTTTTAATTTTGTGTATAATCATCCCAAGCATTTATTTTTAGAGTTTTATGACAAAGGTGAAATATTTCCCCCACAGCCCTTGCCAGAGCGACCCCGCCAAAATACAGTTTTTATACAATCCAAAGAGAATTGGACCCCATAAAGTAAATATGTATATTCTTGATTAGTGATGAAGTCTAAGACGGTCTAGCAATGCCCATACGTTCGTCTGTGGAAAACATGATATTGTATATTTTTTGAACCCCGCCCCCTTCAGTAGGCGTTGACGTATGATATTATATAAAGGAACTCTGTCCCACCAAGTTAAACATTTTAAATTCGCTTACTAAATATTTGGAGGGTATTTAAGATTCGACCCGGTCGAATATAACGTTTTTACTTGTTTATTATTTTATTAATAAATGAATGAATATAGCGGCATCGAAATTAGTATATAAAATTATTTTTACTCTAGGTCACCCGGTGAAAATTGACCAGTAATTTAAATATTTAAAAATATACTAAACTTTCTATTGCTATTGGTTTTAAATTAAATGTTCTCAGTTAAATGTATTATTTAAAATGTTTGGTCAAAAAAATTTAATATCAAATTACTTATGAAAAATACGAGGTGGACCAAAATGGTCTCTTACCTAAGATTCGTAAGTTTTTTTCAACCAAACAGCAGCGTTAAAAAATAAAATATGCCCAGCACTTAAAATATGTTCATAAATATTACTATTATTTGATAACAACTTTTATTGTCTTGATGTTAACTTTTAGAGTTTTGAGAAAATAAAACTTTTAATATTGGAATTATAAAAAAATAGATATATAACAATAATCATTAAAATTAAAATTTTCCTCTCGTCCTTAATATATTTCATATGATTTTTCTTTTTCTTTTTATTTATTCTATTACATTTTTTAATTATTTATGTATTCTTTTAAAAACATTTTCTTTCTTGTTTTAAGTCCACCATTTAATTTTTGTCTACATATGACGAGCATTTTCTTAGACTTTCAACGGCCACTTCAGTTAACCTGGTTTTCCTTTTTTTCTTCTTTTTATTGTGGTTGTAAGTTGTTTTATTTAATTTTTTTTTTTTCAACTAAAAACTAAAACATGACAAAATAATTTTTTTTTCTAATAACGGGTGTTTTTTTTAGCGATATATTTATACATTTTAAATGTGCCATAATGTCCTCCCAGGAAGCGGAATTGTTTGTTAGAAAAATTTTGTTGAAGGAAATGCCATTTTCTAACAAAAATCATTTGCGCTGAAAATCTTTATTTAGTGAAGATCCTGTTAGACATTTTCAGACAAGAAGATCGTTACAACCGCCTGAAGAGCGGCTGTTATAACCACAATGTAATTAAGTGGTTGTTAAAGCATTTTCGAAATGAATTACTAGTCCGTTTTCTCTGTATGATGATGAAAATTATGTTATTTTTACACTCTTAATAAATACCAGAATGTTAATTACCTCCCTCGGCTTTGTCTTATATGCCTCGTATATTATTTGATACAGGGTGGCTCAGAAAGACCGAAGTGGTGTGAATTCCTTATAACTTTTTATTTAAGACATATTTTTTTAATTCTTTGTTTTTTAAATACAGTAAATTTATACGGAATATTTTTCGATTAGTTATTAAAAATGATATCCCGCAAGTGGTGGCGATTTTCTGCTTCGCACAAATCTGCTCTTTCCAACACATTTTCCATGACCTTTCGCAAAACTTCCGGTGCTATGTTGTTAATTTCGTCTCGAATATTGGTTTTTAATTCCTCAATAGTCCTAGGCCTATTAACATAAACTTTCCCTTTTAAATAACCCCAAAGGAAACAGTCTGGAACGGTTAAATCCGGGGAACGCGGAGGCCAATTAAAATTGCTTCTACGCGAAATTATTCTTTCACCAAAGATGTTGCGTAAAAGAGCCATTGTGGCCCTCGCAGGGTGCGCTGTGGCTCCATCCTGTTGGAACCATATTTGCGGATGGTTTTCCACGGCTGGACTTACAAAATTTTCCAACATGGTCCGATACCCCGACACCTCGTTCATTTTCAATAAAATATGGGCCAATGATCCTTTCTGAAGAAACACCGCACCAAACAGTACACTTAACTGGGTGTAATTGTCGTTGATGAAGTACTCTCGAGTTTCCCGTAGCCCATGTCCTACAGTTTTGATTGTTAACGAAACCATTTAATTGGAAATGGGCTTCGTCACTCATAACTAAGTTATGAATAAAATTAGGATTCTCTTGTGCTTTTTGCTGGAAATAATCTGTCGGTTTCAATTCTTGGACAAGTTGAATTTTGTATGGAAACATTCTTATGGTATGCAAAATTCGCTGCAGCGACCCTCTTGAGATGCCAAGTTGTGTCGAACGGTTCCTGGCTGATGTTTCTGGATCCTCCCGAATACTCTCCTGTACCACTTGAATATTGTCAAACGTGTGGACAGTTCGTGGTCTGCCGGAACCAGGAAGGTTCCTTACTGCTCCTTGTTGTCGAAAATTTGCAACCAGACGGTTTATTGTTGACTGAGAGGGTGCAACCCGCACATTAAATAGACGACGGTATGCACGCTGAACCGTTGATTTGAAAAGTAAATTTCAACGATTTGGGCACGTTGTTCAGTTGTGTATTGCTGCATTATAAATTGTCCAAGTATTTTTTACAAAATACTGAATAGAAAAGAAAAAAAAATTATAATAAAAAAGTTATAAGGAATTCACACCACTTCGGTCTTTCTGAGCCACCCTGTACATACATACAGAGTCAATCAGACCTCACAGAGTTTTTCCCTTTTTCCCAATTTACTTTTCCCGAGAAAAAAAATCCAGCTATTCTAATAAATTGAGAAAGAAGTAAAGTAAGGAAAAGGAAAATCAAGAAGAATTGTTTTGTTTCTTGACAAATTAATTTAAAATTTGCGTTAATTCGTAAACGTTATCCTGATAAATTTATCCTTAAAATAAAATAAAATAAATTTTCATACAAAAATTTGTTTTAAAGGCTTTTTGTTAATCAAAATTTTTCTTTTTTAAAATTTAGGCCAATTTTTTAATTACAACCAGCTGCTGCATTTTCCTTCAATGAACATTTTCCTGCCCAAAAAAAAAAAATTACCTGCTCTTTGCCAAGGAATTACAACAAATTCTAGAAGTTTTCGTTTATGGTTTTAAATATTCACACACTAAGTAAAGTTGACTCAAGATGACAAGAGTTAAGATCGTATCTCATTTTCAATGAAACTCTTTTCTAACTTACTTTTTTAGATTTTTTTCTTCTATACTCGTATATATAAGAAAAAACACTTGGGCATAAGAGGTACACACTTCTAAAGCTTTACACAATATCATATGCATTGTTGAAGTTTGCATAATTTTTCAAGCTGGAGATTCTTAAATGTTTTCCATATCTCTGCTACAGTAAATTAATTTTGTATAAAATAATTCATAACTTTAGACTTAAACCATGTCCGTCTCTTGTGTAGAGTAGAAAAAATGTTTTCATGCGGACTTCTCATGACGACTACCGGCTGTAAAGCCATTTTATCGCTTTTAGAACGTATTGTCCACCTGGGAACTGCTCTGACGATAATGCTGTTGGGTCTCAGAGATAGCCCTTCTTCTTCTGTTCGACTGCGGTCGGGGCCTTACTATTGTTGGCACTGTAGCTGCATTGTCTTGCACCGTATTCTGTTAATATTAATATTTTTTAGCTGCACTGGAAAAAATAAATGTATGAACTAGAAACTAATCTATTCGATTAAGTTCTAAACTTCATTTGTATTAATTATACTACAATCATTTTTCCTTAAAGATCGCGAAATAACAATTATTATACCCTACAAAAATGAATTTCAGGGTATATTCACTTTCTCATTTCGTGTGTAACGCAGCGAAATGTCCCTCTAAAGGTTAAATTAGTCGTGACTAGACTTGTGTCCAACTAGCTCATTCGCTCAGTTTTGACAAGAACCTCTGATCAAACCCATTTAAATTACATAGGTTTGATTAAAGGTTCTTGTCAAAACTGAGCGAATGAGCTAGTTGGACACAAGTCTAGTCGTGACTTATAACGCCATAACTTACAACCAAAATCCATTTGGTTTCTATGATTATGGTTATGTGAAGTATAATCGCAAACAGTGTTATCCCTACATTATGTTCGAACCTGCATTATCTGTTATGGGTATGGTGTTATGTAGACTTGTGTCCAACTAGCTCATTCGCTCAGTTTTGACAAGAACCTCTGATCAAACCCATTTAAATTACATAGGTTTGATTAAAGGTTCTTGTCAAAACTAAGCGAATGAGCTAGTTGGACACAAGTCTAGTGTTATGGATAAGTCACAGTGTTGCCAAGTAAATTTTATCGAAAAACCCCAAATCATATCAAAAAACCCTAAATTTGCTCTAAGACAAAATAAAAAAACCCTAAAAAATTATTTTTTATTTTAAAATTTTTTTCAGTAAAAATACCATGTATTTATTTCATATTTCACACTACTTATTTCATTTTACATATATACGTAAATATTCTATTGTCTTTTTACTTCATCGTCCAAGCAAGGAGCAAGCCAACCTTTTAAAAATAGTACGTATTACTATAACATGAAAATATAATAAAACTAAACAATTAATCACCTTTAAATTAGTCTTCTTTTTCCCATTCCTTTTTATATACAATATTTGGTTGTATTTTCTTTCTTTATACATTTTTAAAGTAATTTCTTTTTTGGGAAATGACTTTAAAAATGTATAAAGAAAATTTAAATTAAGTTGAAAACAAATTTGAATGGAAGCCATATGTAAATATTACTACTAAATCAACACATATATATTAACCCTAAAGTCTTCCTAATATTATTTAGGGGGATTTTTAGATGGAAACAAATTTGAACCGTTGCAATATTTAGGTATATGTGAAGATTACTACTAAATCGACACTGATATATTAACCCTAAAAATAACCCTAAAAATTATTTTTGAACCCTAAATTTTCCCCTAACAAAATGTACACCCTAAAATTCACCCTAAACGTATATAAAAACCCTAGATTTATGGTGAAAAACCCTAACTTGGGAACACTGATAAGTCAGGACTAATTTAACCTTAAGACCCACTAAGTAAGTTTATATATATATATTCTTGATCAGTGATGAGATTTAACACGATTTAGCCATGCCTGTCCGTCCGTCTGTGAAATTTACGATATAGTCCAAATGAAAAGAGCTAGGTACTTGAAATTTGGTATAAATATATCCTGAAAGACAGCACATTTCATGTTCCTAAATGGGCTGAATCGGGTTAGAGGGAAAAAAGTCCCCCTAAGAAGTACTAAACCAACCTCTAAAAAACAATATAAATTTTAAGGTTTTCATACCCTCCAAAAAACAAATAAAAAAAATAAAAATAAAATAATGGGGCGTATATTCACGTTGTCATTCCGTTTGTAAAGCAGCGAAATATCCATCTGAGACCCCATAAAGTATGTATATTCTTGATTTACTGATGAAATCTAAGACGATCTGAGCATGACCATCCGTCCGTCTGTGGAAATCACTATTCAGTCCAAACGAAAAGAGCCAGACTCTTGATATTTGGTATATATTTATATTAAATTATAGCACAGGTCAAGTTCGTAAATGGGCTGAATCGGGCCTAATGGGAAAATATTCCCCTAAGAAGAACTAAACCTATCCCTAAAATACAACATAATTTTTAAAGTCTTTTTTGTAATTTTGTTAAGCAAATGATATATTTTTATATCAAAGAAGGTCCAACATGTTGAACTTGGAACCATAAAATTAAAAAAAAAAAATAGTTTTTGGACCCCGCCCTCTTTAGTGGGCGTTATTATATGCAAAAATAGTGTAAAAATCTAACAAAGTGTTTTACTTAAGCCCACATTCCTTCCAAATAACATTTTAAAGCTTTAAAGACGAAGCTGAGACGTAACCTGGTACTCCTCTGCCCTAACCCCTCTTCTCCTTTGCCTACTAAATAACTCTTTAAAAAAAAATATATATATATATATATATATATATATATATATATATATATATATTAAATTGTTCGAAATATGTTTTTAAATCTCAGAAAGACATGATAAATATTCCAAGGCACAAAGGAAAGTCAACATCAGTTTTTATTCAACATACACAGCAGCGCAGAACAGCTGTTTTCGAAAGCCGCAACTCCTTCATCATCAGTACTGCCCATGTGTATTGTGTTTGTCACCACTTATTAAAACTTAAAAATTATTTTATGTGTGTGAAGATAATTATACCGAGTTAAATATGTTTTGACGTAAGCAGTTACGAAGTGAAGTTAAATATGTTATGACGTAACGAAATGGCATGCAGTGAAAATTTTTTGTTTTATATGAAAATCGATATTTATATACAAAATGATTATGGGAGTGTCTTCTATCCCACACATCATTTTGTATATACTGGCAATGCATGCCAACTCCTTATTTGGCCACTGGGGTCAAAATCCCTCCCTGATCACACACACTCTCCTGGCCTGTAAATTGACCTTTCATGGCCTGTAAATATTTGTATAAAATATTAACAAAAAAATTATTATAAAATAATTATCATAAAGAAAAACTTTACTGTTTGCCATTTCGTTACGTCATAACGTATTTAACTTCACAGCTGCATACGTTGTTTCGTAACTGCTTACGTCAAAACATGTTTAACTCGGCATATTTATCTTCACTCACATAATAAATTTTACATTTAATTATCTCAAATATTTATGTTTAGAGTCCTATTTCAAATGTCTCCTCTACGGCCCTTGTCAGATAGATCTCTCCAAAATACCCTCCAAAGAGAATTGGACCCCATAAATTATAGATATATAATTGATAAGTGATGAAATCTGAGACGATCTAGTAAAGCCCATACGTTCCTCTGTGGAAAACATAATAATGTCTATTTTTGGACCCCGCCCCTTTAGTGGGCATTGCCTTTAGGTATTATATGCAAAAATTGTGTAAATACTTAACAAATTGTATAATTTAAACCTACATTTCATAAAAATTTAATTTTAAAGCTTTTAAGACGAAGTTCAGTTGCTATCTGATCTGCCCATCTGATCTACCCTTCCCCCTGCGCCTCTTAAATTACCATTAAAAAAAAGTTTTTTCTTACATTTAATAACCCCAAAATATTACGTTTTAGTGTTTTATGGAAAAGATGGGACGTCTGCTCCACGGCCCCTCCCGTAGTGACCCCCATAAAATAGAGTTTTAATTTACTTACTATATATTTGGAGGGTATTTAAGATTCGACCCGATCACATATAACATTCTTAGTTAAATTATTGATCTGCGAACTGTTTTAATAATTAAGGGCTAACGTACCAGAGAAAAAATAAGATTTCATTCTTCTCCAACAGTTTCGATAATTGATCTATCTCATTTACAATGAAAACGATCTTGTTGATATTTTTTTATCCTTATCTGTAACTGCTTTCACTTAGCGATCAAACTTATTTCCATCTTTATTGTGTTTCAATAAATTTATGAGTAAAATGGCTAAAAATTAAATTTTATTTACTGAATCGTTTTACATTTTTCGGTACATACATTTTTAATGATTAATTCCAAAGATGTCTGCTAGCGAACTGAGCACAAGTCAATCTCTAACTAATTTACAAATAAAGTGCTGCTTTTAGCACAAGATAATAAAAAGAATGGTGACAAAAATCTAATAAAATAATAAAAAAATAATAATATGAGAAGAAAGTGTATTATTCTAAAGCTGTCGCAAATGGCTGAGGAACCGCATGCGGAAATAAGAGAAAAAGAAAACAAAACACACACACACTTCTTGTAAACATAAATAATTTATATCAGATCATATGTTTTATATCTAAGCGTGTGTGTGTGTGTGTGTGTGCACAAAACAATTGCAATTTAATAGGCGCGTATGCAAATTAATCTTTTGGAGGGGGAGGTTTTAAATATTACAAACAACTTTTTAAATCTATATTTGCAACGCAATAAATAAAACAGATTTTAATAATTTTAAAATGTTAAATGTCCCTTCCGTTCTTCTGCGCCTTTTTCTTCACTTTCTATTATTCCAGCTTTTATTCGTTCACAGCTACTGCTGCTGTTGAGACCACAAGCTTCTTTGACATTCAATATTTGATTTGTTTCTCTAAAGGCAACTGAGATTGTACTTTTTTATTATTCAATCAAATCTCAAAGACAAAATGATTTTCAAGTTTATTCAAAATGAAATCAGTTACGAGACATGTACAACAACAAGAATACTACTTTAAAATTAACAAGAGAATCAGGCAACACATCGATATCTATAGCAAAAAAAAAAAAAAAAAAAGAAATGCTTTAAAAAAAATCAGCCACTTAAGTATTGCAGCTGATTGTGGATATCAACATGAGATGAAAAAGGAATTTAAAAGCAAAATTCAAATTGCTTTGCTTTGACATGAAATTCATTTTTAGTTTTCAAGTACACAAATCTTTACATATAAAAGTTGCATGTAAGCAAGTGAATACATCTAAGAAAATCTTTATTTGGCACAAGAACAACAAGTCAAGCACTCGATTATTGGTAACTATTCATTTCTGCGTAGTCTAACTTGTTAAGTTATTTATATATCGGCAAATCACTAAAACCAACTCCAATTGTATTCTTTCTTCAGCCATATAATTATTTTTTTCTACCCTCCAAAAAAGAATTGGAGTGAATATTCACTTTGTCATTCCATTTGTAACGCAGCGAAATATCCATCAGAGACCCCATAAAGTATTTAAGACCCCAACATATATTCTTGATCAGTGATGAAATCTAGGACGGTCTGAGCACGTTCGTCCCCTCCATCTGTGGAAATCACGAGTCAGTCCAAACGAAAAGAGCCAATTTTGTACAAATATATCTGGAAGGATAGCACAGGCCAAGTTCGTAAATGGGCTGAATCGGGCCAGGGGGCAAAAGGTTGCCCTAAGAAGAACTAAGACAACCTCTAAACAACAACATAATTTTTATAGTTTTTTCGTAATTCTGTTAATCAAATTATATATTTGTATGTCAAAGCAGGTCCAACGCGTTAAACTGGGAGCCATAAAATAAAAACAAATAAGTTTTGGACGCCGCTCACTTTAGTGGGCGTTATTATATTCAAAAATAGTGTAAAAATTTAACAAATTGTTTTACTTAAGCCCACATTCTTTGAAAATAACATTTTAAAGCTTTAATGACGAAGCTGAGACGTCACCTGGTACTACTCTGCCCTACCCCCTCCTCTCCTTTGCCTCCTAAATAGACCTTTAAAAAAATATTTATAAATAAATTTTGTGTGAGTGAAGATAAATATGCCGAACTGAACATGTTTTGACGTAAGCAGTTACGAAACAACGTATTTAGCTGTGAAGTTAAATATGTATGTTATGACGTAACGAAATGGCAATCAGTGAAATTCTTTTTTGTATGAAAATCCAGATTAATATACAAAATGATTATGGGAGTGTCTTCTATCCCATACATCATTTTGTATATACTGGCAATGCATGCGAACTCCTTATTTGGCCACTGGCGGCAAAATCCCTTCAAGATCACACACACACTTTCATGGTCTGTAAATTGAACTTTCATAGCCTGTAAATATTTTTACAAAATGTTCAAAAAATTTATTATATATGGATTTTCATAAAAAACTTCACTGTTTGTAATATTGTTACGTCATAACATATATAACTTACGTAACTGCTTACGTCAAAACATGTTTAATTCGGCATATTTATCTCGACTCACATAATAAATTTTACATTTAATTATCCCAACATGTATTTTTGGAGTCTTATGGCAAAGGTGACATGTCTTCCCCCACGAGCCTTCCCAGAGAGACCCCAAAAAATACAGATTTAGTGCTCTCCAAAAAGAATTAGACCACATTAAGTATACATAGTCTTGATCAGTGATGAAGTCCAAGACGATCTAGCAATGCCCAAACGTTCGTCTGTGAAAAACGTGATATAGTCTATTTTTGGACCCCGCCCCCATTAGTGGGCGTTGACGTACGATATTAATGCAAAAATAGTGTAAATATTGATTGATTTTTATTCCTTAAGCCTATAAAAAGCTGAAAAGTTCCTTGATCTTGCACAGGTGAAACGTCCCCCACGGCCTTTCGCGGAACGACTCTGTCAAAATTTCGATTTAAAATTGTATACAGGGATGTCTTAAAGGAACTCTGTCCCACCCAGTTAAACATTTTAAATTTACTTACTAAATATTTGAAGGGTTTTTAAGATTTGACCCGGTCGAATATAACGTTTCTACCTGTTTTTTTTTTGTTTTGCTCATTATGACTTCCATGCGAGTATCCTTCGAATTTTATTTCAATAAACTTGAATTAGAGAGCCGGTAGCAGCTCAGACTTTTATCAACAGATGAATGCATAAGCATTGTTCAAGGCCATAAATCGCTATTTATGATTTTCGTAATTGATGTGTGTCATTGCCTCTTCCTGTTTGTAAATGTCTACGTGTGCGTTCATGTTAACTCCTTTTGTTCAGATGTATGCAAACTATAGCTGATGTTAATAATAATGAGTTGCCATGCCAACACAACTCTTGTAAATGTTAAAGTTAATTTTTGCTATTAATTGCCATCATAATCTACAGTATGAAATTCCAAAAGTGGCAAATGCAGATACACTCAACGATAAAATATTAGTAACAGCCAAGAAGAACATGTCCTTTTTAAATCATGGTTCAAAAATTATATTAAGCTTTAAGGTGTGAGCAGATTATTTCATTAGGAGCAAGAAACCAGGATCTGGTATCGTGTTCTTAATGCTGTAATAAGACCACGATACCAGACCCTGGTTTCTCATATTATATTCTTATACGAAATATTTTCCTGAAAAAATGTGTGTCACAAGTTTAAATCATAATCCCCAGAAATATCATTATGGATATTCATAAAAGTTTTTGGAACTCGTACAGTTTTCTATGGAAAATTATCATTTTAAATTCAATAAAGAATCTGAAAGACGTGATAAATACCTGGAGGAGACTGGCGCCAGAAGACGAAAAATGGATGAGTCGCTCACAATTAATCTCGTGTCTATTTCCGAATGGGGCCTCGCGAACAGCGTTAACTTTAACCCTTATAAAACGCAGTGCTGCGTGCTTACGCATAGGCGGCTGGTAGAAGATTCTGCGCCAGCCGTGTTTATGGATGTTATAGGTATTGGGGAATCAGAAGCTTTTCATGTCCTTGGTATGAAAATACAGTGCGACGTTCCATGGACTGATCACATCTTTCATATTTCAAAAGAAGCATTCAAGTGCTTTGGGTTTTTAAGACGCTGTAAGATATACTTCAACCCAACTGATCTCCTCACTATATACAGGGTCCGCCAAATAACTTTTTTTTTTTTGAAAATGCTATAAAAAAACTACTGAATATTTTCTCAAATTTCTTTTTTCTGAGTGTAGCATCGGCTGTGTGGCACGTAGCGCCGTCCTGTTGAAACCAAATGTTGCCAATATCCTCCTCTTCAATTTTTGTGAACAAAAATTCGATCAACATGGCCCGATAGCGATCGCCATTGACTGTAACGGCCACTCCTTGCTCATTTTCGAAGAAAAATGGCCCAATTATGCCTCTGGACCAAAATACGCACCAAACAGTGACTCGTTTTGATGCGTCGGTTTTTCAATGTATGCGTGCGGGTTTTCTGTGCCCCAAATGAGACAATTTTGCTTGTTTACATACTCGCCAAGATCAAAATGAGCTTCATCTGAAAAGAGGATTTTTTTTTGGCAAAATCGGCATCTTCTGTAAGTCGATCGCAGGCCCATATTTCTCAGCGTTGTTCAAGCGTATACACAACCACATTCATTCAGCTGAAGGATAAAACTATTTATCTGTCAAATCAGACATTAGATCGCGGACACTTTATACCACCTACATGCGACCAAAAATGGAATACAAATCTCATGTATGGGCCGGTGCTTCAAAGTCTATTTTGAAGTTGCTGGACTGCGTATAAGAGATAGCGAAGAAGCTAATCGGTGGCAGTAGGATAGCCAACTCTATTGACTCACTGGAGCATCGACGCAATGTGCGATGGGTTTCACAGTTCTACCGATACTACAACGGAATGTGTTCTGGTGAAATAAGGCAGCTTGTGCCCGAAAACCGTTTATTTTTGCGAGCTACCCGCTCTTTACATAGGGCGCTTCATTTTGTGGTTGAGTTGCCAGTGGACCACACCACGCATTACAGTCCCAATTCGTTTTTTGGCCGAACGGTTCGTATGTGGAACAAATTTCCAGCACAGGTCTTTCCTGCCAATTTTGACTTGGGGAGGTTCAAATCGACTGTCGACAAACACTACTCCCTCTTTCCTCCTTCCCACAAACAATTTCCCTAGTTCTGGCACAATTCATCGCATATCTCGGGGCCATTCCCAGATTGCTGGTACAAGAAAAAAAAAAATTAACTTAATTATCCAACTTGCACAGCAGAGCAGAACAATTGTTTTCGAAGGCCGCTACACATTATTCACAACACAATTTGAGAATATATTCACTTTATCATTCCGGAACGCAACTTAAATATGATTTCTGCCATGTGAACGCCACGGCTGGCGCGTAGAAGGCACCTTCTAGAATACCAATTTTCAACAACTACAAAAATCTTCCATAAAGTGGAAGTACACAACCCCAGTTGCTGAGAACGGCGAGGAATTTATTGATTAGGATCATCTTCAATTCTTTCCTGTACAGCGGCTGCAGCTTCTTCAGTGCGCACTCTTTGGGATCCCAACGATCCGACAACGATCTATTATTCTTGGAGTTAGCCGCTCTGAAGAACGATTATTTAGATTAAAAATTTCAACAATTTGCAAGCGTTGCACAGTGGTTGCTTGTATATGGGGAGAGCGGCCAAAAATACTTCTGCTGGATATATCGTAATAATTTTTTACTACGTATTCCATGTGGGGTAAAAACTACAATACGTAAAACTAATAAAAATAAGTTAAAAAATATTTTACAAAAATTATATATAAAACTTAATTTTTTTTTAGGTAAAGTAAACAATTTTAAATTAGAAAAATCATAATTTTTTATATTAAATCATCAAGCAAATTTATAGTTGATTTCAATAGTGTAGACTTTTGTTTGCGTGGAGGTTTACTTTGTCCGGAACTCAAAAGTAATCTGTTAATTAAATCGGTGTTTGTGGAAACACGTGACATTTTTCGTATATTCTGTAGTCTAAATATTTTTATGTCTTTATTTCTGGACTCTGCAGCATCTCCACAGAGTTCACATATACAATTTTTTATTACTTCTGGCACATGGATAATGGCTTTATGTACAGAGGGAAGAATATAAAACCATGGATATTTTTTAATCAGTCGTTTACTAGTCTGATAGGCATATTCTCCGAACGTCGTTGGATTTATCTTATAGTCAACGATGTTCTCTGGATAACATTTAGTTTTTGCCTTTAAAACTTTTTCATAGCAAGGTAATAGGCTGCATGAAAGTTTAGATTTTATGACAGTTCGGACAAGTAAATATTAATGTTTTGTTAAATTTGTTTCCATCAGAAGCGAAATCTGATCACGTGATTGAAAGTCAAAAGAACGCAAAACAGAAACTGCAGACTCATCACGTTTTGCGATCTCGGCTATTTGTGGACGCTTTGTTCTTATTGAAGACACAGAAAACTCTAGTTTAGGTCTACTGAAACGTAGATTTTAAAGAATATCTTTCTTTTTTGTTAAGCCAATCGGAGTGATTTAGCAAAACAGTTGCTTTCTTGCGTTTACAATACAAATTTTTTTACAAAGGTTATTAATACCTTTTTTTTAACCCATTTGAATTTGACTCATACCTTTACGTTTAATATCCCCCAAAATGATACTCATCACATTTTGAAATCTTTGCTTTCGACACACCAAATTTCGAAAAAATAATGTCGAGAAAACTCGCATTCGTAACTTTAGTCCAAAATTAAATTGGCAAGAATTAAAAAAAAAAGTTGGAAGTGAAGAGGCTAGATTACAATGTGGAATACCACAGCACAATCTGCAGGATTCTGCAGCTGAACTTAACACTGTATTCTCCTTACATATCAGGAAATAATATGCAAGAAGAATTTTATAGGGATAATGAGGCACAACACATTTAAATCCTTATTTAAGTCAAAATAATTATGACATTGTGAAGCTTATTCCAAAGCATACTACGCACAGTGCTTTGTCCCCATATAACGATGGGACAAAAACAGAAGGAGTTGTCAGATATTTTTGAAATTTGGTACACTAGCATAAACTAGCCTAGTTAAGAAAAATATGAATTTTTGGAAAAATCGGCCAAAGGACACGCCTACCTCCCATGTGTCCTGAAAGTGAAAAATATAATTTTAGCTTCAATAATGCCCACAAAATTACAAAAAGTGGTCATGCTGATACATATGCAAATAGCAACGTGTGTGTAAATTTTTATTTAAATCGGACAAAGGACTCAAGGTCCTGCCATATATCCTTTTTACTAAAAACCCTGTCACTCCTACAAAAATTGTCCGATCGTAATAAATTTTGATATGTTAATTGATATTTGCAAGATATATATTTATGCCAAATTTGGAATTGGATTATCAATGTGGAAAATACAAAAACATCATTAATTGAAAAATAGGCTAAAACGGTTAAAATACTCTTGCAAAAATTAAAATATAAGGATTTTTGAAAGATAACATAAATGAAAAAATTAAAGATGAAAACTAGCAATGTTAACGTCAAAAAAATCATATCGCACTTGATCCATCCAAATTTTTATTTTTTCACTTTTCAAAAAAAATCGACGCGTAGTATTAATATCCGCTGTAAAAATATCGTGCTATTTTGGCTACTTTTTGTTAATAAAATGGTTGGTTTAAAAATTCTGTTTCATATGCCTTTAATATTAAATTTAAAACTGTTTTGCTTCTACTGAACATTTTGACTTAATACCCTCCTGTTGATTAAGTGCGATATATTTTGATAAAAAAATTAAAATTTTGGATTTTGAAACATAAATTATAATAGCTTAACCTAATAATTATATTTTATAACTCCTAAAATAAAAAACGTTAAAAAAAGATATAAAGACAAACTTATAACAAAGCATCATCGCTACTTGATTCTTCCCAAAACCAATTTTCGCTTCACGAAGACCTCATCTCGTCTTCTATTATCTCATCTTCGATTTCAACATTTTCTCCAAGAATATATTTCTCAATTTCAGCATCTATTATATTATTTTTAATCTTAATGTTTCTCTTTGATGATAATACGGGATCTGAAGACAACAACAAATAGGTCCACTAGCACTCACGATCACTTATGTTAAAGGCAGTTAAATTTGTAACACTTACGGTTTTTATACAATAGCAATTTTTATAGAAAATAAAAATTTCTCTCGCACTTCCGAAAAAAACTTCAAAATCGAAGTCAATCGCAACTTACAATTTACACAATAATTTAAATATAAAACAGAATCTAATTTATAATTTTTTACCATTCAAAATATAAAACATGTTACGCAATGATATTAAACACTCTTAAATACCTAATATTTGAGTAAAAATCATAAAATTAGGCATTTCAAAAAACGCATTTTTTTTTAAGTTGTGGTGAAAAATAGGCACTAATTTTTGAATACCCTGTTAGTTAAGAGTATAAACTTACAAAAACATGAAAAAAAAAATTTCTAATTTTATATAATTTTTTTTTATACTCCATCAAACTTTAGTAATTTTTGGATTTTCAACAAAAAAAAAGGGTTTTTCAGAGCAATAAAAAAAAGTTATTTTGTAAATAAATACTAAATTCTAAATTTTAGTTTAACTGCAAATATATTAAAGTACCTGAAAACCAAATTTCGAGTGATTAAAAAAAAAATGAATTTTTCAGAATTATTTTTGTGAAACAACTAAAACCTATATTTCTGTTAAGTCATTTTTGCAAGAAATTATCTGATTTTAACGCCCTCTCGTGGTGGCAAAAGTAATCAGAAAATTTTTTTTTTAACATTTATTTGAGATACCTTATTATCTTTCAAAAAAATCTGTATTTAAAAACAATTTGAGACAAAATTTTTTTTTATTTTTGTCTATGGGTCGAAGCATAGTGCTACGGTTTCAAAATTTAAAAATTATTTTTTTGATTTTCGGCCTATAGGAGCAACCACAGTGCGTTGCCTTGGTGTTGTGACACTATCTAGAATTCCTTTAATTTATTTTTAAAATATGAAATACCTCATATAATTTCTAGCCTTTTTAGAAATATATTGCTAAAATATGGTTGAGTTAATTAATAAGTTTTATTTAAAACCCTGAAATATGGGACACGTAATTGTCACCCAACTGTATTTAAAATGTTGCAGGCTTCTGAGTAAATTATGATAAAAATTATATTATGCAATAATTAAAAATTTGTTGTCGTAGAAAGACGACTGTTTAAAAGCAACATGCACATAGTGGTGGCACCTTGGCACAAATACTGCTGTAGGTGTTGCCTTTATTTATGGTAACGATGGTAGTAAATGCTGTCAATATCTCGAAAAGAAGAAAACTAAATTTTTTTTCTGTTTATTTTTCTGTAGAAAGGAGCACACAGAATATAGCAAATAAATATGTTCAATACACTTCAAGCTTATAGTTTAATTATTTTGTAAAAGCTAAAAATAAAATGTACAAATAAATATGTTAAGATGACACAAATAAAACACATACACTAAGAAAGAAAGAAAGAAGGAAAGTAGGAAGACACATAAATAAAATAGAATTTTAACACTTTCATTTTACACAAATATTGTCATCAAGGATAGAATTTCTATTTGGGGCTACAAAAGACTTTTACAAAACATTTCTCCGGCATTTGTTTGTAATACATGAAATAACCCAGCAGTTGTTTTGCAAGGCAGCGATAGAAAAAGTTGACAGTATTTTTATTTTTTTTTTTTTGATAAAGTGTACCGTAACAAATTGGTTAGATTTTAGGTTGAACGGGTCATCTTCTCAAAGGCTATAAACATTGTTGTTGAACAATTACCCGGTGCATTTATAAGTATTGACTTTACTAGTCAACGACTGACTATCTGTACAAATCGAACAAGCAAAGGAGCAAGAAAATTCAAATAACCAATTTCAAAATAAAGATATTCTGTGTGTGTGTTTTTTTTTACATTTATTTCTTTATATTGAATATAAATTTTTTACTTAAAGTCAACTTAAGAAGCCAAAAGCTGTTTAGGAAAAAAAAAACTAAAAAAAAGATAAATAGAAATAAATTTGGCTGTTATTTGGAAGTTTGTGTCAATGGTTGATCTCTCAATACAGATATAAAGCAAAACACCAGAAATAAATGTACAACCCTCCAATCTTCGTACGAATTTACACTAGTGTAATAAAATGCCAAGACTTCAGCATGTACATATATATATATATATTAAGTTCAAAAGAAAATAAAAAATTACTTATGAAAGAAAAAATGAGAAAAACAAGTAAAAACGTTATATTCGACCGAGTCGAATCTTAAATACCCTCCAAATATTTAGTAAGTAAATTTAAAAATGTTTAACTTGGTGAGGCAAAGTTTCTTTAAGACATCTCTGTACCCAATTTTAAATCTCTATTTTGACAGAGTCATTCTGGAAAGGGCCGTGGGCGAGACGTTTCACCCGTGCAAGATCAGAGAACTTTTCAGCTTTTTATAGGCTTATGGAATAAAAATCATGCAATATTTACACTATTTTTGCATTAATATCGTTCGTCAACGCCCACTAATGGGGGCGGGGTCCAGAAATAGACTATATCACGTTTTTCACAGACGAACGTTTGGGCATTGCTAGATCATCTTGGACTTCATCACTGATCAAGACTATGTAAACTTAATGTGGTCTAATTCGTTTTGGAGAGCATTAAATATGTATTTTTTTGGGGCCTCTCTGGCAAGGGCCGTGGGGGAGGCATTTCATCTTTGCCATAAAACTCTAAAAATAAATATTTGGAATAATTAAATGTAAAATTTATTATGTGAGTCGAGATAAATATGCCCAATTAAACATGTTTTGACGTAAGCAGTTACGAAACAACGTGAAGCTAAATATGTTATGACGTAAAGAAATATCAAACAGTAAAGTTTTTCTTTATGAAAATCCATATTTAATAAATTTTTTGAATATTTTATGAAAATATTTACAGGTCATGGAAGGTCAATTTACACGACATGAGAGTGTGTGTGATCTTGGAGGGATTTCCCAGTGGCCAAATAAAGAGTTGGCATGCATTGCCAGTATATACAAAATGATGTATGGGATAGAGGACACTCCCATAATCATTTTGTATATTAATCTGGATTTTCATACAAAAAAATTTCACTGATTGCCATTTCGTTACGTCATAACATAATTAATTTTACTTCGTAATTGCTTACGTTAAAACATGTTTAATTCGGTATATTTATCTTCATACACATAATTTTTTCATTTTTGTAGGAGACAAAGGAGAGGAGGAGGTTGGGCAGATGAGTACCAGGTTACGTCTCAGCTTCTTCATTAAAGCTAAAAAATTTTATTTTTAAGGAATGCAGGCTTAAGTAAAAAAATTTTTAAATTTTTACACTATATTTGCATATAATTACGCCCACTAAAGGGGGCGAAATACAAACTTTTTTTATTTTATGACTCCAAGTTTAACGCGTTGGGTTTTCTTTAATATAAAAATATATAATTTGCTTAACAAAATTACAAAAAAACTTTAAAAATTATGTTGTTTTTAGAGGTTGGTTTAGTTCTTCTTAGGCCAACTTTTTGCCCCCTGGCCATTTACGAAATTGGCCTATGCTATCCTTCCAGATATATTTATAATTAATTTCAAGGCTCTGGCTCTTTCGTTTTCCACGGACGGACTGGCGGACGGACATGCTCATATCGTCTTAGATTTCATCACTGATCAAGAATATATTTTGTGGTCTTAGATCAGTGATGTCAGCCTCATACACAATTTATTTTGAGAGCGTAAAATATAATTGTTTACTGAAAAACACTCTCATTCAGCGGGAAGTATCGCAAGTCCTGTTTTGAGGCCTCTAAACAGAAATAATATATTTATATAAATATATATATACAATACATATAAGAGGTTTGAAATAAGTTGGATCCACTGTATGCAGGTACATCTTTTCGAAAATTTCTTAAAGTAGCTTTTAAATTAATTCATAAGTAAGACTTTTTGTGAAAATTGTTTCTCTTGTATATAAACTAACCAAATGTGGAGAAATATTTTAAAATTAAATATCTGAACACTTGGCAATTTTCGAAACCCTTTTTTACAACTTATAAAATTGGAAGATATTATTGGTAAATAAAAGGATACTCTTAGAAAAGGCCACTAGTTAGGCCTCGCAACCGCACATTTCTCCCGCTGGGAATGTAAGAGATAAGCGTGATCTCACCAACACAATCACATTTGACATCACTGTCTTAGATACTTTATGGGGTCTCATATGGATATTTCGCTGCGTTACAAACGGAATGACAAAGTGAATGTACCCCCCAATTCCTTTTTGGAGGGTACAAATAGGAAAAGGAGACAACATCTAGTGAGTATACAACTCAGTATGATGTTGAACGTGAGCAAAGCAAGCGATGTTTGCAGGAGTGCTTCATTCAGTTTGTATATCGAATGCTTGTTTATTATCTACGACAGCAACATGTCCGTGATGCCCCTGTAAGTGACAATATATGTATGTTTGTTTGTTTGTATGGGTGAAATTATTTTCTATACGTTTAAGGATATCCTATAAATGTTTATATAAATACATGTAACTTGATTGCTTTTTTTTTTTTTTTGTTAATGGCTTTATGTTCACAAGCGTAAGTGTAGGAAAATTTTTGTAAAATATCCAAGTCCCATGTAACCATATGACCGTATTCGCCACTGACATTGATTTTGAACGGTACTCAAAACATGCGACACCAGCGCATTCGACAGCAACTGAAGAAAACCACTTACCACTCTAACTGGCTTACAGTTTGAAATAGAAAATCTCTGGCTGTCAAAAAATGATTGTAATAATAAACGATAATCCTTTGTGGTCTCAGAAAAGCACCATGAAAAGTCCTTTACGCATTTGCTTTCGCTTTCGTTAAGATGTTAACAGCAGAACGTTATGGACGTATGAATAGTTTGTATCCTAAGGCTGGTCGTAATCATTAAGATGTTTATTTAACTACCGTTTTCTATTTTCTTGAAAGAAAAAAAAGGAAAATTTCAGGTATGACCAATTTTAAGACTGAGCAATTTTTTTTATTTATACCAGCAACAGCTATAACAGATGAGAAACCTCAGAGAGCAGAGCATTAAAGATCATAGTTTTTTTTTAACAAACTCTTAAAAAACTTTTTTGTTGGGAAAAGTACAATCCTTTTAAATTCGATAGACAGGTTAAGTGGGTTGCGATAACTTCGTTTTCTTTCAATATTCTTGTGTCTTTGCTACAATCTTACCTTTACGTCCTTTTGCACAGTAGATTGTTGGTGCTCAGACTCGCAGCTCCACATTTGATATTGTGTTCGTCCATTAAGGGCTCACAAAGAGACTTTAGTCCATGAAAAGATTATAACTAGACTGTGACTAAACTATGACGGGACCATGAGCACATTATGATAAGGACACTAGTTGTTCCAATATGACTCAGAGTATGACTACGCGTATTAAAAGTCTATGGATATATTATGACTACTCCATGACTAGACTATGACTAGGCAAAGGCCATAATATATATGGACTATGGTTACACTGTAACTAGAGAACCATCAAACTGATGGTGCTGAGACTATATGTTTTCTATATACGTTTCATTGACCAGACTTTGACTAACACTATTAGTAAGAAGTGACCACACTATTCATGGAGTGTGACTAGATTATGATTAGACCATGACTAAATTACGAATGGAATATTATGCTATATTCTGATTGCTATCAATGGACGATATTCTGCTTCAAAAAGACTGTAGTATGACTAGAATATGACTATAAAATGATTAAAATGACGTTAGACTACGAATAGGCTATGACTATTCTATGAATAGACTATGGCCATTCCATGACAAGACTATGAATGACTACACTGTGGCTAGGCTAGATTATATTAGACTAGACTATCACTAGACTATGACCAGACTATGACTAGACTATTACGAGACTATGACTAGACTATCAACAGACTAAGTATAATATCAATAGACTACACTAGACTGTGATTAGACTAGAGCATGACCAGACTATTAGTAGACTATGACTAGATTATCACTAGACTAGCCTATGATCGGTACTCAGATTCGAGTAGACTATGAAAAGATTATGACCAGATTATGACTAGATTAGACCATGACTAGACTAGACTAGACTATGACTTTAGACTAGACTGAAGTATGAATAGACTATGATTAGACTAGCCCAAACTACGCCTAGACTAAAATAGACCATGACTAGACTAGACTAGAACATGGCTAGACTAAAATAGACTAGAGTTGACTATAAATAGAATATGACTAGACTACGACTAAACTAGACTAGACTAGACTCGAATAGACTCGAGTAGGCCAAACTCGACTAGACCCGGCTAGACTAGAGTAGACTAGAATAGACTAGACTATATTCGACTGGACTAGACTAAATTGACTAGACTAGAGTAGACTATACTATCGTAGACTAGACTAGACTAGACTAGACTCGACTAGACTAAATTGACTAGACTAGACTATCGTAAACTAGACTAGACTAGATTCGACTAGACTAGACTAAATTGACTAGACTAGAGTAGACTATACTATCGTAGACTAGACTAGACTAGATTCGACTAGACTAGATTCGACTAGACTAGACTCGACTAGACTAAATTGACTAGACTAGACTATCGTAAACTAGACTAGACTAGATTCGACTAGACTAGACTAGACTAAATTGACTAGACTAGAGTAGACTATACTATCGTAGACTAGACTAGACTAGATTCGACTAGACTAGACTAGACTCGACTAGACTAAATTGACTAGACTAAACTATCGTAAACTAGACTAGACTAGATTCGACTAGACTAGACTCGACTAGACTAGACTCGTCTAGACTAGACTATGTTCGGCTAGACTAGACTGGATTCGACTAGACTAGATTCAACTAGACTAGACTAGACCAGACTCGACTCGACTAGACTCGACTAGACTAGACTAGACTATACTATACTAAATTCGGCTCAATTAGGCTAGATTCGACTAGACTATATTCGACTAGACTAGAGTAGGCTAGACTAGACTAGACTCGACTAGACTAGACTAGACTCGTCTAGACTAGAGTAGATTCGACTAGACTGGACTCAACTAGACTAGACCTGAACAGATTAGACTAGAGCAGACTAGACCAGAGTAAACCATACTAGACTAGAGTAGACTAGATTAGACTACACTAGATTAAACTAAATTAAATTATGACTTGACTAGGCAATGCCTATGACTATATCAGCAATGATATAACAATGTAATGACTGGATTATGAATAGAATATGATTTGACTTCTAAGGATATCACAAGATTAAGATTATACTACTACACAACGTGTCAATACACTATGATTGACATGTCAAGAATA
Source organism: Linnaemya tessellans (assembly GCA_951800035.1). NCBI lineage: Eukaryota > Metazoa > Arthropoda > Insecta > Diptera > Tachinidae > Linnaemya > Linnaemya tessellans. Next base: position 39,636,240 of record OX637536.1, on the reverse strand, counting down.
TGACTGATAATGCACAAATATGAGTGGGTTATGACTAGAGTCTAACTAGAATCTGACCATATTATGTCATTTATCACTATATGATGACTAGCATATGACTGGACTATGACTACACAATGAATAGGATCTGACCACACTGTGATGGGTGCTGTTGGCTGAAGTAGTAGAACACGAAACTGTGAAGCGGAGGGTCGTGAGTTCGATCCCGTGCCTAGTCATGAAATATTGTGTTGAATTTTTCTGATCAGCATCAGTTCGTGGTTGTGTTAGTGGTTCCCAGCCTGTTTCAATGATGAAGGCATAGTCACTGATCACTGAACATAATTGGCGGTGACTGACACTATCATGTACTAAAAGCAGAGTAACTGCACCCACCTTCGTCGGCCCTGTAGCAAAAATTAGCCGGCGAAGTAAAAGGTTGAAACAGCTACAAAAACAACTGTCTATCTTCTCATCTTTCCTAATCTGTCCCCTCAATAATATCCTCTCGTTTTCAGTTCCGGCGCAATGCATATATAGGGGTCATCCCCTGAGTGCTGGTCCAAGATAAAAAAAAAAGATTATGAGAAATTATGACTATAGATAGTCTAGTGGCTACACTATTGCCAGCTTAAACTTGGCTTGGACTATAACCAGGCCATGATTTCCCCATGATTGCAGTGTAATGAGAGCATGATTTTACTCAGACAAGATCAGACTATATCCATGATATGAATTTATCACATCAGGAAAGAACTCAAAAGGTTTTGTCGGACACAATACTTCCTTTTTTTTTTGCGTAACTCACTGTGCCTTCCATTATTGTCCTTCAGCTGCCACTGAATTTGTTGTATAATTTAGTTTCGTGTATATATTTTTTGTCAGTTCATGCTCATACACATAAAGTTTCTTTATTTTTGTTACTGAAATTTGTCTACACATTTAATATGGATGTGAGTGAGAGTATGACAAATGCATAAGGGTTTTGGATGTTGTATAAATTTGTTTATTTAACTATATGTGCTTGTATGTGTGTGTGTGTGTGTGTGTGTGTGCGTGTGTCTTTTCGAATGGGTGCAAGGGTGCGTTGGTACGATGCTGTGTAGTTTCATATGAATGCGAGTATTTGTAAGCACTTTAGGAGGTGGATTAATTTTAATGAAATTTAATGAAGGACAAGCCAAGCTAACACAACAAGCACAATGTTTTATTTATGTTCAGAATTAAGGTCACTTCACTTTTTGGTCCATTGCTAAGATAATGAACGAGGAAGCAGCACACAAACACGTTGTTCAATTTACACATTTACACACTAATAAAAGGCAATCGTACACATGTGCAAACATACAAGTGTTATGTAGGTATGCGTGTGTGTGTGCGTGTGTATGTGTGTGTGCTTATATATTAAAAGGAATATTCAATATGATGTGTGCTGTAAGCCAATAGTTTTGTGTTAATGTATGCATTATGATCTTGTTGTTATTCTTGGAATTCTGTACCATGTGGGTCACTGTGTTCCTATTTTTTTTTTTGCATTAAAGTTGCGGTTGCTCAACTCTTGATTTAAGGATTCTATGCTGCCATTTTACAAATCTCTGCCACTTAATGTATGAAAGTATGCCTGTAATGAATGTTTGTGATACAACTTTTGATGCTTTTGTTGTTTTAGTGAATGTGTTGTTATTTGGGTTATTATTAGCATTTTATTTCTTTTGAGTGCTTCTAATTAATTGTCGTTTCAAATTAGTTGCTTAACTTTTTGGCTGATATTTTGATTTATATTTTGCACATCTATATCTAGTGTAGTTGTGAAGAGAATTGGGCACACATACGAATGTACTCGATAGGGACTAATATTACTAATAGAATAGTGAGTATTACAAAGATGTGCACTTCAATTAAAATGATTTCATCAGACTTTAAGAGCTTTTATATTGCCTTAGCATAACATTTTTAGCCCAATGGGAATTATTGATAAGTAATTGATTGATAAGCATACAATAGCCTCCACGATCAGTCCCAGGAATAGCATAAAGTGACTTGCGTGTTTGTTTTTAGAGTGTCACATCACTAGAGCAACGAGTGCAAATTTTTGAAATTTTTAATCAAAATAATTGTTCTATTCGTTTAACTCATTCTACACTTCTTCCATTTTATGGCGTATATAATCATCCTTCAGAGCGGCTAATTCGAAGAACAAATATGTCATTGATTTAACGTCAGTACCTGCCATGCGGCCTAACTTGACGATGCTTTTAACATCGGGTGAAATTGAGTATTACCATCACCCCTCTTAGCACCAAGAGACCACACGAAGGTGACCTCGGGTCGCCTAGGTGGCAATTTCTAGAACATGATTTGGTAAGTCCCATGATCTAACACTTTGCTAGAGTGCCGATCCTATCTAGATGATCTTTTATTTGTTGATTCACAACAACACATAGATTTTGCTACTATAAAGCCGGACCAAATCCCAACCGCAAGGATCGGACATCAATCCTTATCTGACAAATCTTCCACCAAATTGGTGACCACAACCACCATGTGTACTCCCGAGGGAGACCTCACCAATATCCAGCCGCAGTAAACTGCGTTGCTTGTACTGGATCCCGTGGTACCAGTTCTGACTACTGGTGAAGTCGCGAAAGCCAAACCAGTGGAGGTTCTATAAACTTTCTATCGACTTCGGTTTCTTTTTTTTACCCAAAGCCAGGTGCCGCCTCACCTGTTAATTCTTACTCAGGCACGTAGGCGAAACTATTACTTTTATATTCTTATATGCACATCAGTTACACTGTAACAGAGATTGGGCAGTAACGTATAAGTTTTAAGCGGGTACATGCAAAAGTACTGCCTGAAAAACATCGTAACCCCTCGAAAACCAACCATAATAGGTTTCAACTTTCTATTGAGTTTTGAACTCTTAATTAGATCGAGGCGTCCTTGGACCTCCTTTCTTATTGCAAACTTACGTAGGGGCCGACAGGCAAGTCCCTACTACCTTAATTTTTCTTACAGTAGCCAGCTTAGTTTTCCTACTGAGACCTGTCCCTAACGTCCCATTCGGTAACGCGCAGGTACTTATAAGTTCTATGGGTTACCAACAAAAGTTCTGTTTGAGAAAATTGTGTAACCCCCGAGACCAAAACCAGTATAGGCTTTCAACTCTCTATTGACTTCGGTCCTCCTACGGTACCTAGGCGTCCTTTGACCTTTTATTCTTACAGCAGACTACATAGGAACAAACCTCTGCTAAATTTCTATGCGTCTTCGGATTTACTTTCGGAGCGGACACATACTCCTATTTGCAGGGATCGTACTGGGGCAATATACTTTTTAACAGAGGACATCCTACTACTTTTTATATTCTTATATGCCCTACCGTTGCACTGCAACTCCAGGGATTGGGCAGGTAACATATTAGTTTTTATGGGTTATCAGCAAAAGCCACGTCTGCAAAAATTGCCTAACCCTTTCCCCGGGTCTGTCCTGAAACCAGGTCTGACATAATAACCAAGCTCCCAAATGCACCCTCAGGGGGGAATTCGAAGAGCAATAGATCGTTTTCGGATCACATTTACTGTTACTGATCATGTGCATCTAGTGGGACGCGGAACAGTGCGCACTGAAGAAGCTGTAGCCGCTGCACAGAGGGGTATTTGGCCAATCTAGGCGGCCAAAATTATTTTGATTGAATTTTGTATGCAAAATATTTAGAAAAGACATATTGTGGCATTTAAAATTGTAAATTTATATAAACAAGCAAAAATACGTATTTCATGTTTTTCGGCAGCAGCTATATAAGCAATTATTGATGAAATATTGCAGATTTCGGAAATTCGTAAAACGTCTTCACGAACTATGAATTTGACTTTTGAAGAACCTAGATTTGGAAACAAAAAATATTGTAAATGCTAAATTTTAAAATGAAATGTGTAAAAGAAGTGTGCAATAAAGCAGCATGTACAGTAAAGCATCAGAATTTTTGGTACATTTTTCAGCAGTAGCATACTTCAAAGGGAGCCAATTTTTTTTTTCCAAACCATGAAATATCAATTAACACACCCGAGCGAGAATCTGAGTTGCGTTAAGTGGTGTTATACAACTTTATGACTATAGTTAATTTTTTTAATCAATTAAAATTAACAAAAATACCATCATTTTCAATGTAGCTCTGCCGGTACCAGAATATATTATATTCCTATTAAACTATGTGAATTATATCATATTTACCTGCATTACAATTATCCATTTTAATAAAATTCATAAACTGAAAACACGCTTTTACTCAAGTTTTTTTCACGTTGACTTGTCTCAAACACAGCAAAAAAGCATATGCCCAATTAGCAACACGAAACTTTGACTGCGTGGCGAGAGCGAACGAAAGCAAAAAGGAATTAAAAAATAACGGGATCTAGTCCAGCATTCTATTCTCTTCACCCTACGGTGGGTAGTTAAAGAAAAAGTGAGTTTTGAAAATTCGAATCTTGGCCGCTTAAATTGGACAAATACCCCTCTGTGCGCTGTACAGGAAAGCATTGAAGATGCTCCAATCAATCAATTCGTCGCCGTTCTCAGCAACTGGGGTTGTGCCCTTCCACTTTATGGAAGATTTTTGCAGTTGTTGAAAATTGTTGTTCCAGATTGCGCCTTCTATGCGCCAGCCGTAGCAGCCACATGGCAGAAATCATATTTAAACATTCATTTCATAAAATTGTCTGCCCATTTCATTGATATTAGAAATATATTTTCTAGTTTTATTGTGATATAGACTTTGTGTCACTCTATACAAAAACACCCTTTATTTTAAATAAGAAAACTTTAAGCAACACAATACATACACGTGTGCAGTTTCCATGGTAAAAATCCATGAATTGAGCTACGAATTGCTCCCTTATCCGCCCTATTCTCCAGATTTAGCTCCGAGTGACTATTTCCAACGGCGAAATCATCTCACTAACAAATGCCTATTTTGATGATCTGGATAATTCATATTTTTCGGAATGACACCTATTTTTCTTATATAACTCTCGAATATACTTTCCAAAGTTTGTGCAAAAGCTAATATATTTTGAAAATTTTCATCGATGCTTAAGTGTAAGAATCAAATGCAGTCTAGCATTTACTATTAATTTAAATATACAATCTGCTTTTCATAAACATTTTCCACTCAAGCCAGTCAGTCATCTTGATGATTAAAAATTTTAACTTGATTGATGTGAAAATATATATTTATGCGTCCTCATTGTTTATATCACATCAATAAGTGTAAATAGCACGTGGTAGACAGCGCGCAATATAAAACTTTATTGTGCACAATAACCATCAGTATAATTCTAGTTAAATGCTTATGACATTCCAACACATAATGGAAATGTTGCATAAAATACAACTAAACGGAAGAATGAAACAGTGAAGATTGATAATAAAGACAAGAGCAATTACAAAAAACTCTATACAATGATACACTTTAATACAGACGAGTGCATGTGTATTCTATTATATTTTATATATTTTTTGAAGACTACTGGTCTGTTCTACTCGGGGGTAATTTCAAAAAACATCTAAGGTAAATAATAACAAAAAAAAATTTTTAAAAAAATTTATTTCATCGAAAATGGTAATATTAAGAAAGATCTTATTCAGTGTACACTGTTCAGCGTCTCACGGGATCCACATAATCAGTGACAGTAAAACGATCTATTGTTCTTCGAATTAGCCCCGCTCTGAGGGACGATTATCTCCGGCATAAAATGGAAGAAGTGCACGATGAATTTAACGAATAGAACAATTATTCGATTCATCATGAAATTTCATAGTAAACTAAACAAAAGGCAGCTTTCAGCTAACAAATGGGTGCTCAAATAAAGCAGTGATGCCAACTTTAAATTGTAAGATTCTAAAAAAAATAAGTAAAAACCGTCATATTCGACCGGGTCGAACTTTAAATATCCTCCAAATATTTAGTAAGTAAATTTAAAATGTTTAACTGGGTTCCTTTATATAATATCGTAATATCGTCAACGCCCACTGAAAGGGGCGGGATCCAAAAATAGACTACATCATATTTTCCGCAGACGAACGTATGGTCATTAATAGACCGTGTTAGACTTCATCACTGATCAGGAATATATATACTTTATGTAGGGTGTAATTCTTTTTGGAGAGCACTAAATCTGTATTTTTTGGGGTCTCTCTGGCAAGGCTCATGGGGGAAGACATTTCACTTTTGCCATAAAACTCTAAAAATAAATATTTGGAATAATTAAATGCAAAATTTATTATGTGAGTCGAGATAAATATGCAGAATTAAACATGTTTTGACGTAAGCAGTTACGAAACAACGTATTTAGCTGTGAAGCTAAATATGTTATGACGTAACGAAATGGCAAACAGTGAATTTTTTTTTATGAAGATCCATATATAATCAATTTTTTGAACATTTTGTGAAAATATTTACAGACCATGAAAGGCCAATTTACAGGCCATGAAAGTGTGTGTGTGATCTTGAAGGGATTTTGCCCCCAGTGGCCAAATAAGGAGTTGGCATGCATTGCCAGTATATACAAAATGATGTATGGGATAGAAAACACTCCCATAATCATTTTCTATATTAATCTGGATTTTCGTACAAAAAAATTTCACTGATTGCCATTTCGTTACGTCATAACATAATTAATTTTACTTCGTAATTGATTACGTCAAAACATGTTTAACTCGGCATATTTATCTTCATGCACATAATTTTTTTTTTTAGGAGGCAAAGGAGAGGAGGAGGTAGGGCAGATGAGTACCAGGTTACGTCTCAGCTTCTTCATTAAAGGCTTAAGTAAACCAATTCGTTAAATTTTTACACTATATTTGCATATAATAACGCCCACTAAAGGGGGCGAAATACAAGTTTAACGCGTAATATAAAAATATATAGTTTGCTTAACAAAATTAGAAAAAAACTTTTAAAAATATGTTGTTTTGTAGAGGTTGGTTTAGTTTTTGTTAGGGGAACTTTTTTCCCTCTGGTTTGATTCAGCCCATTTACGAACTTGACATGTGCTATCCCTCCAGATATATTTGTACCAAATTTCAAGAGTTTGGCTCTTTTCGTTTGGACTGAATCGAGATTTCCACAGACGGACGGACGGACGAACGGATGGACGTGCTCCGATCGTCTTAGATTTTGCAGAGATGTCGCCGAGGACTTTTGAACATTGTTATATTCTTTACATAAAAACATTATTAGTTTTGCAAACGAAAAGCGTTCATACCTTTCATACTTTTTTTGCAATAATTATAAAAATAATATATAAGTGGAAATGCTAAAAATATTAAAACCTCCAGACGAATTCATTATACAATACATTTCCACTATAAATAAAGACTTTGTTGGCGATCATGTAAAATACAAAAAAAAAGAAAAAAACACAGACACACACATTTGAGAGAAGAAAAAAAAAATATATGAATTCACAACATGACTATCCTTCACTTGATGATGAATGTTTTTATTATTATGTAAAGCTGGCATAACAAGCACTTACTAATACACTTATGCATACTAGTAGGCATGTATGTGTCAGTGTGTAAAGTAATGTAAAGTATTTGTAAAGCAGAAAGGATACTTTTATGAAAAGCATGCGTCCCCATATTGTTTACATCAATAATGGTTTTTGCTTTAATATATCAGAAAATCTGTATTGGCCGGTTGGGCTGAAAATGTTAAAGAATAAAGGATATATAAATAGTGAGCAACTGTTTTAATCGAAAGGAACTCATAGAGACCTTGGAATTATTATTTGCGGTCACATCATTAAGATATACTATATATGAAGAATTATTTAGGGAATTAAAGGACAACTGCCATGCCTATAGAATTTTGTGTTTAATAAAATTATTTCCATAAGAAAATTAGCAGGCATTTCGTTCCGCTTTAGTGAAATCTCATATATTGAATTTAGGTAAAAAAAAAAAAATTATTAATTAATAAAACGACAACGGGGGTATTAAATAAAAGTGTGTTACCATCGGTGTGATACAGTTCTCGTATGCAATTTTTTTTAGATAAAAACTGTTATCATGTACAACGAAGACACCTAAATAACAAAAACACGAATACTGATAATGACAGTGTAGTGGCCTTCGAAAACAGCTGTTCTGCTCTACTATATAGGTAAAATAGTTAAAAATGGATGCTGACTTTCCTCTGTGCCTTTGAATATCTATTAAGACTTTCTAAATTTAAAAGAAGATTTCGAACAACTAGCTTTAGTATTAAATATAAAAATTAATGAAAATTGTAGGCTTTATGCTTTAATATGACGCCACGTAGTGTAAACATTCAACAGATGAATTTTTATTTAAAATTTCGGTTTTCAGTTAAACTGAGCATCGAATGAGGCCGATCCCATACCCCAAAAGTGTTCCCTCCCAGAGATATGCGCGTTTTATGAAGTGATGGTACACCAAAGATACACGTATTTAAATCTTTAAAATGGCTGTCATGAAGAAAACCGGTTTTTACCCTTAGGTCCCTTTCTATTTTGCGCGTCACATATTTTGGATGTATCTAAAAAATATCTGTCAGGTGAAATCTAAAACGATGTGCTATGTCCGTCCGCCCGTGTGTGCAAATCACGATACAGCCCAAACGAAAAGACCCAAACCTTTGAAATTTGATATAGATAAATTTTGTAGGATAGCACAGGTTCAAATTCTTAAATAGGCTGAATCGGAGCAGAGAAGAAAAAATTTTCCTTAGAAGAACTTAAAAAACCTCTAAAAACAACATAATTTTTTAAGTGTTTTTTTTTTTTGTAATTTTGTTAAGCAAATGATATATTTTTAGGACAAAGGTGGTCCAAAGCGTTGAACGTTAAGGCAGAAAATCATAATAATCTTTTTTTGAACCCCGCCCACTTTACCTGCCCTGCCGCATCATCCAAAAAAAAATTTTAATATTATATATGTGCGAATGCGTATTTATTTACACACAAAAGCCACATCAGACTCGGTCCAGAGTCATAATTTGGTAATTTTTCTTCGAAAAAGAGCAAGGAGTGGCCGTTACAGTCAAAGGCGATCGTTATCGGGCCATACAGCCATTTCAATGAAATTATTTTCCATTATTAACCGGAAGGATTGTACTTTCATATAAAAAAAAATGTGAGAAAATACTCAGTATTTTTTTTATAGCATTTTCAAAAAAAAAAGTTATAATTATAAAGTTATAATTTTCTATTGAGTAATTGCTCAATTAGCGCTTAATTTTTATGAGATTGTCATAAGACAATTGACGCCTTAAAGGAAGCTGCACACAATCGATAATGTACTTAAAAATTGGACCGATCTTGTAGGCTACTGCATGGCCAGCCGAGGCAGCCATTTTGAATGAAATTATTTTCCAGTATTAACGGAAGGATTCTACTTTCAAATAAAAAAAGAAATTTTAGAAAATATTCAGTAGTGTTTTTTATAGCATTTTCAAAAAAAGAAGTTATTTGGCGGACCCTATACTTTATGGGGTCTTAGAGGAATATTTCGCTGCCTTACAAACGGAATGTCATAGTAAATATACCCCTAATTCTTTTTTTTAGGTAAATGAAATTTATTTGTTGGTGGTCAAGCAATGTCTACATATATGTCATTGCTTGACCACCAACAAATAAATTTCATTTTGCTATAAAATAGAATTGTAAGAACAATATGTCAAATAAAAATTTCATAACTTTTTTTTTAGGGTATAAAAAAATAAAAATAAATAATTTTGCTTAATTTTATTACAAAAAGTTCGTGATAACATTTTCTAAGAATATTAAAAATTTCATATTATTTTTAATTATTTGCTAGCGCTATAAGTTCCAAAACAAAAACAACAACAAAAACTAATTAGAGCAGCAGCATATTTATCACATGCACCGAATTGAAATGCCAAGGACCAGTGGTCATCATTAAAATAACATCCACTTACATACACACTCCTCCCGCACGTAAGTGTACGAGAGTATGAGTGCATGTTTTTGAACGCATTTATAAGCTGAAATGTAAATTTACTTTTGGCTTAAAAATAATAAAATTTGTATGCATATTAATGGGCAGGGAGGGGCCTGTTTGTGAGTGGATGTGAGTGCTTACGAGTACACGCGTGTGTGTGTCGTTGTATGTGTAAATGTGTCAAAAAACAGACTTGACAAAATAATAAAATCACATGGACAAGTGGTAATTAAAAAATGTTTACTATAAGTAGACAAATTTTACATATACATACATACATACATACATGATGTATGACGATGACAATGATGATGTTAAGCTTTGTTGACGAGCACGACGATAATGATGATGATGAGGATGATGACGATGATGATGATTGCATATAAATATGGAACAGAAAATGCTGTTATAATGACAATTTCAGTACAATATTATTATGCCAGAACACAGACAAACACACTGTTACAACTCACTAAATACACACTCACTTAGTCATTTCATTGCATATGCATGGGGGCTTGTATGTGTGTGTGTGTGTGCGTGTGCGGTATAGTATGAAATCTTTATGCAACATTGCAACTCTCTCCTACAACGTACTCGCGTAAGTAAATACATAGATAATGCATGCACACACACACACACACATACTTGCACTTACTGCATCAGTGCATTAAAATGTTATTAAATAAAAAATACTGTAACAACAACAACAAAACACAACAAGCTGGAAGCGAGAAATGAAAAAAAAGGCTACAGAAAACTAAAATGTGCATAAATAATTAACTTTAGGCCATAATACGTCGGTGGCTGGTTTGCTGGCTGTTTGCTAGGCGGACAGGTGGCTGCTGCAGCAATTGCAGTGTGCGCATGATGGTGGTTGCAGGGACTACAAGATCATAACGTTAATCATCATAATGATGCTGATGTAATGAATGATAATAGTTTTGTAATAAAAACAGGCAGACAGAGAGAGAGAGAGATAGAAAAAAATCGGAAATATTCTTGTCCAAAGTTGAATTGTTTCAAATGTAATACACGTTTACATAAATTTTACATATTTTTTCTTTGGGAAAAAATTCATCAATGCTTTGGGTGTAGTTAAACAACTTTTGTAGTTGTAAAATTGTATTTTACGAAAAAAAAAAAAATAAAATTTTAAAGGCTCTATATAAATGGGCTGTGAAATTTTATATAAAAACTTAAACATTTTTTTTAGTAAAATAGCACATAATATAATCATAATGGTTCATAAAATTGACGAAGCTTAATTATAATGTAGCAAAGGACCTCTTGAAGATTTTTAGAATATATTGTTAATATTTTCAACGGGCTTAAGTTCGAATCTGCATGACTGCAAATGATTTTTTATTATTTTATTAATAAATGAATTTGTTCAAATTCTTCAAGAATAAAAATTATTTTGTAATATTTATTTATTTATTTTTCTTTGCATTTTTGTTTTGTTTTTTAGGGCCTATTTCTCATTGTCGAACGAATTCTTTCTTTCGTACAAATATACTTAAAACAAACGCAAAATTTTATAAATTGTTTTTGTTTCAAATGTATTTATGCGAAAGAAAGAATTCATTCGACGATGAGAAATAGGCAGTTAATTTTATTTATTTATTTATATAATTTTTTTTTTTGTAATAACTCCTAGAATATAGGCCCCACATAAACGATATGGGCAGCGAAGGATCATGTTAAGAATCAATTTCGTTATAATACGTTAAAACTGTTACTTTTAAGGAATGTAGTGCTTAAGGACTACAATTTGTTAAATATTTACACTATTTTTGCATATAATATTTTGCATCAACGCCCACAAAAAAGGGCGGGGTTAAAAAAAACACTTTTTTCTGATTTTCTGGCCGCAAACCTTTAAACCTTCTTTAAACCTTCTTGACATCATTTCCTTAATAAAATTACAAACAAACATGAATGTAAATTTTATTTATCGAACTTTTTAATTTTATTATTGAGATAAGAACTTCTTATTTGGACTCAAGTTCAAATCTACAATCTGCAAATTATTTTTTCCACTCTTAATAAAAATAGCTTGAATTCAATTAAAAGAAAATAATTTGCAAATTTGAACTTGAGTCCAATTAAGAAATGTTTATCTCAATATTACAAAAAACTATAAAAATTATGTATATTTCAAAAGGTTCGTTTAGTTCTTCTTAGGCGGAACTTTCTTTCCTGTGGTCCGATTATCTGTACCAAAATTTCAAGTGTCTGGCTCTTTTCGTTTGGACTGAATCGTGATCTCTACATACGGGCTGATGGAAATGTCTACATTGTCTTAGATTTCATCACAGATCAACTTTATTGGGTCTCAGAGGGATATTTCGCTGCGTATCTTATGGAATGACAAAGTGAATAGAAGAGTGTATAAAACTAAACGCGTCATGATAGCTCGTTTGGCAAGCAAAACCCGCAGAAAATCTCTCATGCTTAAGAAACAGTTTTTACATAAAAGAATAAAACATATGCGGCGCAGCATGAGTATATATTCAAGAAACTAAAAACACATTTGCCAATGTTCGACCAAGAAATCCACTGGGCCGGCTAATTATTTATTAATTTAAGCTGCTAATGTCGACAAAACATATGTGGTCGAAGTGAGGGGAGTCCTGTTTGTTTTTATTTGTGTCTTGTAATTATCGCTAAATATGAAAGTAAATGAATACTTGCGTTTTGATACACTTCCGTAAGACACAGATCATATGTCTAATATAGATTTATGATACTTCTTTGATAAAAATCAGGATATTCGCACACTATTTATGCCTATGAGTGTATGTGTATGTGTTTGTTTGTTCATTCGTGTTACATGTACAGTTAATTTTTTGTAAATCATATTAAATGGATGTACGAGTAATTGAATAACTATTTAAAATACAAAAGGAGTTGAGTAAAAATGAAGTAAAATTTAAATATCATGTCTATTAGACTAACAAAAAAAAAAAAAATTGTGTTGCTCTCTGTTGCCATAAGTTGTCCATTCAAAAACGATTTATAATTGAAATGTCAGTAGAAATTCTCAATCGACTAGATAACAACGCTATTGATGACGTAGTGGATTTCATATTTCATTTTCTAAATAATAGTAAACGAAGGGACGCCTGATTCCCGCGAACTACTATAGGGTGGCTCAGAAAGACCGAAGTGGTGTGAATTCCTTATAACTTTTTATTTAAGACATATTTTTTAAATTTTTTCTTTTTTAAATACAATAAATTTATAGGGAATATTTTTCGATAACTTATTAAAAATGATATCCCGCAAGTGGTGGCCATTTTCAGCTTCGCACAAATGTGCTCTTTCCAACACATTTTCCATGACCTTTCGCAAAACTTCCGGCGTTATGTTGTTAATTTCGTCTCGAATATTGGTTTTTAATTCCTCAATAGTCCTAGGCTTATTAACATAAACTTTCCCTTTTAAATAACCCCAAAGGAAACAGTCTGGAGCGGTTAAATCCATCGGTTTCAATTCTTGGACAAGTTGAATTTTGTATGGAAACATTCTTATGGTATGCAAAATTCGCTGCAGCGACCCTCTTGAGATGCCAAGTTGTGTCGAACGGTTCCTGGCTGATGTTTCTGGATCCTCCCGAATACTCTCCTGTACCACTTGAATATTGTCAAACGTTTGGACAGTTCGTAGTTTGCCGGAACCAGGAAGGTTCCTTACTGCTCCTTGTTGTCGAAAATTTGCGGTTTATTGTTCACTGAGACAGTGCAACCCGCACATTAAATTGACGACGGTATGCACGCTGAGTCAACGCAATGGACCGTTGATTTGAAAAGTAAATTTCAACGATTTGTGCACGTTGTTCAGTTGTGTATTGCTCCATTATAAATTGTCCAAGTCTTCTTTACAAAATACTGAAAAGAAAAGAAAAAAAAAATTATAATAAAAAAGTTATAAGGAATTCACACCACTTCGGTCTTTCTGAGCCACCCTGCATAAATCAATAAATTTGGGTCTTCTTCTACAGCATTTGTCTTTAGAGTGTCACAACACCAGGGCAACGCGCGCAAATTTTTGAAATTTTTAATCAAAATAATTGTTCTATTCGTCAAACTCATCGTGCACTTCCTCCATTTTATGGCGTACATAATCGTCCTTCAGAGCGGCTAATTCGAAGAATAACAGATCGTTTTCGGACCACATTTACTGTTACTGATCATGTGCACGCCGTGATACGCCAAACAGTGCGCTCTACAGCTGTAGCCGCTGTACAGGAAAACATTAAAGGTGATCCGAATAAATCAATTCGTCGCCGTTCTCAGCAACTGGGGTTGTGTCCTCTCCACTTTATGGAATATTTATTTTAGTTGTTGAAAGTTGGTATACCAGATCCGCATGGCAGAAATCATATTTAAACATTCATTTCATAAAATTTTCTTTTAAGAAATTTTTATTCGACATATTGTTGTCACAATACTATTTTAACTTTTTAAAACTGTGTTTAAAGTCTACTGATGATTTGGTAAATCACCAATGAAATGCATATAAACATTGCAAGACCACCAACAAATAAATTAATATAAAATTTTCTTTCCAATAACGAATTCCTTTATTGAACTCAATAAGCCTGCAAATTATTTTTTAAGTGAAACCTCTTTGCGGGCATGAGGGTGAAATTTTTACGCATGAAACAAAAAAGTGGGACGTTGTTGTTTCTAAATAAAAGGTGTTTTATAAGGGCTTGCTGATTTGAAATTTAAATAAAACACATGCCAAATTATGAAATGGCCAAAAAAAATTTTTTATTTGGTAGATAATTTCTTGTCATTTAATATTTAAATATAAATTCGGGCATATGGCCACCACGGCTATTTTGCACAAAGGTCATTCTGGAGGTCCAATTTTCGACCACCTTTTCAAGCATTTGAGTGCGTATTTCAGCAATGACACGTTGAATACTGGTTTCCAAAGCGTCAATCGTTGCTGGTTTATCCACGTAAACCAATGATTTCAGGTATCCCCACAAAAATAATCGAGTGGCGTCAAATCACACGAACGCGGAGGCCAATTCACCGGTCCATTTCTCGAAATAATGTTGTCCTTGAAATGTTCTTTCAATAAGTCCATTGTTTCGCCCGCAGTATGACAAGTGGCACCATCCTGTTGAAACGACATTTCGTTTCATTCCATATCTTGCAGTTTTGGCACCAAAAATTCATTGATCATGATTCTGTATCGATTTCCATTCACGGTAACGCGTCGTCCTTTCTTCATTTTTAAAGAAATAAGGACCGATGATTCCACCAGCCCATAGACCGCACCAAACAGTACATTTCTCGGGATGCATTGGTAATTCTTGAACGGCGTGTGGATTATCTTGGCTCCAAATGCGGCAATTTTGCTTGTTGACATATCCATTCAACCAAAAATGCGCCTCATCACTGAAGAGAATTTTGCGGTAAAAAAGCGGATCTTCGTCTAATTGATTAAGCGACCAATTACTGAATTCACGGCGCATATGATGATCGTGTGGCTTTAATTCTTGCACCAATTGAATTTTGTATGGCACCGAACCCAAATCCTTACGCAAATTTTTCCATAAAGTCGATGGACAAAGTCCAACTTCTTGCGCACGACGACGAATCGATAAATTGCCGTTTTCTTCGACACTGGCCTCAACGACATCAATATTTTCTTCTGTACGCACTCTTTTCATTCTTTTCGGTGGCTTGGCATCCAAAAGAGTGAATGTAGACCGAAATTTGGTAATTACGTTCTTTATGGTGGTCTCAGACGGACGATTATGTGCACCATAAAATTCACGAAGTGCTCTATAAACATTTTTAATTGAACACTGTTTTTGAAAATAAATTTCCTCGATTTGGAAGCGTTGTTCTGGAGTTAGCCTGTTCATGATGATTTGCCAAACAATACTCAGTAGAGACGTCACTTTAAACTGTCAAAACTGCTGTCAGACAACAGAGTGATTCGTATAAAAAAAACTTCATAAAAAACACCCTTTATATGTTGAAGACGTATGAGTAATACGAATCCATACAAACAAATAATAATCATACGCAGCCGTACCGTGACAGAATTCAATTTCGTTTGAGAACAGAATTGATTCTGCATTTTGGTGGGTCAGTGAAAAGCTAAAAAATTTTTCAGAACGAACTCATTTTTAATATTTGGCATAGAATTTCAAAGTGAAATAAAAAATCAATTCCAAATAAACACTTTGTGCTAAATTTTGTCAATCGTCCAATACCATAAGCAGTTGTTCAGAGTAGGTAATATAAATATTTGTTATCCTTTTGTTAGTTTACAATTTTTTATATTAATTTGTTTGAAAGTTAGGAAATTCCATATTTGGCAAATTACATGTGTCATTTTAATTTGCCACTCATTATTTAAGAATTTAAGATACTATTTTTTATAAAATATTAAGTAAAACTATTTCAAAAATTCTCTTTTTCTGAAATTAAATAAAATAAAAACAAGTAAAAATGTTATATTCCAGCGGGTCGAATCTTAAATACCCTGTAAATATTTAGTAAATAAATTTAAAATGTTTAACTGGTTGGGACAGAGTTCCTTTAAGACATCTCTGTAGCCAATTTTAAATCTCTCTTTTGACAGAGTCATTCTGGGAAGGGCCGTGCAAGATCAGAGAACATATCAGCTTCTTATAGGTTTAAGTAAAACAAATTGTTCAATATTTACACTATTTTTGCATATAATATTGTACGTCAACGCTCACTAAAGGAGGCGGGGTCCAAAAATAGCCTACAGCATGCTTTCCACAGACGGACGTATGGGAATTGCTAGATAGACTTAGACTTCATTTCTGATCAAGAATATATATAATTTATGAGGTCCATAAATTTTCGTTTTTGCGGGAATTAAAACTGTATTTTGTCGGGACCTGTGGGGGAGACATTTCTCCTTTGTCATAAAACTCCAAAAATATATGTTCTATTCCGAACATTTATTTTGGATTTAATGTAAAATTTATTGAAAACATTTTTTTATAGGGTCATATAGGTGACAAAGGGGAAGGAGGGGTAGGGCAGAGGAGGGGCTCTCAGCTTCGTCATTAAAGCTAAAAAATTTTGTTTTTAAGGAATGCAGGCTTAAGTAAAATAATTTGTTAAATTTTGACATTATTTTTGCATATAATAACGCCCACTAAAGGGGCGGGGTCCGAAAATTATTTTATTTTATGGCTGCAGGTTTAACGTGTTGGACCTTCTTTGACATAAAAATATATCATTTGGTTAACAAAATTACAAAAAAAACTTTAAAAATTATTTTGTTTTTTAGAGGTTGATTTAGTTCTTCTTAGGGGAACTTTTTTCCCTCTGGCTCGATTCAGCCCATTTACAAACTTAACCTGTGCTATTGTTCAAGATATATTTGTGCCAAAGTTTCAGAGTCTGGCTTTTTCGTTTAGACTGAATTTGGATTTCATAACTGATCAAGAACATATATAGAGCGATTTTTGGCTGCGTTACAAACGGAATTACCAAGTGAATATAAAAATAATAGTCGTAGCGATAACATGAACGTCAAATTGGATCCATAAATAAACGGCACCCTATTGCAGCCACTGTGCAATGGACAATCATTTATTTTTCAAGTTTCATATGCAGATCTTTCCGATATCGTTATCGTTAACTCCATCAATATGTATGTAGTGCATTGCAGTTTACATTGAGGCAGCCTGCTTTTAACGGAGATGGAGCTTTTGCTAATCAAGCGAACAAGTCCTTACAAAAATATAAATACAGGCGATTTTTATTATACAACTATTTGAGCCAAATAACGCTTGCCAGCGTATAAAAAAGAATTTATGCCATCACATAAAAGAAATAAATGACAATAACAAAAAACTACTGATAGCAAATGTAAAAATTGACGAATTAGCAGGACGATGATTCTCTTAAATCACGATGAGAACAGAACCTATACACGCACACACACAGAGCACACACACGCGAGCCGAAAATTCTCTGCACTCTTTCACTCATTTCGTGTGCGGGTGTGAAAGTGCTTTTATTTGGTTTATGCAAAACAGCAAAACACGAAAAAACCGGGCTCAGACGTATGAATAGCTGTAAATTGTGAAAAAGGCAGCAGCAGCAATAACAGCAACAACAACAACAAGAAGAACAGAACAACAACAACAAGAAGGACAGAAGAACATAAAATACAAACATTTTCTGCTAAAAAGGTGTGTGTATGTTTACTTAGTTCTCTGGCAGAGACATTAACAAACATACTCCAACACACACACACACACTCACATACTCTTCGTCACACGCATGCAGGATTTTTATTCAGCAGGGCAATAAAACAGCCAACCCAAGTTTGCAACAAATTTACAACAACAAGACCGAACAAAAACAACAAGAAGAAGAAGAAGAAGCAGAGGAAAAAAAATCACAAGATGAATTTTGTGTCACTGTGTCAATTGTTTCATCACAATCAAAATACACAACCCAACATTGAGTACAAAATGTTGCTGGCCAAGAGGATAATGACGTTTCTTGCACAACATGATTATGAGTGCGATGGTGATAATGACTTCATGCTGGAAAAGGATATTGTAAAAATAATAAAGTAAAGGATAAATGAAAAGAGTTTGGAAAACGTAAAAGCAGGTTATTTTTATTACTTGCCTTCAAAGGCGGAGGGGGTGGGGGGGAATTGTAAGTAACGAACATGAAATGTCTGTGGCGAAAGAAAAAAATTAAAAAAAATTAACGTTGTGTGTGGCGGCGATGGCAGCATCGGCTACGGTGACTGTCTGTATTATCTGGCAGCAAGAGGTGCTGCTGCTAATGTTGATGTTGGCTATAAAATTCTGTAATGGAGTCTGCCATGAAGAGGAAACCCTACAGCATTCAAGTGGAATGTATGGATACATTTTCCTTATATGCCTTTTCTTTAGCACCAAGATTTGCTTTTATTGCTCAATAGTTGCACGGAGTGTCAAGTGGAGCTTTAGATTTTACTTCCAATAAAGTTTTAAATCGTCTGCAGTCAGTCGTTTAATAATTTTTCGTTTTCGTGTCTGTTAATTTATGATTTATTTGTAGTAATTTTTTTTTATTATTTTTACTATTATTTTAAACTTTTTATTTCAAGCAAGTAAATAAAATTGCCATTTACAACAACAAAAGAAAACAAAATTCTTGTTGAAAATCCTTTAACTAGAATACTAAAGTCATATTTTAAAAATTGTTTTTTTGTTTTTTATATGATCACCGCCCCAGCATTGGAAACTGTATTTAAAAAATTTTGTTATTTATATAAAAAAAAATATATTTTACTTATGGTTTTCATATAAATTTAACTTCTATAAAGCGACTTCCAAGCACGAAGGCTGCTTGATACGCAGCTTTTTCTTCAATATTTATTTATTAAATTTTACATATCCAATTACAAATTGGATTTTAACTTAATTTAAAAGACCAAATCGATTGATCACATGACCATCACACTAATAGACTGGCATACTATTCCCTAAACCAACGGTGCAATCATATATATATATATATATATATATATATATATATATATATATATATATATATGAATGTATGATTTAAGTGTAAAATTAAAACATCGAACGAGATGCCGTTTTTATAACCTCCAACAAAAAATTGGGTGGTATATTCACTTTGTCACTCCGTGTGTAACGCAGTAAAATATCCCTCTGAGATCACATAAAGTATATATATTCTTGATCAGTGATGAAATTTTAGACGATCTGGGCACATCCGTCCGTCCGTCTGTGGAAGCCACGATTCAATCCAAACGAAAAGAGCCAAACTCTTGAAATTTGGTACAAATATGTATATCCTGAAGCATAGCCAATATAGACAGGTCAAATTCGGAAATGGACTGAATCGGGCAAGAGGGGAAAAAGTTCCCCTAAGAAGAACTAAATCAACCCCAAAAACACAACATAATTTTTAAATTTTGTATACCCTCCAAAAAAGAATTTGGAGGGTATATTCACTTTGTCATTCCGTTTGTAACGCATCGAAATATCCATCTCAGACCCCATAAAGTATATATATTCTTGATTAGTGATGAAATCTAAGACGATCTGAGCATGTCCGGCCGTCCGTCCGTCCGTCCGTCTGTGGAAATCACGATTCAGTCTAAACGAAAAGAGCTAGACTCTTGAAATTTGGCATAAATATATTTTGAAGCTTAGAGCAGGTTAAGTTCGAAGATGGGCTAAATCGGGCAAGAGGGAAAAAAGTTCCCCTAAGAAGAACTAAACCAACCCAGAAAAAACAACATAATTTTTAAAGTTTTTTGGTTATTTTGTTAAGCAAATGATATATTTTTATGTCAAATACGGTCCAACGCCTTAAACTGGAGCCATAAAATAAAAAAAAATATTATTTTTGGACCTCCCAATTTAGTGGGCGTTATTATAGGCAAAAATAGCATAAAAATTTAACAAATTAATTTACTTAACTTAAGCCTACATTCCTTAAAAATAACACTTTTAATCTTTAATGACGAAGCTGAGACGAAACCTGGTACTACTCTGCCCTACCCCCTCTTTCCCCTTCGCCCCCTAAATGACCCTACCAAAAAAAATTGTTTTTTAAATTTTGTATATAATCATCCCAACCATTTATCTTTAGAGTTTTATGACTGCCTGTTGCTGCCCTACCCCCTCCTCTTCCTTTGCCCCCCTCCCAAATGGCCCTACCAAAAAAATTTTTTTTTTTTAAATTTTGTATATAATCATCCCAAGCATTTATTTTAAGAGTTTTATGACTGCCTGTTGCTGCCCTACCCCCTCCTTCCCCTTTGCCCGCTAAATGACCCTATTAAAAATAAATAAAATTTTTTTTTAATTTTGTGTATAATCATCCCAAGCATTTATTTTTAGAGTTTTATGTCTAGCTGTTTCTGCCCTACCCCCTCTCCCCCTTTGCCCTCTAAATGACCAAATCAAAAAAAGAAATTTTAATTTTGTATATAATTATCCGAAGTATTTATTTTTAGAGTTTTATGACAAAGGTGAAATATTTCCCCCACAGCCCTTGCCAGAGCGAACCCGCCAAAATACAGTTTTTATACCCTCCAAAGAGAGTTGGACCCTATAAAGTAAATATATTCTTGATCAGTGATGAAGTCTAAGACGGTCTAGCAATGCCCATACGTTCGTCTTGTGGAAAACATGATATTGTATATTTTTTTAACCCCGGCCCCTTTAGTGGGCGTTGAAGTACTCTGTCCCACCAAGTTAAACATTTTAAATTCACTTACTAAATATTTGGAGGGTATTTAAGATTCGACCCGGTCGAATATAACGTTTTTACTTGTTTTTTTGTAATTTTGTTAAGCAAAGGATTTATTTTTGAACTTGCAGCCAGAAAATTAGAAAAATATATTTTTGGACCCCGCCTCCTTTAGTGGGCGTTAAAGTAACATCTTACATGGAAAAATGTTGTAAATATTTAACAAATTGTATTACTTAAGCGTACATTTAAAAAAAAATTAAATTTTTAGACTTTTAGAGCGAAGCTGAGATGTTCTCTGATCTGGCCTATCTTCCCCGCTCTTGTCCCCCAAAATTTCCCTATAAAAAGATTTTACACTTAACACTCCCCAAAAATTTACTTTTCAGTGTTTTAGGGAAAAGGTGAGATGTATCCCCCACGGCCCCTCCCGGAGTGACCCTGACAAAATGAGGGGTTTTCTTACTAAATATTTGGATTGTACTTAAGATTCGACCCGGTCGAATTTAACATTCTTACTTGCTTTTTTTAGTTCATACAAAATTATTCACAAGCGTGTGCAAGAAGTTCACTTGCATTGAGCGGGGGTAATAGTGATGTGATGGCATCTTAGTTTTGTGTAAGAAAAACTGCTATTGGAAATCAATCCTTTTCTTTCTTCGCTGTTTTTGGAAGTGTTTGAATTTCGAAAATTTTTATCCGTCCACAGATAAAATAAATTGTTAGACATTTTAAAATATTATGGTAACATTTTTGCCATTAATTTGAGTAGCTCTCAATATATTTGCTCACAATATTGAAGTGAATTATCCTTGCACAACAAACTACAGGATTTGCTTGTTTTTTTCTTCTTCTTTCTTTCTGTCATTTGCCTGCCTGTATTTTGTTGGATTTTTGTGTATACAGTTTGGGCGCGACACGTGCATACAAAAGGAGATGCTGTTTATAAAAATAGCACGAGATCTCTTTAACGCACTTGCCATACAAAACTCTAAGCTTTCGAAGGCTCTCCCTTAATTATGTTTCGTACGCTGTTGCTGAATATGCATTTCCTACGCTCTTTATCTCTTAAATTGAACAGTTGTGTTCAGCTTAATTTCGCCCTACAGCTCTGCAGCTGTTTAATTTTTGTTTCCCTGTTCGCCGTTCTTTCGGTTTTCAGTTACCAAAAAATGAACAATTTACGCTCCAGCATCTGTGTAAAGTTATGGTAACTTGTCAGACGTGTGGTAGATGTTCTGTAAAGCCTTTCGTTAAACGTTAAGTCACGGCGCGTAAAAGAAAAAATTTTATGAAAAATAAAAAAAAGAAAGAAAGAAATTTTCACTAAATTCAAGCAAAAAAGAAAAAGTAAAAGTTTTTACTCCATTAAGCATTTCAAAGAATTTTCAAGCAAATGAAAAGTATTTTAAGCCCCAAAGGCAGTCTTATTTAAATTAAAAAAAAGATTTGTGTAATCAGTTGTTAATTTTATAGGGTGTGTAAAGAAAAAAATATCCAAAGAAAAGAAAACGAAATACAACAATAGAATATAATGAGATTCACATAAAAACAAAAGTTTTGTGTAAAAATAACTAAGGAAAAAAAATAAATTACTTTACATTTTAACTAAAGCCAGAAGTCAATCAATGAAACTTCAATATTATAAAAATAAAATTTTTAAAAGTGTTACAATGTAGCTTTTTTTGTACAAAAAAAAAATATGTGTTAGTGTGTGATTTAGTGATAAAAACATTATTTTGCTATAAAGCATCCCACTTGTATCATAAAAAAAAAAATATAAAATCTCTACTAAATCATTGCGCATCTACACTAGTTTCTCTGGCCACACATTCCGACACACTCAGCATACAATTATCATCATCATTATCACCACATTCCAAACTACTTGCTACAAATAGTCTAAATTATATATATTTTTTAATTATTTTAAAAACCAAAAATCTAAAAAACTTTCGCGGCATGCATTTCAAATCATTTCATTTTTATTGTCAACTTTTTATTTAGTTTCAAATTCCATGTTTTTATTGTCCTTATGCCATTTGCCTTATTTATCTTAGCAGCAAAATATACGAGCAGATACAGACCTCTCCACTCTTATGAGGATGGAAAAAAAAATATAATAAAAAATAAAAACAAGTAGCCATAAATTTTGACATTTCTCTTGGTGGCACACTTTCTGATGTGTGTAACACATAATTTTTTTTCCTTCTTTGTTATTGTATTTCAAATGACAATTCAACAATAACAATCCTACTCTAACCAGTGCTCACGGCAATGATGGGAGAATAATGAAATGTCAGAATCAAAAGTAGAATGTAAACAAATGAATGGCAATGCCATGACCAGAGAATAAACGGCGAAAAGAATTACAGGAAAAGGAAAAACTATTTCAGAAAACTGTTGTTTACCTACACAACCTTTACACTTCAGCTCATTTTTTTTTTTTTGCAGAAATAGTTGAAATTTTAAATTTCTTATACATATTTTTGATTACAAAAATTCATTTAAATTATGTATGAATTTTTATTAGTCGAAATTTGCTATGTAAATTGTAAATTTTTTCGTATATTAAATTGAATTAAGATTCTATAGGCTAATTGTTCGAAATTTTAATTTAAATCTTAGAAAGACATGATAAATATTCCAAGGCACAAAGGCAAGTCAACATCAGTTTTATTCAACTTACACAGCAGAGCAGAACAGCTGTTTTCGAAAGACGCAACCCTTTCATCATCAGTGCTCATGTGTATTGTGTTTGTCACCACTTATTAGGTGGCTTAGTTGAATGTGATAACAGTTCCTATTTACACAAATTTTATTGTGAAAAAGAATACGAGAACTGTATCAAGCTGATGTAAACATGTTATTGTTATAATACCCGTGTTACCGTTTGATTATTTTTCTTCAACGGGCTTAAGTTCGAATCTGCGAGCCCGTTGAAAAAATTAACAAAAATTCATGTATATAAAATTTTTTATACCTATTTATATACATATGTATATCTATGTGTGTGTGCGTATTTGTATGTGTAAAGTAAAACAAATATGCTGGGCTATTAATCTTGTCGTTAACAATTTTAGCCCACTCCTAAATATATGCTATACTATTAGGTAAGCAATATCAGTGCCGCTCTTGATATTGTATGGCAATTAAAATTTAATTATACATTAATTAGCAATTTGTTGTTTCCTTGGGAGCAACGGAGAATAGTTTATTCTATAATATTTCTCTCAACCGGCTAAAATGTTTCACGTATAAAATATCTATTATACATCCAAAAATATCACAATGTTATTTTATATATTTTTATACTTTTTGTAATAATATTACTTATTGCCTATTTCACAATGTCGAATGAATTCTTTCTTTCGTACAAATATATTTAAAACAAAAACTAAATTTTGTAAACTGTTTTGTTTCAAATGTATTTATACAAAAGAAACAACTCTATCCCACATTTTGAAATAGGTAATTAATTTATGTTAACTTGTTATTGAACTATTATTTTTATAAATTGTTTACTCTTTTTATTTGGGCGTTTTTTCATAATATTATTACAAATTCTGTTTATTTATATTCAATATTCCATTAGCAGTTTGTTAACGTCATCAGGAATAAGTAGGGCTGTCATTTAATGTTTAACGCGAGGATGAAATATTTAAGGCATTTGCTTAAAAAAGAAGGACAGATATTTACTACAAAAACCGAAAAACAAAAAAATAAACGAAAAAGGGAATCGTTAATTTTTTCAACGGGCTTAAGTTCGAATCTGCATGACTGCAAATGATTTTTTATTATTTTTATTAATAAATGAATTTTGTTCAAATTCTATTTATTATTTTTTATATTAAGAATATTTTCAATAATCATCAAACCAGCAGAACGGATCAGTACTGATTTCGAGGCCGCTACGCCATCTCATCAGCGTTCTTTGTTCAGTTTTTCCACTTTTGCAAGTGGTGCTGGTTGGTAGAAATATCACTATTAAACCATTGTTTTTAACGAAAATTTAATGAGAAGTTCCCACATTCATATTTTTAAGTTATTACCTTTTTGGTTAGTACGAAATTTCCCAACCCTGACGATTAATATTCCCAATATTCCGTGTATCTCTTTCGCTTTTTCCAGAGCTATCGGCTGCTGATAGCTAAAGCTTCTTTGTTATTTATGTTCGAAATCAGTATTCTTAATATTCTTAATATTCAATATTCTTAATATTCCAATCTTAATATAAAATAAAAAATAGAATTTGAACAAATTCATTTATTAATAAAATAATAATAAAAAAAAAAAATAATAATTTGTAGTCATGCAGATTCGAACTTAAACCCGTTGAAAAAATTAACAATTTACATAAGAAAGTTCGACTAATAAAAATTCATACATAATTTGAAAAAGGGAATCAATATCATTGCATACATTTTTAGGAATTTAAATATTTAGATTAAGCTCAGCTTAAAAATTTGTAGTAAGAATTGCCAAAATATGTGCAGTTTCCAACACTTCCAATAATATTAGCGTCGCAGCTTTTCAAGTATTTTTAAACTCACAACTAAATTCTGTATATAATTTACAACAAGGCTATGATGCCGAAAGTCTCGAGTAAAGACACCCTTTTTCGTATGACCTGTACTAAAAATTATTCAGTGAAGTAAAGAGTTTCAGATAACCAAAAATAGTTCTATAACTTCTCATTTTTTATTCGTCTCAATATTATACCTATTCCTGCATATGTAGGGCACATCCCCTGAGTGTTTGTTCCAATTAAAAAAACAACAATTTTAGTGTCATAAATAAATAATATCAGATCTTTCAATTTTCTTAATACTTTTTTTTTGTGAACATTATGGAATGTAAAGGGTACTTCTAACAGGGTTTTTCTTTTCGTATAAATACATTGAAAATATAAAACAATTTATGAAATATTATTTTTGTTCCAAATATATTTTTACGAAAGAAAGAATTCATTCGACATTGTGAAATAGGCAGTTAATAAAGAAGAAATACCTTTTTCAGATATATCGCACCCTAAATACAAAAGGGGCACAACTCACATTTTCCAAAAGTGACTTTTTGCCATAAATTAATTCAGAGTACACATCTCTAACTACTGCAAAAATGTGTTTCGCATCACTATCTTCTTTAACTGGAAGAATACAGTTATGTCTATTTTTGTTCAGTGTGTTGCTTCTGCATAATGAACAGTTTTTTGTCTCTCCTGAAAATTTTAGTATTTTGAGTTGTGCCTCTTATGTATTTAGGGTGCGATATATTTCTTTCACTTTATTGCAACAAGGTTCCGGTGAAAAAAAAAATAATAATGTCGGTCAAGTGACATCACTACAGGCTCCGCGGACTGCCAATCTTTCACCAAAATTATCCATTACATTTTTTAATAAACTGTTGGCTGTGATTGATATCTGCCCGATAAGCTCTTGACCTGTTTTGGGACTATTGTTGTACTCTTTCGATAAAAAATATTGGTCTTGGTGGCCAAGTGATTTCTCTTCCACGAGAAACAACTAAAAACGTTACATTCGAAGTAAAATTAAAATATTTAACTGGATGGGACAGAGTTCCTTTATTTAATGACGTATGTGAACGCCCACTGAAGGCGGCGGGGTGCAAAAATAGACTACATCATATTTTCCACAGACGAACGTATGGGCATTGCTAGACCGTCTTAGACTTCATCACTGATCAAGAATATATAAATACCTTATAGGGTCTAATTCTTTTTGGAGAGCATTAAATCTGTATTTTTTGGGGCCTCTCTGGCAAGGGCCGTGGAGGAAACATTTCACCTTTGCCATAAGACTCTAAAAATATATATTTGGGATAATTAAATGTAAAATTTATTACGTGAGTGAAGATAAATATGCCGAATTGAACATGTTTTGACGTAAGCAGTTACGAAACAACGTATATAGATATGTTATGACGTAACGAAATGGCAAACAGTGAATTTTTTTTCTTAAGAAAATCCATAATTAATAAATTTTTGTGAAAACATTTACAGGCCATGAAAGGTCAACTTACAGGCCATGAGTGTGTATGCGATCTTGGAAGGGATTTTGCGCCCAGTGTTGTGTAAATAAAAAATGATTATGGGAGTGTCTTCTATCACACAAAAATTGGAATAGCCGAATTGAATATGTGGAAACATTAAAAGGCCATGAAAGGTCAATTTACAGGCCATGAGAGTGTGTGTGATGTTGGAGGGATTTCCGCCCAAGTGGCCATATAAGGAGTTTTTCTTACAAAAAAATTTCACTGATTGCCATTTCGTTACGATATAACATATATAACTTCACTACGTAACTGCTTACGTCAAAACATATTTAACTCGGCATATTCACACACATAAATAAATTTTTAATTTTTTCTGAAAGGGTCATTTAGGAGGCAAAGGAGAGGAGGGCAGAGGAGTACCAGGTTACGTCTCAGCTTCGTCATTAAAGCTTAAAAATGTTATTTTCAAGGAATGTAGGCTTAAGTAAAACAAATTTTTCGCAATTTTTGAATATAATAACGCCCACTAAAGTGGGCGAGGCTTAAAAATTATTTTGTGGCTCCAAGGTTAACGCGTTTAACCTGCTTTGCCATACAAATTACGAAAAAAAATTTTAAGACTGATATTGTTTTTTAGAGGTTGGTTTAGTTCTTCTTAGGGGAACTTTTTCCCCTCTTACCCGATTTAGCCCATTTACGAACATGACCTGTGCTATACTTCAGGGTATATTTGTACCAGATTTCAGCAGTTTGACTTGTTTCGTTTGGACTGAATCGTGATTTCCACAGACGGACGGACGGATATTCTCAGATCGTCTTAGATTTCATCACTGATCAAGAATATATATACTCTATGGGGTCTCAGATGGATATTTCGCTGCATTACATACGGAATGACAAACTGAATATGCCTTCCAATTCTTTGTTTGGAGGGTGTAAAAACATTTCGTTTAATGAACTAACTGATACAATATCTCAAATAAATTACAATTAAACAAGTTCTATTTCTTCATATTTAAACTTCACAATCTATTAACATTCTCGAGAATATGAAAATGAGTTTTAAAATAAAAAAATTGTTTTGAAACAAGAGATAAAGATATTTTTTAGAAAGTTATTTTTCTTAAAAGTAAATAATTATATATTAAATTGAATTAAGATTCATAGGCTTATTGTTTGAAATTTTGTTTTTAAATCTCAGAAAGACATGATAAATATTCCAAGGCACATGTACTTAAGTATAAAATTCAAACTAAAAAAGTTTGACTTGGGTATGATGGAATAAAAAAATTCAGAAAAATGGGACATGAAGAAAAATAATCAAACGGTAACACGGGTATTATAACAATAACATGTTAACATCAGCTTGATACAGTTCTCGTATTCTTTTTCACAATAAAATTTGTGTAAATAGGAACTGTTATCACATTCAACTAAGCCACCTAATAAGTGGTGACAAACACAATACACATGAGCACTGATGATGAAAGGGTTGCGTCTTTCGAAAACAGCTGTTCTGCTCTGCTGTGTAAGTTGAATAACAAAAACTGATGTTGACTTGCCTTTGTGCCTTGGAATATTTATCATGTCTTTCTGAGATTTAAATTAAAATTTCGAACAATTAGCCTATAGAATCTTAATTCAAATTTAATATAGCAATATAAAATGTTCGTTAAAATTCTTACTACATGTAAATAATTTTATATTTAGATAAGAAGTCAGATCTGCAATGTGTGAGTTATTTTTTAATTATTATAAAAAGAAATTTTTTTAATATCACAATACACTTATTTGCCTACACAATATATGGCCAGAATTATGCCGCCTATTGCATATCATTTTTACAATTAGAAATTTATTATTAATAAAATTTATAATGAAACGTTGCCAAAATATCAACATTTTGTTGAGTTTGCAACTCAATTTGTTTTACACATTTTCCATTTCCTTATTCTCTGCTATTCTTATATCTCTCATTCTCATAGTGTTTATAAAGAAATGTCAAACTATCATTTTCCTCCATCTACTCTATTGTTTGGTTTGCTTTAGACTTTCTTTTGTCCTGCTATTCCTTATCCTGTGTTTTGCAAGCCAAGAACATGCGTACATGGAACATGTTTATCACAACTCGTGAGAAGTTGTGATATTTCAGCTGCCTTTCGTTTTGGAGATGCTGCAGCATCGCTTGTTACTGCTGCTGCTGCTGATGGTGGCGCTGCTAGGCTGACTGCGAAGCAGAGCACAGGAACTTTTCTTGCTTACAGTCGTTTAATAAAATGAGATAGAATTTTCTGTAGACACCAACATAAAAATCTCTTAATGCCATAATGTCAGTTGCTTAATGTTGGGTGTCTTGTTTCGTTTTGGCTCGGCTCGGCTCTGCTCAAATAGAAAAAATGGAAAATTGTCTGTGCTTGTGTGTCTATAACGAAACCGTGGAAAAATCCCATAATTTGCAGAAATACAAAAAAAGTTTCATACTTTTGTTGTAGCTGTTGTAAATTTTATTTTTACTTATTTTTTATTTTTTTATTTTTATATCATGCTCTAAACTTTACTATCTAGTGAGTATTATATATTTTTTTTTTCTTTTTTTCCTCCAGTTATTCTATGATTTTTAGTTTGCATGAGTTTAATAATAATGAGTGTTTGTGTGAGTGTTTCTGTTTTTTGGGGGGGCTTAAAGTGAGTGTGTGTCAATGATTTTTCTACAGTTTTTTATTCGGGTTGTGTATGAAAACAATTTACTTTTTTCCTGCTCTTTCGCTGGAGCTTTTTACAGTAGCAAAACAACAGAAAATCGAGGTGGTGCGTCGTTGTCACAATATGAACACCGACATATTCCGTTATTGTCCTTTCTAAATTACACGTAGTTAAAAAATTAAATAAACAAATTGAAATTTAGTTTTATAAGTTAAAAAAAAATTTATAAATATAAAAAAATTCAATAAAATAATTTAATAAAAAAATTTAGTGGAAATTTATTAAATGTAAATTTTTGACGGCCTGAAAAATTATTTCGAAGTGGCTTTAAAATTATACACTGGAATTGTATAAAATCCACATAAAAGTGTTTTTTTTCTCTAATTTTTTTTTTTAATTTTAGGAA
Organism: Linnaemya tessellans; assembly: GCA_951800035.1. NCBI lineage: Eukaryota > Metazoa > Arthropoda > Insecta > Diptera > Tachinidae > Linnaemya > Linnaemya tessellans. The sequence continues at coordinate 39,605,898 of OX637536.1, read as the reverse complement.
ACCCAGTTTATAGAGTTTTGGCACATGTTAAGCAAAATTTAGCCAAATATTAAAAAAAAAAAAATTTTTTATAGAAAAAATATTTCAGTGAAGTATAAAAAAATATAATTAAAATATGCTGCTAAGAATTATAAAACAGTATATCAATTCAGTGTAATTTTTATGGCCTGTAAGTTTCTAGCCAAGCTAGAAACAAAGTGCTGAGACTCCCTTCAATAGCGCCATAAAAGGAGATAAGAAAATTTGAAAAAAAAAATAGTATTTAAATCTTTAATAACCCAAATGTGCTGCAGTAAAGTAAATCTAATGGAAATCAAAAAATGCTGACTAAACACATCCGCAGCTCATGCAAGCAAAATAAAAATGTATTCAAAGGAATTTATGGCTAAATAAATTTAATTAACCAAATAAAAAGCAAATTAATGTTGACATAAAACGTAGAAATAAATAACAAATTGTGTTCATTAGTGTTTAAACAAAAAAGAAATTAAACAAGAGCCCTTAAGGAAAATTCATACCAACTCCAAAGCAAAAAAAAAAAAAAATAAATAAATAATAAAAAAAGGAAGAGAAATAATAAATCACAAAATTGAAAGCCCCAAAAAAAAAAAGGTCTTTTAATCAATGTCAAGCAGTTCTCCAGTAATTTGCAAAACTATATATTCTAATATAAGGAAATAAAAAAAAAAAAAAAGAAACAAAAATAAAACAGAACCATAAATTAATGCCGGTTGCCACCAAGACAAAAAAAAAAGCTTTAAAGCATCCTTAACTAAAACAAATGAAAGATCATCATGTTTTGTTAAGAAATTTTTATAATACCACAACAATTACCCGCACCATTCATTCACTCACCGTCATTGCTATCACACGCGGAGTAGTTGCTTGAACAATCCTTGGAAAATCCTGGATTTAAATTTATCATATTCCATTACCATTCGTTGCCATTCGCACTACTACTACAACTACAACTACTAAAATGTGTTTGAGTTTAAGTGATAGAATTTCATATTGACACGCTTCCTGCTAAAAAGTTATTTGGCTTAAATATTGTGGCATAAAACTACAGGCAGAGCCTGGGAAACGCTAAATTGAAGAAACCAGATACAAGTGTAAGTTTTTTTCTTTTTAATTAAAATGTTTTCCTTTTTAGGGATTAAAGGTATTTTTGAAATGTTTTTTTTTACATTTTCTTTTTGTCATACTTGTGATATAAAATATCAGTGCTTTAAAGGAGTAAATATTTATTTCTGATTTAAATAAACCCAATCGTATATATTATTTCTAAAGCACTTTTTTTTTGTCGGTTGCAAATATCTCCCATAACACCGCATCAAATTTAATGTATGATATCTCATTTTAAAGCTCATTTCTAACACTAATGACGAAAAATAATTAGAAATTGAAAAATTAATATTTTCATTGATAAAAATTATAGTTTATATAGAACTGCATGATAATACTGTTGTCATTATGATTATATCGCAACTGTTCAACAAAAGGGTATTAACTTAAAATTTTTAAATTTTCATTTTTTATTAAAAAACTATACATAATGATCAACTCTACCCACTGTAAAAATCTCCCATTATTTTGTCTACTCTTTCGTCAAAAAAATACCGTTATGTCACTCTTCATGTCTTCATAGTAACTAATTATGTATCAACAAAAGAGATTTATTTTTAGTTGCGCCCACGTATTTCAGGCATTTAGATCGCGGTTTTTTCAACTAAAGAGTTGTATTTCGAATTGTTCCCTTATTAGTGTTATAACGGTAACCAGAAGTCACGTAGCATATATTTTGTGTTGTTATTAAGTGAACAAAAGGAAAAGTAAAGATGAAATAGTTATCTTTTATAATTAGATCAGACCAAACAACTATATTTAGTTGTTTGACACCAACAAATTAAAAAATAAAATTCCGTCCTTGTTCTTTTACACTGTCGAATTACACTTGTCTTTGGCACAAGTCGAAATAATATCTCTACTTAAACAAAGAATTTTCAACAAAATGGTAGTAAGTCGAAAATTGGTTATATTTCTACAAATACTTAACGAAATAAAAAGAAATCGAGCGTTGTATTGTAGTTAACAAGATATCTTTACAATGGCATAGTTTTTTTTTTTTTTTGATAATATACCTTTAACATTATCATAAACAGTTTTTTGCCTCTACTGAAAAATAGAAAATTTTGAGTTACTACCCTTTTGTTGAACAGGTGCGATATCTTTTTGTTCAAGTGTGGTAATACAGGGTCACTTAATAGTAATGCAGTTCTCCATAATATATTATGTATTAAAATCCATTCTGGCAATACCGCTATCATCAGCGTTGTCAACTCAGTGCTTTTAGCACTGTTTTTAGTGCTTTCTAAAATTTATTACGCGAAAAATTTTGACTTCAGTGCTTTTTGGTTTTTAGGGCTTTTTTTGGTGCTTTTTTTTCATTCGGTGGCACCAGACAATAAAAAATTTTGCTATTAAACTTTTATCTTTATCATATTCCAATGCTGAAGTGAAACGAGTTTTTAGCTCAATGAATCTTTTAAAAAGAAAAATTAGAACCGAATGTCGCTGCATTCGGTTAATGCGCTTTTACAAATCAAAAACGGGCTTAAAAGGGATAATTCTTGTTGCGAAACGTACGAAATTCCAGATGAGGTCAATATTCATATTGATATAAAAAATGTTTTATAAAACGTGGGAATATGAAATAAAAACGGTATTAAGGGCAGATGACCGTGATGAAAAATTCACGGACTTTGATATTGACCTTTAACAAATACAAATTGAAATTCATTCGTTATTATATGAATATATTTTGTTATTTTAAACGTTATTTTACTTTTGTTACCTTAAAAGAAATAAAATATGGCAGAGAAAGTGCATCATTTTAAAAGTTTACAGGAGAATAAAAAGCAACGTAAAATTTATTGCATTTTCTATGGCGATATTTACAATATGTTGAGTTATTTTTTAGTGTAATATATGAATAATAAATGATCTAAAATTCTTCTGGTTTTTTTTATCTCTTTATAATTATTATTGTACTCTATTATTTTTAATCTTAAGGTCTCTTTATTTTTATTGGAAATTAATTAATTAAAAATAATTAATTTCCTGAAAAAGTCACACAAAGGAGTGACGAAATATTGGAAAATAAAATATTTTAAATAAAAATAAAGAGACCTTAATTTAAAAAATAATATAATACTATAGTAATAAATGAACTCTTATTTTACAATTTTTTTGTTAATAAATGTGTAAAATGGAAAAAAATTGAATTAAATCATATTTTAAATAAAAGGCAATTAAAATAAAAAAATATCTATATTTAGTGCTTTTTTTCAAAAATTACGCGTTTTTTGTCCGACTTTAGTGCTTTTCAAAATTTCAAAGTTGACAACGCTGGCTATCATCTTAGACACCTCGCTCTCATCAATTCGCACTCACACACAGGATGCACAACTTCTTTTTAAAACAGACCTCATTATTTGGGATGAAATTTCAATGGTGCCAAAACATGCATTAAGCGTTGTCGATCGTCTGTTAAAGGACATTATGAATAATAAACTTTCTTATGGAGGAAAATAATTCTTTTTGGTGGAGATTTTCGACAGGTGTTGCCCGTTGTCCGACTTGAGCCAAATTTTTTATATATTTAGGCAGGAGAAAACTATTAACTGCTTGTCTATGATGTCACCAGATATCGCTCCATCGAATATTTTATACATAAATGGGCGATTGATCGATATTTCGTTATATCGTGGGAAAGTTTTCCACTACGAATATCTAAAATTTTTAAAAAATTTCGAAAGTTTCCCTGACTACTCCTAAGAGGATGTCACTATATCTGCATGTATGTGTGTGTGTGTGTGTAAGTAGGTATGTTTTTAACGTTTGCCGTTCTTAACCGAATCGGACTAGCAGTGGTTCTATCGATCTTAGATTTCCTTTGAATTGAAACCAATACTAACTGGTAGATTTCGAGAAATCTCAAAAAACAAAACTGAGAATATTGTTTGAAATTTGTTTTTAAATCTCTAAAAGACATGATAAATATTCCAAGGCACAAAGCAAAGTCAACGTCAGTTTTATTCAACTTACACAGCAGAGCAGAACAGCTGTTTTCGAAGGTGTTGCGGCTTTCGAAAACAGTTGTTCTGCTCTGCTGTGTAAGTTGAATAAAACTGATGTTGACTTTCCTTTGTGCCTTGGAATATTTATCATGTCTTTATGAGATTTAGAAACAAATTTCGAACAATTAGCCTTTGAATCTTAATTCAATTTAATAAAACTAAGAAAATCATTGACTTGATGATACGTTATTTGGAATTTAACATGTTTATTTTTACTAGCAGGAGTTTATAATTTTGTTCATTTATATAATATCGGGTGTTTTTTTATAAAGTTTTTTTTTTTATACGAATCACTCCGTTGCCTGACGGCTGTTTTGACAGTTTAAAGTGACGTCTCTACTCAGTATTGTTTGGCAAATCATCATGAACAGGTTAACTCCAGAACAACGCTTCCAAATCGTGGAAATTTCTTTTCAAAAACAGTGTTCAATTAAAAATGTTTATCCGCTTTTTTACCGCAAAATTCTCTTCAGTGATGAGGCGCATTTTTGGTTGAATGGATAAGTGAACAAGCAAAATTGCCGTATTTAGAGCAAAGATAATCCACACGCCGTTCAAGAATTACCAATGCATCCCTATAAATGTACTGTTTGGTGCGGTCTATGGGCTGGTGGAATCAACGGTCCTTATTTCTTTAAAAATGAGGAAGGACGACGCGTTACCGTGAATGGAAATCGATACAGAATCATGATCAATGAATTTTTGGTGCCAAAACTTCAAGATATGGATGTAAACGAAATGTGGTTACAACAGGATGGTGCCACTTGTCATACTGCGGGCGAAACAATGGACTTATTGAAAGAACATTTCAACGACAACATTATTTCGAGAAATGAACCGGTGAATTGACCTCCGCGTTCGTGTGATTTGACGCCACTCGATTATTTTTTGGGGATACCTGAAATCATTGGTTTACGTGGATAAACCAGCAACGATTGACGCTTTGGAAACCAGTATTCAACGTGTCATTGCTGAAATACGCCCTCAAATGCTGGAAAAGGTGGTCGAAAATTGGACCTCCAGAATGACCTTTGTGCAAAATAGTCGTGGTGGCCATATGCCCGAAATTATATTTAAATGTTAAATGACAAGAAATTATCTACCGAATAAAAAATTTTTTTTGGCCATTTCATAATTTGGCATGTGTTTTATTTAAATTTCAAATCAGCAAGTTCTCAATAAGAGACGTTTTTTAAATTTTTTTGCATTTCAAGTGGCGATATGAATCCATATTTAATTCACTATTTTGCTATTGAAGAATTTACTGTTTTAAGTTTTAAAACTTGCTATACAAATTTTGTTACTTCTCTATCCAATTCTATTGTCACATCTCAGATGTCAGCATGTAGTTGTATGTCTTTGCTTTCATCTCACGCATGTGGGTGTGTGTGTGTGTGTGTGTGTGTGTGTGTGTGCTTGTAATTATATATTGACACAACACATACTTAAAAAATATTATGCGGATAAAGTTATTGTTATTTGGCAGCGTGTACCATAATGGAGTAATTTGTTAAATAATTAGGATTATGTGTGCCATAGAAGAAGGTTAAGCTGTGCTATTTGTGTACTTACTTATTTACTTATTTATTTTGTTTGGTTTATAAAACTGTTTCTAAGTGTTGAAAGTGTGTATGTGTGTGTGTGTGCATGTGTGTGTTTACAGCTTTTTTCTACAGAGATGTTAAACCAACAAGCAAAGCTTCAAATCCTTTGACGTGTTATTATCGTTAGATGTTTTTGAGGATTATTTCCAATATATTTTGTGATCAAACTTAAAATATGTAATGAACTTATTTTTTGCCGTAGAGCACCCTCAGCTGAAAATAGATAATTTAGCTATTTCCATATATATAACTTTATTGAATAATAGATTATAAAATTTGAGTTCAGACCAAAATGTTTGCTGGGATACGTTTGAAGAAAACTAATGTTGTTTTTCGCCTCTTTGTTTAGCTGCCTCCCATACCCCGGTGTGTTTCACATCTCATGTAGCCGGCGGCATAAAAGAAGGAGTATTTTAATATTTCTATTGTATCACATAACCCATATTTCGTGTCATGTTTATTTTCGTTTTTGTTTTTTACATAAAAACATGTCTAAATTTCGTATATTATTATTGCCACTATTGTATTCTGGAGCCTCTAGAAGCACTACGTGGGGCATTAAAAGCGTATTAAATAATTTGTTTGCTTCCATAAAATACTTTATCAGTTTCATAATTCCGTCAAAGCATGTAAATTTATTTATTTCATTTAAATCATTTAAATACCTTTAATATTTCTTCTATATATTTTCTTGTTTGTTTAACAATAAATAATTTTTGACTGATACATTTTTTCTAACATATCATTTATGGTCTATTTATGAAGTTAGATTTGAAAATTTGTTTAAACCTAAATGCGAAGCGTTATTCATATGCAAAATTTAGAAAATATATATGAGTCACGAGTTTATATAAAATAACTGGGGATATAAAAAATTAAATGATACAGGTTTTGAGTTCATGTTGACTCCTGTTTTCTTTATTAAAATCACTACTGAAATTCAGCAATTTGATGTTCCCGGAAACACGATAATTTTACAATAAGTAGAGTGTTTTTTATAGAGTGCAACAAGTTTAAATAATAATAAAACAAGGAAATATATATTTAATATCAAAAGAGGTTTCATTGGAAAGAAAATTTTATAAAATTAATTTTTAAATATGATTTCTGCCATGTGGGTGCCACGGCTGGCGAAATTTTCAACAACTAAAATAATCTTCCATAAAACGGAAGGACACAACCGCAGTAGCTGAGAACGGTGACGAATTGATTGATTAGGATCATCTTCAATGTTCTCCTGCACAGCGGCGTCCCACGGGATGCACCTCATCAGTAACAGTGAATGTGGTTCGAAAACGAACTATTGTCCTTCGAATTAGACGCTCTCAAGGACGATTATGTGCGCCATAAAATAGAAGAAATGCACGATGAGTTTGACAAATAGTATAATTATTTTGATTAAAAATTTTAACTATTTGCACGCGTTGCTCTGGTGTTGTGACACTCTAATGAAAACACACTTTATTTATTTTATTGAGTAAAAGGCCAGAAACAAGACTTTTTCATTCACCTCTTTTAAAAACATTTTTTATACCCTCCAAAAAAGAATTTGGATGGTATATTGTAACGCAGCGAAATATCCATCTCAGACCCCATAAATTATATATATTCTTGATCAGTAATGAAATCTAAGACGAACTGAGCATGTCCGCCCGTCTATGGAAATCACGATTCAGTCCAAACGAAATAAGCTAGACTCTTGAAATTTGGTATAAATGTATTCTAAAGCTTAGAGCAGGTTAAATTTGGAAATGGGCTAAATCGGGCAAGAGGGAAAAAAGTTCCCCTAAGAAGAACTAAACCAACCTCTAAAAAACAACATAATTTTTAAAGTTTTTTTGTAATATTTTTATGTCAAAGCAGGTCCAACGCGTTAAACTTGGAGCCATAAAATAAAAATAAAAAATTTTTGGACCCCGCCCCCTTTAGTGGGTGTTATTATATACAAAAATAGCATAAAAATTTAACAAATTGTTTTACTTAAGCCTACATTCCTTAAAAATAAAATTTTTAAGCTTTAATAACGAAGCTGAGACGTGGCCTGGTATTACTCTGCCCTACACCCTCCTCCCCCTTCACCACCTAAATGACCCTATATAAAAAAAAAAGTTTTAAACTTGTATACAATTATCCCAAGCATTTATTTTTAGAGTTTTATGACTACCGATTTCTGCCCTATACCCTTCTCCCCCTTGGCCCCCTAAATGATCCTACCAAAAAAAAAATAAAAAATTTTAATTTTGTATACAATAATCCCATGCATTTATTTTTCGAGTTTTATGACTGCCTGTTCCTGCTCTACCCCCTCCTTCCCCTTTGCCACTAAATGACCCTAAAAAAAATGAATTTTGTATATAATTATCCCAAGAGATTTTTAGAGTTTTATGACAAAGGTGAATTGTTTTCCCCACAGCCCTGTCCACAGCACTTGCCCCACCAAGTTAAACATATTAAATTCACTTAATAAATATTTGGAGGGTATTTAAGATTCGACCCGGTCGAATATAACGGCTTTACTTGTTTTTATCTAAGTATCTTCATCGAATATTCATATTGCTTTAATAAATTAAACTAAGATTTATAGGCTAATTGTTCGAATAATTGTTTTTGAATTCAAAAAGCCATGATAAATATTCCAAGGCACACAAAAAAAGTTAATATAATGTTTTAGTTAATTAACCTATACGGCAGAACAGCTGTTTTCGAAAGCCGCTACACTTTCATCACCAGTACTCATGTTTATTTTTCTTTGTCATCCAATTATTAATTATTTTGTGGGTGCTGTTGACTGAAGTAGTAGAACACGAAACTATGAAGCGGATGGTTCTGAGTTCAATGCGTGCTGAGTCATGAAATTTTGTGTTGAATTCTTCTGATCAGCATAAGGGCATGGTTGTTTTAGTTGTTGCCAGACTGTTTTCAATCATGAAGACATAGCGCTGGTCACTGAAAAATTATTGGCAGCTTTTTTCATGGCTCTGGAAAAAGCGAAAGAGATACATGGAATATTGGGAATAATAATCGTCAGGGTTGGGGAATTTCGTACTAACCAAAAAGGTAATAACTTAAAAATATGAATGTGGGAACTTTTCATATTCAATTTTCGTTAAAATATTGGTTAAATAGTTGATATTCCTTCTAACCAGCACCACTTGCAAAAGTGGAAAAATTGAACAAAGAACGCTGATGAGATGGCGTAGCGGCCTCGAAATCAGTACTGATCCGTTCTGCTTGTTTGATGATTATTGAAAATATTCTTAATATTCCAATCTTAATATATAAAAAAAATAAATAGAGTTTGAACAAATTCATTTATTAATAAAAAAATAATAAAAAAAAATCGTTTGCAGTCATGCAGATTCGAACTTACGCCCGTTGAAAAAAGAGAGAAAAAATTAGCAATTTATAAAAATTTTATTAAGAAATTGCATATGAAACTCTCCTTTGTGTTTTGAAATATTTATCATGTTTTTCTGAATTTAAACACAAATATTTTAATAATTTGCCTATAAAAACCAACTGAACCCCATTTTTAATCAAATTTTAAATATCGTGCATTAAAAATAGTTAAATTTATATATAGTATATATACAATATTGGTATAAATTTACAAAATCTAATGAAAATTTTATTTCTTTCTCTTTTCAGGTAAGTCCCCAATATTCATGCAAGTTATGCTGTCAATATTTAAAACACAATTTGGTAACAAAATGTCTACTTTTACTTACTAAATTTATTTCTATAAATAATATTTATTAATTTTTATATAAATGTAAAACGGATTTTTGTACACACTCATAATAATCAGCAGACTTGAAGTAAAATATGATATTGTACTCTTCACCTAAAAAAAGGGGGCTGTTGGCTGAAGTAGCTAACACGAGACTCTGAAGCGGAGGGTGCAGAGCTCGATTTCGCGTTTAGTAATGTCGAATTCTTTCGGTCTGCAATATGGCATAGTTGTATTAGTTGTTGCGACCCTGTTTCAGTGACGAAGGCATATCACAGGTCATTGAACAATTGGCGGTAATGACTGACACTATCATGCTCTTAAGAGCAGAGGAACAGCAGCCTCCGTTCATCGGCCTTGTAGTAAAAATTACTCTGCGAAATAAGTGTTAAAAATAGCTGACCTAAGCAAACCAATTGTGACATGCATAGGACACGTATAACTTACCTGGAAGAAACCTGGCAACAAGTGTCCCCAAGTCACCATCTTCGTCTACTATTTTGGACTCTGTTAGGCAACATGGTTAATAATATATTTATTTATACATATTTTGGATGAGAAAAACATTTGTGATGGCGTGGCGGCACATGACTGAAATGAATAATATAATTTTTTTATACCCTCGAAGAAAGAATTGGAGGGTATATTCACTTTGTCATTCCGTTTGTAACGCAGCGAAATATCCATCTGAGACTCCCTAAAGTAAATATATTCTTGATCAGTGATGAAATCTAAGACGATTTGAGCGTGTCTGTCTGTCTGTGGAAATCACGATTCAGTTAAAAGAAAAGAGCTTAACTCTTGAAATTTTTGGTATAAATAGTGTAAAAATTTAACAAATTGTTTTACTCAAGCGTACATTCCTTAAAAATAGCATATACAACATTTAATGGTGAAGCTGAGACGTAACGTGATACTACTCTACCCTACCTACCCCCTCCTCCCCTTTTGCCCCTAAATGACCCTATAAAAAAAAATAAATTAAAAATAAATTTTATATATAATAATCCCAAATATTTATTTTTAGAGTTTTATGGCAAAGGAGAAATGTTTCTCCCACGGCCCTTGCGAGAGTGACCCCGACAAAATACAGCATTAATACCCTCCAAAAATAATTGGACCCCATAAAGTATATATGTATATTCTTGATCAGTGAAGTCTAAGACGGTCTAGGAATGCCCATACGTCCGTCTGTGGAATACATGATGCAGTCCCCGTCCCCTTTAGTGGGTGTTGACGTACGATATTATATACAAAAATAGTGTAAATATTTAACAATTTTTATACCTTAAGCCTATAAGAAGCTGAGATGTTCTCTGACCTAGCAGGGGTGAAACGTTTCCCACCCCTCGGTAAATTTACTTACTAAATATCTTCTCATCTTTCCTAATCTGTCCCCTCAATACTATCCCCTCGTTTTCAGTTCCGACGCAATGCATTGCATATATAGAGGTCATCCCCTGAGTGCTGGTCCAAGATAAAAAAAAAAAAAAAAAGATTCGACCCGGGAATATAACAGTTTTATTTGTTATAATTACATTTGGTTAGCACGAAATTCCACAATCCTGACGATTATTATTCAAAATATTCCATTTCTCGCTCTGCTTTTTCCAGAGCCATTGGCTGCAGAGATCAAACGAAATTAATAAAAATTCATAAAAAATAATTTGCAGATTGCAGATTTGAACTTGAGTCTGAACAAAAAATTCTTATCTTAATATTAAATTTAATACGCTCGACAAAATAAAATTTACATTCATGTTTATTTTTGTTTTAATATATAAAAAAATCGAATTTTAGTGCTTAATTTTTATTTTTATTTTTTATTTATTGTTTACAAAACTCTAAAATTTACCAAGCTAAGCATTTTCGTTACGGACATTTATTTCAGAAAAGTATGAAAAGTGTAGACAAGAATTACTAAAATGTACTAGTGAATTACTAGTCCCAATGTCTACATATGGTCTCAAGCTAAGCATTTTCATTACGGACATTTATTTCAGAAAAGTATGAAAAGTGTAGACAAGAATTACTAAAATGTACTAGTGAATTACTAGTGCCAATGTCTACATATGGTCTCAAGCTAAGCATTTTCGTTACGGACATTTATTTCAGAAAATTATGAAAAGTGTAGACAAGAATTACTAAAATGTACTAGTTAATTACTAGTCTCAATGTCTACATATGGTCTCAAGCTAAGCATTTTCGTTACGGACATTTATTTCAGAAAAGTATGAAAAGTGTAGAGAAGAATTACTAAAATGTACTAGTGAATTACTAGTCCCAATGTCTACATATGGTCTCAATGTCGCTAGTAGATTTTCAATAAAATGCCCACATTAAATGTCTGTAGCAAATAACATTATCTGGGGCTATTATAAGTCACTGGTACTAGAAACTGTGTCAATAGTAAGTCTTAACAGTTTCACTATTGATATTTCCTACAGGTTTCGTAAGCAAATGTTGTGGACGGTTTTAAAGGATAACATTTCGGGATATTCACATATTCTGTTTAGCAGTATTATTAAATTTATTTCGCCCATATACATATATTTACCCCCTTATTCATAAAAATTATAAAAGTCTAATAACAGCGTAATAAAACAAAATTTCATATGAAATTTGCTTTATTACACCCTTATAAGCCTCTCATAATTTTTATGAATAAGGTGGTTAGTTTCTTGTAAATATAAAATAGAACTAGAAAGAAATAAAGGACATCACTATGAGGATTAGATACCGGCAGTTACTCGTAATATAAATTAGTCAGTTTTAACAGATATTATTGTTTTAGCTTTCAAGATATAGCAGCGGAACTAAAAAGTAGGCGATAGTGTTGAGAGAACACATCAAGAAAGTTAAGAAGAGGGAGTCATTCTTGTAGCTGTTATTAATCTTCAATTTACCGGTGAATTTCCGCTACAGGTTTTAGCTTCTTTCACAGTTGACAACACTGATAAACATGTAATTTGTTCTTGCAATATTTAATGTAATTATTTCCACTTTAAACAAACACATCCTAAAAGTCTTTGCTAAGAGTTCATTAATCTTGTCAATGGCTTTTTCCATTTTCTCAAAAATCACAGTTGCACTCAAGCTTGAAAATTTTAAAACAAATACTCGTGTACCATAATTCATGGCATAACCAATCGTTAAAGTGTTTTGATAGCAAATTAAAACTTTTGGAATACTTTAAAAATTCTCTCTTCATTTTTCATTTTTCATCTTGAAATTGTATAATTTTTATATAATTATGCAGCATAATGTTAATAAGAAAAAAACTAGCAATTTTGTGTGCCATTTGCCCAGCCATCAAAATGCAAAAAAAAAAAAAAATAAATAATAATAATAAAAAGACAAAAAAAAAATCCTGTGAAAGAGCTTAAAAAATCATTATGGCGGAAAAATGTTGTGGTTTTGTTGCTGCGGTTGTCAATCGTAATATCCATACTTGTGGCATCGTCCTTTTTTATTGATATGAGATGACAATTTGATGGATCCAACCAAAAATACAAACGTCATCATTACATAAAGCCTCAATCACTTTAATCAGAGTTATTCCCTGGTTTTTACCAACATTTCTTTTTCAAATTGCTTTTTTTTTTGCAACGATTTGAAATGGTTTTTTTGTTTTTGGTATTTAGTGCAGTGAGTGAGTGAGTGAATTGGCAAAATATATTTACAAACATTTGGTTTGTTAAAGTTTCTTTTGCTAGTAATTTTATTTGCAATTTTTTTCTTCTAAATTCCTAGCAACACACACACACACACTTGCATACACGAATACAGAAATACTTTGTACAATGCTCACACACAGGTTCAATTTTCTTTCATATTTTTTTCCCCTTTACGATGATTTCACCGTAAATTGGAAATATGCCAGCGTTTGTTTTTCTTCTGTGAGTTTTAGTTGTTCGTTTTCTTGTGTTACCACCATTATTCAGTCAAGTGGAAAAGACATAAAACTAGCGGTTGATGAGATTTCAAAAAATAGTAATAAAAAAAAATCAAGATTGAAAAAAAGGAAACAAAAATGAAGTGCATAAATGGAATGAGAAGAAACGTATTGCATTTCAAGAGCTGCTCTTTGGCTTGCCACATAAATTAAGATTCAAGTCGGATTTATAGTAAAATTAAGTGAAATTTAATTACTTTGAAATAAAATAACTCTTCAAAAAGACGACATTGGACTGGTATTATCCTGTTGCTTGTGAAATTTGTTTGCATATGGACTGCTGTCTCATTCAATTATGCCGCCTAACAAGCGGCAATAGATGTTGTACCCATCACTACAGATGATATCCTGCGAAGAGAGTGCTATTGTGTCCTGCTGTGTAAATTAGAATATTAAAATGATATTGATTTGCAATATGCATCATTCTTTCTGAGTGTGACCGAACAAGCATTTAAATAATAATATTGAATTTAAATACCAAAAAGTATTTGTTAAAAAAAAAAAAAAATCAACGGGCGATGTGTTAACACCTTTTTGTTTATTTATTTTATATTAAACCCACAAAAAACAAGGGTGCTGTTGGCTGAAGTAGTAGAACACGAGACTATGAAGCGGAGAGTCCTGAGTTCGAGCCCCAGCTGAGTCATGAAATATTGTGTTGAATTCTTCTGATCAGCATTAGTGCGTGGTTGTGTTAGTTGTTGCCAGCCTGTTTCAATGATGAAGGCATAGTCACTGATCACTGAACATAATTGGCGGCGACTGACACTATCATGTACTAAAAAAAGCAGAGTAACAGCACCCACCTTCGTCGGCCCTGTAGCAAAAATTAGCCGGCGAAGTAAAAGGTTGAAATAGCTACAAAAAAAAAAAAACAACTGTCTATCTTCTCATCTTTCCTAATCTGTCCCCTCAATACTATCCCCTCGTTTTCAGTTCCAGCGCAATGCATTGCATATATAGGGGACATCTCCTGAGTGCTGGTTCTACTCCTAAAAAAAAAAAAAAAAAAAAAAGGAGAATGCAAAGCAACAGACAAATGTACATACATACATTGTTATGTTTGTACATAAGCTACATACGTTGCTGTCTTGCTATCTCATTTTTATAAATGTGCGTATAACCACGCCACTATTCCCTTTGCTATGCATAAGACAAAACAGAAGATCAACATAAAACACTTTTTTAATATTACTCCAAATTAATACTCCGAATTAAAACACTTAAATCTCCGCTCGCCGATATCGGATCGCCTTAATTTTTGGCCTAAACTCTTCGTCGAAACCCGCACTAGCGTTTTAATCCAAAAATTAATAAAATCGGCTATGAATTTCCGGAGAAAATCGCGTGGGAAAATTATATGAAAATCGCCCAATAATCACTTTCAATACCGACTGCCAAGCAACGAACAAACAAACTCTTACACTTACACTTGCGTATGTATTGAAACTGATAGTTTACTGCCCTAGAGGCGCGCGTATAGATGTTAACACATCAAAAATTACGTACTTTGATTTGATGTTACGTACGCCCACGAAAAAATTGTAGCATTTCCAAAATTTATTTGTAGTTGCAAAACTTATTCCTGGTAGTTACTCTCTGGATTAGATACTCGTATATAGATAAATTGGAGGCCAGTTTTAAAATTGGCCTTGCACCACATCTAGATGAATAGTCCACCGATTGTAGCAATACTGGCAATGGCTTCGAATTTTTTCATTTGCTAACCAAACGTTGGGTATTTTTCTAACTTTCTTCTTAAAAAGTTGGAGTTACGTATATCGTTCTTAATAAAATACAATCAAAATCTATACACATCTAATAAATAGACGTCAATAGTTGATATGAATTCTACACTCAGTCTTTTTTTTTTTTTTAAATTCTATTTTGTTACTTCAGTCATCGACTGAAGAATTATTTGGCCAGTCTTGAGACTATTACGCCATCACCAATTCGCACGATATGTCGTGCCGCAAAAACTAATTCTATTGATGCACAGATGCCAACGGGTATGTCGACGGTGTTATTAACCGTATTCTCTTTTCCGTTACTGTGTCTGACTGTACACGACCTATGCCTTCACAAAGGAAGTAGCAAAGTAGTTAACCACGGAAAATTCCTCAGAAGAACTGTAAATCTATACAGCTATCCGAGTCGTTGAAATTAACTAGTGCGAGTGAGACGCAAAACTCTCGAAAGAGAGTAAACGATCAGTGGTCTGGTTGCACTTAAAATTTAATTGTCAAGAGAGGCTTGATGTTGACTGACTCAGAGCTGCTTTGCGAATGGCTCAGTCTTTAATATGGTATCTGATGATTTTTTTGATGTGCATTGTGGTAAAAGGGCTTTTCAACAACACTTTTGTTTTTCAATTGTGGCAACACCAACAACATGATAGTCTTGACATTTAGTTTTTTGACGTATTCGTATGCATTGGCAATTGTTACAATGAATTCAATTTCGCTCCAAAATTGCATTAAAATAATTAAAATCCACTATGAAAAAAATACATTTCGTAAAATTCGTGATATATTTTATTCCAAAACCAGGCAAGGAAAGCTATCCACATCAGAAAGCTTACAGACCGATTAGTTTAACTTCATTCTTACTCAAAATAGTGCATCGTATCGTGTACACAATCCTCGAAAATGTCTAGCCACTTGCATTAACAATATAATAGAAAAATACAATAAAATACGTAAGAGCGAAAAGGACAGATACATATTGCCATTTAATTTTTTAACGGACAAAACATGCACAATTTTTTCAGCCTTAAGTTATGCAATCAATTTCTAATAAATAAATTTGTCATTGTTTATTTTTTCAATAAAGCGAAGTAAGTGTCATACAAAACGTGGTTGTGGGCTTGCTTTTGGTTTTCAGTAATACGATATTTTCAGTAAAGCGATGTTTCTCTAAAGCGAAGTAAATAAGATTAGCTGCATTTGAAATCAGTCCGAGAATTTGTATTGCTTTCAGTAATCCGATTTTTTTCGGTAAAGCGTGTTGCGCTAAAGCGGATTTTACTGTATCTACACTATGGCAGTATTTATCGATATAGAAGGATTTTTTGTTCCATCATACCTAAGTCAAACTTTTTTGGTTTGAATTTTATACTTAAGTACATGTGAACGTTTTTCCAATTTTATTATTGGGTAGCTCAAGCCATAGCTTAAATTTGTATGTAGTAAGGAATATTTATCATGTCTTTCTGAGATTTAAAAACAAATTTCGAACAATTAGCCTATGAATCTTAATTCTATTTAATATAGCAATGTAAATGTTCGTGAAAATACTTACTACATACAAATTTAAGCTATGGCTTGAGCTACCCAATAATAAAATATTGGAAAAACGTTCACATGTACTTAAGTATAAAATTCAAACCAAAAAAGTTTGACTTAGGTATGATGGAACAAAAAATTCAGAAAAATGGGACATGAAGAAAAATAATCAAACGGTAACACGGGTATTATAACAATAACATGTTAACATCAGGTTGATACAGTTCTCGGATTCTTTTTCACAATAAAATTTGTGTAAATAGGAACTGTTATCAAATTCAACTAAGCCACCTAATAAGTGGTGACAAACACAATACACATGAGCACTGATGATGAAGGTGTTGCGGCTTTCGAAAACAGCTGTTCTGCTCTGCTGTGTAAGTTGAATAAAACTGATGTTGACTTTCCTTTGTGCCTTGAAATATTTATCATGTTTTTCTGAGATTTAAAAACAAATTTCAAACAATTAGCCTATAAAAATCTTAATTCAATTTAATATAGCAATATTAATGTTCGTGAAAATACTTACTACATTCAATCATCAAATTATACTAGATATGGAATGTTTTAGTGGTTCCAATTGGAGAGCCTTAAGAAGATGCATTGAAGAAACTATGTTCTTAACGTAATTAAATTCAAAGGTTTATAATGGGAACTTTCGATAATAGAATGGGAACTCCTTATTGCTAGGAACACAACTGCGACGAACGACGAATTTTTGGTCGCAAATATTCGTCCCCAAAATTAAAACACATTGTTGTGTATGAAAATGCACACAATCGTGGCGTTGGTCGAAGTTCGTCATACTCAGCGAAAGTTGAAATACATTTATTTCTAATTGTTTCGTCAACGAACGACGAACAATTCAATATAAAGTGACCAGGTTATATATACTAAAACTAGTTTTTTGTGGAAAAACATAGTTCACTACTGTATTGTTGCATGTAGCACTAAAATTTTCAGTGCATACTAAAAATGTATCATTCGCCAATTCACAAAAATGTATCATTCGGACGACTTTTTATTAATTTTGAACACTTTTTATAATATAGTTTTTCTTTCTATTTCTCACTTTTTCATATGGTCACCTCATCAGCTGTTAAATGAAAATAATAATTTATTTACAGACAAAAAAAAAAAAAAAAAGTTTCAATTTTGAAATGTTTTTTAATATGTATGAAACAATTTTTCATTAATTTTCAAATTTTTTATATAAAAACAAAAAACAACAAAAATATTTAAGTTTATATAATTTATAAAGAATTTTGTTATTGTTAAATTATTATAAATAATGTTATCCTGAAGAAGATATCCAGAGGATATCGAAATATTGAAATAAATATAAAATAAATAGTTTTTATAAAAATAAGCCTCAAGCTCAATATAAATTAAAATAAAATTTACAGACAAAAAATTTTTCAGAAAATAATTACAAAAAGGAATTTGTTCTGAAAAAAATGGACTACACCGGGATAATTATTGAGTGTCTAAACAATCTGGCTGGCATCAGAGGATTACAATGATTTAAAAAACAAATATTAAAATTTTGTTTGCTTATTATTTTAGTTTATTCGTCGTTATTGAGTTTCATACGACGAATTCATAAAGCGATTTTTTACCAACGAATTCGTCGTACTAAGCGAAATTCGTTGTTCGTCCCAGTTGTGTTCCTAGCATATAATAGAGCGCACAACAGGCCTATAAGGCCTAAGTGCAATCCTGAACGGATTGGGACGGCTCTTGCTTATACCCAACCTAACCTACTCTACATTAAAGCATGATATACTATATAATTTCATTATCTAAATGCTTTCGTTGCATTTCAGTTTTCATCTGTTGATATATAATTTTGCTTTCTTGTGCATTAAACTAAATAAGCCCTTTGACCACTTAACAATTATGGCTGTTTAAGACCTTTTCCATTGTGCAAGCTTTTCTATTAGACATCTCTACTCAGACGTCCTTAAAATTGTATATAAAAAAAAGAAAAAGAAAATGCAAAAATAACAAAAATTTTATGGAAAAATGTCACATTTATATTGGCGATATGTTGTCGCTTTTATTGATGTTGTATGTTGTAGTTGTTGTAGTTATTGTTGCGATGTTGCTCGATACTATTTTCTGCTACTCATCCGATGTTGATAAAATGATAATAATGATGATGTTCATTATATTATTTTAAAGCATAGACAATTTGTTTAAGTTTTTCTTTTTTTTATCCCTTTAGTACTCAGTTTTGCAGTGTATGTGTTGTTTGTGTATGAACTGAACTGTTCAGATGGCTGAACTGAATTAAACAACTAAACAAACAAAATATATGACAGTTTTATGAACAAATACAATAACAAGCTCGTATAATTCATACGTGTGTGTGTGTGTGTGTGTGTAAGAGTGTTTGTTTTACAGGTTTGTGTACATTTCAGTTTGTTATTTCATGTACAGGGAAATAATGATGAGGCCGAGCCGAAGAGGTACATTCGACCATGTGTGTGTGTTTATTTCTGTTACTGCCACTGCCTGTCTGCCTGCCTGTCTGCTTGCCTGCCTGCCTGCCTGCCTTCTCTCAATGCTGACGATGATGATGACATTATAAAATGAAATTGACACACATAAAAATTGATTTTTCATGCTTTACGGCATCATGAGTACATTTGCAATGTTCGCCAAACTCATATGCTCAGCTAAATTCATTATTAAATGGTATTTTATGTTTGTGCTTGATCCATTGCATCCTCCTACTCCTCCTTTCTTTTATTTTTTATTGTTATAGCGATCATGCTTGACTGAGCACACCTTTTATATTTATTTATTTTTTTGCTGTGTGATGGATTGAAATTAGCCCAGTATTTTGGAATATGCGATTTTTTTGTGGAGGCGATTTATTCATTCATTCTTTACCTGACTACGGAATTTATAACTAGATTTTGCAAATTATTATTTTTCGGTACTTTAGATAAAAAACCATTTGCAAGCGACTGTTTTTATCTAGACACATGGACTTACAATTTCTGAATTAATAAGTTGGCTACAGGGAAAGCACGTATGCGGCATGTGTATTACGAGGGTGAAGTGTCCACAATCCCACCAACTGCGATATTTCGCATCTTAGGAATTGTAGCGATATTTTGACTGCAGTATAAGCCATAGAGCATTCAGGCAGCTTCTAATACTTGGTCATTCCCATATGGAAAGCGAACGAATTTTAGGATAAATGGAGAATACGACGACGGCAGTTGCAGTAGTTCATACACCAGGTGTCTGGGTAGGGGTAATGAAACAGACAAGCCAATGATAAATTCCATAAGTGAATTGCACAGTTTTGAATCACATAGATTCAAATGCAAGAATTATAAGAAAATTTTATATACGAGGGTAGATAAATAAGTTCGTTACTTTGGAAAAAAAACACACAATTTTATAGAAAAATTTATTTTTCAATATATTCTCCTTTGGGTTCTTTACACTTAGTCCAACTTTTCTCCAATTTTTTTTAGCCCTTATGAAAAATATAATATGTCAAGGTCATCAAAACAGGCATTTGTTTGTGAGATGGTTTTATTCTTGATGTCTATCCTTGATATCTTTCCGTGTAGCCATTTTCTCAAATTTGGGAACAAGAAATAATCAGTTGGAACTTAATCTAGAAAAAACTTTGCATGGGAGAACCATTCCTAACCCAATTCATGGATTTTTGCATTGGAAACTGCACTTGTGTGCTAAAACTGCACCCATCTTGCGGCACGCTTTCTCATGCCCAAATGATCATTAAAAATTGAAAATACAATCTTTCTCACTTTCAATTTCCCATCGGCTATGATCATATCACGAATTTTTTCAATTGTTTCGAATGTACAGAACACAACTGGTGGTCAAGAGCATTCGGCATCTTCCGGGCTTTTACGGCCACATCGAAATTTAGTAAAACACTTCTTCAGCATCGAAATAGACGGTCAGATGGTATTGTAAAGGGTTTTTCAACAAGAACTTGGTGGCAACACCAGCAACATGATGGTGGCAACACCAACAACATTATAGTTTTTTGACGTCTTGGTAGTAGATGCATTGGCAATTTTTACACTGAATTCAATTTCGCTCGAAAATCGCATTAAAATAACTGAAATCCACTATGAAAAGGGCGTGGTTCTGTTACAGTTCCATTTCGTAAAATTCGTGACATTTTCGGACAACATAAACGCACTTCTGAGATCTTCTGTCAACAAGCAAAATTGCCGCATTGGGGCTTCTGAAAATCTAAGAGCGATCATTAATCAATTTTGAAGTTTTTTTTAAATTTTGGAAATTTAAAAATACTTAGAATATTTTTTTTATAATTATAGAAAGAACCTGACTTTGAAGACAAGATCGTAAAAATAAGACAACTAATTTGTAAAATTCACAAAAATTGAAATTTCGCATGAATAATACAGTCGAATCTGCTTTAGAGCAACACGCTTTACTGAAAAAATCGAATTACTGAAAGCGATACAAATCCCCGCACTGATTTTAAACGCAGCAGGTCTTATTCTCTTCGCCTTAGCGAAACATCGCTTTATTGAAAATATCGTATTACTGAAAACCAAAAGCAAGCCCACTACTACTTTTTGTATGAAACTTACTTCGTTTTAGTGAAAAAGTAAACGATGGCAAATTTATTTATTAGAAATCGATTGAATAACTTAAGGCTGAAA
The DNA here is from genome assembly GCA_951800035.1 of Linnaemya tessellans. NCBI lineage: Eukaryota > Metazoa > Arthropoda > Insecta > Diptera > Tachinidae > Linnaemya > Linnaemya tessellans. Next base: position 39,584,498 of record OX637536.1, on the reverse strand, counting down.
AAGAAATTAAATGGCAAAATGTATTTTTGTCCTTTTCGCTCTTACGCACTTTATTGTATTTTTTTTAATATATTGTCAATGCAAGTGGCTAGACATTTTTGAGCAATTCGTAAAAAATTTCAACAACAAAATGAATAATTCTATGAATAATTTTTTTTTAAATAAAATTTTTACGTTAAATTGACATAAAAAAGAAATATGCAGATTTGATACAAGAATATTGTTTTACTGATTTTAAGCAGTACGCTTAACTGTAACAAATTTCAGTAATCCGAACTACGTTTTAGAGAAAAAAATCGGATAACTGAAAAAATGGGTTTTGTGTTTTTCCAGTAAAGCGGAGTCGACTGTATTTTTCACTTAATATATTAATTTTTTATATATTTATTTGTCAGTTTAAATATTTTTTCGGTAAAGCCGAAAATGACAACAAATTGTTATAGGGCGTAGGAATAACCTGATCATGTGCTGGCGCCATAAATTTTTGGCTGTGTGTGTTTCTCATTTAATCCAACTTTCCTTTTAAAAGAACCGAATTAATTGTATCGCCATGATTATACTATGCCATTCCTATTGTATATTAAGCAGAGCAACTTAATATTATTTGCTACTGCAGTACTTTACTTGCGGAAAGTTCATTAAGAGTTTATTTATGCTAAATTCGTTATATTTAACCATGTCTTTTTAATTAAGTTTCTCTATTTTCAAGGCTAGCAATTTTATTTAATAATTAGATTAAATTTAATACATACAATCACTTGTACAAGTATTAAACACATCCCTTCCCCCATTTGTATATATATTTTTTATACACGTCGACAGCTCTTAAATAACATACAAAACTGCAAGAATAAGTAGAGGAAGTAAAAATAAAAGGAAACGGCTTAATAACAAGAACAGAATCAAATTAAATTCCTACATTTGTTTGTCATACTGACTGACGTTCTGTATTTGTGTCTGTCTGTCGGTCTGTCTGTCCTGCTCCCTTTTGTAAGTGAATACAAGTTAAAAGCAATAAATTTTCAAATGAATAGAACAGACAATGCAGCCTACAGAAATTGAAGTGAAATAATGAAAAGTATTGCAAAAAGAAAACTGCTGGAATAAAATGAAAATTAATTTATGGTGCACATTTTTCACAAAACCATTAAAATTTCAATTATTTTTAGTGAAAAATCTGCACACAATAAAACAAAATCACCAGCCACTGGAAAACAGAAGCAAATAGTTTCTGGTGTTTTCTAAAAAAAACACACACACAGAAACGGTGAGCACGAAATATCGAATGTTTCAAGTTAAAAAAAAAAACAAAAAAAGCTACTTAAGGAAAATTTATAGAGCAGATGCATATAAAAACTCCCATCGCCATAGCACGAGATAAAAATGTGCCGAGATCTTTATGAAGGACTGGAAGAGTCAGCTAAGCTAACGATGCCTGCTCTATGGTGGATTCAAGGAAAAGGTGTTCCAGTTGTTTAAGTGTTATAAAGGCTGCTTTAGCTGTTCTAATATAATAATTATAAAATGGCTACTTAGCCCCTCCTTTCCATGATTCCAGAAGAATTTATTGTTTTACTAGGGTCGACTAGGAAAATTGAAGGCTAACGCCGTTGTCCTTTCGTCGGTTAAGGCAGGGCATTAACAGAAGATGTTGGAATACAGACTTAAACCTGCTTAATTTTTGTTACCTTTGATATTTAATTCTTTTTTGAGAACAATTAAAACTTTACAACAGTTTACGTCAAAATATGTAATTTTATTTATGTAAAAATAATTTGGGGAAAAGAAATTTAAAAAAAACTTAAATAAAAACCAGTAAAAACGTTATATTCGACCGGATTGCATCTTTAATACCCTCCCAATATTTAGTAAGTAAATTTAAAATGTTTAACTTGGGGGGACATAGTTCCTTTAAGACATCTCTGTACCCAATTCTAAATCTCTATTTTGACAGAGCCATACCGGGAAAGGCCGTGGGGGAGTCGTTTCACTTCTGCAAGATCAGAAAACATCTCAGCTTCTTATAGGCCTAAGGAATAAAAATTGTTCAATATTTACACAATTTTTGCATTAAATATCTTACGTCAACGCCCACTAAAGGGGGCGGGATCCAAAAATAGACTATATCATATTTTCCACAGACGGACGTATGGGAATTGCTAGACCTTCTTAGACTTCATCACTGATCAAGAATACACTCACTTTATGGCATCCAATTCTTTTTGGAAGCTATTAAAGCTGTATTTTGTCGGGGTCGCTCTGGTAAGAGCCGTGGGGGAAACATTTTACCTTTGCCATAAGACTCTAATAATAAATATTTGGTATAATTAAATATAAAATTAATTATGTGAGTGAAGATAAATACTATGCCGAGTTAAACATGTTTTGACGTAAGCAGTTACGAAACAACGTATTTAGCTGTGAAGTTAAATACGTTATGACGTAACGAAATGGCAAACAGTGTAGTTTTTTTTTATGAAAATCCATATTTAATAAATTTTTTGAATATTTCATGAAAATATTTACAGGCCATGGAAGGTCAATTTACAGGCCATGAGAGTGTGTGTGATCTTGTAGGGATTTTGCCCCCAGTGGCCAAATAAGGAGTTGGCCTGCATTGCCAGTATGTACAAAATGATGTATGGGATAGAAGAGACTCCCATGATTATTTTGTATATAAATATCGATTTTCATACAAAAAAAAAATTTCACTGATTGCCATTTCGTTACGTCATAACGTATTTCACTTTACAGCTAAATACGTTGTTTCGTAACTGCTTACGTCAAAACATGTTTAACTCGGCATATTTATCTTCACACACATAGATTAATTTTTTTTTATTTTATATATATATATATATATATATATATATATATATATATATATACATATATATATATATATATATATATATATATATATATATGTATATATATATATATATATATATATATATATATATATATATATATATATATATATGTATATATATATATATATATATATATATATATATTGTTTTTTGATAGGGGCATTCAGGGGGCAAAGGAGAGGAGGGGGTAGGGCAGAGTAGTACTAGGTTACGTCTCAGCTTCGTCATTGAAGCCTAAAAATGTTATTTTTAAGGAATGCAGACTTAAGTAAAACAATATGTTAAATTTTTACACAATTTTTTTTATAAAATAGGGCCCACTAAAGAGGGCGGGGTCCAGAAATTATGATTTTTTGTTTGTTTTATGATTCTAAGTTAAACGCTTTTAACCTTCTTTGACCTAAAAATATATCATTTGCTTAACAAAATTACAAAAATTCTTTAAAAATTATATTGTTTTTTTAAAGGTTGGTTTAGTTCTTCTTAGGGAAACTTTTTTTCCTCTGGCCCGATTCAGCGCATTTAGGAAACTGACTTGTGATATCCTTAAAGATATATTTATACCACGCCTGGCTCTTTTCGTATTTTCCACAGACGAACGTACATGACTAGATCTTTTTAGATCCATCACTGATTAAAATCCACTATGAAAATGATGGTTCTGTTAAAGTTAGATTTTATAACAACAAAATCGTCCTTCTGAAACGTTCTATCAGCAAGCAAAATTTTCTGCATTTGGGCTTCTAAAAGCCCTAGAGCGATTATTGTGAAGTCTTTGCATGCTCTACGTGTCACTGTATTGTGCGCTCTGTTGTCTGGAGGCATGGTAGGGCTGTTTTGTTTCGAAGATAAGGATGGGAATGCGGTAAATGTCAGTGGATCACGATATCGCTAGACGTTTACTACACAATTTTTGCCTATTATTGATGACATGGATATCACTGACATAGTGGACATTTGCCAGATATAATTTTTTATTCATAATTGACGAACTTTTCTCTTCGTAATACGATAAAAAAATTTTAATCATCTTTTTATAAATTTTTTCTTTTATTTTGTTTTAAAAAACAAAGTTCTTGTTGAAAAGCCTTTTAAAATATATTTACTCTATGGGGTCTTCGAGGGATATTTCCCTGCGTTACACACGGAATGACAAAGTGAATATATCCTCCAATTTTTTTGGAGGGTATAAAAATCTTAAGTAATTCTATTAAGTAACTCGAACTAATTTAGGAAATATTTATAGTGACTTACCCTCTTATTCATAAAAATTATGAGAGTCTAATAACAGCGTAATAAAACAGAATTTCATATGAAATTTGCTCTATTACACTCTTATAAGCCTCTCATAATTTTTATGAATAAGGGGGTTAGGATTTTGTATATGATCAAAATTATGACAAATTGGATAGATCCTGTGAATTGAAGCCTTCCATACTTCTCACTTAGCAAATGGAGAATATTTTGAATTTTATGCCCTTTTACATAGACTCTTTGACTGATCGGCAGATGGCCAGCTTCCATAAAATATCGCCATCCATATGTTTTACTTTGTAATAATTTTTTTTATTCTTATTTGTTTCCCCCTTATTTTGTAAAACAAGTAAACTTTGCTTGTTATGTAAAACAAAGAGCAAAGTACTTTCTGTCTGAGTGTACAGGACACACAAATAATTGGTTGGATGGCTGGTGATTTGGTTGACTAAGTATCTGGTTGACTGTTTGCTTGATGGTTTCAATGGCTTTTGTAATTCTTCTCGAAACTTTTAAACAGGAGTAGATTTTTATGTGTACAGCTTTTTTAATTTGTTTATTTCTCCTCTCACATTCTCCCCCACCCACATCTGGCTAAAGTCCATATAAAAATTATCCATGTTCTTCGTACAATAACGGCTACAAACAAGCATTTCAAAAAAAAAAAAAAAAAAAAAAAACTTCTTCACTTAAATAAGTGCTCTTGTTATAATTCACCTGAAAAGACAATTTCTTTTGTAACTGAGCTGAAAGCAACTTGGAACAAAAAAAAAATAAATTAATGCAAAAAAAAGAGAATATATAAAAGAATTATATAATACGAAATAGACATGTACTCGTATAAACTTTTCCAACAATAGTATTTTCCAAAGAAATTCAAACTAGATAAATAAAACAAACTGAAGGCGGCTGGGTAGATGGGATAGACAACAATTAAACTCTTCAAAAAAGCAAAAATAAAATAATTAAAAAAAAAATAATAATAAAACAATTTTTGCAAAGAACAGTGGAAAAAATTTATTATATTATTAATAGAAATAGAAACAATATGAAGAAGAGCCCTCCTTTACAAGTTGTAATAGAGACAATTTCATAGCGTATAAAACAAACTTTGACAAGAATCAGAAGAACATTCATGCAGCTCATAAACTTGCTATCGTCCGGACAATTGTGCAACACGAAAAACATCTGTTTCGAATACCTTCTTCGCCTGGAATAAAATATCTTATTGCCATCGAGGACAATAACAAAATTAAAAGAGAACAAAAATGAGCAAAAAGGAAAATTTAAGATGGCTTTTTAAAAGTTTTATTTCATTTAAAACTTGAATTTTGTTAAAACTTTACTGTTTAAAAAATTTGTGTTCAACAAGCAGGTCAGTATCATTTATGTGTGGGCTATTCTTAGGGTGACCATTCGTCCTGTTTTTTTAAGAGGACAGTCCTCTTATTTTACACGATGACCTCTTAGATTAAAAAAAATTAGAGTGTCGTTTTTTAATTCAAGTGTCCTTTATTGTACTTTTTTTGATTATTAATTTGTTTTCTTCAAAATCCAAAATTAAAAGTTTTATTTTCTAAATAAAAACGTTTTATTTTCTCTAAATTTTATTTATGTATCGTTAAAATCAAATCCGAAAGCTCTTAAAAACAGACTTGGGTCCAACTAGCTCATTCGCTCAGTTTTGACTAGAACCTCTGATCAAACCTATATAATTTAAATGGGTTTGATCAGAGGCTCTTGTCAAAACTGAACGAATGAGCTAGTTGCGCCCAAGTCTATAAAAATCACACACACGTACACGAACACACACACGTACATATATATAGTCACTTGGACTCACACAGCCAGACAAACACAGACACAGTCACTCACACACATATAGCCATAGTGACTATAGACGGAATTCAAAATTTCGAGATCTGATGAAAACTCGACTTTTTCGAAAGTTTGGTAAAAACAGTAACTTCCCGATTTTTAGAAAATTTAAAATTTTTTAACCCTGGAATATCATTTTTCGTTGTTTCCACGACTCATGTTTACGTTTTGTATATCTCTTCCTCTATTTGTATTTATCTATACCTGATTTTTCGTATAGCAGTAGCCGCTGATATGGCCTTGATGTGCACGCAGTTATAGCCCTCTACGTATTGGACAAGTTTTATTTTTTTGCCACGGTTTATACAAAATAGAATTTTGTTATTCATTTATAAATCATAGACTTAGTTAATATTTTAATAACATACAAAACAAATAATAGAAAGAAATAAGTTTCACTTATTTAGTTGTTGTTAAGTTTCATTTATTTAGTTAACTTTCAAATATCAACGTAGTCGATTCCACGAACTATGACCCTTACGCCACAAAAATATGTATGATATTCTAGGGTTAATGGATATTTCATTAAGCGCTGCCAGTCGTTAAATTTAAATAAAATAAAGTGTGTGTGTGAGGTGTCATATACAATTTTTATGCCTTTGAAAGGCTTCCTGACGCCATTATGTGTGCAACTTAATATCGTTTAAATGTCCTCGACGGCTTCTCTGAGCGCTGCTGTTTTTAATTGACCAAATTTCAACGACTCAATATCAACTTTTAGATCAATAATCCGGCGCTTTCCAATTTCTATTTTTTTTCAAGGTTCTGAAAATTCGTGTTTGTTTCGATTGTGAACTCTTCACTCCACCCAAATGTCTTACCACTCGGTCATGTCCTCAGGTTTGAAAGAAGAAAATGGCCTCAGAGGGCTAAACCTAGAGAGAATAAGCTGGATAGGGTAGCACTATAATATATGGATTTTTGTCATAATCAGTACACACGTATGCACTCTTGCATTGTCTTGATGAAAGAGCAGCACTTTCTTTTCGTCAAATTTAGTTGTTGTGGGATTAAATTAATATCGAATCGGTTTTTTTATCTGTAAATAATAATATTTTGGGAGTGATCGTTCTTACCTTCTCTAGGTAATCTATGAGCACTTTTATTTTATTTCCCTACTACTGCCTCCTTTCTACACGGTCTTTCATTAAGCGGCCTTTCTATACTTTAATTTAAATAAAATAAAATTTGTGTGAAATATCATAGAAATTGTTTATTCATTTGAAAGACCTATTGCTGCCATTAGGTGTGGTTTAAATGTCCTCATGGGCTTGTGTGGGTGCTGCGCTTCTCAAATGACATAATTTCCACGACTCTGTACCAAAAATCAGGTTAAATCTCTGGGATGGCATGGCAAACGTCCCAAGAGAAAGTGTGTCCGGGCCAAATCGCCCGATCTGGGTGGTCAGTTCATATCACCTGTACATAAAGTGCACATACCCTTAATCTAAAGGCAATGTTGAAACCACATGTCGTTTGTACCCACATCATCCACTTCATGACAAAAGAAGTTGGTAATCAGCGACTTGGACAACGCCGTTTTCAAAGAAATATTGGCCGATACGTCTTCAGAATAAAAATCTATACAAAACAGTGTTCTTAAATCCCATGTGGAATCGCATAGTTCCAAATTAGACTTTTTTTGTTGGTCACGTACCCATTCATTCAGAAGACGACCTCATCGCTGAAGATGATTTCTTTAAAGCGTGTACATTGCAGTAATAAAACACCCATTTTGGTAAGATAATTTAATTATTTGCACGTGCTATTAAATCGTATATCCGTATACCCATGATTATTTGCCAGAAAGATTGACAAAAAAGAAAATTAGTCTGAGAGGCGTAATATCAACAAGATGGTCTCTTTGCACTGTAAATGATCCAAAGTCCCTATTGGAAGATCCTGTGTATAAACAGTCTTGTTAAAATAAAACTTTTTTTTTCCTCATAATTTTTTCTATTTACTCCTATAATTATTATATTTTTGTATAATACCCTTGAGTGTTGCATTAATTTGTTATAATTAATAAAAGGAAGGTATAAAATATATTTTCATAAAATAAAATATTCGCTTTTTACCTTAACAGCAGCGTGTCGCTAAAATTAATTGTAATAAAAAATGTGACTGAATGTTTACGTAGGAATGCAAGGACTTGTGACAAAGAAAAAAACGTATATATTTTTTGTTACACTAAAATTTTAAATAAATTAACAACAGACACAGTTGCACTATTAAAAAAATACATATAAATAGATTTCATATTTTCAATGAATTGCCAAGCAAATATCATTTATACGCCATATTGTGTATTTAAGATTTTAATACTCTTGTTTTCCATTTGCTGCAAGTCCTGTACATAAAATTTCAATTTATTTTGTATTCATAAACAAAATATATTTAAAATAATGCTATTTGACGGTAGAGTTTCATCAAGTGGCACAGCCGTCATGGCAAAGAGACCGACCATTCATGACAAATAAATGTCATTTTTAACGATTTTAAATATTTACCCACGACCAAAACTTTAATGATTTATAAATCAGTCAACAATTAAAAAGGTTTTTAATTATGAAATATATTTGAATATAAAACGCAACAACAAACTTTCATTGATATACTGACATTTCCAATATATTTTTGTTTTAATATATATATTTTTTTAAATGTGTACCATAAAGAAATGAAATGGCTAAAAAGAGATTTTCAAAGAGAATATAATATATCATGTACATGCACTTGTGTTTATATATGGAAGAGTATATGAAAATAATTTTCTGAAATATCCTCAATATATTTTAATAAAATCCAATAGCAAAATAATGAGCTATAAAAAATTTATATGTTTACATACACAAACAGGATAATATGACAATGCACAGTGGGCAACTACTGAGAAAAATATAAAAAATGTACGCATGCAGATTCTAAACGGTCAGTACAGTATTCATATACACGAGGGTGGTTTAAAATCTCTTTTAGTATAATAAAATAAGAAAAACCCAACTTGAATACTTCAAATTTTTTATAATGACTTGTACTTTCTATTACAACTTGCACTTTTTATGATGACTTGCACTTTTTATAATTACTTGCACTTTTTATTATGACTTGCACTTTTTATAATGACTTTTTTTTTTTCTTGAACCAGCACTCAGGGCATGACCCCTATATATGCAATGCATTGCGCCGGAACTAAAACGAGGGGATAGTATTGTGGGGACAGATTAGGAAAGATGTGAAGACGGACAGTTTTTTTTGGTAGCTATTTCAATCTTTTACTTCGCCGGCTAATTTTTGATACAGGGCCGACGAAGGTGGGTGCTGTTACTCTGCTTTTTAGTACACGATAGTGTCAGTCGCTGCCAATTATGTTTAGTGACCAGTGACTATGCCTTCATCATTGAAACAGGCTGGCAACAACTAATGCACTAGTGCTGATCAGAACAACCATGCACTAGTGCTGATCAGAAGAATTCAACACAATATTTCATGGCTCAGCGCGGGCTCGAACTCAGGACCCTCCGCTTCATAGTGTCGTGTTCTACTACTTCAGCCAACAGCGTATGCCCTTTTTATAATGACTTGCACTTTTTATGATGACTTGCACTTTTTATGATGACTTGCACTTTTTATGATGACTTGCACTTTTTATGATGACTTGCACTTTTCATAATGACGTGCACTTTTCATAATGACTTGCACTTTTTATAATTACTTGCACTTTTTATAATGACTTACACTTTTTATAATGACTTGCACTTTTTATAATGACCAGCACTTTTTATAATTACTTGCACTTTTTATAATGACTTGCATTTTTTATAATGACTTGCACTTTTTATAATGACTTGCAATTTTTATAATGACTTGCACTTTTTATAATTACTTGCACTTTTTATAATGACTTGCACTTTTTATAATGACCAGCACTTTTTATAATGACTTGCACTTTTTATAATGACTTGCCCTTTTTATAATGACTTGCATTTTGTATAATGACTTGCATATTTTATAATGACTTGCACTTTTTATAATGACTTGCCCTTTTTGTAATGACTTGCACTTTTTATAATGACTTGTACTTTTATAACAATTTTCACTTTTTATGATGACTTGCCTTTTTTATAATGACTTGCATTTTTTATTACGACTTGCAGTATTTATAATGACTTGCATTTTTATAATGACTTGCACTTTTTAAGATGACTTGCATTTTTTTTATAATGATTTGCACTTTTTATGATAACTTGCACTTTTTATGAAGACTTGTAATTTTTACAATGACTTGCCCTTTTCATAATGACTTGCACTTTTTATAATGACTTGTACTTTTTATTAAAACTTCCACTTTTTATAACGACTTGCACTTTTTCCTTACTTGCACGCTCAAACTGCTGAACCGATTTATATGACATTTGGCATAGAGATATATTGAGATCCGAGGAATAACTTATTTTTTTTCGTTTTTGAAAACTATCCCATTAAGTGTTCAAGGCATATGAAATTACTAAACTGATAACTATGAACATTATTGCAGCTCCTGCAATAATCAGTATATATAACCCATTCCTTTTGCAAGTGCCACAAAATTACAGTGTCTTGTTAGAACTGTCCGCAGTTGACACACCTGAGCCTCGTCTAACTTAGCAAGGGAATTGCAAATACTACTAAGAGGGAACATAATAAACATTAAAAATATCTAGCATCTGGGAATTTGCTGGAACCATAGATCACGTTAAGAAGGAAAGTCAACAATCAAGTTGCGGCTCTTCATAGGGTAAAATTTGATGTTTTAAGAAGCTTTTGAGGCTTTTGATTTTTTTCTTTACTATTCGGCTAGTGTTTGAATAAAAATTAATATACTAATAACTTATTTGTTAACTTTTCTTAAGCTATTTGATCCATGTCAAATTAACTTGTCTTGACATTTTTTAAATTGTTAATTTATTATTCAATTTATGCTAAAAAAGATTGAACTTTTGAAGATTCTTTACATGGACTACGCTACTTTACTTAGATTTTTAAACCGCTTATCTATAAAACTACCCTCGTACATATACAGCAGGAATCCAATATGTCAATGTGTGATGCTCTCTTATGAATTCTTTGTTCGATTGTATTTTTTAAAACGAAATATGTGAATTTTACTTTGAGGACAAGAAATATAATATTTCATAGCAGTTTGCTTGTGTGTTGTATCGAAAAATTAATATTTATGAAAAATAATGGTTGGTAAATTAAAAAAAAAAACTCATTATTTGCAGAATAAAAAGACAGCAAAGGATACACATATAAATAAAGTAAGAAATTTATTAAAAATAATTGATATTGTAAGTAACTATGGAAACCCATTTGCACGCATGTTTTCCTCTCCCGTTTATTTTTATAAAGAACAAAAAATGTGATTGTTGAAAGATTCGTGTGCTCTTTTCCTTACCTCAATTGTTCGATAGTTTGGCAGTTGATGAACAACGATAATGATTTTGTTTGTTTGTGTTTGTTTACATGCTCGTTTATCTCTGTGTTTGGCTTTGTGTAAACGCATTATTGTGTAAAGTGTTAATAAATATTGCTGCTGGTTGGCTTTAGCCATGTTGGCCAATATGATTGTAATGCTGCTGTTGAGTTGACAAACAAAAAAGCAATTTTCTTTTTCCATTATTTTTCAATTCATTAAAATAATTTTATTCGTGAAAAAAAAAAATTGCTAGTCAGTTATGGTCAGTGTATGTAAACTTGTGCGTCTCTAGAGTTTGCTGCAATTATGAATATGAGCCAAGAAATATTCATGGCAACAATTAAAAAACCAATTTACGATTATGGAAAACTATTAAAGTTCCAAAATGAGAAAAAACGCTGTATAATAAATTAATTACACAAAGTTAATAAATTGTATGGGATGAAGTACTTAAAATGAATTATAAGAGTTAATTAATTGCTGGGAAGAATAATTTATAAAAAATTTTTTTTTATTAAAAAATATGGTTTTAAAGGTTTGTTATAGCGATCATCTTTAAATTGAAGTTTTTTTTTGGCAAGAATACGAAATGGATTGCGCTCTCCAGGTTTAACTCTTAAGCTTTAAACACAATAACGACAGCAGGGTACACGAGCACCGACTACAAAAGTACAATTCATTTTTTTTGGATTTTATGGCTCAAAGTTTAACTGTTGGACCTTCTTTGACATAAAAATATATTATTTGCTTTACAAAATTACAAAAAAAAAATTAAAAATTATTTTAGAGATTGGTTTAGTTTTTCATAGGGGAACTTTTTTCCCTCTGGCCCGATTAAGCCCACTTACGAGCTTGACCTGTGCTATCCTTCAAGATATATTTGTACCAAATTTCATGAATCGTGATTTCCACAGACGAACGGACGGTCGTTCGTGCGGACGGACATGCTCAGATCGTGTTAGATTTCATCACTGGGGTCTCAGATGGATATTTCGATGCGTTACAAACGGAATGACAAAGTGAATATACCCTCCAATTTTTTTTTGTAGGGTACACGATGAGTTTGACGAATAGAACAATTATTTTGATTAAAAACTTCAACAATTTGCACGAATTGCCCTGGTGTTGTGGTATTAATTTTTGCCAAAGTTAAATTTATTAACATCTTGTAGAATTTCTATGTTATTTAATAAATTTCCATACTCTAATAATCCACTGCTTGACTTTTTTACAAATCATTTCTATACATTTGACACACAAAAAGATGGAATTGTACACATTTCTGCAACTTTAAATGATGCATCACAATCTGCTGCATTGCATTTTTCTACTTCAATGCAATTTTTTTTTATATATATTTATATATACATATTTCTCTTTTGGTCCCTATAATATTTACTTTTTTATGTTTTTCTTAACGTTTTTGTTAACAAGAAAAAAGGCGGAAAGAAAATAAAATGAAATTTATGTTAAATTCATAATTTCACTCATTCATACTCGTGTAACTATGCAAATTTCAAATACGAAATTTCATATTTTAAGCCAAAGGGAATACAACAAATACGAGTACGAAATGGGGAAAAAATAAAATAAATATAAGAGAAAGCGACTGTGTGACTGGTAACAATCCTGCTGGAAACCAAGTAACCATTTTTGTCTATTATAGTGGTAACTGTTTGGCGACATTGTCAATAAAGTATTTACATTTCTAATAATGACTTGTATGAAAGATAAAAAAAAGAAGATTTAGAGCGGCTAACCCCCTAATACTCGTACCTGATTTTCCTTTTAATATATGATAATAAAAAAATTCGACGAAATTGTGTCGTTTTAGTATTTAATTTTTTTATTTAAAAAAAATATTTTAAAAAGTTAACGAACTTTCATGATCCACATCTACATATTTCAGAGGAGTACCAAGCTTTAGAGTAAAGCAACTTAAATGTACTAGTGAATAACTGGTTCCAATGTCTATATATGGTATCTATGTTAGTAGAGGTTTTTCAGAAACACTCTCACATAAAATGCTTACATTGCCTTTATTATACACTTGTACTGGTGACTGTGTCTATAGTAAGTCGATACATATTGATATTTCCTCCAGGGAAGGCATAGTAAAAATACACATTTATTTAGTTGTACTTGAAAGCATGTGTACCCAGTCAGCATTTTATAAAATTGTTTGATAAATTTCTAAACTCTTCTCAATCTTCCGCTCGACTAAAATAATCATACGTGGGGGCAATTTCTTGATTCAGAGTGGGGGCTGTTGCGGCAGAAAATGATACCATAAACACAACTTTTCTAAAGGAATATATTGAGGTATTTTTTTTATACCCTCCACCAATACGAATTGGGGGGTATATTCACTTTGTCATTCCCTGTTTAACGCAGTGAAATATCCTTCTGAAACCTCATAGAGTATATATATATATATATATATATATATATATATATATATATATATATATATATATTCTTGATCAGCGATGAAATCTAAGACGAGCACGTCCGTCCGTCAGTCCGTGGAAATAATGATACAGTCCAAACAAAACGAGCCAGATCCTTGAAATTTCGCATAAATATATATTGAATGATATCACAGGCTAAGTTTGTAAATAGGCTAAATCGGGCCAGAGGGCAAAAAGTTCCCCTAAGAAGAACTAACCCAACCTCTAAAAAACCAACATAATTTTTAAATTTTTTTGTAATTTTGTTAAACAAATGATATATATATATATACCAAAGAAGGTCCAATGCTGCCAGAAAATTAGAAAAATCCATTTTTTAACCCCGCCCCTTTAGTGGGCGTTTAAGTAACATATTAAAAGAAAACAGTGTAAATATTTAAAAAATTGTATAATTCAAGCCTACATTCCTTAAAATTGAAATTTTATGACGAAGTTGAGATGTTCTCTGATCTTGCTCTGCCCTACCCTCCCCTCACCATTGTCCTCTAAATGACCTTATAGAAAAAAATTTTTTTTCCACTTAATAACCGCGTAAAATTGAATTTTTTGTGTTTTATGGCAAAAGTGAGATTGGCTCTCCCACGGCCTCACCCGGAGTGACCACTACAAAATAGAGCTTTTGTTTACGAAACATTTGGAGTGTATTTGAGATTCGACCAGATCGAATATAACGTTCTTACTGGTTTCTGCTGAAATCGTACGAGACAAAAAACAATTGTCCTAAGCGTTGATAAAATAATACATTTTTGGACCCCGCCCCTTTAGTGGGCGTTGAAGGAACATATGCCATGGAAAATTTGTGTAAATATTTAACAAATTGTATTCGTTAAGTCTGCTTTCCTTAAAAATTTAAATTTTAAGCTTTTACAAAGAAGCTGATATATTCTCTGATCTTTCCCTGCCCTAACCCTCCACCCAGCTTTAACCCCTAAATGACCCTATAAAAGAATTTATTTTTCTACACTTAAATATCTCAAAAATTTACTTTTGAAGTTTTAACAACAATTGTGAGATGTCTTTTGCGCCGCCCTTCCCAGGGAGATCCTATTAAAATAGAGTTTTAAAATTGGACACAGAGATGTCATCGAGGAACTCTGATCTAGGAGGTTGAACATTTTTAATTTATTTACTAAATATTTGGAGGATAATTAAGATTCAATCTGTTCTAGTTGTTGGTGCAGTCGGCTGAAGTAGTAGAACACGAGACTATGAAGCGGAGGGTCCTGAGTTCAACCCCGCGCAAAGTCATTAAATATTGTGTTGGCTTCTTCTGCTCAGCATAAGGGCATGGTTGTGTTAGTTGTTGCCAGCCTGTTTTCAATGATGAAGGCATAGTCATGTACTAAAAAGCAGAGTAATAGCTGCATCCTTCGTTTGTCCTGCAGCAAAAATTAGCCGGCGAAGTAAAAATGCTCAAAAATAGCTACAAAAATTCCTCTCATCTTTCATCTGTCCCCTCAATACTATTTCCTCCTTTCTAGTTCCGGTGCAATGCAATGCATGTGTGGAGGTTATTCCCTGAGTGCTGGTCCAAAATAAAAAAAAATATATATAACGTCCTTACGTGTTTAAACTCAATTTATATTCCGACCCCTAATCGGTCCTTGGCAGTAATGCTTCCATTATTTCGAAAAACTGCTTCTAAGGTTCTGTTTTTTGCAATTTTGTTGATTAAAGATCATTATTGTATTCTGATATTTTTAAGCTTAAGGTCTCTTTATTTTAATTTAATTTTTAATTTCAATATTTCGTATGACTTCTTCAGGAAATTAATTAATAATAAAATATTTAAATTAAAAATTAAATTAAAATAAAGAGACCTTAAGCTTAAAAATATCAGAATACAATAATAATTAAAAAGAGGTCAAGAAACCAGAAGAATTTGATTAAAGATCAGGTTTCTATTGTAATGGATTTTTATATCGATGATTTAAAAAAGGGTTTAATGTGATTGATTAATACATCTTGTTTTATGTATTTTAAAAAATGTATGGATTATTATAAAATTTTGACTTTTTAAATTTTAATCATGTGAGATCACAATTTGACGACTGGGTTTGTACTTTTTTAGTTTTATGTTAATGTGTCTATGTGTGTGTGTGTGTGCGTGCGTGCGTGTGTGTGGGTCACGTTGTCTTTATAGTCGTTCATTTTTTTGCTCTACTATTACTCGCAGATTATATGAATATTTTGTATGATGATGCAATATGATGTGATGGATGTACAACATCATCTCCATCATCTTTATGGAGGCAATATACAGCTGGTGATGCTGCTTGCTTTTTTGGTTTTGTTTTTTTTCTTTTATGTTCGTCTTGCTTTTCTGTCTCATACAGTCGCATGGCATACATATATAGTTTTTTTTATGTCTCTCTTATCTTTGATCATTGTTTGCGTTACGAAGTTTTATACATTCCATAAATCACAATCACAAGTTGAAAGTCTTCTTAAGCTACAATATCTTTTCATCTGTGTGTGTGTTTTTTTTTCATTGTGTTCATATTTTACTTTGCGCGGTATGGCGATATACATATATATTTATATGTATGTACTATATTATTTGCATTTGTATTTATTTCTTAGTATTAAAAAAAAAACAGTTTGAGTGAAAATATTTTATTGCCAACACTTGAGAAACTTTTGATTTTATTTATAAGAATTTGTGCATATGGTATGGGAGATTATCACAAATTTTCCAAAAGTAAAAAGCAATATTTTTATAAAAGCTGTAATATCTGTATATAACAAAATTGTCGCCTAATCATATTATTAAGATAAATAATTGCCTTAAAAGACTGTATTTTATTGCCAAAATGGCAGAAAAATTCCAGTAATTCTTATATTCTTGAGTTCAACTGTAATCCTTATAGATGTTATTACTTTGTTAAGCCCATCGTATATATAAAACCATTCCAAATATTTGCTAGTAATCAGCTGGATTTCATTTTTTATAAAATAAAAATTTATTATCCCCCAAAATTTGTAACTATTTGTCATCGTTAGTGTTAAGCCAATATTATAAGTGGAACAGCCACCACATACTCATTGTGGACAATGACTGAAGAAGAGGCTGACTGCCTCCGAACGTTCTAAAGGGTGTTTTTATAAGAGCTTGCTGATTTGAAATTTAAATAAAACACATGGCAAATTATGAAATGGCCAAAAAAAATTTTTTATTTGGTAGATATTTTCATTTAATTATACAACTTACACAGCAGAGCGAAAAAGCTGTTTTCGACGGCCGCAACACTTTCATCAACAGTACTCATGTGTATTTTGTTTGTCACACAAATATTGAATATGATAACAGTTCTTCGAAAGTTCTTTTAAAATGAACAAAATTTTCTTATAATTTTCAACATCAAATAATCGATAAATTTTTTTTTAGTTATAAAAATTTTTTATTTGGTAGATAATTTCTTGTCATTTAACATTTTAATATAATTTCGGGCATATGGCCACCACGACTATTTTGCACAAAAGTCATTCTGGAGGCCCAATTTTCGACCACCTTTTCAAGCATTTGAGGGCGTATTTCAGCAATGACACGTTGAATACTGGTAGACCAATGATTTCAGGTATCCCCACAAAAAATAATCGAGTGGCGTCAAATCACACGAACGCGGAGGCCAATTCACCGGTCCATTCCTCGAAATAATGTTGTCGTTGAAATGTTCTTTCAATAAGTCCATTGTTTCGCCCGCAGTATGACAGGTGGCACCATCCTACTGAATCCACATTTCGTTTACATCCATATCTTGAAGTCTTGGCACCAAAAATTCATTGATCATGATTCTGTATCGATTTCCATTCACGGTAACGCGTCGTCCTTCCTCATTTTTAAAGAAATAAGGACCGATGATTCCACCAGCCCATAGGCCGCACCAAACAGTACATTTATCGGGATGCATTCGTAATTCTTGAACGGCGTGTGTATTATCTTGGCTCCAAATACGGCAATTTTTGCATTCAACCAAAAATGCGCCTCATCACTGAAGAGAATGTTGCGGTAAAAAAAGCGGATAAAAATTTTTAATTGAACACTGTTTTTGAAAATAAATTTCCACGATTTGGAAGCGTTGTTCTGGAGTTAACACTGTTCATGATGATTTGCCAAACAATACTGAGTAGAGATGTCACTTTAAACTGTCAAAACAGCTGTCAGACAACAGAGTGATTCGTATAAAAAAAAACTTCATAAAAAAACACCCTTTATAACATCTAGAAAAGAAAATTGCAAGCTGCTATTATATGAAGCTGAAGGAAAGGACAAAGATTCTATTTTTGATACTGTCCAGCGTCGTCAAATTGTTACAGAATAAGAGGAACTATAATATTTTTTTCAATATTTCGATATCGCGTACATATTTATTCAAGATAAAAATTAAAATTGCCACTTAAAAAAATATTTGTAAAAATTAAACCCCATTAAAAGATAAAGAGTATTTTAAATCTATTTAAAGAAAACATTTCAAACTCATTTTAAATTTTAAGTAAGTATCGAAGAACCAGCAATCAAATAACACAACGTAAGTAAACGAGAAAGATGTTTAGCTTGTATATATTTAGTTTTTGCGATTTAGTTTTCTTTTAATTTTTTTTATGTTATAAAAAATGTGATTCAATGTACAGACATATAGGTATGAATCATTTTTTAGCATGTTTTTAGTCGTGAATCATATGTATTTATGTAACGGCGGCAAACATATACTATCGCCGTCTCACCTAAAGATATTTAGCCGTTCGACTCAGATCGCTAGAGCTATTTTATGACAAAACAAACACATACCTGAAAGAGTGCTATTATTTTATGACTTTTTTGTTTGCAGCACAACAACAACTTTTTTAAACTGGTCTAAAATATTATGACAATATGACCAAATAGCACGAAGTGTGAATACCCAAAATATATCATCGGTTTCAAAAATTTACTTTTCCCTAAAACTCAAATGTTAAGAAGCATTTCGATTGGCAAGGGAATACAGAAATTGCATTGCGTTTATTGTGCGACAAGTTTTTTATTTTTTAAAAATCTATTTTTATTCTTCATATAAATTTTATTTGCTAGAAATATATTTACAGAAATATTTTTATGAAAACTCCAAAAATTTTATTTTGAGCCTGGATTTTATGACTAAATGAGCGGCCATTTTGCGAACTATTTTGTATGTAAGAGTAAATATTCTGAGAAATGTCCTAATGTGTTTAGGTTAGGTTGAAAAGAGAGGCGTAAGCAAGAGGGGTCCCAATTCGGTTAGGATTACAATTAAGCCTCATAGGCCTGTAGTGCGCTCTATTATAGGGAATTCCCATTATAAACAACTTTGAATTTGATTACGTTAAGAACCTAGTTTCTTCATTGTATCTTCTTAAGTCTCTTCAATTAGAATCCCTAAGACATTCCATATCTAGTATAATTTGATGATTAAATATCTGCCTCCTGAGTTGACTAAAAGCTGGACACTGGCACAAGTAATGCTTAAGTGTTTCGTCCTCCTCATGACAGGCTCTGCATGTTATATCATCAACGATACCCATCCGGGCCAGTTGATTCCTTAACTCCGTATGTCTTATTATTATAAAGGGTGTTTTTTATGAAGTTTTTTTTTATACGAATCACTCTGTTGTCTGACAGCTGTTTTGACAGTTTAAAGTGACGTCTCTACTCAGTATTGTTTGGCAAATCATCATGAACAGTGTTAACTCCAGAACAACGCTTCCAAATCGTGGAAATTTATTTTCAAAAACAGTGTTCAATTAAAAATGTTTATCCGCTTTTTTACCGCAAAATTCTCTTCAGTGATGAGGCGCATTTTTGGTTGAATGGATATGACAACAAGCAAAATTGCCGTATTTGGAGCCAAGATAATCCACACGCCGTTCAAGAATTACCAATGCATCCCGATAAATGTACTGCTTGGTGCGGTCTATGGGCTGGTGGAATCATCTGTCCTTATTTCTTTAAAAATGAGGAAGGACGACGCGTTACCGTGAATGGAAATCGATACAGAATCATGATCAATGAATTTTTGGTGCCAAAACTTCAAGATATGGATGTAAACGAAATGTGGTTTCAACAGGATGCTGCCACTTGTCATACTGCGGGCGAAACAATGGACTTATTGAAAGAACATTTCAACGACAACATTATTTCGAGAAATGGACCGGTGAATTGGCCTCCGCGTTAGTGTGATTTGACGCCACTCGATTATTTTTTGTGGGGATACCTGAAATCATTGGTTTACGTGGATAAACCAGCACCGATTGACGCTTTTGAAACCAGTATTCAACGTGTCATTGCTGAAATACGCCCTCAAATGCTTGAAAAGGTGGTCGAAAATTGGACATCCAGAATGACCTTCGTGCAAAATAGTCGTGGTGGCCATATGGCCGAAATTATATTTAAATGTTAAATGACAAGAAATTATCTACCAAATAAAAAATTTTTTTTGGCCACTTCATAATATGGCATGTGTTTTATGTAAATTTCAAAGCAGCAAGCTCTTATAAACCAATCTCCATAGTGCTGGCCTACTTAATCTTAGGATTTCCTTTGTCTTGCTACCATTTGGGTTTCCCCACTTACGGTAGAGTACTGCCAATCTCTTGTATGCAATTCTATAGCCCATTGCTTTAGTTCGGTTTTAAAAGCTTGGAATGGCTTGGGATTTTCTAGTGTCATGTTTATCATTAATGCTCCCATCTTTGCTAGTATATCTGCCTCAATATTTCCAATATTATATCGATACTTCCACAATGCGTATATGAGTTTCTTTCATCCTTGTATTGTAATACACACCGAGATTGAACCATATAATATATTCTTAGGGTCTCCATAACTTTCCTACTATCCGTGAATATACGAACTGGTAGTCTGTTATCATTTAACCATTTCCTTATTTTATCCTTTTAAATACGTGAAAGAGAAATACCGGTGTGACTTATATATAGGTCATAACTGATGCGACCTAGTTGAGTACATCATCCTTCGCAGGTTAATTGTTGCGTGTCATAAAAAACCCCCTGTAACATTTAAATTTTTAATGTCTATTTACTTATACGTTTTTTAATTACCAGCCAAAATATTAACAACATTTGAAAATAAAATAGAATTATATGCGAATTACCAGTCCATTCCCTTGAGATGCCAGTCATCGCTGGTTGCCCTGTTTGACTTGTACTGCTGTTTATTTTCACTACTTTTGCTTTGGCAACAACGAATTTTATTTATGAGCTGGAAATATAATAAAATTGTGCGTTAAGTCAACTTATTTAATTGTTAAAAGCTTTTAAACTTTAAACTCCTTTTTCCGGTGTTTCGTTATTTTTTTTTGGGTCAAGACTAAAAGCAATGTATTACTATGAATTGTAGCTGCTAACTTTTCGGGAAACATTGTGTATTTTTAGTGTTACATTGTTTTTGAGATGACTGTTCTTTTTTTTTTTTTCTTTGAAGTTTAAATACTTCAATGGGAAAAGGTTAAGACAATTTCCTTAACAACTCTGTTTACTTTCCAGAAATTGTTGTATTTCTTATAGATTTTTAAGATATTGTGAGTGTGTTTGTGTGTGTGTTTCTATGTGTGTGTATGTGTGTAAGTGGGTAATTGTATAAACTCGCAGACGAATTTCCACTCATCCTGCACAAGTGAAATTTTGCAATAACAAGAAGTTGGTAATAAGTTTTAAAAGACTTGGAATTTTTATCTGAGTTTTCTGTTTGTTTTTTAAACTTACGAAGGCAGTTCAGAATTCTCTTCAACTGGTATGTAGTTATTTTTTTATGTTATATATCGTCTTTTTTTTTAATATAGACAATATGACTGTTTCTAATGGGTGATTCAAGTAGAGACACTTTCTTCAATAGCCTTTCTTTTGACAGATCACGTGTGAGTCGTGTCATGTTATTTTTGTTTAGTATTGTTTGGCATTTCATAATGGAAAGACTTACGCCTGAACAAGGTTTACAAATCGTTCGACTTTATTACGAAAATTTACGTTCTGTATGGAAAGTGTTTCGTGCACTTCGCTCAACTTATGGTCAAGATAATCGGCCTACTGAGGGAGGGTACTATTCGCAACACCAGCTCCCATTTTGAGACCCAGCATTCATTATTGGATAATATTCGACCGAATAGACCACGTCCAGCACGCTGTGAAGAAAATATAGCGGCCGTAGCTGAAAGTGTACACGAAGACCGTGGAGAGTCGATTCGGCGCCGTTCGCAGCAACTCGGACATGATAACCGACTATTTGGAGCCTGAAATTGAAGCTCGTGATCTCGGCGACATTTGGTTTCAGCAAGACGGCGCCACTTCCCCCTCAGCGCATTAATCAATGGATTTATTGAGAGAACATTTCGGTGAGCACATAATTTCACGTTTTGAACCGGTCGATTGGCCACCAAGATCGTGTGTTATCACACCGTTAGAATTTTTCCTGTGGGGATATGTAAAGTCTAAAGTTTATGCGGACAACACCGCTTCCATTCAGGCCTGGGAGGAAAATATCACGCGTGTCATACGCCAGTTACCAGTCGAAATACTCGAACGAATCATCGAAAATTGGACCCAACGGATGGACCATCTGCGACGTACAAACGGCCAACATTTGATAGACATAATCTGCAAAAAAAAAAAATAAATGCCAAAGAATGTTCTCTCAAATTATTAGAAACATTCTCCATTAAATTTGAATTTTCTGTTTTTTTTTTTTAAAGTAGGGAACCTCAAAATGGATCACACTTTAATGGCAGAGTACAATCAATTTATTAATTTTAGTTTAATTATGGAATGATGTTGCTCATGCCAAAGTCCTTATACAGGGTGGTCCAAAATGACTCAAGCGGTTTGAGTTCATTATAACTTCTTACTTCAGATTTAAATATTAAATTTTTTTTTAAATTTAAATACGGTGGATTAATGGGGAATGTTTTTAATTTTATTAAGAAAAGTTATGTCTCGCTAATGGTGGCCATTTTCAGCTTCTCATATTCGTCTTCTTTCCGAAACATTTTCCATAATTGTTAATTTATTCAACGGACTTGAGTTCGAATCTGCATGACTGCAAATGATTTTTTATTATTTTTTATTAATAAATGAATTTGTTCAAATTCTATTTATTATTTTTTATATTAAGATTGGAATATTAAGAATATTTTCAATAATCAGCAAACCAGCAGAACGGATCAGTACTGATTTCGAGGCCGCTACGCCATCTCATCAGCGTTCTTTGTTCAATGTTTCCACTTTTGCAAGTGGTGCTACTTAGAAGGAATATCAACTATTTAAGCAATGTTTTTAACGAAAATTGAATATGAGATATTTTCTATTAATGAAAAGTCATTTAATTACAAATGGGCTTCCCCATGGCATAACGGATATGCAGTACTTTTTCCGTGATGGGTTAGCAAATGAGCTGTTCTTTCGAAAATATATTTATAAAGGGTCCGCCATCTAACGTTTTTTTTTAAACTGGTGCTTATTTCGTGAATGGCAACACTTAGGTCATGTTTGATTTGACAGATAATTAGTTTTATCCTTCCGCGGAACGAATATGGTTGACCATCCAATGCGTTTTCGTTTCGCTAAGTGGGCCTGCGATCGACTTACAGAAGATGCCGATATTGCAAAAAAAATCATATATTCAGATAAAGCCCATTTTGATCTTGGCGGGTATGTAAACAAGTAAAATTGTCGCATTTGGGGCACAGAAAACCCGCACTAATGCATTGAAAAGCCGACGCACCCAAAACGAGTCACTGTTTGGTGCGGATTTTGGTCCAGAGGCATAATGGGGTCCTTTTTCTTCGAAAATGAGCAAAGAGTGGCCGTTACAGTCAATGGCGGTCGTTATCGGGCCATGTCGAACGAATTTTTGTTCACAAAAATTGAAGAGGAGGATATTGGCAACATTTGGTTTCAACAGGACGGCGCTACGTGCCACACAGCCGAAGCTACACTCGATGTTTTGCGCCCTGTTTTTGAAGATCGCATTATTAGCCGCAGAGCTGATGTCGTTTGGCCACCTCGGAGCTGCGATTTGACACCGTTGGACTATTATTTGTGGGGTGCCGTCAAAGAGAAGAGTTACGCCGACCAGCCAGACACAATTGACGCTTTAAAGGACAATATTCGTGAAGCCATTGGTGAAATACAGCAGCACACAATCGATAATGTGCTTAAAAATTGGACCGATCGTGTAGGCTACTGCATGGCCTGCCGAGGCAGCCATTTGAATGAAATTATTTTCCATTATTAACCGGAAGGATTGTACTTTCAAATAAAAAAAGAAATTTGAGAAAATATTCAGTAGTTTTTTTATAGCATTTTCAAAAAAAAAAAGTTATTTGGCGGACTCGGTACTTTTTATTTTTATTAAAAATATCTTATATGTTTTGCCTAATTTTTAGTTTCTGACAGCTTTTGGATATTTTTAAAATAAAAACTTTGCAAAATGGCATTTCCAAATTGATTATTGTTCTAGGAAAGTTGTGAATAAATAAAGTTCTTATTTTAGATATTCAGAGTGAAGGCTTTTAATTTTTATGATAATAAATGCCAGAGTTTTAGCGTAATATAAAATTAATTAAAAATTAAAAATATTGTGAATTTATTTTTCTTTCATGTCTAATCATTTTCCAAAGGCCTTCGTGTTTTGGTGTAGCAAATTTTCCCAATATTGTGCTGCTTTGAATTTTTTTTATTTTTTCTATTATTATTTTTCATTTTTTTTTGTGTGTGGTTGGTATGCCACTAACACTTAACTAAAAAGCTTGCCAAAGTAGTCACAAGTTGGAAAAATAATAAAAAAAAATAAAACTCTTAGTACATTGTTTTTGGCTCTAGTACAAACTAAAAGACATGGTAGCTGGTTTAAAACTAAAAAAAAAGTTATATAATATATTAATAGCAAAGCAACAAAAAAAACCCAGCAAAAATAAATTGGAAAAAATACATGTTGTTGGTTAGATTAAAACTTATTTGCTACCACAATAACAACGCGTTTACATTTAAGTATTATTGTTCCTCTTCAGCTTTTTTTTCCATAAAAGATTTTTTCTCTATATTTTATCTTTGCAATAAAAACATTTAAAAAAAATATTATGTACACAACAAACTATTACAGCGAAATACTCTTGAATGAAGTGACACTGGTAACAAAAAAACCACAACAACAAGAACAAATGAACACAAAATCAAGATTATAAAAATGAAATAAAAAATATAAATACATGGGGCATATTAAAAATCGCATGCTTGGCTATAAACCCTGAAAAAGGACTCACAAAATGCGAGTATTAAAAATATATTTTTCAATGGACCGCACAAAAAGACTTAAAGCTGACATTGTTTTGGTGAGATGAAAATTGATTGATACCACGATTATGTTTTTGTCTTAAATTGAGAAGAAAAAATTCTGTGCAGTTTATTTAAGTGTTAAGAATATTTATAAAGAAATTAATTTCTATCGCAATGCAAATTTTTGTTTTTGAATATAAGAAAATTTATTCAAGTTCAGCACAAACTCTGCTGTTTTTATTTGAAGCAAATGTCAATAGCAGCAAATCTTTAAACTCATTTTCAGTGTAATTAATATATATTAATAAAGACAAAAAATTTAAATACGAGGTCTGTTTTTAAAACAAAACAATTACAGATATATTTTCTTATGTTGCAATACCCTTCTCTCACATATTTTTACGGTTTCAACTATTTTGTATTTTCAGTTTGTGCAAGTCATAAAAGTTAAAAGTTGTCTGTTCGGCTATTTTATGTTGCTGAGAAAAATATATCAAAGAATTTGCATAAAACTGAAACTAAAGCTAAGATCACACTATCGGCGCAATGTACCGATTTCCGTCGGCTCACTGAAATAAAGTTATAAGTAATAATCTAAAGTTGCCTTATTTGTCAACTAATTAAAACATAAGAAAATAATTGCTTCACACTGCATTTGTAATAAAGCCATTTAGACTTATTTCAGAATTAGTTTGTGAAATAATGAAATTTTGGCTTAGTACTTATGACTTTATTGCAGTGAGCAGACGAAAATCGGTACATTGCGCCGATAGTGAGATCTTAGATTAAGTCTGCAAAGGCATACGACGATTGGACTCTGTGTCAGAAAAATGTTTATATTTTAGTACAAACTTTGGAAGGAAAGACAAGAAGATGGGCGTACGTTTTAAAATTTTTTGGGCAGCGTCTTTTAGCAAATGGTGTTCAAAATTTCCTGAAATAAAAAAAATTAATAAATAAATAAAATAAAATAAACTTAAGTTCTTGATAAAGAACAGCACCACAGTCACTATATTTTAAATCTCTATTTTGACAGAGTCATTTCGGGAAGCTCCGTGGCGGATATATTTCATCTCTGCAAGATCAGGGAACATCTCAGCTTTTTATAGGCTTAAGGAATACAAGTTGTTCAATATTTGCACTCTTTTTACATATAATATCATACGTAAACGCCCACTAAAGGGGGCGGGGTCCAAAAATAGGCTATATAATGTTTTCCACAGACGAACGCATGGGCATTGCTAGACCGTCTTAGACGTCATCACTGATCAAGAATATATATACTTTATGGTGTCCAATTCTTTTTGGAGGGCATTAGAACTGTATTTTGGCGAGGTCTCTCTGGAAAGGGCCGTGGAGGAGATATTTCACCTTTGCCATAAAACTCAAAAAATAAATAATCAGATGGGGGATAATTAAATGTAAAATTTATTATGTGAGTGAAGATAAATATGCCGAGTTAAACATGTTTTGACGTAAGCAGTTACGTAAGTTATATATGTTATGACGTAACGAAATGGCAAACAAAAAAGTTTTTTTTTTATGGAAATCCATATTTAATGAATGTTTTGAACATTTTGTAAAAATATTTACAGGCTATGAAAAGTCGATTTACAGGCCATGAGAGTGTGTGTGATCTTGGAGGGATTTTGCCCCCAGTGGCCAAATAAGGAGTTGGCATGCATTGCCAGATGATGATGTATGGGATAGAAGACACTCCCATAATCATTTTGTACATAAATATGGATTTTCATAAAAAAAAATTTCACTGATTGCCATTTCGTTGCGTCATAGCATATTTAACTTCACTTCGTAACTGCTTACGTCAAAACGTATCTAACTCGGTATAAGTATCTTTACACACATAAAATAATTTTTAATAAGTGGTGACAAACACAATACACATGAGCACTGATGATGAAAGTGTTGCGACTTTCGAAAACAGCTGTTCTGCTCTACAGTGTAAGTTGAATAAAAACTGTTGTTGACTTGCCTTTGTGCCTTGGAATATTTAACATGTCTTTCTGAGACTTAAAAACAAATTTCGAACAATTAGCCTATGAATCTTAATTCAATTTAATAATTTTTTTTTTAAAGGGTTATTTAGTAGGCAAAGGAGAGGAGGGGTTAAGGCAGAGGAGTACCAGGTTACGTCTCAGCTTCGTCATTAAAGCTTAAAAATGTTATTTTTAAGGAATGTAGGCTTAAGTAAAACAATTTGTTAAATTTTTACACAATTTTTGCATATAATAACGCCCACTAAAGGGGGCGGAGTCCAACATTTTTTTTTTTTACTTTATGGCTCCAAGATTAACGCGTTGAACCTTCTTTGACATAAAAAAATATATCATTTGCTTAACAAAATTACGAAAAAAACTGATATCGTCCAATATAAATATATTTATGCGAAGTTTCAAGGGTCTGGCTCTTTGCGTTTGGACTGAATCGTGATTTCCACAGACGGGCTGATGTACGGACGGACATACTCAGATCGTTCTAGTTTTCATCACTGATCAAGAATATATATGCTTTATGGGGTCTCATATTCATATTTCGCTACGTTACAAACGGAATGACAAAGTGGATATACCCTCCAATTCTATTTTGGAGGGCATAAAAAAGCAGATAAATTTGCCACTCACTGACTTAATAAATAATAGCATTTAGTTAATAATTTAAAACATGAAACAATCAAACTCTTGTGGTTTAATATTTTTTGCATTCTCAACATTTTATAAAATAGACGTAAACAACTTTTTAATTTTTTATGAAAAAAAAGAAGAAAATAATAATAATAATAATGCAGAACTTGCTAAAGATTGTGACAGATCCGACAAAGTTTTTGTACGAGAGCCACTCCAACTAATACAAAACTAATACAACAGTCGTAGAAGTAAATGTCAAGTTTCCTTTACAAATTCCTTTACAGTTTTGAGATTGTTATTAAGAGTATTATTTACAACAATAACATTTGATAGCAACCAACAGTTTTTGGCTGGATGGTATGGCAGGAAAAAGAACAAGAAAAAAAAAATAAAAATAGAAAATAAAATAAAATTTAGCAAAAATAATAACATAAACCTCTACCAGAATATGAAAATATTTGACAGAATGCAACTTTAACACATTTTAGTGTGGCATAGTGGCATGCTGCAATAATATTTTTGAAGTGGATGTACAAACACAATCACACAAATTTTTCCCCTAAACGTTATTTGTACGGGCATGTATATGATCAGGATTTTATGCCACGCACACACATACACACATTCATGTTTATGCATGCATTTTCAGTAGAAATAATAACGCAGTATTCTCCAACAATAGTGAAATGCGGAAGTGACATTAGTTTCAATTTTCGTAGCATCCGCTTTCTGTGAGAATAGCAAAAAAAGAAGGTAAATTGCTGTCATACTTAATATGTTCGCATGTATGTTTGAACATACTGAAATATGTTTTTTATTGTACTCTCAAGTACATTATGTACACAAGTATATACTAGATGTGTGGCTTATGGCTTTTTACGTTTATTTGTATGCTTTTAAACCGAAACATGTCTACGAAAATAACTTTTGCATTTCAATAAATTTATTTGACCACAAAAGTTTCGTTTGGGATGCATTTTTTATTTCATATTTATTTTTCATTTTTGCCTTCATCTGCTGGACGGGAGTTGAGAGCTTTTTGTGTGTTTAACTCGTTTATTTTAAATGCAATGCAAGAGTGTACAGGAAGTTAGCTTCATATGACACAATAGTTTTCCTTTGAAGTCAGTTAATTGAAGCACTTTGCTGTCAAAGAAAAAATATCACATATTTTTAAGAAACTGAATTGTACAACCACAAAAATTTTAAATGAAATGAATGTCTTTGAGGTAGAATATCTAAAGAATATCATTTATATCTCATATCTGTTAATTAAAATTCTTGGAAAATAAATTACTCACGTGGGTTGATGAATTTCTGGGAATTCTAAAAGCCCTTAACTTCCAGGTAAGGCAAATATCTTACCTTCTGTTGTCTAACTGAGAGTTTATTTTTAGGTACGTTCCGAATTGAGGAATAGAAATATCATTTTGCTCAGATTTGAGATACTCTCCTATTCTTTAATACACCAAATATTTTTTCCCTTCGCCAATATTTTGAACAATTTGCTGAAAAGACATATGTTTTTCCAATATTAGATTCATAAGAATATTAAATTATATAAAGGGTGCTTTTTTATGAAGTTTTTTTTTATACGAATCCCTCTGTTGTCTGACAGCTGTTTCGACAGTTTAAAGTGTCGTCTCTACTCAGTATTGTTTGGCAAATCATCATGAACAGGTTAACTCCAGAACAACGCTTCCAAATCGTGGAAATTTATTTTCAAAAAAACTCCAGAACAACGCTTCCAAATCGTGGAAATTCATTTTCAAAAACAGTGTTCAATTAAAAATGTTTATAGAGCACTTCGTAAATTTTATGGTGCACATAATCGTCCGTCTGAGACCACCATAAAGAACGTAATTACCAAATTTCCGTCTACATTCACTCTTTTGGATGCCAAGCCACCGAAAAGAATGAAAAGAGTGCGTACAGAAGAAAATCTTGCTGTCGTTGAGGCCAGTGTCGAAGAAAACGGCAATTTATCGATTCGTCGTCGTGCGCAAGAAGTTGGACTTTGTCCATCGACTTTATGGAAAATTTTGCGTAAGGATTTGGGTTTGGTGCCATACAAAATTCAATTGGTGCAAGAATTAAAGCCACACGATCATCATATGCGCCGTGAATTCAGTAATTGGTCGCGTAATCAATTAGACGAAGATTCGCTTTTTTACCGCAAAATTCTCTTCAGTGATGAGGCGCATTTTTGGTTGAATGGATATGTCAACAAGCAAAATTGCCGTATTTGGAGCCAAGATAATCCACACGCCGTTCAAGAATTACCAATGCATCCCGATAAATGTACTGTTTGGTGCGGTCTATGGGCTGGTGGAATCATCGGTCCTTACCGTGAATGGAAATCGATACAGAATTGGTGCCAAAACTTCAAGATATGGATGTAAACGAAATGTGGTTTCAACAGGATGGTGCCACTTGTCATACTGCGGGCGAAACAATGGAATTATTGAAAGAATATTTCAACGAAAACATTATTTCGAAAAATGGACCGGTGAATTGGCCTCCGCGTTCGTGTGATTTGACGCCACTCGATTATTTTTTGTGGGGATACCTGAAATCATTGGTTTACGTGGATAAACCAGCAACGATTGACGCTTTGGAAACCAGTATTCAACGTGTCATTGCTGAAATACGCCCTCAAATGCTTGAAAAGGTGGTCGAAAATTGGACCTCCTGAATGACCTTTGTGCAAAATAGTCCATATGCCCGAAATTATATTTAAATGTTAAATGGCAAGAAATTATCTACCAAATAAAAAATTTTTTTAATTTAAAAAATTTATCGATTATTTGAAGTTGAAAATTATAAAAAAATTTTGTTCATTTTAAAAGAACTTTCGAAGAACTGTTATCATATTCAATATTTGTGTGACAAACAAAATACACATGGATACTGATGATGAAAGTGTTGCGGCCTTCGAAAACAGCTTTTTCGCTCTGCTGTGTAAGTTGTATAATTATAAACTAATATTGCATTTCCTTTAAGCCTTGGAATATTTATCATGTCTTTCTGAATTAGAAAGGCCATCAACTATTCTGGTTAATTATAGAATAAAATATTCTCCAAATGGATCATCTATGACTTTGACAATAAACCATAAATTGTCTATGACTTTTTGAAAGAGATGTGGCTCACAGATAAGGCGTTGAGCCATTGTTTTTTAAAGTCATGAACTGTTTCTAATTTATTTGCTTAAAAGCAACGGTTCCACAACCCCCTAAAGAAAAAAATCATATAATTTTGTTGCCCAGTTGTCATGACAATTTCTTGAGATAATTTGTTCTGGAAGTCGTTGCTCTAATAAATCGATTGTTCTATCAGCGGTAGATGGCAACGCCAGTTGAAACCATATGTCATTCAGAAATTTTTTACAAGAAATCTGAAATATGTTCCTGTAACGAATGCCATTCACAGTTCCTGCTATTTCGGTTTTATCATGAAACAATTAAAAACATTATATTCGTACAGATCGAGTCTTAAATACCCTACAAATATTTAGTAAAAAACGAGATGGGACAGAGTTCCTTTAACCCAATTTTTGTACCCAATTTTAAAACTAAATTTTTACAGGGTCACATTAGGAAGGACAGTGGGTAGACACCTTTGTCGCAATGACTTAAGAAGTAAATTTTTTGGTGTAATTATGTGTAGAATTTTTTTTTTTTTTTAGATAGGGTCACTCACTTGGAAGCAAAAATGAGTGGAGGAAGAGGACAGGGGAAAATCTGAGAACATCTTACCTCCAACGTAAAAATTAAAAAATTTAGTATTTAAGGAATTTAGACTTACGGAATACAATTGGTTGAATATTTACATTATTTTTCCATGTAATATGTTACTTCAACGCCCCCTAACAGGGGCGGGGTCCAAAAATAAATGTTTCTGATTTTTAAAGTTCAACGCTTTTTTAACACAAAAGCAATTAATTTGTTTAACAAAATGAAAAAAAAAATAACTTGAAAAATCCTGTTGTTTTTCAGAGGTTAGGTTTGGTTCTTCTTAGGGGAACTTTTTTCCCTCTGGCCCGATTCAGACTATTTACGAAATCGACCTGTGCTATCCTTCAAAATTTATCTATACCAAATTTCAAACAACTGGCTGGTTTCTTTTGGACTGTAACGTGATTTCCACAGACGCACGTATGGACGGATGGGCGTATGAGATTTCTTCATTGATCCAGAATATATATTCTTTATGGTGTCTTGAAAGGATATTTCGCTGCGTTACTTAAGGAATGACAAAGTAAATATACCCTCCAGTTCTTTTTTGAAGGGTGAACAAAAAACAAAACAAGTAAAAGCGTTATATTCGACCGGGTCGAATCTTAAATACCCTCCAAATATTTAGTAAGTGAATTTAAAATGTTTAACTGGGTGGGACAGAATTCCTTTATATAATATTGTACGTCAACGCCCACTAAAAGGGGCGGGGTTCAAAAATTGAATATCATGTTTGCCACAGACGAACGTATGGGCATTCCTAGACCGTCTTACATTTTATTACTGATCAAGAATATATATACTGTGTGGGACTCACTTCACCTTTGTCATAAAACTCTAAAAATAAATGCTTAGGATAATTGTGTACAAAATTTTATTATTATTTTTTTTTTGGTGGGGTCATTTAGGGGCAAAGGGGAAGGAGCGGGTAGGGCAGAAATCGGCAGTCAAAAAATTTTAAAAATAAATGCTTAGGATAATTGTATACAAAATTAAAACTTTTTTTTTTGGTAGGGTCATTTAGGTGGCGAAGGGGAAGGAGGGGGTAGGGCAGAGTAGTACCAGGTATCGTCTCAGCTTCGTCATTAAAGCTTAAAAATTTTATTTTTAGGGAATATAGGCTTGAGTAAAACAGTTTGTTAAATTTTTACACTATTTTTGCATATAATAACGCATACTAAAACAATTTTTTTATTTTAAGGCGTTGGACCGTATTTGACATAAAAATATATCATTTGCTTAACAAAATAACCAAAAGACTTTAAAAATTATGTGGTTTTTTCTGGGTTGGTTTAGTTCTCCTTAGGGGAACTTTTTCCCTTCTTGCCCGATTTAGCCCATCTTTGAACTTAACCTGATCTAAGCTTCAAAATATATTTATGCCAAGTTTCAAGAGTCTAGCTTTTTTCGTTTGGACTGAATCGTGATGTCCACGGACGGCCGAACGGACAGACGGACATGCTCAGATCGTCTTAGATTTCATCACTGACGAAGAATATACATATATACCTTATGGGGGATATTTCGATGCATTACAAACGGAATGACAAAATGAATATACCCTCCAATTCTTTTTTGGAGGGTATAAAAAACTTTAAAAATTATAATGTTTTTTAGAGGTTGGTTTAGTTCTTCTTAGGGGAACTTTTTCCTTCTAGCCCGATTAAGCCCGTTTACGAAGTTGACTAGTGCCAACTGTCTGGCTATTTTCTTTTGAACTGTATCCACAGACGGTCAGACGGACAACCATGGCTAGATAGTCATCAATTCAATCACTGATCCAGAATATATATACTTTATGGGGTCTCAGATAGATATTTCGGTGCGTTACAAACGGAATGACAAAGTGAATATAACCTGCAATTCTGTTTTCTTTTATAAGATTATTTTTAAGTAAATATTATTTATTTCTTAAAATTTTGTTAATACTTTAAAGCACTTCGGATTTGAAAATCAATAATACTCATGCAGATATTTCTTCATTCTTATTTATTTTTCTTTTAATTTTTCCGTTGTATAGAGCATCAAATATCATATCTGAGAAAAATGTAACGCATATGTTTTTAGAAACCTCTGCAGGACCTGACTTCGTTTTATGCTGTTGTTTAAAGCTATGTGATTAAAGCATGTCTGAAAACTATTTTTTTGTTTTATCCTGGACCAGCACTCAGGGGATGACCTCTACAGATGCAGTGCATTGTTCCGGAGGAACTAGAAAGGAGGGGATAGTATTGAGGGGACAGACGAGGAAAGATGAGAAGATAGAGAGTTTTTTTTTTGTAGCTATTTCAACCTTTGTACTTCGACGGCTAATTTTTGCTGCAAGACAGACGAAGGAGGGTGCTGTTACTCTGCTCTTAGGACATAATAGTGTCAGTCTCTGCCAGTTATTCAATATTATTTACTTAAATACAACTAATAAAATTTTCAATTTTAACTGAGCCGGTTCTTTTCCTTTCCTTTTTAAATTTTACAAAAAATTATATAAATATTGAAAGTTGAAATTTAGAATCGTCAGTAGGACACTTTTAGCTTTGAGACACTAAACAATTTTCCAAGTGCCATTTTACCACAATCATAGTGGATTTTATAAATCCTTTCATAACCCTTAAACTCGATCGTACTGCCATTATGCCTTCCTATTTGTTTTCACTGTCTCTCTCTCTATATTTAACATTTTTCCAGTTATTCGCAACACAAGGGTCGATATACTCCAGTCAACCCAAATACTTGCGTACATGGGCAAACACACTTGCAAAACTTCTCTTACATATACATAAATGGTCATACATATGATAAATATGTATGTGTTTGTATGTGTGCGAACTGGTAAAGACATACTCGTAGTCAGTGTTTATTCATCGTATTTTACAAGTGTTGAATGTCCCTGTATGTGGCATTCAAATGTCGCCATACTGCTTAGAATTGCAAAACAAAGTGTCATTTTAGGTTTACGAAAAAACACTCACATTCATGCTTGGAAAACGTTTGCATATGCATGTGTGTGTGTGTGTGTGTGTGACAGTGTTGCAAGCATGGGTTAGACGAGTAAATAGATGTTAATACAATAGTGTGGGTGTGATTGTGTGTGTTTGTATATAAATTCCCATTGTAGTGACACAAACAAAAATCATTTCGTACACAGACCCTATTACTAGACATTCATGTATGCACATACTTACCAACACATATGAATAATAGTTATGCGTGTGTGCAGTTGCCAGCATGTGTGTGTATTTGTGTGTACTCCTTAAGTATGTGTGTGCGTGTTCTGTATCATAGATGATATTGGGTTTCACAATCATTTTACCATAAGCTGATAGGAGGTACCATTTTATCCACTACTTTTACTTCTGCTGCCAGTATTTTAACAACTCGCACTCGTCGTAGTATTGGAATTTTGTAATAAAACAAAAACAAAATGGTAACGAGAAACTCCTGCTGGGTAAGTGTGTTATTCTGTACTACGCTTTTGAATGCTATTCAAATACGTTGTTTTTTTTTTAATATTTGTTTTATGCAAGTATTGCTTTAGACTTTTGCGTACGAAATTGTATTAATGCTGGTGATCGTTGTATTTTTCATACCCAAACCAATGCCATTCCCATTACTGTTGTTTAGTTTGGTTTTAAAAATCGTAAACTACTGTTTGTATAAATTTTGAAATTGTACACTTTCATGTACGTTCTAACAACGACGACTAGGGCGGGCATGGTAAAGAGAATTGAATGGAACAGCACTGGGAATGGAGGGAAATGTTTAGAAAAATAATAAAAACCAAAAACCACTGCATGTGACCTGGCCATCTCCGAATGAGTTGGTAATAGCGGCTTAAATAACTCATTGATTAGTTTTGAATTTTGAGATTTAATTTTCAATAGGTTACAAAATTGATTATGGTTTGAAGCCAGCATGAGGCAAATGTATTGAGTTGGTGTGTCTGTGTGTGTGTGTGTGCATTAACACAATTGCCATGAAATATTAAGGCCATTTTTTTGTTTCGAAAAATAGTCTAAAAACAAATTAAATAGTTTACAGAAGCTGAATTAACGTTAAACCAAGTGTTAATTAAGATTCGAATCACTAAAAATGAAATTAAGTACGTGAGTAATAAATCTCATATTAGAGTTGAATTAAATGACAGCAAAATATTTAAAAACAGTATTTTCTGAAGCAAATCTTGTTCCTCTAAACAGCGCACATTAAACTACAAATATATTTTGTTAATGCGTGGTGGTACAACTTCATCTCTTCTATGAAAAACTTATCGGCTTGTCGCTTATAGCAAAAAAAAAAAAATTTCAGCATACAATTGATTTTCTAGCTGGCGTCTGTATCTCAATTTTATACCCTCCAAAAAAGGATTGGAGGTTATATTAATTTTGTCATTCCGTGTGTAACGCAGCAAAATATCCCTCTAAGACGCCATAAAGTATATATATTCTTGATCAGTGATGAAATCTAAGACGATCTGGCCATGTCCGTCCGTCCGTCTGGGGAAATCACGATTCAGTCGAAACGAAAAGAACCAGACTCTTGAAATTTGGTATTAATATATCTTGAAGAATAGCACAGGCCAAGTTCGTAAATGGAGTAAATCGGGCCAGAGGGAAAAAAGTTGCCCTAAGAAGAACTAAACCAACCTCTAAAAAACAACATAATTTTTAAAGTATTTTTTTTTTTGTAAATTTATAAAGCAAATGGTATATTTTTAGGTCAGAGAAAGTCCAACGCATTGAACTTAAAGCCAGAAAATGAATTTTTGGGGTCCGCCCCCTTTTAATGCGCGTTGACGTAAAACATTGTATGCCAAAATAGTGTAAAAATTGAATAAATTTTATTCCTTCAGCCTACATTTCTCAAAAATTAAATTTTTGAGCCATAAAAAAAAAAAATTAAATTTGTGGACCACGCCCCCTTTAGCGGACGTTATTATATGCAAAAATAGTATCAAAATTTCGCAAATTGTTCTACTTAAGCCTTAAAAATAACATTTTTAAGATTTAAGGACGAAGCTGAGACGTAACCCTGTACTACTCTGCCCTACGCCCTCTTCTTCTTTGTCTCCTAAATTATCATTTTAAAAAAAAAATTTAAAAAAATTATGTGTGTGAAGATAAATATGCCGAGTTCCATATGTTTTGACGTAAGCAGTTACGTGAAGTGGAGTTAAATTGTTATGACGTAACGAAATGGCATTCAGTGAAATTTTTTTTTGTATGAAAATCCATATTTATATACAAAATGATTATGGGAGTGTCTTCTATCCCATACATCATTTTGTATATACCGGCAATGCATGCCAACTTCTTATTTGGCCACTTGTGCCAAAATCCCTCCACGATCACACACATTCTCATGGCCTGTAAATTGACCTTTCATATTAAATATTTTCACAAAATGTTCAAAAAATTTATTAAATATGGATTTTCATAAAAAAAACTTCACTGTTTGCCATTTCGTTACGTCATAACATATATAACTTACGTAACTGCTTACGTCAAAACATGTTTAACTCGGCATAGTTATCTTCACTCACATAATAAATTTCACATTTAATTATCCCAAATATATATTTTTTTAGTTTTATGGCAAAGGTGAAATATCTCCCCCACTGCCCTTTCCAGAGAGACTCCGCCAAAATACAGTTTTAATGCCTTCCAAAGAGAATTGGACCCCATAAATTATATATATTCTTGATCAGTGATGAAGCCTAAGACGGTCTAGCAATACCCATGCGTTCGTCTGTGGAAAACATTATATAACCTATTTTTGGACCCCGCCCCCTTTAGTGGGCGTTTACGTATGATATTATATGTAAAAATAGTGCAGGTGTTGAACAACTTGTATGCCTTTAGCCTGTAAAAAGCTGAGATGTTCTCTGATATTGCAGAGGTGAATAGTGTCTCCCACGGCGCTTCTCAGAATGACTCTGTCAAAATGGAGATTTAAAATTGGGTACAGAAATGTCTTAAAGGAACTCTCTCGCACCCAGTTAAACATTTGAAATTTACTTATTAAATATTTGGAGGGTATTTAAGATTCGACCCGGTTGAATATAACGTTTTTACTTGTTTTAATTTGTTTGGTTTTTCCTCTGCTTGGACACCGAAGAAGAGTTATTTACCCCCATCTTAATATCCAATTTTTTTAAATGGTTTCCAAAATTTGTTACCTAGAATTTTCTTATATCGCAAATCTAACCCCCCTCTTGAAATTCTTTTTCATAAAATAAAGTTCCTTCAACAATTGGACAGAGTTCATTGTGGTAAGAAAGGATCTACTTTAAAAAGCGTCTTCGAAATCTCCACGGCACTTGATTTAAAACACAGTAAAAGCAACTGACTTCTTAAACAGAAAACATAAGCCGCAAAGAATTTCAAAAATTTAATCAAACTTAATAAAATTTATTTACAAAACAGTATGATATCTATTTAAAACTCTATTACCACTAGCATTTCAATTATTCATGGCGCTGTCAACACCAGTGACTTCCAACCAGGCAGCTGTAATGCAGACAGTGTAATTTTAATTGATAAAAATGTTGTGGGTGGAGAATTTTGGAATTTACTGTTTCTAGTATCAGGAGACTTATAAATCGATAAAATTACTAACCACTTATGAGACAATAATTATTTATTGCCTACAAATCTCTTTAGTCACTCATTCAAAAAAAAAAAAACCTTTCTCCGAACTGCTGGGTAATTTTTGCTCAAACAACAACCATTTACACTTCAATACACATGTTAGTTAATGCTGGCAAATATTTAAATATTATTTTGCACCATATTTCCATTTCAACTAGGAAAACTTGGGCATGCATTAAGGGTTTGTGCTACTCTTCTGGGGCAAAACTACTTCTCTGTGTTTATGAATGTATTGAAAACTCGTGCAAATAAACAAACATTTTATTGGGTTCATCGTTTGTTCGGCTCTTCCGTATACGGCTGCTGTTGTTGAAAGTTAATATTTTTAGAAATGTTTTTTTTTTTTATTTTTCCTGTTTTACTTTTGTATTTTCTCTATTGTTTTTGCAATTTTCCCCAATAATTCAATGGGGATTGCAGAAAAAACTAATAATAATTTCTATTCCATTTTCTCGCAAATACTGCAAGGCGTTAAAAGCTTGCCACTGTAAACTGGGAAGCTAATGGGAAATATTTTGTTACAAAAGAGTGCGATGGCTGTTTGATAATTTAAGTGATTTTTCTGAATTTCCATTGCAGCAAATTGAAATGAAAGTTGAAGCTGTCGTCAATCGGCATTTATTAATAGTCGATTGTAAAAATTTGAGCAAAATGCTTCATTTAGCTTGTTTTTGATAGTCATTAAAAGCAGATGACTTCGTGAACTCCACTACTGAGATCATACATTTTGCCCTTATCATAAAGGGGAAACATATATTTTTCCCCAAGGCTATTATGTCCACCTTTCCACTTGTGTCTATACAGGGTGTCTGGTAGCAGATTTATATTTCCAAACTTAAATAAAAAACGTAATAATTGACACAAAGTTTTATTAAGAGCATTTAACGACAGAATGGAAATGCAGAGGTTAGTTTGGCTCCAGCTCACTTCCATCCAAATCCTTGTGTTAACATCCTTGTGTTAACTGTATTAGAAAGGAAGAAAAATAAAATAAGAAAAGGGGACAGTGTGAGTGGAGAAGTAGGAGCAAACAAAGAAAACTTAAATTTTGATAGGAAAGAAGTAATCGTACATTCACGCCTTAGGGTATGCAGCAGTTGAGCCAACATCTGTTCCCAATAAACAAACTCAGGGTCTTGAGTTAAATTCTTGAAAAGTCTGAGTCTGTCAGGTTGCTACCTGATTTATATTCTCAAACTTAAAATAAAAAACTTAAGAATTGACACAAAGTTTTATTAAGAGCATTGAACGATAGAATGGAAATGTGGATTTAATTTTCTAAAGAGTATCTCATACAGATGTCTTCCGTCGAGTTGAACACACTTTTAAAAACGGACCCTTGTGTTCGGCGCCACATGCTGCAGTAAACCGGGTTCAATTGAGCTGATTTCGCTAAACATATAAAATCTTGCATTACGTCATTAGAGTCCCGTTTTAATTTATTTTAAATGAAATTTATTTGTTGGTTGGTGGTCAAGCAACGTCTATATGTATTTCATTGGTGCTTTACCAAATCATCAGTAGACTTTAACCCAAGAATGATAAAATGAAGCTTACGCCAACAAGCTGAAATAAAAATACTTTTCTGCGCATGATGGAATTCTGACGTCACTCAACATGCGTTCTGATTGGCTAATTAAATTCAGCTGGAGAACTATTATGTTATTGTAAAAACAGGACAGTGGGGTAAATTGCGGTTTTTCAAATTAAATTTGTTTGATAATAAACAATTCAAAAAAATTATTTTACTTTCCACTTTTTCCAAAAAAGAATTTGGAGGGTATATTCACTTTGTCATTCCGTTTGTAACGCATCGAAATATCCATCTCAGACCCCATAAGGTATATATATTCTTGATCAGTGATGAAATCTAAGACGAACTGAGCATGTCCGTCCGTCCGTCTGTGGAAATCACAATTCAGTCCAAACGAAAAGAGCTAGACTCTTGAAATTTGGCATAAATATATTTTGAAGCTTAGAGCAGGTTAAGTTCGAAGATCGGGCAAGAGGGAAAAAAGTTCCCCTAAGAAGAACTAAACCAACCCAGAAAAAACAACATAATTTTTAAAGTTTTTTTGGTTATTTTGTTAAGCAAATGATATATTTTTATGTCAAATACAGTCCAACGCCTTAAACTTGGAGCCATAAAATAAAATAAAATAATTTTTTGACCCTGCCCACTTTAGTGGGCGTTATTATAGGCAAAAATAGTATAACAATTTAACAAATTGTTTTACTTAAGTCTACATTCCCTAAAATTAACATTTTTAAGCTTTAATGACGAAGCTGAGACGAAACCTGGTACTACTCTGCCCTACTCGCTCCTTCCCCTTCCCCCCCTAAATGACCCTACCAAAAAAAAAAAATTTTTTTTTAAATTTTGTATATAATCATCCCAATCATTTATCTTTAGAGTTTTATGACTGCCTGTTGCTGCCCTACCCCCTCCTCCCCTTTGCCCGCTAAATGACCCTATTACAAATAAATAAATTTTTTTTTTAATTTTGTGTATAATCATCCCAAGCATTTATTTTTAGAGTTTTATGTCTACCTGTTTCTGCCCTACCCCCTCTCTCCCTTTGCCCTCTAAATGACCCTATCAAAAAAAAAATTTATTTTGTATATAATTATTCCAAGCATTTATTTTTAGAGTTTTATGACAAAGGTTAAATATTTCCCCCACAGCCCTTGCCAGAGCGACCCCGCCAAAATACAGTTTTTATACCTTTCAAAGAGAATTGGACCCTATAAAGTAAACATCTATATTCTTGATTAGAGATGAAGTTTAAGACGGTCTAGCAATGCCCATACGTTCGTCTGTGGAAAACATGATATTTTCTATTTTTAAACCCGCCCCCTTCAGTAGGCGTTGACGTACGATAATATATAAAGGAACTCTGTGCCACCAAGTTAAAAATTTTAAACGCACTTACTAAATATTTGGAGGGTATTTAAGATTCGACCCGGTCGAATATAACGTTTTTACTTGTTTTATTTGAAATTGTTAATTTATAGTTATTTTATATAAATATTGAACCCAAATGCTAATTATTTATCTTTTTCCGCCATTCAAAACAAATTTTTTTGCTTGCAAAATATCAGCCATAACTTCCTTTGAGCTTCATTTCTTGGAAAACCATAAAATGACACAGCTTTTTGAAAACAAACAAAATTTTGATAACAATCAGGCCTGTTCTGTAAATCACGTGGTTTGAAATCGTGTGATTTTAGAAAATTATCTCCATATAGAAATAGTTTTACAGACATTTTTCAATATTGCTGTTATATATAGCTTCAAATATCATAGCCAGAAGAAAACTTTCGTATCTAATTTTAAGGACGTTTTCAGGGCCATGATTTATTTTTGAATTCACGCGATTTCAACCTGACGTGATTTACAGAACAGGCCCGAATATAACATTTTAACACAATTATTTCTCACTTGTTTTTCTTGCTGTCACTTTGTTTGCAATTGCCCACTGCACATTTCATGCTTGCTCTTTTTGTTCTCTTTTCTCTTTAATTAAGATTTTTTATTTACAGTTTATGAGCCTTAAAAATCAAGTTTTAATAAGTATTTTACACTTTAAGTTATTTAATAATTATTTTAATATATTTATTTTAAATTATAACACAATTTATTATAAAATATAACACAAAACTTGCACTTTCATAAATCCGATTTCATTTTCTTGTTGGAAATCTCTCTGAGTAAATCGGAAATCTCTCTGAGTAAATTGAGTGAAGAGTTGCCAAATTTTACATAAAATATTAATTTTGTACGAGAAAGTATTGGTTGGTATACGTGGCTGCCCGCTACTCGCAAGCATTCAAGTAGGATCTCTGAGATCCCGTTTTGAAAAACGAGAAAGTATTGGTTTTGCATATAATAAACATTTGGCAATCTCTTCGAGGGAACAAATACGTCATCAAACGGTAAATCATGCGCAAGGCGTAATCTTTATTTTATCATTCTTGCTTTAGCCACAGTTTTGAAAAGTTAAAAACCTCTTATCTTAAGCATATACTTCCGAAAACCATCTGAGAATTCACAATTTGTAAATTACAAACTATTTTCAAAAATCACAACAGATTGAAACTCATACAAAACTAAACCAACAAATAAATTATATTCGATATGAATCTATTTTATTTTTCTACACCTTTATACAATCAGAAATCCATTGGATAACAAGAAAAGTATTTATAAGGCAAAATCTAAATCAAACTGTTATGTTAACAGTTTAATTTATTTTATTTATTTATAAATTATGTATGAATTTTTATTAGTCGAACTTTGTAATGTAAATTGTTAATTTTGGGCTTAAGTTCGAATCTGCATGACTGCAAATGATTTTTTATTATTTTATTAATAAATGAATTTGTTCAAATTCTATTTATTAAAAAGCGAAAGAGATACATGGAATATTGGGAATATTAATCGTCAGGGTTGGGGAATTTCGTACTAACCAAAAAGGTAATAACTTAAAAATATGAATGTGATAACTTCTCATATTCAATTTTCGTTAAAATGTTGGTTAAATAGTTGATATTCCTACTAACCAGCACCACTTGCAAAAGTGGAAAAATTGAACAAAGAACGCTGATGAGATGGCGTAGCGGCCTCGAAATCAGTACTGATCCGTTCTGCTGGTTTGATGATTATTGAAAATATTCTTAATATTCCAATCTTAATATAAAAAATAATAAATAGAATTTGAACAAATTCATTTATTAATAAAATAATAAAAAATCATTTGCAGTCATGCAGATTCGAACTTAAGCCCAAAATTAACAATTTTATTTATTTATTTTAATTTTTTTTTTTTTTAATTTTCAGCACTTGTTATTGTTTCCATTAAAAGATTGCTAGTGTTACTATTAAGAGTTTCATCTATCGTCAGGTCATCAACTGACTGCTCCTGGCAAAGCTCAGCTCTGAACATTCTTCATAAAAATGTATTTCATAATTCCTTGTTTTCTGTTTTTGTACTGCATTTTACGAATTTATTTGTTAGAAGGAAATATGCTTGAGTGAAAATATAAAATAAGTGCATTTAAAACTTAAATTCGTTTTTCATTAAATGTAATCCTTAGATTTTTTTCATTAATTCCTTGACAATAG
Organism: Linnaemya tessellans; assembly: GCA_951800035.1. Taxonomy (NCBI): domain Eukaryota; kingdom Metazoa; phylum Arthropoda; class Insecta; order Diptera; family Tachinidae; genus Linnaemya; species Linnaemya tessellans. Next base: position 39,541,109 of record OX637536.1, on the reverse strand, counting down.
CGTTATTGGCTTTAATTAAATTATTAATGGAAAACTTAAAACCCTTAAGCTCAATTGGAATGGCATACGGTGTGTTTGGAAACACATCCAAACGTTTTTTTTTACAATAAACTGATAAGGTCAATAAAAATAAATCAACGTTTTAAAGTTTAATTTAAGTTTTCTAAAAGTCGTTTATCCTAATCAAAATTAGTCAGACCATGACTCGCAAAATTTACATCTGCGAAGGAAATTGTCCTCTATTTTAAACAAAGATGATCTAAAATATCTTATTTTAGGTATAAAATGAAATCCCTTCCCTTCTTTCACCTTTGCGCAAGTTTTTAATGAATTTTGTTTGATGTATTAAAAAGAACACCATCTTTGTCTGCTTTAAAAAATATTTTCTAAACGCTTGATTTTTTATATAAGCCAAACAAACAATTAGAAAAAAATATATATTATAATCCAAAAAAAAGTTAAGATTTTTGTTACATTGATTAATCGACTAAAATGAATCGTTTAATCGACTAAAATTAATCGATTAATCGACTAAGATTAATCGATTAATCTACTAAAATTAATCGATTTATTTATAATCGAAAATATCTGATTTTAAATTAACCGATCAGTTATTCGAGCAGTAATTAATAGGTTCAACGATTAACAGATTAACCGTTTAGCGGTTAACCGATTGAATACACTAGCAGAAATACATATATTCTGTGTTCCAGACGTTGCTGTTATATTACTGTTATAGCCACAGCACGCTGAGATGTTTTCTCTTTTTATACCCTCCAAAACAGAATATGTAGGGTATATTCACTTTGTCATTCCGTTTGTAACGCAGCGAAATACCCACCTGAGACCCCATAAAATATCTAAGACCCCAAAATATATTCTTGATCAGTGATGAAATCTAACACCATCTGAGCATGTCCGTCCGTCCGTCCGTCTGTGGAAATCACGATTCAGTCCAAACGAAAAGAGCCAGACTCTTGAAATTTAGCATAAATATATATCTTGAAGGATAGCACAGGTCAAGTTTGGACTAAATCGGGCAAGAGGGAAAAAATATCCCCTAAGAGGAACTAAACCAACCTCTAAATAACAACATAATTTTTAGAGTTTTTTTGTAATTTTGTTGAACTTAAGGCCATAAAATAAATTATTTTTGGATCCCGCCCCCTTTAGTGGGCGTTATTATATGCAAAAATTGTGTAAAAATTTAACAAATTGTTTTACTTAAGCCTACATTCCTTGAAAATAAAATGTTTAAGCTTTAAAGACGAAGCTGAGACGATACCTGGTACTCCTCTGCCCTACCCCCTCCTCGCCTTCACCCACTAAATGACCCTACCAAATTTTTTTTTTAATTTTGTTTGTAATCATCTCAAGCATTTATTTTAAGAGTTTTATGACTGGCTGTTTCTGCCCTACCCTCTCCTCCCCCGTTGCCCCCTAAATGACCCTATCAAAAAAAAAAAATTTTTTTTTAATTTTGTATATAATTATCCCAAGCATTTATTTTTAGAGTTTTATGGCAAAGGTGAGATGTTTCCCCCACAGCCCTTGCCAGAGCGACCCCGTCAAAATACAGTTTTTATACCCTCCAAAGAGAATTGGACCCTATAAAGTAAATATGTATATTGTTGATTAGTGCTGAAGTCTAAGACAGTCTAGCAATGCCTATAAGTTCGTCTGTGGAAAACATGATAATGTCTATTTTTGAACCCCGCCCCCTTTAGTGGGCGTTGACGTACGATATTATATAAAGCAACTTTGTCCCACCAAGTTAAACATTTTAAATTCACTTACTAAATATTTGGAGGATATTTCAGATTCGACCCGGTCGAATAAAATAAAACTTTTTCACTTGTTTTTTCTTTAATTTTTGCAAACTGTTATAAATGCCATAGAAATCATTTAATCGTGGGATAAAAAACTAAAGCCGCCTTACCTGTAAGCTTAGATGGAGTTGTATAGGAACAGAAAAAAAAGAAACTGGGAGATTAAAAATGGCGTACAAATGCAGCACGTATGAATATCAATTGCGATTTATTTTTACATAGAAAAAGAAACAATTTTATTAAACGATTTTCGTTTGCATACATCCGGGTATGAGTATAAGCAGAAGCAGGCTCCGGTAGAAGCAAACACACGGTGTGTTTGGAAACACAATTTATGCTCTGAAAAGCTGCTGCAATGATATATTTTAGCGATAACCTACTGTGCGGTTATTTATGTCTTCTAGGCCATTTCATATTCCTAATATTATTTGCCTGTCTATTGTTATTTAGATACTGGGGTAAACGCTACTATAAATCATAAAAAACAACTTTGTAAATTAATATTAAATTATATATATTTTTTTGTTCTCTTCTTGTTTACGTTTTATGGTATTTAAATGAAAATTTACGATTTAGTCTTTGGCACGCTATTCGCAAAATGCAAAAAAAAAACGAAATGTTTAGCGTGTTGATTTGTTGCTAAAATTTTATTGTGCTCTGGCATTTGTATTTGTTTTTGCTATGGTTCTGTAAGAAAGAAAGATTTTTTTTTTCAAAATAGAAATTTAATGGCCGTAATAAATTAGCATGACTTAAAACAGTTTTGGTGTTGAAATCAAATCACACGTGATTTTCGCAAATTCATTAAGATTTGCGAGCTTAAAGACTTGAAAAAAAATGTTTCAGTTATTGAATAGAAAATTATGGACATATAAAAAATATAATGATAATAGACATGATATTTTAAATGCTATGCACCTTTGAGAGCTGGTGGAAATGTGGGACACACTGATGGACTAGAGCACACAAAGCGGTGGAGCACAAAGTCTAGACCAAACGTAAACCTCTTTCCCTTACACACTAAAACTTGAACAGAATTATTTGTAACCGGCATTAATTTTTAGAGGACAAACTAATGCCGGTACTGATGATGAAAGTGTAGCGACTTTCGAAAACAGCTATTCTGTTCTGCTGCGTAAGTTAAATAATTAAGTTAGGTTAGGTTAGGTTGAAAAGAGGGGCATAAGCATCCCAATCCGTCCTGGATTACACTTAGGCCTCATAGGCCTGTTGTGCGCTCTATAATAAGGAGTTCCCATTCTACTGTAGGGAGCCTCCACCGATACCAGGGAAACCTTTGAGTTTGATTACGTCAAGAACCTAGTTTCTTCAATGCACTTCTTTAAGTCTTTCCAATTAGAGCCCCTAAAGAATTTCATCTCCTGTATAATCTCCTGATTAAATGTTTGTCTTCTGACTTGGCTAAAAGCTGCTCCAGTGTCTCGTCCTCTTCCTGGCAGGACCTGCATGTTATATCGCCAACGCTAGCCATTCGTTCCAGGTGAGTCCTTAACTCTGTACGTCTTGTTGTTAAATAAACCAACCTCCTTAGTGCTGGCCTACTCAATGTTAGGACCTGCTTTGTCCTACTACCATCTGGGTCCCCCCATAGAATTATAGTCACCCTACCTACGGTAGAGTGCTGCCAATCTCTTATATGCAATTCTATAGCCCATCGCTTTAGTTCGTCGCTAAAAACCTGAAATGGCTTCGGACTATCCAGTGTGATGTTCACCATTAATGCTCCCATCTTTGCTAGCCTATCTGCCTCAAAATTTCCAGGTATCCCCTGATGTCCTGGGATCCATATTATCTCTATGCCCCCACAGTGCGTGTATGAGTTAATCTCATCCTTCCACTGTATTACACACCGAGATTGAACCACATGATTCCTCAGGGCCACGATGACTTTCCTACTATCCGTGAATATACGAACCCGTAGCCTGTTATCGATTTCCTTCAACCATTTTATCCCTTCCGCAATAGCCAGCTTGCTGCATTAACAAGGGAATTTAATTTTTAATTAAATGAAAAAAAATAAGTTAGCGAAATGTTCTATTTGATGTTAAATGCTTGCATATAAAAACTTCAAGTGACATTATTTTTTAAAATTAATTCATTTATATGCATATGCGATATGGATATTTTTATACAAAATCACACACTTGTACTCTGCCATTGACACTCAAACAAAATCTCTCAGCCATTTATCAATAAGACTAGAGTATAAAAACCGCCTCTAATTGCATTTATGCATAAATCAATTAGTGCGTGGAATGACAAGGACAAAGCACACAGCAGGAGCAAAAGGAAAAGGAAAAGCAAAAAAACAAATGCGGGCTTTTAAAAACTCAACAAAGTTTTGTCAGTCAGTTCATTCATTCAGTTTTTGATTTATCGACTAATACCACTAGACTGGCCTTAAAAGAGGTGGCCACTATTCAGCAGATATCGCTCTATGACTAAAATTTTGTATATTTTCACTATGAAATAGAGAATGAAATAGGATATTATAAATGCATCATACCCACGGCTTTTATTCAAATTCTATGCAGTTTTTCTTTGATAAAATAAATGGAATAAAATACTGGCAGAAGAAAACGAATGATATGAGAATTGTTTTTTTTTTGTTGCACACAAATTTTGAATTTATTTCATAATTCAAACTGACAGCTGACTCAAACAAACCAATTGTGACATGCACAGGGACACACATGCGATTTTAAATAGATGATGTGGAAATATTTAAAGGGTAAAGTTTTGGGATTTTTATATATTCAGGGTGCTGTTGGCTGAAGAAGTTAACACGAGACTATGGTGCAGCAAGTCCGCTCAATCATGAATATGGTGTCGAATTTTTGTGATCAATATGTGATCATGACTTTACAAGTTGTTGTCATCTTGGTCACGGATCATACCAGCTAGCGGTTGTCACGATCACACGAAAAAATTAGAAAGTTAAAATAGCTACAAAGCAATTCTCTATCCTCTCACCTTTCCTCTTGTGTCCACCTAATTTTATACTCTTTTTTCTTAAGTGTGTTTTTTTGGGTATCACAACACCAGAGCAACGCGTCCAAATTGTTGAAATTTTTAATTGGAATAATTGTTCTATTCGTCAAACTCATCGTGCACTTCTTCCATTTTATTACGTACATGATCGTCCTTCAGAACGGCTAGTTCGAGGATCGTTTTTTGCACCACATTTACTGTTACTGATCATGTGGATCCCTCCAGAAGACTTGCACTGATAAAAAATAAAAAAATTAAATTTCGCTTCCAGGGTTGGGAAAATGAAAGCTTTTTTTGGTACATGCAATATTTTGTAGTACATGTAATAACCAAAATTGTTATAAATTTCGAGTTTCTCTTATATAAAATCACTTTATACTTCACGAAGATTTGCATTGATAAAAAAATTTTAAAAATTAAAATTTCTCTCCCAGGGATGGGAAATTGAAATATTTTTTATACATGAAAGTAACCAAAAAGCCAACTAACATCGGTTTTTTACTAATTAAAACTATTTTTTAATTCAGGAAAAACAAAATTGGTATCAAATATTAAAACAAACCAAAATTTCGATTCCAGGGTTGGATAACTGCAATATTTTGTAGTAACTGAAAGTAACCAAAATTGTTACAAATTTTAAGTTTTTCTTAAATAAACCTCATTATTAAAATATTTTATGGTAGATGAAAGTGACCAAAAAGTTTAAAAATGCACTAAGAATTGCATTGGTAAAAAAAATAAAAATTCGCTTCCAGAGTTGGAAAATCTATATATTTCTGGTACATAAAAGTACGTACCCACATAAATTCCAAATTTTGTTCTTTTTAGCGAATTAAACTTATTTTATACTTCAGGAAGAATTAATTTGGTACTAAAAATTCGGTTCCAGGGTTGGAAAATCGAAATTTTTTTTTACATAAAAGTAGCCACGTAAGTTCCTTATTTTGGTTGTGTGTGAATGAAATCTTTTTTACACTTCGGGAAGAGTTAAATTGGCATTAAAAACCAAAATAATTAAAAATCCAGTTTCAAGGTTGGAATATCGACATTTCCTGAGTCATAAAAGTAACCATATTACTTGTTAATTTCGGCACAGCCGAATATAGCACTTTTACTTGTTTTATTATAGGATTATGAATGGTAGTATTGAGACGGTGTTATTTATTTCGACTTTGAGAAAATTTTCTCTGAACTATTTAATATTTAAAAAATCAAAAGCAAAACTTTAAATGATTTCTTATAAAAATAATAAAATTTATTGTACTCAGCGTTAATATTAATTTAAAATATCTAATGAAATTTTATTTTCCATCTCTTTCCAGGTAAGTCCTCAATATTCATGCAATGCTCTCAACATTTTAAACACAATTTCGGCAGGTGATATTTTAATATTAATAATGGTAACAACAATGTTTTAAATTCTAAATTTTTTCGTATATATATATATATATATATATATATATATATATATATATATATATATATATATATATATATATATATATATATATATTACACTGTACAACAAAATCAATTTTTTTTCAAAATTACAAGGTCCGACCTAAAAATTTTAATAGAGGAGACAAAAAAAAAAAAGAAGACACGTGTATCGGCGTTTTGAAAGTTTACATCTGAATTTCATTTGAGGGTGCATTAAAGTTTCCCAGCTCTGGCACATTCCATGGATCTGGTTAGATCCAGGTATACATAATGACGTTACATGCTACGTGTGCCAAAATAGTCCTATATTAAAGTTGAATAGATATAGGCGAAAGAGTTTTGTATACAAAGATGTACCATCAGCCGTGATCCCAGTTCCGAACTCCCAGTACCTGTGCTACAACGTTGAAGTCCTAGTCATTATGTTGATGGAACAAAATCTGACGAGCATTATGAAAAATTTCATCAGACATGCGCACCCATTGAACAACGCTATAAAGGCAAAAGCATTCATTCGCTTATCGCTGAAATATGCTGGACATTGTATGATAATGAAGTGAAATTGCCTAGAGCTGAAAAATATGTAATTAATGAATACTTTCTATCCAAATTTGCTATCGACGGTAAAATAATAGAGATATTAGTGATTTTTAGTTAAATTTGCTCTTTTATAAAAGAAGGACAAAAAAGACCCATACCTTGAGTAGTTAGAGGGTTAACATATTCTACAAAAATGTTCTCCGTAACATTTTACATAAATTTACTGAACACATTTTGTACCTAAAATGTAAGGATCACATGGATTCTTATGCCGATTAGCAGCAATAAGAATGTGCCAGAGCTGGGAAACTTTAATGCAGCCTCAAATGAAACTCAGATGTAAACTTTCAAAACGCCGATACACGTTTTTTTTATTTTTTTGTCTCCTCTATCAACATTTTTAGGTCGCATCTTGAAATTCTTTTTTGTGTTGTACAGTGTTATATATTTATTTTTTTTTATAAATATGGACTTGTGCTTTAAGTAAAAATCTTAGGTGAAATTAGAAAATTTTTAAAATGTTTTTAAGCCATTTTATTTTAGTGTATAATTGCTATATTCCAACGATAAATAATACAATTTTTTAATAACTTGCTATGACTACTTTTTTTTTAATCGGGTATAAGATTGAATCGTTATTTTATTTTCAATACATTCCCGTAAACAAATTTGGTTTCTCAAGCCTCTAAACTGTTAAATAGGTAAATGGACTGACTTAGTAAGCTGAGTCAAGTTCTATAATACTCTCCTTGTTTCAATTACATTATGATTTTATTTGAAATTCTAAATGTGAGTTAAAAAAATAAAAGTAATAATAAAAAAAATTCTTCTGGTTTCTTGACCTCTTTTTAATTATTATTGTATTCTGATATTTTTAAGCTTAAGGTCTCTTTATTTTAATTTAATTTTTAATTTCAATATTTCGTCACTCCTTTGTGTGACTTCTTCAGGAAGCTTAAAAATATCAGAATACAATAATAATAAAAACATCAGTTACTTACTACCAATTGGATCAAATCGAAATATTTACAACACTGATTAAATTATATTGCAAACGAATACGAATACGACCTAATAACATCAATTCTATTATCGTAAATATACTACAATAAACCGTTATGTCCAACATATTGCAAGTAAATTTTTGTAAAATATTTAAAAAATTTGCCTCACAGTTTTCTTTCCACGATTCCATGCATGAAATGGCAGCATTTTCTAAATCCATTACCATAATCCGCATTTATTACGTTGAGGTCAGATCATTTATAAAAAGCAAAATATATGCTAATTTATTTGTTCTTGTTCGTTTGGTTGTCAGCTCACAAACAAAATGTAATTAAAACTATTTTCACAAAAAAAAAAAAAAAACTAAAAACTACAATATGCGAAAATAATTGAAGAGAAGAGAAAGAAAGTAAGAAAAAAAATAGAAAGAAGAGAAAATTAAATTATCAGAAAAAACCTGAAGCCACCACCCACCGTCGTCGTCGTCTATACATGCAACGTGTAGTCCAGAACAATAACATCATGGTTAAATGGAAACAAACGGTCTATTGTTGCTGGTAAATGTCACATCGATGTACACCGACGTACAACGTAGTAAATCAATTTAATTATGCATTCAACAAAAATAATATTTTATAAAAATTAAACCATTTCCATTCAGTTTATAATTTGTTCAGATTTCATTTTTAAATTATATATGTGACCTGCTCCACGAAAAGGGACCTCTGCGCCGAAAAGAAGTTATTGAGAAAAACGCGTGTAAAAAAAGTGCTTCGTTTTACCGTGTTTTGCTCGTGGTTATGCAACTCTTCCTTCAACCTGATCATCTGGCGATGTATTTCGACTCTCTGGTAATTTTTCGGCGCAGAGGTCCCAATTAAAATAATTCAAATTATAGAGCGTAGAGCCGAAAAATTCAAATTATAGCGAGTCGGCGATCAAAATGCCATTCAAATAATTTTAAATGATTGAGGGGACCAAATTACAAAGATATTTTTAAATTTATTGAGTGTTTTTCAAGGGACTTGGAAAACAGTTCAAATTACCGCGAGATTCAAATTAACGAGTTTCAAATTATCAAGAGTCGACTATATCATGAATAACACTAAAGTAACCCCACTGAGCCCAAAAAAGTATGCTAAGGTTTATGAAAAAATTCTTCATCGAACTGGGACTTATTATAGTTGACTATATGACCACGTTGCTCATACGCACTGTGCACCGATAGTGTCATGAACTGTTTGGTGTTATACTATTTTAGACTTGTGTCGAACTCTTTCATCCGCTCGTTCTTTGACAAGAACCTATTATCATGCTAATGTAAATTAATTGAGTTTGATCAAAGGTTCTTGTCTAAAACGAGCGGATGAAAGAGTTCGACACAAGTCTATCATATTTTGTTCAGAAACCTAAAAGAAACTACAAAAAAAAAAATAAAATAAAAAATAATAATAATAAAGCAAACAAAAAAATAATTCCAAAATGGTACATGAAGAAAAATAATCAAACGGTAACACGGGTATTATAACAATAACATGTTAACATCAGGTTGATACAGTTCTCGTATCCTTTTTCACAATAAAATTTTGTGCAAATAGGAACTGTTATCACATTCAACTAAGCCACCTAATAAGTGGTGACAAACACAATACACATGAGCACTGATGATGAAAGGGTTGCGTCTTTCGAAAACAGCTGTTCTGCTCTGCTGTGTAAGTTGAATAACAAACACTGATGTTGACTTGCCTTTGTGCCTTGGAATATTTATCATGTCTTTCTGAGATTTAAATTAAAATTTCGAACAATTAGCCTATAGAATCTTAAGTCAATTTAATATAATAATTTCTATATTTTTTATAAAAAAAAAGAAAATAAAAATATTTTTAAATATATTATAATTAAAATTACAATAAACTAAAGAGAAAAAAACACTAGCAACTATAGACTTGATTATATAAAAGAATATCCTTACTAATGGGTGCTGTTGGCTGAAGTAGTAGAACACGAGACTATGAAGCGAAGAGTCCTGAGTTCAATCCCTCGCTAAGTAATGAAATATTGTGTAGATTTCTTCTGATCAGCATTAGTGCGTGGTTGTGTTAGTTGTTGCCAGTCTGTTTCAATGATGAAGGCGTAGTCACTGGTCACTGAACATTATTGGCAGCGACTGACAAGATCATGTACTAAAAGCAGAGTCGGTAGGTCCTGTAGCAAAAAATTAGTCGGCGAGGTAAAAATTAAAAAAAAATAGCTGAAAAAATTCTTCTCATCGTACATCTGTCCCCTCAATACTATCTCCCCTACTTTCTAGTCCCCTCAGTGCTGGTCCAAGATGAAAAATAAAATTAAAAAAATAAATATGAAAGTAGTTCTGTCTGCCTGCCTGCCTGTTACTTTTGCACGCTGCAACAGCTGAACCGATTTCGATAAAATTTTTCATAGAGATATTTTGAGATCCGAGGAATAACATAGGGTGTTGTTTTGAAAATGATCCTATAAGTTGGTTAAAGGTGGCCGAAAATTTTTGTGGATTTGTGAAATGATTAAACTGATAACTATCAACATTTTAAATTTTGATTCAGTTGACTTAAGAAACTATTTGTTTTTAGCAGTGACTTTATGAGGGGCCAAGGAGGGCCTAAAATTTCTGGGGAGTTATGAAATATGTGAAATTTATAATCAAGAACATTTTAAATTTTGATACAGTTAAAAATACCACAACACATCATTGGTTTAACAAGGTTTTTGTTTTTGGCAATGACTTTATGATCCCCTTATAAAGCTGTTTTAGAATTTCTAGGGAGATATGAAATTGTGAAACTGATAAGGAATGAAATTTTAAGCTCTGATACAGTTAAAAATACAACACATCGTTGACATAATCAACGCAATGGCTGAAGTTTCACATAATCTTCGCGGACAAAGTCGCTAGTAAAAGCTAGTATAAAATAAATTGAGAAATATAAATTATTAATAAAATAACAAAAACTTAAATTATATTAAATAAAAAATATTGCTTCCTTCTGCCATCATATGATAGGTGAGGTTGTAAACGTCTGGGACTCAAAGAAGATACTTAACCGATAAATGAAGAATATAGCGATTAAAGCATCAACACCGATTACTTCTTTTGTAGCATTAATTAATTAATGATAACAGATTTATTAGACGGTCTTGCCTTCTACTTTGCATATTAATACACATTTTTGTATATTCCCTGCAGGAGGATAAGCGTTAATTGTCTTTAAGCTACTGGTACGATTACTAGTATAGCAAGCACTAGTTCAAAAGGGGATTGAACATATACAGAAAATTACTAGTACTTCAAGTAGATTGATTTGACTTGTAAAATTTCATATTACTTTTTGATCCTGTTTTAAAGCGAATTGCTAATTCGCATTTTCATTTATTTTATTTTTAATTTTTACAATTTTTAAACAAATTTAAATTTGAAACAAAGAATAGTATTAGAAGACTTTGCCACCTGCATATCAGTTTATTTATTCGATAATTTATGAAAGTAAGCCGCAGTTTTCTTGTGTGTTAAAAAAGTGACATTTTAAAAAATAAATAAAATTAAAAGCTAATTTTAAAATTTTTTAAACATATTTTGTTGTTGTTAATATTTATGTTCATATGTAAAATCAGCGATCTCTTTTAAAATAATAAAAACTGACATATGTATTGTATGTTCATTAGTGTTTGGTACATGGTGGAGTACCAAACGTATGTGACTCAAGTTGTACAAGGTGCTAGGGGATTGAGTGCGCCCTGAAGGAACTTTCCATTTCTTCTTACAAACTAAGAATTGATGAACAAAAAATTGCTTGTGAACACAAAGACTTAACAAATTTCATTGCCAATAAATTTAGGAATTTTTTTATATATAAACCAGTTCTTAATGCAGAACTGATTGTACTAGTATATGACTAGAAGAAATTATTCTAGCACTCATCTAGTACTAATAGTACTAGTATCCCCCTAGTTTCCATCTAGTACCAATGGTACTAGTAATTCTCCAAACACACTCAATGTTAATTTGGACATTAACATGGTATAGGAAAGTTCACAGTTGGGAACTAGTACTGGTGATTTTTGTACTAGTGCAATACTAATTTGATACTAGTTCGATCTCCTGCAGGGTCATTGCACGAGATTTTGTGTAGAAGAATTGTAAATACACATTCCAACACGAAATAGTGTAATTCATTTTACTCACACTCAAACATATTTCACTCTTTGCATTTATTTACCATTCAAGTTGTCTGCATTCATGCATATTGTTCAACATTTTGCAGTATTTCAACTTTTGTAACTGTTCTTGTCACCATTTGTAAGCATGTACGTGAATGTGTGTGTGTGTGTGTGTGAGAGAGAGATTTCTATAAAATAACTGTGATACATACTCGCCATGTGATTATAATCCCACATAACACAGGCGCTAATTGACAGCTACAAAGAAAAGCAAAAAATACCAAATAAAAAAAAATGGAACAGCAAACCCTGTTTCGCCTGCTGCCATCTGAAATACCATTTTTCTCTATTCGTTTCAATTTTTACTAATGCCTGCCTCATGACATATTTTTAGTTGGAACTATTCTCTTTTGCTAACTTATTTGCAGTCACTGTGTTTGCTGTTACTATTGCAAGTACTGCCGTGTTTAGCTTAAAAATATGTGAGCTTGTCTATCGCATGCACTCACACACACACCCAAATAAAATTACCGTAAGAGCCACAGTAAATTTGCGTCATTTGACGCGTTTAATTAGAAGCAGTTGTTTTCAGTTGTAGCAAATTGAATATTGATTTTAATGTCACGTTATTTCTAACAATGTCATTTGTCTTTTTGTTCATTTCAGTCGAAACTGTCGCTCACGTTAGCCCTTGTAAATTGCAACTGGAAGCCAAAGTTAATATGAAAATAAACCAGCAACCGTGTAGCAATAAAAAACAAATTAAATCAGGCACCATTTTGTTAAATTTGTTTTCTGCACAAATTACAAAACAAATAACAGAAATGAACAAATTTGTAGTTTTTGTTAAAATTGGAATTATTTGTTATGCATAAATTTGTACTTAATTAAATAAATAGAATATTTAGCAAAGCGTGTGAACACACATATTCCCTTAATAATGATGATAATATGACAGGGACAACGGTACACTGATTTAGTGGTACAGGATTTATTAATCTAATAATGCGTTTAAATTATTTGGTGCTACACAAATGGCATTATTTGTAATTGTGTACGAGCTCTGCTGGCCGAAAGGAAGAAAGAACAGGACACCAGTCCACTAGGGTCCATTATGATTCCTTTGTAGTATAAATAAATTACTTAGTCCGCATTTAAATTTTCTTTAAGTGGTTCATTACCAGGTCTCACGTATATTCATTCAGGTAAACAACAATTTTTCATATTATTTACCTAAAACGTAATGAGTAAATAAAATAAAATAAAAAAAAATATGAAATGAATTCGAAAATATTAATTTAATGAGAAGTAGTATTAAAAATTGTTTTTTGTTGCACCCACATGCAACATGCACTAAAACTCCTGAGAAATACCATAAAAATATTCATAAAAATTTTTGGAAATCGTACAGTTTTCCATAAAAAATATTTTTTGTCATATTAAATTCAATGAAGAATCAGAAAGTTATGATAAATATTCCCAGGCACTGGGAAACGTTAACATCAATTTAATTATTCAACATGCACGAGAAAGCAGAATAACTGTTTTCGAAGGCCGCTACACTTTCATCATCAGTACTTTTTTCTCCTTTTTCTACCATTCAAGAAAGAATTATAGGGTATATTCAGTTTATTATTCCGAGCGTAAGGCAACGAAATATCAATCTAGGACCCCATAAGATAAAGGGTGTTTTTTATAGAGTGACACAAGCTTAAATCATACTAAAACTGGGAAATATATTTTTAATATCAATGAAACGGGCTCTATTGGAAAAACAATTTTATGAAATTAATGTTTAAATATGATTTCTGGCATGTGACTGCCACGGCTGGTGCGTTGAAGGCGCAATATGAAACACCAATTTGCAACAAAAAAAAAAAATTTCCACAAAGTGGAAGGAACAATCCCAGTTGCTAAGAACGGCGACAAATTGATTGATTAGGATCATCTTCCATGCTTTCATTTACAGTGGCTACTGCCTCTTCAGTAGGCACTGTTCGGCGTCTCACGAGATGCACATGATGAGTAACAGTAAATGTGGCCCGAAAACGATCTGTTGTGGTGATCATATGAGGTGAAATTTTGATACCCTTCACAAAAAAGTGAAAGGGTATATATAGGTTTGTCATTCCGGGTGTAATTTATTCGATATGCACATGGGACCCCATAAAGTATATATATTCAGGATCCTTATGAATAGCGATGACGATTGAGCGATGTTCGTCTGTCCGTCCGCCTGTACGTGAAATCGGTTTTCCCAAGCCCCCAGAAAAGCTAGAGACTTGGCTTGGATTGTACATTAACTTAAATAGAGTGTTATTGAAATTCAGAAAGATCCGAAGTATGACTCCAGAGCTGGGAAGCTTACACCTATTTCTCGACCCAAAGTTTATACCAAAAATCAATTATTTGTTTTAATGTTTGTACATTAAACCTATTTCGTGCTATGGGAAGCCTCAATGGTCTATTAAAATTTAAAGAAATTAAAATTTTTTCCATGGATGGCCCATTCCGTTTTTTGTAGTACATGTAGTAACTAAAATTGTTAAAAAATTTAAGTCTTTCTTTAACAAAACCTCTTTATACGTCATGAAGATTAGCATCGGCCAAAAAATTTTTTTAAATTAAAATTTTGCATCCAGGGGTGGGAAATTGCATTTATTTTATACGTGAAAGTAATCAAAAAGGCAACTGATGTTGTTTTTTTTTTGCTAACTAAGCCTGTCTTATAATTTAGGAAGAACAAAATTGGTATCAAAAATTCAAAAATTAAAAATAAAATTTCGAATCCATGGATGGGCAAGTGCAATATTTAATAGTACATGAAAGTGACCAAAATGGATAACAATTTGATATTTTTCTTTAAAAAAATTACTTTATACCTCATAAAGCGTTGCACTGATAAAAAAACTAAAAATTTAAATTTCGCTTCCAGGGATGGGAAGTTTAAAGTTTTTTTGGTACATGCAATATATTGTAGTACATGAAAGTGACAAAAATGGTTGCAAATTTGAAGTTTTTCTTAAATAAAACGATTTTATACCTAATGAAGACTAGCATTGGTAAAAAAAATTTAAATTTCGCTTCCAGGGATGGGAAATTTAAATATTTTTTTATACATAAAAGTAACCAAAAAGCCACTAACGTCGGTTTTTTACTAATGAAAACAATTTTTAGTTCAGAAAAAAACAAATTTGGTAGCAAAAATTAAAAAAAAAACAAGTAAAAACGTTATATTCGACCGGGTCGAATCTTAAATACCCTCCAAATATTTAGTAAGTGAATTTGAAATGTTTAACTTGGTGGGACAGAGTTCCCTTATATAATATCGTACGTTCACGCCCACTAAAGGGGGCGGGGTTCAAAAATATACAATATCATGTTTTCCACAGACGAACGTATGGGCATTGCTAGACCGTCTTAGACTTCATCACAATTCTCTTTGGAGGGTATAAAAACTGTATTTTGGCGGCATCGCTCTGGCAAGGGGTGTGGGGGAAACATTTCACCTTTGTCATAAAACTCTAAAAATAAATGCTTGGGATAATTATATACAAAATTAAAATTTATTTTTTTTGATAGGGTCATGTAGAGGGCAAAGGGGGAGAGGGGGTAAGGCAGAAACAGATACACATAAAACTGTAAAAATAAATGCTTGGGATGATTATACACAAAATAAAAAAATATGTATATTTATTTTTAATAGGGTCATTTAGCGGGCAAAGGGGGAGGAGGGGGTAGGGCAGCAACAGGCAGTCATAAAACTCTAAAGATAAATGCTTGGGATGATTATATACAAAATTTAAGAAAAAATTTTTATTTTGGTAGGGTCATTTAGGGGGCAAAGGAAGAAGGGGGGGGGGGGGGGTAGGGCAGAAATCGGCAGTCATAAAACTCTAAAGATAAATGCTTGGGATGATTATATACAAAATTTAAAAAAAAAATTTTTTGTTTGGTAGGGTCATTTAGGGGGCAAAGGAAGAGGGGGCGGGGGGGGTAGGCCAAAAATCGGGAGTCATAAAACTCTAAAGATAAATGCTTGGGATGATTATATACACAATTTAAAAAAACATTTATTTTTTGGTAGGGTCATTTTGGGGGCAAAGGAAGAAGGGGGGGGGGGGGTAGGGCAGAAATCGGCAGTCATAAAACTCTAAAGATAAATGCTTGGGATGATTATATACAAAATTAAAAAAAAAATTTTTTTTTGGTAGGGTCATTTAGGGAGCAAAGGAAGAGGTGGGAGGGGGGGGAGGTAGGGCAGAAATCGGCAGTCATAAAACTCTAAAGATAAATGCTTGGGATGATTATATACAAAATTTAAAAAAATTTTTTTTTTGGTAGGGTCATTTAGGGGGCGAAGGGGAAGGAGGGGGTAGGGCAGAGTAGTACCAGGTTTCGTCTCAGCTTCGTCATTAAAGCTTAAAAGTGTTATTTTTAAGGAATGTAGGCTTAAGTAAAACAATTTGTTATATTTTTATGCTATTTTTGCCTATAATAACGCCCACTGAAGTGGGCGCGGTCAAAAAATATTTTTATTTTATTTAATGGCTCCAAGTTTAAGGCGTTGGACCATATTTGACATAAAAATACATCATTTGTTTAACAAAATAACCAAAAAACTTTAAGAATTATGTTGTTTTTTCTGGGTTGGTTTAGTTCTTCTTAGGGGAACTTTTTTCCCTCTTGCCCGATTTAGCCCATCTTCGAACTTAACCTGCTCTAAGTTTTAAAATATATTTATGCCAAATTTCAAGAGTCTAGCTCTTTTCGTTTGGACTGAATCGTGATTTCCACAGACGGACGGACGGACGGACATGCTCAGTTCGTCTTAGATTTCATCACTGATCAAGAATATATATACTTTATGGGGTCTGAGATGGATATTTCGATGCGTTACAAACGGAATGACAAAGTGAATATACCCTCCAAATTCTTTTTTGGAGGGTATAATAAAAATGTAGATTCCAGAGTTGGATAACGGCTATATTCTGTGGTACATAAAAATGACCGAAATGGTTACAAATATTAAGATTTTCTTAAATAAAACTATTTCATGCCTCATTAAGAGTTGCATTGGTAAAAAATTTAAATTTCGTTTCCAGGGTTGGGAAATTGAAATATATAAAAGTAGCCAAATAGGCAATTGACGTTGTTAAAACTATTTTATAATTGGGTATTAAAATCTTAAAAAATCAAAATTTCGACTCCGGGGTTGAACAAATAAAATATTTTTTGGTACATAAAAGTGACCAAAAAGTTTAAAAATTAAAATGTTTTTGTCAAGTAAAACTATGTTACATCTTTTAATTAAACCTACTTCCTGTTTTAGCAAGAAAGAAAGAAGAATTACATCTGTGAAGGGTATTTAAGATTCGGAACAGCCGAGTATAGCACTTTTACTTGTTTTCTTTATGTTGGTCTAACTACAGAAAAGCAGATTTAAATCCAGTTATAAGCTTGTGTTGCATTCCCGACTTTTACTGTACCTGGGATTTGTTTAAAAGTCATCATATGTGCTCTATGGAATGTAAGCATGTGTGCGGGTGTGAGTGTGTGTGTGTGTGTTTGTGTTTGTATTTTTACATTTATTTAAGTTTGTTAAACATACTTTATGTAATTTAGCTCGGAAGCATTTGTTTATTTTAGTGCTGTTTGTTTTTATATATTTTTTTATTCGCATTCTTTCAATTATTTTCTTCTTTGCTCATTTTTGCCAAATTATTTTTGCAAATTGTTAATATTCTCATACCTAAAGGAACAGCATTTATTTTATGTTGTATAGCAAAGAATGGGAGTGTGTGCGTGTGTGTTGTAAGTCCCTGCATGTGTGTTTTTGTTATTGACGGTTATTTACTGTAACTGTTGACAGTCATTGCGACATGCCAATTATATAAATTTTTCGACGTTCTTGCTTTTTATTTGAACAAATAAAAGTCGTAATAAACAGAAATTCAAACAAGTCTGTAGTCGTGCGTTCGTTGAATATGATTGCAAGCGTGTATATATTTTGTACAAGTGTTCACATATTTGTTCTCATATTTATACACACTTACATCTATACAAACATTAAAGGCCTTTATGAACAATCTTGTTCCTGTGAACGTATTGATATGTTTATTTGCTAATGAGCAATTCGGAACAAAAACGAGAATGCTGCCATCATAAAATCTGTAACAGCAGCCTTTTTCATTTTGTTAAAATAATAAAATTTCTCGAATGGTACAACGTTCACATGATGGTTTTCACAAGGATTTCATGTCTGTTAATTAAAATAAAATAGCAAAGTTTTTAGTCTAGTGTAACTACGAGTATCGGGCGTAATATGCTTCCCCGCTTAGTTCGTATAGAGAAATTAATTACAAGGTTTTATTTTTAATCACATATATATATATATATATATATATATATATATATATATATATATATATATATATATTGTTGTTTGCTTTTATTGACCTTTTCTTATATATGTATTTTAGAATGATTGAGTTCGAGGTCGTTTTTGTAAAAATCGTTATAATTTAATATTAATTTAATTTTTAATTTTCGATTGTTATTCCTGATGATGTCAACAAATTGTTGACGAAATATCGAATAAAATAGAAAAATTATAACGATTTTTACAAAAACGACCTCGAGCTCAATCATTCTAAAATACATATATATATATATATATATATATATATATATATATATATATTATGAATGTTTTGGTTTAACGCTAAAGGAGTTCAGGCATTCGCAGGAATATAGGATAACTCTTCCTGACCCTGCCTTGCCTCATGAAAACATGTGGCGAAAGTTGAAAACGGCTATCAAATATATATGTATATCGAAATTTCTGTCAAAACTAATTTAGGACATTTACGAGTACCACACTTTATATTGCTTTCTATTCGCTTTTGTCTTTAAACTGTTTGCGATCACATACATGAATATTCTAGCCGTGCTTCAGACTTGCTGCAAACACATTGGAATCGGTTCATTTACTTCTGCAGAGTTCCCATTTATGGTAAGACGCAACGCCATTACAGAGAGGACGTTGCAAGTTAGCATTTGCGTTAAAAAAACACAAGATCGTATAGGGACCGTAACGGATATAAGTTTTATTTTAAGAATTACATTATTTCCAGAGTTTTCTTTTTGTTTGGAAAATAGACTTTATTTGCTGAGTTTTATTGAATTTTATTTGATTTTATTTGATTTTATTTGATTTCTCGATTTTTATTTGATTCCCACAAAATAAGAGTTATTTCTTGGTTTTTATTTTTCCATCACAAAATAAGAGTTATTTTTTGATTTTTATTTTTAGCTCAGAAAATAAAAGTTATTTCTCGGTTTTAATTTATTTTTCACAAAATAAAAGTTATTTCTTGAACTTAAATTATTTCTCACAAAATAAAAGTTATTTTTAAAATTTTATTTATTTCTCACAAAATAAAAATTATTTCTTGATTTTTAATTTTTCCTCAGAAAATATAAACTATTTTTGGTTTTTATTTCTTCCTTCCAAATATAAGAGTTATTTATTCATATTTTTTATTCCCCAGAATATAAAAGTTATTTCTTGATTTTTACTCTTTCCTCAGAAAATAAAAGTTATTTCTTGATTTTTATTTGATCTTCACAAAATAAAAACTCTTTCTTGGTTTTTATTTCTCCATCACAAAAAATAAAAGTTAATATATGTTTTTTATTTATTCTCCAGAAATTAAAAGTTATTTCTTGATTTTAATTTCATCCTCAAAAAATAAAAGTTATTTCTTGATATTTATTTGATCCCCACAAAATAAGAGTTATTTCTTGATTTTTATTTATTCTTCCGAAAATAAAAATTATTTCTTGATATATAATTTTTCCTCAGAAAATAAAAGTTGTTTTTTGATTTTTATTTGTTCCTCAAAAAATAGCAGTTATTTTTTTGATTTTTATTTCTCCCTCACAAAATTAGAGTTATTTTTTAAATTTTTATTTGTTCCTCAGAAAATATAAACTATTTTTGGTTTTTATTTCTTCCTTCCAAATATAAGAGTTATTTATTCATATTTCTTATTCCCCAGAAAATAAAAGTTCTTTCTTGATTTTTACTTCTTCCTCAGAAAATAAAATTTATTTCTTGATTTTTATTTATCTCTCACAAAATAATTGTTATTTTTGAATAAAGATTTATAAGCTAATTGTTCGAAATTTGTTTTTAAATCTCAGAAAGATATGATAAATATTCCATGGCACAAAGAAAGTCAACATCAGATTTTAGTTATTTAACTTACACAGCAGAGTCATGAAATTGCCTCCGAGGAACATCGTGCAGGAGGAGGTTCCTCGGAGGCAATTTCATGACTCCAGGGGAGGTGTACGATATCTCACCGGGTAGAGTAATTGGTTTTATTCGCAGTTTCAATCTACATCAGTGAACACTTGGGCTGCACAAAAGATCCTTTGGGTCGCCGTGCTTATGGCCTCATATAATAATAATAATACACAGCAGAGCAGAACAGCTGTTTTCGAAAGCCGCGACACTTTCATCATCAGTGCTTGTGTGTATTGTGCTTGTCACCACTTATTAGATGGCTTAGTTGGATGTTATTTTTTTATTTTTTATTATTTATTCCTCACAAAATATGAGTTATTTTTTGTTTTTTATTTCTTCCTCAGAAAATAAAAGTTATATCTCGATTTTGATTTATTTCTCAAAAAATAAAAATTATTTTTTGATTCTTATTTGTTCTTCAGAAAATAAAATTTATTTTTTGATTTATATTTATTTCTCTCAAAATAAAAGTTTTTAATATTTTGCATCACAAAAGGTGAAGGTGTATAATAAAAATTCTCATCCAGTGTGTAATTTCCACAATATTAATATGCGACCCTAAAAAGTAGTTTTATTCTGTGTCCTTGTAAATACTGAAGCTGCAAGTAAGACTATAAACTTCTGTCTGGGCTATATTAAGAATTCTATT
The DNA here is from genome assembly GCA_951800035.1 of Linnaemya tessellans. Lineage (NCBI taxonomy): Eukaryota > Metazoa > Arthropoda > Insecta > Diptera > Tachinidae > Linnaemya > Linnaemya tessellans. The sequence continues at coordinate 39,520,126 of OX637536.1, read as the reverse complement.
GAAAATTTGTTCAAATTCTATTTATTATTTTTTATATTAAGATTGGAATATTAAGAATATTTTTCAATAATCATCAAACCAGCAGAACGGATCAGTACTGATTTCGAGGCCGCTACGCCATCTCATCAGCGTTCTTTGTTCAATTTTTCCACTTTTGCAAGTGGTGCTATTGAGTAGGAATATCAACTATTTAACCAATATTTTAACGAAAATTGAATATGAGAAGTTCCCACATTCATATTTTTTAAGTTATTACATTTTTGGTTAGTACGAAATTCCCCAACCCTGACGATTAATATTCCCAATATTCGATGTATCTCTTTCGCTTTTTCCAGAACCATTGGCTGCTGATAGCAAAAGATTCTTTGTTATTTATATTCAAGTGATTTAATTTAGTTGTCAATTTACAATGAACAAGTGCGCGTGCCCCCGCAATGCATTTAAAACATTATGTATGAATTTTTATTAGTCGAACTTTCTTATGTAAATTGTTAATATATTTTTTTTAATATTTATTTTTAATAAATAGAATTTGAACAAATTCATTTATTAATAAAATAATAAAAAATCATTTGCAGTCATGCAGATTCGAACTTAAGCCCGTTGAAGATATTAACAATTTACATAAGAAAGTTCGACTAATAAAAATTCATACATAATTTAAAATCAAAAATACTTTTGCAGAGCTGGAAATTTTAAACTTATTTTTAGTGTATAAAATAATTAGCTAAATCTAATTTTTGTTTTTTTTTTACAATAAACTTATTTTATACTTTAAGAGAATTAAAATGGTATTACGAACCAAAATGACTATGCCAGGGTTGGATAATTAAATATTTTATTGGTACATAAAAGTAAACAGTTTAAACAAATTATTTTTTTCTATTTTATATAAAATATATATTTTTTTATATATTTTAAAGAAATTTATTGACACTCGAATTAAGGACAGCCAAAAAAATCAGTTCCAGAGCTGGAAGTTTGATTTTTTTTTTGGAATATTAAAGTAAGTTAATAAAACACATTTTTTTTTTCTTACCTAATAACACATATGTTATATTTTAGAAAGAGATAAACTAGTGTAGAAAATCGGAAGGATTTAAAAGATAGTTTGAGTGTTGGAAAGAACGTGCGTCGGGAAATATATATATATATATATATATATATATATATATATATATATATTTTTTTTTTTTTTTTTTTTTTTTTTGTAATATTTTTATGTAAAAAGAGTGCAGGAGATAATTCAATGTTTATACAAAATCTGTTTCATATGTTCAGACACACCCGCACTTAAACTCAATTATTAAAAGTGGCATCAGCCAAGTGTTTGTTTCCATGTCTGTTTGCAATGCTGTATGTGTCAAAGCGCACTTGTCGTACATGTAACTTCAGTTTTGAATTTAATCCTTTTTAAAATGTAATTTATGAACTCATTTAACTTTTCGGTGCTAAAGGTGTAATTTGCTATGTTGCATAGAAAGATATTTTTATCTCAAAAAAAAAAAAAAAAAACTCCCACGTTAAAATGATTCATATCAAAGTAACATACATGGCGTTGAACTCATTCAGCCAGTCACTAACTTTTGTAAACTTTATATGTTGTTTTTTTTTTTGTTATCTATATGTTTAGTACTTTTCAACAAGATCCATATATTCCAGCACTCAACCAACACGGTTTGTAATTTTAATGTCATTTATCATTTTTGGTAGTGCGAGTTTTTGCAAGTATATTTTACTTTATTTTATTTTGACGTTAACAGCCACCCCCACCCCACCCCCGCTTTTCGCTCACACAAAGTGAAATTGAATTTCAGGATTTTTCTGCAGAAACAAATGTACGCTGATAATGTGTGTGTGTGTGTGTGTGTGTGTGTGTGCGTGTGTGCTTTGCTTTATTTAATAAATCAAATTTGTAAGCATGTATTTGTATTTCTCTTATTGCTTCATCAGCAGTCTGCTATTTTCAACTTGGCATTAAAACTAAACGGAAAAGTTTACAAAATTTCCTTTTTGACTTATTGTGTCATATTGAAAATATTTGCTAGAAATGCGTTTAGTTGTTTACAGCTCAACACTGGCAAATTGTAGAAAAACTGGCACAATTAATAAATCAAATTGCTAATGTGTGCAAGTGTGAGATGTTTGTAAATGTGAATGTAAAAAAAGGTGGTGGCTTTTAAATGCTTCTGAAGCAGCTAATTATAATTAACAAAGTTTTCTGTTAGTTGTTTTAAGCTTTTGTGTGATATGGGCTTAACGAGTCGAACAGTGTTGACACGATAAATACCATTTAATGTGGTGGTCTGGTGTTTACGCATGTACAACTCCAACGACTTCAACCTGTGGCAATTTTATATTCTGTTTGGTGAATTTTATAATAACAATCAATAGATATGTATATCAAGTCAGCTATATTAAAATCAATTCGAAGCGGTGCACTGTGGGATTTTTGATATCCAAAATGGGAATTAATTGGAAAATTAAATTTAGGACAACCGAATAAATTTTTGTAGTCGGTAAAAGTACACAACATTCCACATCACTAGTGCAAACATTTTGTTTTTGACAACTACCGTTATGTCACTATACAATTTTGAACTTTGAGTTATTTGACGTTTTCTGCGCGTGCAATATAAATTTCAACTTTTGGTGTCTTAAAAAATTAGTTTTGAGTGTTTTCCAAAGTGATAATTAAAAATGTTTTAATTGAACCTTCAAGATTAATTTATGTTTTTTGTTTTTATGTGTAATTTGAGTTATTATTATACCCTTCACAAAAAAGTGAATGGGTATATGTATATAGGTTTGTCATTCCGTGTGTAATTTCTTCGATATGCATATGGGACCCATTAAAGTATATATATTCTGGATCCTTATGAATAGCGATGACGATTGAGCGATGTCCGTCTGTCCGTCTGTACGTGAAGTTTTTCCCAAGCCCCCAGAAGAGCTAGAGACTTCGTTCTTGGACCGTTGAATTGGAAATGAACTTGAATAGAGTGCTATTGAAATTCAGAAAGATCCGAAGTATGGTTCCAGAGATGGGAAGCTTACACCTATTTCTCGACGCAAAATTTATACCAAAAATCAATTATTTTTTTAATGTTTGTAAATTAAACTTATTTCGTGCTTTGGGGAGCCTCAATGGTCTATTAAAAACTAAAAAAGTAAAAATTTTTTTCCAGGGATGGGAAATTAAAAATTTTTTTTCGGCCTATTCCGTATTTTGTAGTACATGTCGTAACTAAAATTGCTAAAAATTTTGAGTTGTTCTTAAATAAAACCGCTTTATACATTATGAAGATTTGCATTGGTAAAAGAAAAATTAAAAAAAATTGAAATTCCGCTTCCAGGGTTGGGAAATTGATTTTTTTTTATACGTAAGGCAACTGCAATTTTTTTTTTGCTAAAAAAAACTATTTTATAATATAAGAAGAACAAAATTGGTAGCAAAAATTAAAAATATATCAAAATTTCGAATCCAGGGTTGGGCAAGTGCAATATTTTGTACTATATGAAAGTGACCAAAGTGGTTACAAATTTTAAGTTCTTCTTAAATAAAGAGCTGCATTGGTAAAAAGAAAAAAAAAGTAGTGAGAATTTAAACGCAAATTTTTTTATTGCTATATTAAATTGAATTAAGATTCTATAGGCTAATTGTTCGAAATTTTTAATTTAAATCTCAGAAAGACATGATAAATATTCCAAGGCACAGAGGCAAGTCAACATCAGTTTTTGTTATTCAACTTACACAGCAGAGCAGAACAGCTGTTTTCGAAAGACGCAACCCTTTCATCATCAGTGCTCATGTGTATAGTGTTTGTCACCACTTATTATGTACTTAAGTATAAAAATTCAAACCAAAAAAGTTTGACTTAGATATGATGGAACAAAAAATTCAGAAAAATGGGACATGAAGAAAAATAATCAAAACGGTAACACGGCTATTATAACAATAACATGTTAACATCAGGTTGATACAGTTCTCATATTCTTTTTCACAATAAAATTTGTGTAAATAGGAACTGTTATCACATTCAACTAAGCCACCTAATAACTGGTGACAAACAATACATAAGAGCACTGATAATGAAAGGGTTGCGTATTTCGAAAACAGCTGTTCTGCTCTGCTGTGTAAGTTTATCATGTCTTCCTGAGATTTAAATTAAAAATTTCGAACAATTAGCCTATTGAATCTTAATTCAATTTAATATAGCGAAAAAAAAAAATAGTTTTTTCTTAAATAAAACCGCTTTATACATCATGAAAAAAAATTAAAAAAAATTGAAATTTCGCCTCCAGAGTTCAGAAATTGAAATTTTTTTAGTACATAAAAGGCATATAAGCGACATATGTGTCCCATTCGTCGTCAAAGGAAGGAGTAACAATTTTTAAATTTTCACAGCACTATAGTCTCCAAATGTAGCATATCCGAGTAAGAATCCTAAACAAAATTTTAAAAATTTCCAGCGGGAAATTCTTCGTCGTCAAAGGGTTAATATTATTTTTTTAAATAAAAGATTCAATTACATAATTTGTTGTTATTTTGTAATTATTGTTACATACGTGGATGCAAATAAAGTAACGGAAAGTAAAGAAAGTTAAAATGTTCTAAAAGTTTATCTTCAGTAATTATTAAGTCAGGAATAGGATGAAACTAATGGAATTAAATGTATAAACAAAAATTTGCTAAATGATTTCTCATTTCATAGTGATTTGCCAGCACAGTCTGAAAAAATTTGACAGGTGCAACTGCAACAGTTAGGAAGTACCTCTTGGTGTACCATTTACTTTAGTGTTGGTTTTTCTAATTTGAATATGAAACTTTTTTTTTAGAAAAAAAAATTACATTCCGCAATTTTTCTCTTAAAAATGGAAACAAAAATAGCATGAAAATCCAGTGAGTTTATTTTAAAACTATACAATATTTCGCCATATGTGGCTTCTTCAGAAAAATCCTTTTTGTTTTCACTGACTTGATGGCATTCCCTCGTACAGAATGGATCAAACTTTTAACAAGCATATAATTTTAACAACCCTATACTTTGCATGAGAAGCCAAAAACCTAAACTAATTAAGCAAAATAAACTGAAATTGTTTTAAAATACTTCGCTTGGCATGGCAAACCATCACGTGCTCAGAAGCAACGAAAATAACTTTTTTTTTGGAAACTAACAAAGAATAACTTCAAGGAACATTATTAATCACCACAAATTCTGTAGTGCATACATGAGCTTGAAAATATTTGTATGTATGTGTGTCTGTATGTAAGGCCAAGTATATATTTGGCCCTCTTTATTATGTACAGATAGCCGTTGAGTATGAAGTTTAAACTTTCAACTTAACAAAAGCATAGAGAACCCAGAATTGTTGCAAATCATGCTGCAAAAAAAAATTCCAATAGGTTTAAAATAAAAAAACAATTTGAACATGGATCAGTATTTTGCCCACTTGTACACTCAATACAACTACATCCTCGTAACATAAGAATAACACATACACACACACACACCCATACATACATTAACTTATAAGCTTATTTTCATCTAAGAGTGTGTGAGATCTGCTGCTGTACAAAATGAAGCCAAAGTACTAATGGACTTGTCAGAACAAATCTTTATATTGTTGTTTGTTTTTTTGTCTTGCTGTTGTTGCTGCTGATGCCCTCGTTGTTCGTTTTGTGGCCGTTGTCATAGAGTTTTGTTTTGTGGATGGCTCTCTAGCATGCAGCTTTAAAAGTTGAGCATAAAACTAACAGCTAAATGATGACTGAAATCAACTTTGGAAGTTTCTATTTATGTAAGAAGCATTTAAGTGGACAAAGCCAAACATACCAAACGAATTCGTTTCAGGCACTGGAAAAATATATATAAAAGGGGCACCGTGTTTCAATGCTAGAGAGATTGTAAATCTAGAAGAAAAGTACCGTCAAATATGTAGTAATTTTTATAAAAATGCTTCCGGGTTCTAGATATTTTTGTCTGTAGTTTTATAGCTTCTAGGTTGGAGAAATGGACCCCAGGACATTAATGTATTTAGCTATACTTTCTAAGGACTTAGTTCAGAATTTTAGCTGTTGTTTGTAGAAATTAATGCGTACAGTGCTAAGACAAAGGTCCAAGGTGCTCACTCATTCAGGTCTATTAGTTTGAGTTATTGTGACCTAAACAAAAGGGCATTCTCAGCTGTCAAATCCATATCGATAACGACTATTCTTACTTTTTAATATTGTGTGTTTATTGTAGACCAAATGAATATTTTCAATATTGGATTTTATAACTTTCACATTCAGCCTCTTGAGATTATTTCAAGCATTTACGTAAATGAAAAGATTGGAAGAGATTTATGTTAAACCCTAGAAGTCTCACTAAAACAGTCTTTCATTCCGAGGTACTTGAGAAATATTTTTTTTATTTATTACAAAGAAATTAATTTTGAACGTTATATTCGACCGGATCGAATCCTAAGTACCCCCCAAATATTTAGTAAATCAAATAAAAATGTTAATTGTTCGAAATTTGCTTTTTAAATCTCAGAAAGACATGATAAATATTCCAAGGAACCAAGGAAAGTCAACATCAGTTTTATTCAACTTACACAGCAGAGCAGAACAAGTGTTTTCGAAAGCCGCAACACTTTCATCATCAGTGCTCAGGTGTATTGTGTTTATCACCACTTATTAGGTGGCTTAGTTGAAAGAAAAATAATCAAAACGGTAACACAGGTATTAAAACAATAATATGGTAACATCAGGTTGATACATTTCTCGGATTCTTTTTCACAATAAAATTAGTGTAAATAGGAACTGTTATCACATTCAACTAAGCCACCTAAAAGTTCCATGGCACAAAGGACAGACAACATCAGTTTTTAGTTATTTAACTTACACAGCAGAGCAAAACAGCTGTTTTCGAAAGCCGCAACACTCTCATCATCAGTGCCTTGGAATATTTATCATGTCTTTTAGAATTTAAAACTAAAATTTCGAACAATTAGCCTATAAAATCTTAAATCATATAGATGTTAAACCTGCTGGATCAGAGTGCATTCCGAGACGCCAAACAGTGAACACTGAAGAAGCTGTAGCTGCTGTACAGGAAAGCATTGAAGATTATCCTAATCAATTACTTCGACGCCGTTATCAGCAACTGGGGTTGTGTCCTTCCACTTTATGCGCGATTTTTGTTGTTGTTGAAAATTCGTGTTCCAGAATGCTCCTTCTGTGGACCAGCAGTGGCGGCTATATGACAGAAATCATATTTAAACATTGATTTCATAAAATTTTCTTTGCAATAAAGATAATTTCATTGATATTAAAAATATATTTCCTTGTTTTATTATGATTTAAATTTGTGTCAGTCCATAAAAATTAAAAATGCTTAACCTGCTGGGTCAGAGTTCATTTAAGACAGTTTTGTGACCAATTTTAAAATTCTATTTTGACAGGGTACCTCCGGGACGGACCTTGAAGTAGACATCTCACCTTTGGCGTAGAAACTTAAAAAGTAAATTTTAGGGGTAGCTAACTTTTTTTTCTTATAGGTTAATGTGGGTGGAGGGAAGGGTCAGAGAAAGAACATCTCAACTTCGTCATAAAAGCTTAAAAATTTAATTTTTAAGGAATACAGACATAAATTATACAATTTGTTAAATATTTACACTATTTTACCATGTAATATGTTACCTCGACGTCCACTAAAAAGGGGCAGGGTTCAAAAATTTATTATTCTGACTTGTTGGCTAAAACGCTTTGGACCTCCCTTGACTTAAAATTATGATTCAATTGAGTCGAAGTTTGAAATACTATCTTTGGTTATTCTAAGAAATGATGAGTGATCAATTTTGCACTTTCTTTTTTGTTGTAAATTTTCGAAATCGATCGAAATTTCAATGCAATTTATATATAAATTTCGATCGATATCGAATGCCGTAATTTGCCTTCAGCACGAATAACATTACAAAATATTGTGTAAAACAAAAAAAAAAATAACCAAATCCATAAAATTTCCAAAAAAATATCATTTGCTTGAAATTACAAAAAAAAAAAATTAATGAGTGCTCGAACTCACGGGCGATGTGCTAACAACTTTTTGTTTATTTCTTTTATATTAAACCCACAAAAAACAAAGAGAATTCTAAGCAACAGACAAATGTACATACATACATTGTTATGTTTGTACATAAGCTACATACGTTGCTGTCTTGCTATCTCATTTTTATATATGTACGTATAACCACGTCACTATTCTCTTTGCTATGCATAAGACAAAACCGAAGATCAACATAAAACACTTTTTTAATATTACTCCAAATTAATACTCCGAATTAAAACACTTAAATCTCCGCTCGCCGATATCGGATCGCCTTAATTTTTGGCCTAAACTCTTCGTCGAAAACCGCACTAGCGTTTTAATCCAAAAATTAATAAAATCGGCTATGAATTTCCGGAGAAAATCGCGTGGGAAAATTATATGAAAATCGCCCAATAATCACTTTCAATACCGACTGCCAAGCAACAAACAAACAAACTCTTACACTTACACTTGCGTATGTATTGAAACTGATAGTTTACTGCCCTAGAGGCGCGCGTATAGATGTTAACACATCACAAAAATAAATAAAAATTAAGTTGTTTTTTGGAGGTTGGGTTATAGCTTGTTAGGGGAACTTTTTTGTCTCTGGCGCGATTTAACCCATTTACGAACTGGACATGTGGTATCCTTCAAAATTCATCTATACTAAATTTCAATGGTCTGGCTCTTTTCGTTTGAACTGAATCGGGATTTCTACAGACAGACGGACGGATCGTTTTAGATTTCAACACTGATCAAGAATATAAAGAGTGTTTTTTATAGAGTAACAGAAATTTAAATCATAATATAACAAAGAAATATTAATTTTAATATCAATGAAACGGTCTTTATTGGAAAGAAAATTTAATATTTAAATATGATCTCTGCTAGAAAAATCTTTCATAAAGCGAAAGGACACAACCACAGTTGCTGAGGACGGCGGCAAATTGATTGATTAGAATCATTTTCGATGCTTTCCTGTACAGCGGCTACAGTTTCTTCACAGCGCACTATTCGGCGTCACACGGGATGTACATGATCAGTAACAGTAAATGTGGTCCGAACACGATCTATTGGTCTTTGAATTAGTTGCTCTGAAGGACGATTATGTACTCCATAAAATGGAAGAAGTGCACAATGAGTTTGACGAATAGAACAATTATTTTGATAAAAAATGTCAACAATTTGCACGCCTTGCTCTGTTGTTGTGATTTTCTAAAAAAAAAAATGCTTAATATACTTTCTGGGGTCTTAGTGGGATATTTCGCTGCGTTACACACGGAATATGAAGTCCAATTAATTTTTGATGGCTATAAAAATGTTGACTCATTTTGGAAACAAAAATTTAATAACGAGAGGTTTAATACAAAATATCCTTCCCCCTTATTATACCCTCCAAAAAATAATTTTGAGGGTATATTCACTTTGTCATTCCATTTGTAACGCATCGAAATATACATCTCAGACCCCATGAAGTATATATATTCTTGATCAGTGATGAAATCTAAGACGATCTGAGCACGTCCGTCCGTCCGTCCCTCCGTCCGTCTGTGGAAATCACGATTCAGTCCAAATGAAAAGAGCTAAACTCTTAAAATTTGGCATAAATATATTTCGAAGCTTAGAGCAGGCTAAGCTCGAAGATGGGCTAAATCGGGCAAGAGGGAAAAAGTTCCCCTAAGAAGAACTAAACCAACCCAGAAAAAACAACATAATTTTTAAAGTTTTTTGGTTATTTTGTTAAGCAAATGATATATTTTTATGTCAAATACGGTCCAACGCCTTAAACTTGGAGCCATTAAATAAAATAGAAAAATTTTTTGACCCCGCCCACTTTAGTGGGCGTTATTATAGGCAAAAATAGCATAAAAATTTAACAAATTCTTTTACTTAAGCCTACATTCCTTAAAAATAACATTTTTAAGCTTTAATGACGAAGCTGAGACGAAACCTGGTACTACTCTGCCCTACCCCTTCCTCCCCCTTCACCCCCTAAATGACCCTACCAAAAAAATTTTTTTTTTTTAAATTTTGTGTATAATCATCCCAAGCATTTATTTTTAAAGTTTTATGTCTACCTGTTTCTGCCCTACCCCCTCTCCCCCTTTGCCCTCTAAATGACCCTATAAAAAAAAAGAAATTTTAATTTTGTATATAATTATCCCAAGCATTTATTTTTAGAGTTTTATGACAAAGGTGAAATGTTTCCCCCACAGCCCTTGCCAGAGCGACCCCGCCAAAATACAGTTTTTATACCCTCCAAAGAGAATTGGACCCCATAAAGTAAATATATTCTTGATCAGTGATGAAGTCTAAGACGGTCTAGCAATGCCCATACGTTCGTCTGTGGAAAACATGATATTGTATATTTTTGAACCCCGCCCCCTTTAGTGGGCGTTGACGTACGATATTATATAAAGGAACTTTGTCCCACCAAGTTAAACATTTTAAATTCACTTACTAAATATTTGGAGGGTATTTAAGATTCGACCCGGTCGAATATAACGTTTTTACTTGTTTTATATCTCTTTGTCGACGCCACGTTAATCTTAAATGAATAATTAAACACACAATTTCTTCAGCAATTGACAATTTCGAACATCATCTGGGTATAGCCACGGCCTGTCGGAGGGAATTAATTCTTGTCCACAAGGAGTAGGGACGTGTCTCGTGTTTTATATTGTCTTGGCGTGACGTTGACAATTAGTTACAGAATACAGAGGCTGGAATTGTTTACGCAAGTTGTATTGCGAGGACATTAAATCCTTGGAATCGATCGAGTGGGCAAACCTCAGTTTAGTGGAAAAGAAAATTAGTTTCTCCTTTTTTTTTTTGTGGTGGCATAAAAAACTATTATTTTATGTATGAATTTGTATTCTATTAGTCGAACTTTTTTCTTGTGTACAGGATGTTAATTTTTCAACGGGCTTTGTTCAAATTCTATTTACTTATATTAAGAGTGGAATATTAAGAATATTTCTTATAATCATCAAACCAGCAGAACGGATCAGTACTGATTTCGAGGCCGCTACGCCATCTCATCAGCGTTCTTTGTTCAATTTTTCCACTTTCGCAAGTGGTGCTAGTTAATAGGAATATCAACTATTATTTTAATTGGCATTAGCAAACTATTTCTGTCAGTGTTCTTTTATATATTTATCTCGCATTTTATCTATATAGATTTTAGTCCTTTAATTTGTTCTCTGTGAGATGATGCAGTTCACTTTGCTATTGCAGTTGTTTTTGTATTATTGTTTTGTTTTATTATTAAAGTTCCGTTACCATTCAAAATGATGAGACATGACTTGGCCTGTCTTACGGTGTTATGCGTAAAACTCTTTCTTCATCTATCAAAAATTTAATGAATTTTTGGAAAATTTATTTGCAGTCAAAAGTTTCTTAGTGGGTCGTTTTTTTCTGTTTGTTTCTTTATAAGCAAAAGTTTCTTCGTTGTTGTAGCTGTTTTAAATTAAACTTTTTTCATATTGTTTATGTGTGTATGTGTGTGTGTGTGTACAGATGCACATCTAGTACGTTGGCTATTTCATTACTTAAAGCTGTTTCTTATAATTGGGTGGGGAGGGGGGCTAAACGGAAGCAGAAAAACTCTTTCAAACTTTAACAAGTTGTGGATATTACTCATGCCCATTCAGTGCATGCTTAACCCTGTCCTGCAATTTGTTTTTTTTTTCTTTTTGTATTTTATTCCTATAGCCTGATACGTTTCTTATACTTTATTACATGATTTTTCAGTACAATAAATTTTCTTCAATTATTTAGCAACTGGCTAGTAAAAGTTGAAGTTGTTTTTTTTTCTATTCATCTTCCAAATAATAACTATTTGAGGAAAAAATCGTGACAAGGCAAGCCAAAGAAAATCATCATCAACATGCAGCATCTTAAGCAAAAAAAAAAAAAAAAAAAAAAAAAAATAGAAATGAGAAAAGTATGACTACAAATTTCCTGCTTCGCAAACAACATCTTAAAAATCTGATGTTGACGACTTGTTGTTATTGTTGTAGTAGTAGGTTAGACAGAGCTGAACACCAATTCCAACCGATGCAATCAAGAAAAATGAAAATTTCAAAAAAAAGAAAAAAGAAAAAGTTTTTAAAAACTTTTCCGGTACTGTTTTTTATGTGTACGCCACTGCCACCGTAAATCGGATATCATAATCAGAAATATGAATGTTGTTAAAGATAAGCTGAAATGAAAACAAACAAAAAATGTATATCATTGTTTGTTAAGAGCGGTATCATGGCAAAATGTCAGTTATAATTTTTGTTGTCTTGTTAACTTCTTGTCTACTTGACCATGTTGTCAAAAATATGGAGACAGTTTCCATGCATTCATTTATTTTTACTTCTTAGTAAAAGAAGTTGTTGCAAGCATTGAAACAAATAAATGCCTTAAATTATTCATGATGAATTTTTGATCCTCAAAATGAATAGACAGTTAAAAGGAAAACATTTTTGTCTTACAAAATTTTTCTTAATATCATCTAGAGTTTAAATTAAAAAGTTTTAATTTATTGATTTTTTTTTTTGTTAAAGAAATATGTTCAAATCATAATATCAAATGGTTCCAAGTGCATTGCTATACGTTGACGTCAAGAAATAAATCTCCACGAAATAAATCTAAAAATCAAAATGAAGCAAGTAAAAAAAAAATCATAATAATAAAATAAAACAAGTAAGAACGTTATATTCGACCGGGTCGAAACTTAAATGCCCTCCAAATATTTAGTAAGTGAATTTAAAATGCTTAACTTGATGGGACAGAGTTCCTTTATATAATATCGTACGTTAACGCCCACTAAAGGAGGCGGGGTTAAAAAATATACAATATCATGTTTTCCACAGACGAACGTATGGGCATTGCTAGACCGTCTTAGACTTCATCACTGATTTGCTTTATAGGGTCCAATTCTCTTTGGAGTGTATAAAAACTGTATTTTGGCGGGGTCGCTCTGGCAAGGGCTGTGGGGGAAACATTTCACCTTTGCCATAAGACTCTAAAAATAAATATTTGGGTTAATTAAATATAAAATTTATTATGTGAGTGAAGATAAATATGCCGAATCGAACATGTTTTCACGTAAGCAGTTACGTAAGTTATATATGTTATGACGTAACGAAATAGCAAACAATGCAGTTTTTTTTTCGTGAAAATCCATATTTAATAAATTTTTTGAGCATTTTGTGAAAATATTTACAGGCCGTCAAATGTCAGTTTACAGGCCATATGAGTGTGTGTGATCTTGGAGGGATTTTGGCCCCAGTGGCCAAATAAGAAGTTGGCATGCATTCCCGGTATATACAAAATGATGTATGGGATAGAAGACACTCCCATAACCATTTTGTATATTAATATGGATTTTCATACAAAAAAATTTTTTACTGATTGGCATTTCGTTACGTCATAACATGTTTAACTTCACAGGGTAAATACATTGTTTCGTAACTGCTTACGTCAAGACATGCTTAGCTTGGCATATTTATCTTCACACACATACATTTATTTTTAATTTGTATTTTTTATTTTTTTGAAGGCTCATTTAGGTGGAAAAGGAGGGCGGGGAGGGGAGGGCAGGGGAGTACCAGGTTACATCTCAGCTTCGACAATAACGCTTAAAAATGTTTTTTTAAGTAATCTAGGCTTAAGTAAAATAATTTGTTAAATATTAACACTATTTTTGCATATAATAACGCCCACTAAAAGGGGGCGGGGTCCAAAAAGTATTATTTTTTATTTAATGGCTCCAAGTTTATTGCCTTGGACCTTCTTTGACATAAAAATATATCATTTGCTTAACAAAAGTACATAACAACTTTAAAAATTATGTTGTTTTTTAGAGTCTGGTTTAGTTCTTCTTAGGGGAACTTTTTCCCCTCTGGCACAATTCAGCAAAATATCCCTCTAAGGCTCCATATAGTATATATTTTCTTGATCAGTAATGAAATCGAAGACAATCTAGATTCAATCCAAACGAAAAGTGACAGATTTTTGAAATTTGGTGTAATATATCTTGAAGGATAGCACAGGCCGAGGTCACAAATGGTCTGAATTGGGTCAGAAGGAAAAAAGTTACCCTAAGAAAAACTAAACCAGCCTCTAAAAAACAACATAATTTTTAAAGTTTTTTTGTAATTTTGTTAAGCAAATGATATATTTTTGTATCAAAAAAGGCCCAAAGCGGTGAACTTAAAGCCGTAAAATCAGAAAAATTAATTTTTGCACCCCGCCCCCTTTAGTGGGCGCTTACAAAAGATACTATATGCAAAAATAGTGTAAATATGTATTCCTTAAGCCGACACTCCTTGAAAATAAAATTTTTATGCTTCTACGACGAACATAAGATGATCTCTGATCTGCCCCTGCCCCATCCCTGTACCCACCTTTGCCACTAAATGAAAAATGTTTTCTATACAATGAACTACCCCAGAAATTTACTTTTCAAGTTTTCACGGCAAATGTGATATGATGTCTCCCCCACTGCGCTTTCCGGAGTGGAGGGAGGGTATTTAAGACTCGATCCTGTAGAATAGAACGTTCTTACTTTTTTGTTAACCATTTTTCTTAACATCTTTTTCAGCGGTTTTCAAAAAAATTCCAAAGAGTTCCCCTTTTATGGGAAATTTAAATTTGAGAAATTACATTCTTTTAAATGTCTGTTGCTTTCCTACATATATCTATTTGAATCAAACTGTTTTGTTGTTGTCCCTTTTGTTTTGTTGTTCTTTAAATAACAAACGGCATCTGTTGCAAGCACTTAACATTTTGTTGCAGTTGCTTCGTATTGATGTTATCATAGGATATTGGCATTGTTGTTTTTGCTGCCGCTGCCGCTGCTGCTGTTGCCCATGCAATTCCCAAGAATGCAGCAGCGTTTATTTTTGTCATTAGGGCCTACAGCACGTAGCCCCCACACATATGCTGACGCAATGTGTTACCATACACGTTGTAATACGATTTGTTTTTGCTTTAAAACTGCCAACACAAGCGTCTGTAAAATTATAACAAAAACTTTATAGCAAATGCAAAAATAAATTAAACTAAATTTAAAGGTGTTCAATGTGTTTGTATATGCATTGCAACTGTTGTGCATGTTTTTTATTGTGTGTGGGTGTTTGAGTGGGTGTGTGAGTAAGAATGTTGATATTAAAGTGTTGTATTGCGTGTGGCAGCTATAGAGTTCCTTTATTGTTGTCACTTTATATTTTTTTGCTACTTTTTTTCAAACAGCTTTTTTTCTGTGCATTAGTTTGAGCATGTGATTTGGATGTGTTGGTGAGTGTAACGTTGCATTGGCTGTGGTGGTAGTGCCACATGTAGTGCCACCTGTACTGTGTGATGTGCTGCAGAAACCAAATCAAAATGAAATCAAAGCGAAACTCGTGCAGTCAACCGTTTTACAGCAAAAATCTATTACAGTGGCAATCATAACAGTTATTATTTTTTTTTTGTTTAATAAAATTTTAGCAAAATTGTGTCTCAATATGAAAATGCTTTATTTTATGAATTCTAAACTGATGTGGAGTAATAATTATTCCTTACCTGGTGTCAACATCAAATTAATGCTAATAAAAATTATTAGAAATAATCCAGATTTGTAGTGCTTTTGGCTAACAGGTTCAGGATGTTATTGAATTCCTTGGGAGATCTTTTTTGTTGGGATCTCCAACTACCTGTCCCAGTAGCTTAGGTTAGCTTGGCTCCAGCTGAATTTCATCCAAAACGGGAGAACGGGGGAAAAACAAAATAAGAAAAGGGGACAGTGTGAGTGGAGAAATAGAAGCAAACAAAGAAAACTTAAATTTTGATAGGAGAGAATGAATCGTACCTTCACGCCTTAGGGTATGCAGCAGTTGAGCCAACATCTGTTCCCAATAAAGAGATTCAGGGTCTTGAGTTTAATTCTTGAAAAGTCTGAGTCTGTCAGGTTGCTACCTGATTTATATTCTCAAACTTAAAATAAAAAACTTAATAATTGACACAAAGTTTTATTAAGAGCATTGAACGATAGAATGGAAATGCGGATTTAATTTTTTAAAGAGTACGAGTATGTCATGCAGATGTCTTCCGTCGAGTTGAACACACTTTTAAAAACGGAGCCTTGTGTTCTGCGCCACATGCTGCAGTTCAATTGAACTGATTTCTCAACGAATATTTTCCTTTAAAGCCACAAGAGATTGGAGATCGTCATTCTAAACCCTCTGTTTGGGGTAGCCCCATAACAAAAAAATACATGGCAGTTAGATCGGACGACCTCGGTGGCCATGGAAGGCCAAATTCATCGAAGCTCTGGCTGCGTGTGCAGTCACCCCATCCTGTTGAAACCACGCGTGTGAAGAGTTCAATGGATGAGCTCGCAGGTTTGGCAAAAAGAATTCCGTAATCATGCGTCGATAATTTTCACCGTTGACTTTCGTCGCGTGGCCTCGAGAATTTTCGAAAAAAATAAAAAATTTTGCAATTTTCTCATGCATGGACAAGGCACACCAAACAGTAACCCGGGGGCAAAGATGTCTCAATCGAGGCTTTTTGATGTTTCAATCGAGGGTTGCGGATTCTTGGAGACCAGTAGCGGCAGTTTTGCTTGTTGACGAGCCTCATCGCTCCAAAAAATAGGATTTATATCCAACATCGTTTCACAAAATTTTTTGCGTAAATCAAAGTCACTTTCTTTCAATTCTGGAAGGATTTGAATTTTAAAAGGATGGAACTTCAGATCTTTCAATCGAGGCTTTTTGATGTTTCAATCTAGGGTTGCGGATTCTTGGAGACCAGTAATGGCAGTTTTGCTTGTTGACGATCCTTATCGCTTGACATCCAACATCGTTTCACCAAAATTTTTTTGCGTAAGTCAAAATCACTTTCTTTCAACTCTTGAACGATTTGAATTTTAAAAGGATCGAACTTCAGATCCTTTTTTTTTAATTCATGAATAATCGCTCTTTGAAGTCCTAGTGAGGCTGCTCTTTTCCCTATTGAAAATCTCGGACTTTCACGTAATTTCCAGCTTCAACCAGTTCAATTGTTTTCGGGAGTCCTTGAAGATCGGCTGGGTCCTGGCCGTGCGACATTCATAGCCGAAGCAGTTGCGCGGCATCCACGAACGAATTAAATTTACACTCGGTCCATCACTTATTCGCCGAATAGCGAACTTTGAACAAAATTGTCGGCGAGCAATTTCGTAAGAATCATTATTTTTAAAAAAATATAGCGCGATACTCACCCGACCACTGCGACATGGTGACTGACAAATGCGCACAATCGATAATTCTAATGGCGCCACCCTCCCTCTGCACCTTTTTTTATTTTTATATATTTTTTATCTTAGACCAGCGTTCAGGGGATGACCCCTACATATGCAATGCATTGCGCCAGAACTGAAAACGTGGGGATAGTATTGAGTGGACAGATGAGGAGAGATGAGAAGATTGAGAATTTTTGTTGTAGCATGTATTTCAACCTTTTTACTTCGCCACCAGACATCCTGTACTACTGAAGGGTTTCCCACCAAGGAATTGTAGACAATGATCCTCCCAAGTGTTACACCTCTGTGTAGGACATAATTGCTGATTGACTGTCGTTGATAATATCGCTTGAAATCCCATAGATCCTTAGCCATAGCGTTGCTTTTTTAATGGTAGATATTTCCGCCTTGTTGCATGCTATGGAATTTGAATTTATGAATTTCGGAAAAAAATAAAGTTTTTCCTTTATAAATTATTTTTGGCATATGTAAGAAAAATTTCTCTTTACACTGTTGAAATTCACAATGGAAAGAAGCATATAAAACCTTTTTCTTTGACCGGGTTTTTTATAAATTTCTGCCATTCATCATCTGGTGCTCTGTCTGTGTTGTCTCTACTGGCCAAACAACGAAGCATGTGCCCTTTTAAGCTTCTTTTGAATATTCTTGTTGGTGTTGTTTTTTTTTTAATGACACACATTGTTTAAGAAGCATGTGTCCGCATGTATTTGTGTAGCTTTCATGCATTGCACGCCTGTGTGTGTGTGTGTGTGTGTGCATGCACGGGTATTAATTTTACTGTTGCTCTGATTCATGTTGATTTTACATGTTATCAGCGTCGTCATTGTCGTTGTTACTCTCTTTACTTGTGCTATTGTCGCTGTTGTTGTTGCTGTAGTTGTTGTTTGTATCCTTTTATATTAATATGCAACAGTATATGTGCTCATGAACGATTGTTCAGTATGCATATGTGTGTGTGTGTGTTTATGAAAAAAAAATCAAACAAAAACACACATCCATTGTGTATGGAAATATTCAATGTCGTTGTCCTTTTTGCAAGAAATTTCTATCTTTCGTTTCATTATTGTTATTATTGCTGATGTTTGTGTTGTCGTACGAGTGCAGATTGTTTTCATATTAAAGTCCATATAAATGAACACACTAACGTTCACATTGTATCTGGGATATTGGCGGTATGACACTCATTTAAAGTTGTTTCTTTTTTTTTTGTAGATTTTATTCTATATATAATTTTTTTTTTGGAATCAAAATGTATGAACGTGATTTGTTCTTTGTGATGTTCTGTAAATGGATGGATGGTTGCTTGGCAAAGCAAGATTGAAATAATAATAATGGAAAAAAAGGAACAACATTTTCTCCCCTTGTATCTTTTCTATCAATCTTAATGTTAACAACCAGTTGCAATTACAAAATGTTTTTGTTGTTGTTGTTGCCGTTTCTCCCAACCAAACAGCCATAGAAGTAGCTGCCATTTACAGCGTAAAGGTTTTTGCCACTTTTTATTGCTTCAAATTGTATCTGGTTGACAAGAAAGGAAAGTCAGTCACCAGTTGTTGCAGGTTTCAATTGCTTATTTAATGGCAACATGATTGAGCTTTTATTTGTTTAGCAAATAGTTTTCCAGTTGCGGTTTTTCTTTTCGTTTTGGTGCTCCCTCAGGTGATGTGTTAATATACTAAGATGACATTCAATAATCCTCGAATGATAGAGGGCTTATATAATTGAATAGTATTGACAATAAATAGATTTAAGAAACATCAATTTGCATGCATGCTGCTGGTATTTTTTCATCCACAATGATGTTTCAAACTTATGCCTTTTATTATTCCGATAAGAGGGTTTTATTCAGACTGCAAAATACTTTTTTAAACATTTTTATTAAATGCTAATTATATTATTAAGAGTGGAATATTTAGAAAATTTTTATAATTATCAAACTAACAGAATGAAACAGTACTGATTTCAACAGTTCTTTGTTCAACTTTTCCACTTTAACGTTGACACGTTCCACAGTGGTATTTGTTCATACAGTGTTTGGCAAATTAAGAATAAAATAAAGTTTCATCAAATTGGACACGACCACTACCGCCCATAGAAACTAAAATTAATTTTTGACCCAAAGTTTTTGAAATTTGGTACAGAACCTTTTATTACATCAATTAAGTATAAAATAAAGTTTCATTAAAATTGGCCACACCCACTACCTACCGCCCATAGAAACCGAAATTAATTTTTGACCCAAAGTTTTTGAACTTTGGTACAGAACCTTTTTTTTATTTCGTCAATTAAGAATAAAATAAAGTTTCATTAAAATTGGCCACGCCCACTATCCACCGCCCATAGTGCCCAAAATTTATTTTTGGACCAAAGTTTTTGAAATTTGGCACAGAGCCTTTTATTACCTCAATTAAGAATAAAATAAAGTTTCATTAAAATTGGCCACGCCCACTACCCACCGCCCATAGAAACCAAAATATATTTTTGGCCAAAAGTTTTTGAAATTTGGCACAGAGTCTTTTATTACTTCAATTAAGAATAAAATAAAGTTTAATCAAAATTGGCCACTCCCACTACCCACCGCCCATAGAAATCAAAATTTATTTTTGGACCAAAGTTTTTGAAATTTGGCACAGAGCCTTTTATTACGTCAATTAAAAATAAAATAAACTTTCATCAAAATTGGCCATGCCCACTACCTACCGCCCATAGAAACCAAAATCTATATTTGGACCGGAATTATCACCAGATATTGTAAAATAATTCCCAGTTATTTCTTAATCTTTTTGCAAATGATTTGCTGCTTCGTGGCAATATATAGAAAATATTTTACAAATTAAATGTAGTAATTATTTCCTATTGGGTAGCTGCAGACTTCTTAAGAAAACCCTACATTCTTAAATGCTGAATGCTGGTTGTCATAACTGTTATTGTGAAGTGATTACAAAAGTATTTATTTGTGAATGTGTGTTTATAATATATAAAAATAATTAGACAATCAACTGTACTAAACAAGAACAATAATCATGGTATTCTAAAGGAAAAGAGAATTATATGTACTTAGACTTACGCAATTGGCAGTAAAAATAAACTCCAACAAGTTACCAGAGAGTGCATTTTATGACTTTAAGAGGTCTGTTTCTAAATACTAATAATAACGTTTATGGCAGCTCGAAGCAAAGATAACCGTTCTTAGCCATAACCAAAAGCAATTTAAGCTATAGAAACTTTAATTAAACGAAATTATTTCTTCTCTCTACACAATTTAATAATTCTTATATATATATATATATTTCATGTTTCACATTAAAGTCATGAAATTATTATTATAATTTTTTTTTATTCTTGCAAAAGAGCTTTAACCCATTATCTGACTTGTAAAATGCTTAAGGATACTATAGCACAACGATTTAAAACTAAAACCCCTTTTGTTGTCATATTGAAAAGGATCAAGTCTGCATGCAATCTGCATACAAAATTATACCACCAAAATCATTTTAGTCTGGCAAATAATTCACTAATGGTTTGCCATTCTGTGGCTGTACATGCAATATATGAATTTCGTTGCAACGTTAATATATTTACTTCAACCTGAGATTTAGTTTAAATGTAGCCAGACACAGCGCATTGTGTAAATAATTCCACCAACATGTTTTACACATGATGCACGAATTGCCAACAAGCACGCATACATTGAAACTATTAAACGGTTATATTTTTCAGTGCCACCTTTAAACTGTGAAAAGAAGACGACGGCGTGTTAGTTCATTTTAGATGTCATGAGAAGCGCTTAAAGTGAATAGTTTATCAAGTGCTTATACAAAGTAGTAAAATTTATTAAAGGCGTAAAAAATACTTTTGAAAATCACTTAATATCGCAGTTTCTTGGTTTCAGTTTTTTTTTTTCAATAGGTACACAATTACATCTATATGTATTAGAAATAAGAGTCTAAAAATAACCTTCATTTGACGGTATTGATTTTTGTTGTTGTAATTTTTGTATTTATAAATTCATTATGTCCTATATTTATAACACATGTCTGGCAATGTTAGGCTAGCGCTGTACACTAAATAATGTAAGCCACAATACCTGGATATACATATTATCCCATAACTCGCAAAGGAGTCTAAGCAACCTATAGTAAATTTTAATGCAGAAAGATTTAAAAAATATATTCTTGATTTTGATCCTTAATATTCGAAATAGATCCTTGGCTACAGTGAAATTTTTTTTGTTTATTTTTTTGTTTAGTTGTTTTAACCTTTTACTTCGCCATCTAATTTAAGCTGTGAGCTGACGACAGAGGGAGCTGATAGTCAGCTCTTTAGTATATGATAGTATCAATATCTGTCATTTACGCTCTTTGTCATTTACGTGCTTCGCCTTCATCACTGAAACAAACCAAAAACAATTAACAGAAAAGAATTCAACACCATATACATGACTGAGCGAGGAGCGGAACTCGGTTGTCTCCGCTTCATAGTCAGACAATTTCATTATTGTAAAATAGTCTGTGTTCATACGAGTCATGTCTTATTGACAAGATTCTTACTTTTTCTTCTTTGAACTTGCATTCGTGTTCACACAATTCATGTCTTGTTGACGACACGTACATATAGTTATTTTCATGTACATATAGATGTGTGCTTTACGAATGAGAAAGCAAAACGTACTGACAGTACATGCGCATGAGTACTCGTTACTTTTTCCTTAACCCCTCTCGCCTACAAAGTCGTAATCATGTCAGTAAAACATGACTCGTATGAACACAGGCATACAATTAGAGTAAAAGAGGTCCCGATAACATGGGAACGTTTCTGGGCGAATACAATTGCAAGCGTAGAGCGAGTTAGCGGTCGCTAGTTTATTTGGCAATCAATTAAAGGTTAAACTCAAAAATCTTAAAAATATATTACACACTTAGCCCTATATTCATAAAAAAATAAAACGTATTTGAAATCTGTTTTTAAGAAAATTTTATATGAAAAAATTTTATTAAAATATAATTCACTCATTTTAAATTTTATGAATACCGGTGTTAATATTTATTAAGTCGCTCCTAGCGTATGAGTAATGTTTAGTCATTCACGTTTATCATACGTGCCCCTTGTATAATAGCAGCATTTTAGAATTTAAAACCATAGCATACTTTGTGGGATAATTATGATTATGGCACTCTGATATTGAGTTGCCAGATTTCGATATATAAGCATAATGGTAGGAACACAACTGGGACGAACGACGAATTCGTTCAGTATGACGAGTTTGTTGGTAAAAATTCGCTCTATAAATTCGTCGTATGAAGTACAATAACGACGAATAAATTAATATAATGAACAATAAAATGGTAATTTTCTTATAAGTCTTTGTAATCCTCTGATGCCAGATTGTTTAGACATTCAATAAATTCCCCGGTGGTGTCCACTTTTTCCAGAACAAATCCCTTGTACTAATTTTCTGAATTTTTTTTTTTGTAAATAAACTGTTCTTTTCATTTAACAGCCGATGAGGGATACTATATCATAAAAAGTGTTCAATATTAATAAAAAGTCGTCCGAAGTATACATTTTTTTGAATTGATGAATTAATTTTTAGTATGCACTGAAAATTTTCGTGCGACATGCAACAATACAGTAGTGAACTATGTTTTTACACAAAGAACCAGTTTGAGTATAAGAAACCTGGTCACCTGATACTGTTTCGTTCGTCGTTCGTTGACTTAACAATTAGAAATAAATCTATTTCAACTTTCGGTAAGTATGACGAATTTCGACAAAAATCACGATTGTTTGCATTTTCATATACACCAATATGTTTTATTTTTGGCGACGAATATTCGCGACCAAAAATTCGTCGTTCGTCCCGGTTGTGTTCCCAGCATAAGTTTCACATTTTGTGTCCTTTTTAATTATACTTAAATGGGAATTTCGATCGATATCGAATGGCATAAGTTGCACCCTATTAATATATTTTGAAAATGTAATAAAAGAAAATTGTAAACTTTCGTCTCTGAGTTCGACAAACGAAAAAAAAAATTTTATTAAATAAAAAAAATAATAAAATTAAAAATAAAATAAAACAATTTAAAAAAATATATAAAAGAAATTTTTCGAATGGTTTTGTAATTGATGAATCTTTAACCATAGAAAATTACAACAGTCGTGAGTTTTTCATTCTTAAAGACCTTCAATGTGGTTATTTCTGTAATTAATAGAAAACGACATATTAACCCGGCGTCATAAACATGGGGTGATTATGACCCAAAAATTTTTTGTTGTTGTATAAGTTGTTTGCGACGTTTATCGTATTCGCAAGTTGTTTATTATTTCGTTTCAGTGACAGTAGGTCGTCAACTAAAATAAGATAAATATGACGCAACTTAGCTGTGGGAGCAATGTGATTTTATGTTCTTCTTAGAAACCGCGGGAAAGTATATATTAAGATTTTTTTATTATATTTATTTGTTTTAAATTAAATGTGGGGAATGTGAATGTTAAGGATTACTATATTAATTAGAAAAAGAAAAAACCTATTCAGATGAAAGTGATTCTGCAGAGGAAAGTATATATTTTTAATTAATTAATTAAAGAACTAAAGCAGTTTAAAAACATATTTTATTCCATATTGCGAAGGTATGAAAAACAGTCACAGCTACGTTTAAAAAATAAAATATGTACAATATCACATATCATATGTACGTTTATTATGTAATAATGTGTGGCTACTGTACGTGCTTGAAAAGGACTTTAACGAACAAAAAAAAATTTAAATTTTGTTTTCTTAAATTCGACATTGCGAAATAGGCCATTAAATTAATTTAAAAATATTTATTTAAAATATTATTTAAACAGCACTTCATTTTAACAAAAGTAGCACCAAATTTTATGTATATTTTTACAAGACAATTTTTTCTGAATGCAGCTTGGCTTACTTTTTATACCCTTCACAAAAAAGTGAAAGGGTATATGTATATAGGTTTGTCATTCCGTGTGTAATTTCTTCGATATGCACATGGGACCCCATAAAGTATGTATATATATTCTGGATCCTTATGAATAGCAATGACGATTGAGCGATGTCCGTCTGTCCGTCTGTCTGTACGTGAAATCGGTATTCCCAAGCCCCCAGAAGAGCTAGAGACTTCGTTCTAAGACCGTTGGATTGGAAATGAACTTAAATAGAGTGCTATTGAAATTCAGAAAGATCCGAAGTATGGTTTCAGAGCTGGGAAGCTTACACCTATTTCTCGACGCAAAATTTATACAAAAAATCAATTATATTTTTTAATGTTTGTAAATTAAACCTATTTCTTGCTTTGGGAAGCCTCAATGGTCTATTAAAAATTAAAAAAATACAATTATTTTTTCCAGGGATGGAAAATGAAAATTTTTTTTTTGCCCATTCCGTATTCTGTAGTACATGTAGTAACTAAAATTGTTAAAAATTTCAAGTTTTTCTTTTACAAAACCTCTTTGTACCTCATGAAGATTTGCATTGATAAAAAAAAGTAAAAAAATTAAAATTTCGCTTCCAGGGTTGGGAAATTGAATTTATTTTATACATAAAATAACCAAAAATGCAATTGACGTTGTTTTTTTTATCTAAAACTATTTTATATATTAGGAAGAACAAAATTGGTATCAAACATTTCCCGAAAAAATCAAAATTTCAAATCCAGGGTTGGACAAGTGCAATATTTTATAGTTCATGAAGGTGACCAAAATGGTTGAAAATTGTAAATTTTTCTTAAATAATACTACTTTATTCCTCATGCAGAGTTGCATTCGTTAAAAATAAAACAAAAAAATTAGAATTTCACTTCCAGGGTTTTGAAGTTTAAGGTTTTTTTGGTACATGCAATATATTGTAGTACATGAAAGTGACCAAAATGGCTACAAATATTAAGTTTTTCTTAAATAAAACTATTTCATGCCTCATTAAGAGTTGCATTGGTAAGAAAAAATTAAATTTCGTTTCCAGGGTTGGGGAAATTGAAATATATAAGAGTAACCAAATAGGCAATTGACGTTGTTGTTTTTGCTAATTAAAACTATTTTATAATTCAGGAAGAACAAAATTGGTATTAAAATCTTAAAAAAACAAATTTTCGACTCCAGGCTTGAACAAATAATATATTTTATGGTACATGAAAGTGACGAAAAAGTTTAAAAATTTAAAGTTTTTGTCAAGTAAAATTATGTTACATCTTTTAATTAAACCTACTTTCTGTTTTAGCAAGAAAGAAAGAAGAATTACATCTGTGAATCGTATTTAAGATCCGGCACAGCCGAATATTGCACTTTTATTTGTTATATTTTCTTCTCAAGACGTAAAAACCCAATACAAATAATTTGTACATTTCACTGTCAAGCTCTGCTAAAATAAATCTGCTAAATAAGATATTGTATATCATGTGTAAAAATATACGTCAACTTTTATTTCACTAACTAGCAGCACTAAGGAAAATAGAAAAAAGTTCAAGTTCTATAAATCACTTGACAACTAATTTAACAAGTTTTGGACATATTTATATATCTGCTGATATATCGCACTGCATAATTTAGTAATTTCATCGGCATAAATCTCTATTCTCTTAATAGTTTAAGGATTATTTTAATTTTCGCAAATCAATTCCCACAAGCAGCATAAATTTCTACTTGAATATTAACAACCCACATCAATAGCCTACCATGTGAGCTATTTGCTAGCGTGTGTGAGTGCTTTTTAATAAAAAAGCATTGGCATGTCAACCTTTTTGTTTTTGCAATATTCATTTATTTACAGGCACACAACTTGACACGTAAACGTACAAACAAGTACGACTAAACATGAGAAAGGTGTGTGTTTACACATAAAAGGACAACTACTGGTATTTTTTATTAGACTTTCACACAAGGATAAAAACAAATGGCCTTATATGCTAGTATTAGAAATTGTTGTTTGAATGTTATAAAAACAGAATTCTTAGAATTGATTATTTTTCCAAGCGTAATGGTGTCCGTGTTTCTCCTTAATGTACGCAGTAAAATAAATAAGGTGTGATATTTTTAGATTCAACTGCTTTTATCTCACCTGACGTAACAGTTTCAAAGAATTGGTGGCGAGTTTTGCACTTTTATAAAACTATACTTTATAAATTTACGAAGAGTATTTTTAATCAAACTTTTAATCAAACAACAAACTTCTTCGCAAAAGAAGTCGTGCTAGTGGCATGACTGCCGTACGTTTTTATACTCTCCAAAAAAGAATTTGGAGGGTATATTCACTTTGTCATTCCGTTTGTAACGCATCGAAATATCCATCTCAGACCCCATAAGGTATATATATTCTTGATCAGTGATGAAATCTAACACGATCTGAGCACGTCCGTCCGTCCGTCCATCCGTCCGTCTGTAGGAAATCACGATTCAGTCCAAACGTAAAGAGCTAGACTCTTGAAATTTGGTATAAATATATTTTGAAGCTTAGAGCAGGTTAAGTTCGAAGATGGGCTAAATCGGGCAAGAGGGAAAAAAGTTCCATTAAGAAGAACTAAACCGACCCAGGAAAAACAAAAAAAGTTTTTTGGTTATTTTCTTGAGCAAATAATATATTTTTATGTCAAATACAGTCCAACGCCTTAAACTTGGGGCCATAAAATAAAAATAAATTATTTGTGGACCCCGCCCACTTTATTGGGCGTTATTATATGCAACAATAGCATAAAAATTTAACAAATTGTTTTACTTAAGCCTACATTCCTTAAAAATAAAATGTTTAAGCTTTAATGACGAAGCTGAGACGTAACCTGGTACTCCTCTGCCCTACCCCCTCCTCCCCTTTCACCCCCTAAATGACACTACCAAAAAAAAATATATTTTTAATTTTGTAAATAATCATCCCAAGCATTTACTTTTAGAGTTTTATGACTGTCTGTTTCTGCCCTACCCCCTCTTCCCCCCTTGCCCCCTAAATGACCCTACCAAAAAAATTTTTTTTTTTAATTTTGTAAATAATCATCCCAAGCATTTATTTTTAGAACTTTATGATTGCCTGTTTATGTCCTACCCCCTTTTCCCCGTAAATGACCCTATAAAATAAAATAAACAATTTTATTTTGTATTTAATTATCCCAAGCATTTATTTTTAGAGTTTTATGACAAAGGTGAAATGTTTCCCCCACAGCCCTTGCCAGAGCGACCCCTTCAAAATACAATTTTTATACCCTCCAAAGAGAATTGGACCCTATAAAGTAAACATGTGTATTCTTGATTAGTGATGAAGTTTAAGACGCTCTAGCAATGTCCATACATTCGTCTGCGGAAAACATGATATTGTCTATTTTTGAACGCTTAGTGGGCGTTGACGTACGATATTATATAAAGGAACTCTGTCATATAACGAATTTTTCCCTATAACGAATTGGGTTGGTCATTCGTTATAGCGAGGTTTGACTGTATATTAAAATAGTGATATAGCTGTATAGTTTGTAGCATGTTTTAATTCAGCAAAACCTGATAAATATTTCAAAGCACAGCAGAATGACTATTTTCGAAAGTCGCTACACTTTCATCAGCAGTACTCTTCCTAATGTTTGCTTACCTGCACTTATTAGTTGGCTTCGTTGAATGTAAAACAGTAAAAGAGAACTGCACTAATTAAATGCGTTAGAAAAAATTGTCTTAAAAAAAATTCAATTTAATACATCAATAATTAGTTCGATGAAAAATATTTACATTAATCATCATACTTTTTGTTTGCTGGGTTTGTTTATCAATCAATTTTCACACATTTTCCATTAAAGGCGCCTTTAATGCTCTTTTCTTTTCCTCACATATATATTAAGTTGTCGTTATAACTTCCATTATTTGCTCTAATATTGCAATAGCTAAACAAGAATGGATATGAATATGCGAAAAGTTCAAAGACTTTGGTGCTTATTTTGTGAAAGGAAATTGAACAATGATGACAATATTCTCCAGCATATGCTTGTCTCTGGTGTTTATGGTTAAGTAAAGTTTATATTATGATATTTCATTAAAGGTTTTAATAGTGCGCGCACACACAAGCACACACACACACTTACATATACCTGCAAGAATTTCTGCTCCGCAACAGCACATCTATATGATACAGTCATTTCATGCGCTTTAATGTGCACATGTGTGCTACACACACTCACACACACTTTAATGTAAATTTAAGTATGAATTTATGAAACAAAAGCCTGAATATCTTATGTTGTGTTGCATATTAAGTTGCTATTATGCAGCTGCCATAATGTCTTTTGCATCTTGCAATAGCACTGAATTTGGTATTTCAGTGCAGCTTCAACTATGGCTCATAAACATTCAGTTGAAAGAAAATATGAGTTTAATAATGATTTTTGAGTAGTTGGAAGTCATGGGTTTATGCTACCAAGAACTGGCGTTTAATTTACAACATGATTAGAATGTCGGAATTTATTTTAAGACTTCAAAGGAAAAGTTAATTGTAACGCAGACAAAGAGTATTTGCTCATATGTTAACAATATTTCATAGCAACTGTTTTATATTATATTTAGAAACAGTTTGTTGAGGACAGATTCAATTAAGTCTGTGCTATTAAGAAAAAATTGCAAATAATTCTTAATTATGGTGTTGCAGGTATTCTTTGGAAATTTTCATGTATGTATGTATGTATGTATGTGTTTATAACGATCTGTGATACTCTTATGTAAATAATTTGCGGCCTTTTTGGCTTTGTTCTTACGGGGCTGGTCAAATAAAAAAATAAATAAATAAAAGTGGCAATAAAAAAAATGGGTACTGATAACGAAACTGTAGCGGTTTTCGAAAACAGGATTTTTCTGTTCTCTTGTGTTGTCGGCTGAATTAATTGATGCGTAGACAAGGAGGCAAAGATCCCTGGTTCGACCACGCTCTCAGTCATTTATATCGGTTTCAAATAAATTTAAAATGTTTAACTTGATGGGACAGAGTTCCTTAAAGACATCTGTGTAGCCAATTTTAAATCTCTATTTTGACAGAGTCATTCCGGGAAGGCCCGTGGGGGAGACGTTCCGCCTCTGCAAGATCAGAGGTGACATCTCAGCTTCTTATAGGCTCAAGGAATACAAATTGTTCAATATTTACACTATTTTTGCATATAATATCGTGCGTCAACGCCCACTAAAGTGGGCGGAGTCCAAAAATAGACTACATAATGTTTTCCACAGACGAACGTATGGACATTGCTAGACCGTCTTGGCCTTCATCACTGATCAAGAATATATATACTTTATGGGGTCCAATTCTTTTTGGAGGGCATTAAAACTGTATATTTTCGGGTTCTCTTTGGCAAGGGCCGACTAAGAAACATTTCACCTTTGCCATAAAACTTCAAGAATAAATGTTCAGAATAATTATATGTAAAAATTTTTTATTTTTTTATAGGGTCATTTTGGAGGCAAAGGGTGAGGAGGGGGTACGGCAGAGGTGTACCAGGTTACGTCTCAGCGTCGTCATTAAAGCTTAAAAATGTTATTTTCAAGGAATGTGGGGTTAAGTAAAATAATTTCTTAAATTTGTACACTATATTTGCAGATAATAACGCCCCTTAAAGGGGGCGGAGTTCAAAACTTAATTTTTTTTATGGCTCCAAGTTTAACGCGTTGTACCTTCTTTGACATAAAAATATATCATTTGCTTAACAAAATTACAAAATAATTTTAAAAATTACGTTGTTTTTTAGAGGTTGGTTTAGTTCTTCCTAGGGGAACTCTTTTCCCTCTTGCCGATGTAGTCCATTTGCGAACTTGACCTGTGCTATGCGTCAAGACATATTTATACCAAATTTCAAGAGTCTGCCTGTTTTCGTTGGGACTGAATCGTGATTTCCACAGACGGACTCAGATTGTCTTAGATTTCATCGCCTGATCAAGAATATAAAGGGTGTTTTTTTTATGAAGTTTTTTTTTTATACGAATCACTCTGTTGTCTGACAGCTGTTTTGACAGTTTAAAGTGACGTCTCTACTCAGTATTGTTTGGCAAATCATCATGAACAGGTTAACTCCAGAACAACTCTTCCAAATCCTGGAAATTTATTTTCAAAAAGAGTGTTCAATTAAAAATGTTAATCCGTTTTTTTACCGCAAAATTCTCTTCAGTGATGAGGCGCATTTTTGGTTGAATGGATAAGTGAACAAGCAAAAGTGCCGTATTTGGAGCCAAGATAATTCACACGCCGTTCAAGAATTACCAATGCATCCCGATAAATGTACTGTTTGGTGCGGCCTATAGGCTGGTGGAATCATCAGTCCTTATTTCTTTAAAAATGAGGAAGGACGACGCGTTACCGTGAATGGAAATCGATACAGAATCATGATCAATGAATTTTTGGTGCCAAAACTTCAAGATATGGATGTAAACGAAATGTGGTTTGAACAGGATGGTGCCACTTGTCATACTGCGGGCGAAACAATGGACTTATTGAAAGAACATTTCAACGACAACATTATTTCGAGAAATGGACCGGTGAATTGGCCTCTGCGTTCGTGTGATTTGACGCCACTCGATTATTTTTTGTGGGGATACCTGAAATCATTGGTTTACGTGGATAAACCAGCAACGATTGACGCTTTGGAAACCAGTATTCAACGTGTCATTGCTGAAATACCCCCTCAAATGCTTCAAAAGGTGGTCGAAAATTGGACCTCCAGAATGACCTTTGTGCAAAATAGTCGTGGTGGCCATATGCCTGAAATTATATTTAAATGTTAAATGACAAGAAATTATCTACCAAATAAAAAATTTTTTTTGGCCATTTCATAATTTGGCATGTGTTTTATTTAAATTTCAAATCAGCAAGCTCATATAAAAACACCCTTTATATACTTAATGGGGTCTCAGATGGATATTTTTCTACGTTACAATCGGAATGAAAAAGTGAATATACCCTCCAATTCGTTTTTGGAGGGTATAAAAATGGGTACTGATAACAAAATTGTAGCGGTTTCCGAATATAGGGTATTTCTGGTCTCTTGTGTTGTCGGCTGAATTAATTAAAGCGTAGACGGTCATGAATATCGGTTTCAAATAAAAAAGTCGCTGAATAGTAGCGATTGCGATCGACACTATCATGTGCTAAAGAGCTCACAGTTTCTTGCTTTATCGAAATCTGCTATTCAACCATAAACATCTTTTTTAATAGTCTGTGTAAGTTTTTTATTAGCTTTATGTGATTGTTAACACATTTTTATAGCACTTCGTTTTAAGTGCTGCAATTACATAATAAATAAATATTGTATTTTCTCTCTCTCTCTCTCTCTTCCCCTCTCCCTCTCCCTCCTCTTTCGAAATGAGCCACAAAAAAAGAAAAAAAAAAGAAAAGTGTTTGTGAAAAACATTTTCTACTGCTGTTTATATATCAAATATTTGTCTTTAGTTTTCATACTTAATATTAATTAATGTCTATTTTTCAAATGGTACAAACAGAAAACTTTCAAGCAAAAAATTATAAACTAACAATTATTGCTGTTGCAGTTGTTGCTGTTGTTATGCAAACATAAATATTAGTTTTCTTGTTCACCCTCCACTTCTTTTCTGCTCTATCTGTTCGTCTGCCTTTCTTTACTGTCTAAAACTATTATTTTTATTTATTATTGTGTAGAGACACAATTATTCGAAAAATGACAAACACCCGGCCACAGAAAAATGAATGCAAGCAGCTGCTGGAGCCAAACAACTAAAAATTGTAGTTTGAACGTTAGAGTAAATTTTAAATTATATCATTAAAATATATATGCATGTATTTGTGTGTGTGTGTGTGTGTGTGTATGTTTGTATTTGCATAACAGTATGTCTTCCTCATAGCAAAATCTAGTAAATCTTGTTGAAAAATTTATTCTGTTCAGATGTTCGGATCTTTAATAGTTGCACACAATTAACATAATTGATTAGATTGTTTGCCAACAACTAAAGTAATAGTTTATGCCAGACAATAGCTGCTGATGTGCAGCATCAAAGTCTTCGTCAGTGGCAGCAGATGTTGAAATTATGCTTAAGAAAAATATTTAAAATAATATATGTTGCAAAAATGTGTAATTTGTATGAGGTAAATTTTTTTATAGTTGGAATATTGTAAAGCCGTTAGTTGTAAAAATTGTTTGTCCGTAAAAAGTTAAATGGTGATCATAAGTTATCTTAAGTTGGCTAAAACATACAATGGAGAAGTTGTCAAGACGATAGAAAGTTTTAGTGCATATTAACATGTCATATGCAAGATTTTTTAATGTCCCAGGTTTTTGTCAAAAATGTGTTATTGCTTTCCTATCGATCCTACTAGCCATTCATTTCTAGGATCCTCATCAATTTAACTTATTTTATTGATATTAATAATATTATTCTGCCTTATTGCGAATGACGTCATCGACAAAACAAATACTTGAAAGAAATAAGTTTCATTTATTTAATTGTTGCCGGCCTTCTTTCGAATATCGTCGTCGTCGATTCGACGAACTAAGACGGTTACGTCACAAAAATATGAATGATATTCTAGGGTTAATGAGAAATTCACTTTTTTATACTTTTTTCTCAAACCACGACGAAATTTGCTATCAACGGCTTCTAAACACAAACTAAATAAATCAACCTGTTAAAATGTTGACAGGAAGCAGCTGACAGTTGCCTGTTGATAAGAGCAGTGTTGCCATTTCAATTAAGAGGCGGGAAGTCAAGAACTTATTGACCTGCCCTCGTATCAAATTGAAAATATAGTTAATCCATTATTTGTATCAAAAATAGATGTGTGGTGTCGTGGGACACCTGAAAGGAACGAAGTTCCTTATTATAAAAATATTAATTTTAAGTTCTATTCGAGGTACAAAGAAAATAATTATTCGGGTGTACATTTTTTTATTATGACTTTATGTTTTTCACCGACCAACGAAAATTAAGAATCAATTTTGTTCCCAAACGAAATTGAATTCTGTCACGGCACGGCTGCGTATGATTAATATTTGTTTGTATGGAATCGTATTACTCATACGTCTTAAGCATTGATTTAGAACAGGGAAGCCAAAAAAAATTTTTGTTGTGCATTAGTGAGTAAGAGAGAAAAAACATATTGAGAGAATTGATTTTTTTACAGCCAAATTATAATGTTAGTAAGAGATTGAAAAAAGATATTCATATAAAAAACCAAACATATTAATATACATATTCTTAAATAAAATAATTCAATTTAGTTTTTTAAATTTTAAATTAAAATACCCAATTATTGTTATGAAATTTTTTATTTGACACATTGTTGTCACAATACTATTATATATAAATGAAATTTATTTGTTGGTGGTTAAGCAATGTCTATATGCATTTCATTGGTGCTTTACTGACGATTTGGTAAAGCACCAATGAAATGCATATAGACATTGCTTAACCACCAACAAATAAATTTCATTTATATACCCAATTATTTATAAACTCTATAAAAGATGCTAATATGATATTTATGTTATATTGCGCACAAATTTGATTTAATAAATAGAAACGTTTTCACGAAAAAAAGATTGCAATTATGAATCTTATATAAACGATTCTAATTTAATATTTTTGTGACAAGCATTAACATGGCATTGAATAACCACGCACCATATTTTGAGTGTGAACCTGAAAAAGGTAATAAAGCATCCGCCAAACATGTGCACTTGTCGACTTACCTTCAACGACTAAATGAAAGAGCATAAGAATCAGCGTTGTGTTGTTTTTAAAATTTATTACGCGAAAAATTTTGGCTTAGTTTTTAGTGCTTTTTTTGGTGCTTTTTTTTCATTCGGTGGCACCAGACCATAACAAATTTTGCAATTAGACTTTTATCTTTACCATATTCCAATGCTGAAGTAGAACGAGTTTTTACCTCAATGAATCTTTTAAAAAGAAAAAATTAGAACCGAATGTCGCTGCATTCGGTTAATGCGCTTTTACAAATCAAAAACGAACTTAAAATGGATAATTCTTATTGCGAAACGTACGAAATTCCAGATGAGGTCAATATTCATATTAATACAAAAATGGTTTATAAAACGTTGGAATATGAAATAAAAACGGTATTATGGGCAGATGACCGTGTTGAGGAATTCACGGACTTTGATATTGACCTTTAACAAATACAAATTGAAATTGATTCGTTATTATATGAATACATTTTGTTATTTTAAACGTTATTTTACTTTTGTTACCTTAAAAGAAATAAAATCTGGCATCACTTTAAAAGTTTACAGGAGAATAAAAAGCAACGTAAAATTTACTGCATTTTCTATGGCGATATTTACAATATGTTGAGTTATTTTTTAGTATAATGAATTCGTAAAAATAGTAATAAATGATCTAAAATTCTTCTGGTTTTTAATTATAAAAATTATTATTGTTCTCTATTATTTTTAAGCTTAAGGTCTCTTTATTTTTATTGGAAATTAATTATTTAAAAATAATTCATTTCCTGAAAAAGTCACACAAAGGAGTGACGAAATATTGAAAAATAAAATATTTTAAATAAAAATAAAGAGACCTTAAGCTTAAAAATAATAGAATACTATAGTAATAAATGATTTCTTATTTTATAAATTTTTTGTTAATAAATGTGTTAAAAAAAAAAATTAAATAAACTCATATTTTAAATAAAAGGCAATTAAAATAAAAAAATATTTATATTTAGTGCTTTTTTTCAAAAATTACGCGTTTTTGCCCGACTTTAGTGCTTTTCAAAATTTCAAAATTGACAACGCTGATAAGAATATGTGTGAATTCTCTCCAAACAATTGTTTCATGAACTGGGCATCCCTGATTTAGAAACAAAAAAATCTTACGTTACGGACGTGTTTTCCCGGTTAGGGTACCCCTACGCATCGTCCCATAGGGAACTTCGTGCCAAAAAACAACAAGCATTCTTTAAGTTAAACAAAAAATTCTTCAAAATAACAACAACTTTGCTTGGATTGGTTTTACGTATAGAGATAAGAACATTTAATTGTGACTGATGCCGGGTAAGCGCTTGTTCCCTATTGGCCAGATTATATTACGAGTAGTAAGTAAGTCAATCTGTTGACAGAATTAATTGCAACTAAATCCCTATAAAATTCATTTATAAGAATTTTAATTCAATTACTACAGCAACTGTTTCCAATTAATATCTTAATAGAAAATAGAGCCCACTGTTATTAAGCAACGACATCATTATTACTTTTATTATGATTGCCTTTATTATAAGTTTTATTGTTGCAGGCAGTGAATGTGATTCGAATGGCAAACATTTGCAACTGAGCGATGATAATAATAAAGATGATGACGTTGTTGTAGCGAGAGCAGCAATAAAAAATAAAAAACTATGAATAGTTGAATGCTGGTGATGCTGGAATTTATTATTCTATGCAATAAGACTCGAGAATAATGTTTGTTTTATACACACGTCGCACAGCATACTGGCATATATTTATTGCAGCTGATATATAGACCAAGACATTTTGATTTTTATTATTGTTATTCCCCCGTCTAAAAAGGAAATAAAAGATTAGAAGGTAAGAGGAAGGAAGTGAGGCTGTTTGGAGAAAAAAAAAGTAAACACTAATATAATCACACACTTACAAAAGTTTGCACTTAGTGAAAGACAAACTAGTTGCCATTAAATACAAAAGAGAGACAGACGGAAAGAGAGGGCGAGATAATGGGGCAACAGAGGGAGAGAGAGAGAGAGAGCGCGTGAGAGAGCTGGTAGATGGGAGAATAGTTTCTAATTGAAAATGTGGAATTTTAATGACTGTATTATTTGTTTGTCTGTCTGTGCATTTTTATCCAAATTAACATTTAGACTTGACAGTGATTTTTCAACATTCAAACTCAAGCAAACACGTTTAATCATTTTCTTTTACAACATTATCAAATTTTGTGTATAGAAAAGCAAAAGTTTTTTTTTATTAATTTAGTTTGTGAAACTCGTATAAATATTTAAAATATTTGGTGAAAAAAATTTATTGTTTGTTGGCATAATTATTGCAGTGAGTGTGTGTGTTGTTGCTTAAATATAAAATTTACTTTCATTTATTTTAGTTTATTAAATTAAATTAAATATGAAACTTATTTTTCTGTTGAGTTTAAAAGTGCATTTAAGCTTTTAATGTTATTTGTGGCTTGTGCCGGCACTTAGATTGTGCCGGCATTGATTGATGGTTAAAAATATTATCAAAAAATTTTTGATAAATAATTTTATATAAAAACTTTTTTTTTTTTTTTGCTTTTATCACTTAGTTTTGGTTTTATTGGAAAAGAAAACTTTTTTACTCGTTCGACACGTGTCTATAGTTTGATTATGACTCAAAATTTAGTTTACCTTTACCTTCATAAAAAAAGTTTTTAAACATGTTGTCAGTTTAAAAAGTATGTAATTCAAAAAAATTCAAAAACAGAATTACCCCAAACTTGATGCATAGAAAATCCTTATAGTTTTTGTAATATAAAATAACACCCTCAACACTCTAACTAAAACAACCAGGTAAGAAAAACATCTTTCTTAATATTCCTTGTAACACTTTCAATTTCCAAATCACAAATTTAAGGTATTTGACAAAAAAAATAGAACTTCTAATATCCAGTCCCTGTTAAATTGTAAAACAAAAAGTTATTGGGTTGATGATGACATTTTAGTTAATAAATCTAACATCAAAAGTTTTAATTGAAATTAAAAAATTTCTTAGAGTAAATTTTTTTTCATACAAAAAATTATAGCTCTTATGTCAAATGAATTTGGGGAAAAAAAATCGTTAACTGGAAACTTTATTAATCACAACACTTTTACCCCAATTCCCAAAAGGCACACAATAATATCTCACCTTCAACAAAAACTCCAATCTTATTCTTGAGAATCAGATAAACAAAACTCAGCAACATAAACTAAAAAAAAAGAGTTTGGGAATATATAAAAATAAATTTTTTTAACTGTCAACAAAACGTCAATTCAATTAATGCCTTAAGAGTCCCAAAGTGCTTCGTGCATAGACACACAAGTGCTCACACAAACGATGTTCAGCTGCTGCTGCTGGAAAAAAACAAAATATTTCCAAAGCCTGTTTACGACAGCTGATGTCAAGGTGTGCAAATAGAAAACTTTTCATTTCCTTGACTGTATACCTTAAAAATAAAAGCTTGGAATTGAATTAACCAAAAATTTGCAAAAGGTTAAAATTCAATTGGAAAATCTGAAATTAAAAAACAATTTTTTTTCTTTTTAAAGATTCACGATCAATAACAGTTTGAAGTCTGCAAATTCCTTAGAACTGAAAATTCGAAATAAGCTATTTACTGCGATATTGAATGCAAGCGGTAATTTGGATCTACTTGAAGTGCCAAAAATATTGCAGATATCAAACCGTAGATAATTTTTTTTTTGTTTGTAACCTGAAAACAATATTAACAAGAACGTTATATTCGACCGGGTCGAATCTTAAATACCCTCCAAATATTTAGTAAAAAACCTTATTTTTATACCCTCCAAAAAAGAATTGGAGGGTATATTCACTTTGTCATTCCGTTTGTGACGCAGAGAAATATTCATCAGTAATATCTCACACGATCTGAGCACTTTCGTCCGTCCGTCTGTGGAAATCACGATTTAGTCCAAACAAAAAGAGTCAAACACTTGAAATTTCATACAAATATAACTTTAAGGATAGCACAGTTCAAGTTCGTAAATGAGCTTAATCGGGCCAGAGGGAAAAAAGTTCCCCTAAGAAGAACTAAACCAACCTCTAAAAAGCAACATAATTTTTAAAGTTTTTTGTGTAATTTTGTTAAGCAAATGATATGTTTTTATATTAAAGAAGATCCAACGCGCTAAACTTGGAGTGATAAAATAAAAAAATAAATTTTGGACCCCGCCCCCTTGAGTGGGCGTTATTATATGCAAAAATAATGTAAAAAGTTAACAAACTGTTTTACTTAAGCCTGCATTCCTTAAAAATAACATTTTTAAGCTTTGATAACGAAGCTGAGAAGTAACCTGGTACTCCTCTGCCCTACCCTTTACTCTCCTTTGCCACCTAAATGACCCTTTAAAAAAAGTAATAATAAAAAAAATTATAAATTATAAAAAAATTTTTGTATTTGAAGATAAATATGCCGAGTTATATATGTTTTGACGTAAGCAGTTACGAAGTAAAATTAATTATGTTATGACGTAACGAAATGGCAATCAGTGAAATTTTTTCTCTGTATGAAAATCCATATTTATATACAAAATGACTACGGCAGTGTCTTCTATCCCATACATCATTTTGCATATACTGGCAATGCATGCCAACTCCTTATTTGGCCACTGGGGGCAAAATCCCTCCCTGATCACACTCACTCTCATGGCCTGTAAATTGACCTTTCATGGCCTGCAAATATTTTCACAAAATGCTCAAAAAATTTATTATATATGGATTTGCATAAAAAAAACTTCACTGTTTGCTATTTCGTTACGTCATAACATATTTAACTTCACAGCTAAATACGTTGTTTCGTAACTGCTTACGTCAAAACATGTTTAACCCGGCATATTTATCTTCACTCACATAATAAATTTTACATTTAGTTATCGAAAATATTTATTTTTGGAGTCTTATAGCAAAGGTGAAATGTCTCCC
The DNA here is from genome assembly GCA_951800035.1 of Linnaemya tessellans. NCBI lineage: Eukaryota > Metazoa > Arthropoda > Insecta > Diptera > Tachinidae > Linnaemya > Linnaemya tessellans. Next base: position 39,481,139 of record OX637536.1, on the reverse strand, counting down.
CCATAGCCCTTGCCAGAGAGACAGTTTTAATACCCCCCAAAAAGAATTGGACCTTATAAAGTATATATATATATATTCTTGATCAGTGATGAAGTCTAACACGGTCTAGCAATGCCCATACGTTCGTGTGTGGAAAACATAATGTAGTATTTTTTTTGGCCCAGGCCCCTTCAGTGGGCGTTGAAGCATGATATTATCGAAAGGAACTCTGTCCCACCCAGTTAAACAGTTTAATTGTACTTACTAAATATTTGGAGGGTATTTAAGATTCGACCCGCTCGCATATAACATTTTTATTTGTTAAATTATATTTGGAACTGTATTATTGTATTCCAACGTAAATAATTTTTAAACACACCGCACTGTTTCTAACAACTTCTACCTATATTCAAGGCCTTAGGGAGTATTTACAGGCTGTCAGAAGTAGTTACAGTTATTGCACACAAGAAGTGAGCAATTTTTGAAATTGTGTTCACGTGACATTGACAAATATTTACAAAATAAAGGTGATATTTTTTCTACCTGGTGATATTATGGAACTCGAAGCTAAGACTACTGGTTATAATTTTATCACAAACCCGTCTACTTTGTATTTACAAAAACTTCATGAACTCCAGAGGATAAGAAGCAACCACTTGTCTAACTGTTCTCTCTGTTGCTCTTCACGTAGATTTTCCATAATTATAAGTAAAATCCATACATTCTCACGTCAGGTAATCGAAGATTCGATACCAGTTTTTATCATAAAAGGCTAAACCCAATCTCATATTGCAATACAAAAAAAGACTGGTGGCACACCAGATAACTTCTTTTTTTATGTTTTTGTATTTTGACTTTCATACCTCTCTCCCCTAGCTTTGCAAAAGTTAAGGTTTTTGTATTTTTTTCCTTTATAATTTAAGTATAAACACATATCAACCTGGACATTAAAGTCCACGTTAATTTTTAATCGTACATTATGAAAAGAGCCGTTAGACATTCATAATTTTGATTAAATAAACGAACAAAAAAAATCCATACATCATATTTTACTTGTTTTTTTTTTAATAAAAACAATAAAACGCTATTTAGGCTATTTGAAATGTTTGGAGTATTTCACACAAATCCATGAAAATTCATCAGATATTTTCATATGTCGATGTCAGGTGTTGATATTGCAAATTACATCTACTTTAAATGAAAATTAAATTTTTAGTGCTATTTTTTTTTTAATTATTTATTCGATAAAAATTTATTAAAGGCGGGTTTTTTAGTGTGCCCTAACAACAGAGCAACGCGTGCAAATTGTTGAAATTTTTAATCAAAATAATTGTTCTATGCGTCAAACTCATCGAGCCCTTCTTCCATATTAAGGGGTACATAATCTTTCTTCAGAACGGCTAATACGAAGGACAATAGATCGTTTTCGAATCACATTTACTGTTACTAATCATGTGCATTCCGTGAGACGCTGAACAGTGCGCACTAAAGAAGCTGTAGCCGCTGTACAGGAAAGCATTGGAGATGCTCCTAATCAATCAATTCATCGCCGTTCTCCGCTACTGGGGTTGTGTCCTTCCACGATTTTTTTTTGGTTGTTGAAAATTGGTGTTCCAGATGGAGCCTTCTACGCAGAAATCATATTTAGACATTAATTTCATAAAATTTTCTTTCCAATAGAACCCGTTTCATTGATTTTAAGAATGTATTTCCTTGTTATATTAAATTAAATTAAACTTGTGTCACTCTATAAAAAACACCCTTTAGCATGTGTCTAGAGCAGACATAGGCACAAACACATCAACATTTTGAGTTTGTGTGTGTCTCTCATAATTTTGTAAACAAACGAGCATTCTCCCCACCCTTAAATAATTTTTTTCAACAAGCGTTCAAACAACAGTCTTGATTGGAAGCTTGTGATAGACTGAATTGTGAATAAAAATTTTTGCGAATTGTGAGTAACTACAAATACTCTCAAGAGCGAATTTATATACATGTGAAGTGTGCTCACCCACATTGCCTATATCTGGTCTAGAGCGTATATTTTATTTATTAGCTATTAATTTCAAATTACATTTTTAGAAATTATGTAATTGAAATAAAATAAAAACTACAGGGCCCAAATTACCGCATTCGATATCGATCGAAATTTTAATACAATTTAAATACAAATTTCGATCGATATCTAATGCCATAATTTGCTGCCAGAAGAAATAAAAAAAAAATTCCCCAGTTACTAATTTTCGCTGCAGGTTATATTCTTTTGAGCAAGAGTCTTTTTTTTATACCCTTCACAAAAAAGTGAAAGGGTATATATAGGTTTGTCATTCCGTGTGTAATTTCTTCGATATGCACATGGGACCCCATAAAGTATATATATTCTGGATCCTTATGAATAGCGATGACGATTGAGCGATGTCCGTCTATCCGGCTGTCTGTACAGTTGTCCCAAGCCCCCAGAAGAGCTAGAGAATTCGTTCTTGGACCGGTGGATTGGAAATGAACTTAAATAGAGTGCTATTGAAAATCCGAAAGATCCGAAATATGGTTCCAGAGATGGGAAGCTTACACCTATTTTTCGACGCAAAATTGATACCAAAAATCAATTATATTTTTTAACGTTTGTAAATTAAACCTATTTCTTGCTTTGGGAAGCCTCAATGGTCTATTAAAAACTAAAAATATTAAAAAATGTTTCCAGGGATGCAAAATTAAAATTTTTTTTTCGGCCTATTCCGTATTTTGTAGTACATGTAGTAACTAAAATTGTTAAAAATTTTAAGTTTTTCTTAAACCAAACCTATTAATTCGTCATGAAGATTTGCATTGGCCAAAAAAAATTTTTTTTTAATTCAAAATTTGCTTCCAGGGGTGGGAAATTGAATTTTTTTTATACATGCAAGTAATCAAACAGGCAATTGATGTTTGTTTTTTTTTGTTTTTTGCCAACTAAAACTGTCTTATAATTTAGGAAGAACATAATTGGTATCAAAAATTCAAAAATAAAAAATAAAATTTCGAATCCAGGGATGCACAAGTGCAATATTTTATGGTACATGAAAGTTACCAAAATGGTAAAAAATTTGCAATTTTTCGTAAATAAAACTACTCTATAACTCAAGAAGCGTGTCACTGATAAAAAAAAACAAAAAAATTTAAATTTCGTTTCCAGGGTTGGAAAAATTAAATTTTTTTTGGTACATGCAATATTTTGTAGTACATGTAATAACCAAACTGGTTACAAAATTTCATTTTTTCTTAAACAAAACTACCTTATACCTCATTAAGATTTGTATTGATAAAAAAATTTAAAAAATTAAAATTTCGCTTCCAGAGTTGGGATATTGAAATTTTTTTTATACATAAAATTAACCAAAAATGCAATTGACGTTTTTTTTGCTATCTAAAACTATTTTATATTTTAGGAAGAAAAAAATTGGTATCAAAAATTTCCCAAAAAAAAAAACAAAACTTCGAGTCCAGGGATGGACAAGTGCAATATTTTATAGTTCATGAAGGTGACCAAAATGGTTAAAAATTTTAAATTTTTCTTAAATAATATTACTTGATTCCTCGTGAAGAGTTGCATTGGTTAAAAATAAAACAAACAAAAATTGAAATTTTGCTTCCAGGGTTGGGAAAATTAAAGTTTTTTTTAGTACATGCAATATATTGTAGTACATGAAAGTGACCAAAATGATTGCAAATTTTAAGTTTTTCTTAAATAAAACGACTTTATACCTAACGAAGACTAGGATTGGTAAAAAAAATTTTAATTTCGCTTCCAGGGATGGGAAATTGAAATTTTTTTTATACCAAAAAGGCAACTAACGTCGGTTTTTTACTAATTAAAACTATTTTTTAATTCAGGAAAAACATAATTGGTATCAAAAATTAAAAAAAAAATCAAAATTTAGATTCCAGAGTTGGATAGCTGCAATATTTTGTGGTACATGAAAGTGACCAAAATGGTTACAAATATTAAGTTTTTCTTAAATAAAACTATTTTATGCCTCATTAAGAGTTGCATTGGTAAAAAAATTTTTATTTCGTTTCCAGGGTTGGGGAAATTGAGATATATAAAAGTAACCAAATAGGCAATTGACGTTGTTGTTTTTGGTAAATGAAACTATTTTATAATTCAGGAAGTACAAAATTGGTAATGAAATCTTAAAAAAATCAAAATTTCGACTCCAGGGTTGAACAAATAATATATTTTATGGTGCATGAAAGTGACCAAAAAGTTTAAAAATTGTAATATTTTTATCAAGTAAAACTATGTTACATCTTTTAATTAAACCTACTTTCTGTTTTAGCAAGAAAAAAAGAAGAATTACATCTGTGAAGGGTATTTAAGATTCGACACAGCACTTTTACTTGTTTCAGTTGTCTTTATCCTTCGCTGCCTCACATTAAATACAATAAATGGTCGGCATATTTAATTTTTCCTTGTATATTTTTAACATCATAATTACGATATTATTACAGACTACAGGAAAGGGCTCATCATCCACTTTTTTTCCTATTAAAAATAAAACATTTTATAAACGTAATAATCTGTAAAAGTTTCTAATACAAAAAATATTTCTTTATGCTTTTTTTTCTTTTAGATTTACTTGGTAACGTTGACAATGATGCAGAGAATGATGTGGCACGTAGTGATGAAAGAAAATTTCAAACTTTTCACAACAATTTATTCTTAAGAGCCAGAGAAGAAACAAATAGTACATTTCCAAGCTGCTTTCCATCTTGACTTTTTGTACCCCGCCATACAACTTTTTAACTAACTATAACTGGTTACTACTACTACTATTACCACTACTACTACTACCACTACCACTACCACTAGCACTATTACCACAAATATTAATACTATCACAACTACCAGCAGCCATTAGACAAGCAGCAAAGGAAATTTACCCTATAGTAGCCTTAAAGCGTAAGTGCGCAATATACTCTCATACATACAATCCTGCTGCTAGAAAACTAATAAAAGCTTTTTAAAGGAGAAGCACAAGTTTCGAAACGTGTTAAGAAAAATGAAGTAGAGAAGCAAAAAGGAAGTAAAAAAAACAACGTTTTATGTTTATGATAGAGAGTCACAAAGATTTGTCAGCGTGTGCTGGAGTATGTGTTTGTGTTTGTAAAAGATTGACAGAATGCGTGTGTATGTTAGGGAAAAGGAAATGAAAATAAAAAACTTATGGCGCCGTTAAGCATATAAAAAAAAATGCAATTCTGTTTAATACACACACACTCATCGATTACTCCTACTACTACCACTACTACTACTGTTCCTGCTGTTGTGGTTGTTTCTGTTATTGTTGGTGTACGACAGCAGTTGCTCACGTTGTTGTTGTAGTCGTCGTGCCATAGTGATTGTTAGAAAAATGTTAACGACAATGTCGGCCATAACGAAGAAATTGTTGTTGTTTGTGTTGCTGGTAACAAGTGATAAAATAATTTGACTCTCTATCGAACAACTTTTCGTGCGTGTATGTGTGTGTTGCTTTAAGACATTTTCCAAAGACGTGAGCTTATTATTATTACTATTATTATTATAAAACTAGCAACTATTAAAATTATAAAAAAGAGAAATTAACAAAAAGATTATATGTAAGAGCACTTGTACGAAAATGCTGTTGTATTATCAAAATTTCCAGACAATGCGATTTGAAAACATAAACAACCCATTGGCTGTTCATCGTATAAAAACATAATATACGGAGCAAAAAATTTAATTCTTTAAGAATTGAAGATTGCTGGCAACAGAATAAGGAGCAAGAAATCATCCAACAAAAGCCCACCCTCCTGCACTAAATAACACTAACTGGGAATAATAAAACAAAAATAAAACTAACACACCCCCACTACTGCTACCCATACGACTACAGCCATTTACATCCTCTCAACAGTAGCTTTTTCAAAAACCATTTAAACTATAAAGACGAAACCATAAAAAAGTCATTATTTTCAATAAAAAAAAAATAAAACAAAAATAACAGCAAAAATTGTTTGTGTCTGCTTCCAAAAACCAAAACGTGTTCAAAAATCACACCTACTTAGGAAACTGAACTGAAAAAAAAATAAAAAAAAAATAAAAAATCAAACCATTAAGAACAAAAATATCAAGCAACTAAACTAAATCACAATTGAATACCATCAACCACCTACATATAATTAAAAATAGAAATAAAAAATTAAAATCTAAAAACAGTAATACAAATAAAAAAAATTATAAAAAATAAAGAATTTATAACGACCATCTATTACCAATCTGTGCAAAAGTGTTTCATCAAAATTCATAGAGAAATTAAAAAAAAAAAAGTGTTAGAGAAAAAAAAAATCAAAAATCAAATCGTTTTATATATTGCTCTATTATTGTTGTTGTTATTGTTGGAGCTGTTATAAATTTAACGTCGCAATGCAAATAACTGTCCCTTTTAGGGCTCTTGTGATTGCCCATTTATTCTACTGTGTAGCACCAGCTGGAGGTAAGTGCAATAAATAAATTTTATTCTTTTACTTTTCAAAACATAAATAAATTAAAAAAAAAAATAAAATAAAAGACTGGCTAACTACCTTAAAGAAACTCTTAATATTGCAATTTATTAAAGGCAATTATCATCAATGTTGCCTCACAAGCACTTTAGACAATTACAAATACTCGTACACAACAAATAAAATGGGAAATTTAGCTTTTGATTTTATTAACTCAATATTAAGATAAAATATCCTGAAAGTTAATTAAGTTTAATATCAACAGCAAATGTTTGTTAGATGAAGAATAAAGAAAAAAAAGCACTTAGGCCACATTTATTTCTATTAAATTAATATTAATCATAAAGAAAAAGACGATAAATAAAGTTTTATTCTTCTAATTTGTGCTGCAGCTAAAAAAAAATTATATTTTAATTACAAAATTTATTACATCAATTAAAAATACGTTTAAAATTGCACCATTTAAAGAGTTTATAGTATCAATTATATTTTTAATTGCAATAACTTCTAATCAAAATTAAATTCCAAAGATTTATAATAAGTTATTAAAGCAAATTTTCATATAAAAAAAATTTATTTCACTCATAAACAAATAAGAACGTTATATTCGACCGGTTCGAATCGTAAATACCCTGCAAATATTTGGTAAATAAAAACTATATTTTTATTCTTATTAAAATTTACATTTTTATGGTGTTTGGCTTCAGTAAACAAGAACCAGATTTATTTTAACCCTACGCACTGTGTTGCGGCTAGTGGAAAAGTAACTTTTTTCCGATTATATTTTTCAGTGTTTTTAATTATGCAATTTTGTCACAGACATTCCAAGTAAACAAAAAACACATAAAGCTTATTTTTATGTTGGCCCGTTGATTTTTAATTGATTTTAGAAGTCAAATATACAAAATTTTCACGAAAAGAGGGGATTTCAGGGCTGTATTCAAAATGATCTCATTTGATTTTGGTGACAGATATTTTGATTCGGAAAAAAATCTGCCTTCGGACAAGTATCTTCTGTAAAAAAATGGAATGTTGTTTGAGACATTTTCATATGCAACTTTTTTAGAGCGAAAACCCGACTAAAGGTCCATTTTTCCTTAAAATTTGGGTTAGGTAAGCAATATCTAAAAAGTCCCAGAGAGTGCCAGTTCCAAACCACTACAGAAATGTTACATAATTTGTTTTCAACGAACTGTGAAAAAATCAGCTGCCCATACCTGCCCTCTTTGGGAGTTATAGCGATTTTAGTAAATCACTCTCAGTATTTATTCCATAGGCCTGTGCTATAAAATAGTATCTTCAAAGTTTATTTTTATTCTACATCTATTCTAGCACTCCACAAAAATGAGCATAACTCTCTTAAAACTGAAGCTATTAACTTCAGACCGGTATCAAATTAAAGCTTTTATTGCCACCTTTCAAAAGAAATGGTTTTATATAAAATTTCAGAGTTATTCAACAAATATCGAAAAATCATGAAAATTTGACGTTTATAATTCTTGTTCGGACCACCCTATAATTTATTTTAAAAACTAATCATAGGGTATTTATCAGAAATAAAAGAAGAATTAAAATAAATTTTTTTTTAATTTTTCGAACAATTTTTTTTTTATTTTTGACTTTTGTTGAAAATTTGACCCAACAATTTTTTTCGGTGTAAATTTTTTTTCACTCATTCTGTTTTTTTCATTTCATTCTGACCAATCTGTAGAAGTTTCTCAGCGATACAATTAAAATTACAGTTTAGGCAATATGATTTCCAAAAAATTCCGGTTTCGCAACACTGTGCTACGGTCAATGACTGGGTACCCAGGTGCCTTTTTCAATTTAAAAATGCTCTCAATTTTGTAATAATGAAGATATGGTGTTAAAACTCTAGATTGTTGCACTTAAGGTGTTTGTAAACATTATTAAAAAACAAAACGTTAATAATATTAATTTCTTCAATATTAAAAATGGTTTTTAGTTCGACACCTACGCCACCTACCGGGTACCCCGGTACCCCATTCAATTGCTACTTGTTTTGCACTACAGTTTATATATTCTCCCATCATTTATTATTCGAAACCTTCTTTTGATTTGATTTAACTTTTATTTAAGGTTTTCATTTTTCATTTTTACAAGTTTATTGGTTTATAATTATTTAGGCACAGGCAAAGCATTTTGAAATAGTTTTTATGTGCAGGTCGCATGATTTTCTGATTTTTCTCCCTCGAAAAGCCAGTAATGGGCTTCTTGCCAGTAATGCGGTTGGAGGTTGATGTTTGCTCCCACATTGTGGATGTGTGTATTAATTTGCCCAAATTGCATTCAGTGGCTGACCCCGACGAAAAGTGGCGCGTAATATGGCTGTTTGCTGCGCGTTCTTCAATAAGAGGCATGCAAAGCTAATTATATAATAAAATAGTGAAAGTGGCCATCTGTTTGTCGACCTAGCATTTGGTCCATAACATCTACACCTCCTTTTGTTTTATTATAAAATGTAACAATTTCCGGTTATCCACCAACACTGTTGTCATTGTGCATTCTGGATAGCAAAGCTACAGATTTTGTATATCTTTGCATATATGAATATATTGTGGCATTGTTCCAAAAGCAAAATATAGATGACCCAATAGTTCGTCTTTTATTCTTCATTTCGTCTGGAATATATGGCTTGTTTTTCCTCAACGTACCCACCATTGTCAGGTTACATTAAAGAAGAAGATATTCCGCCAGAGCAAGAGTAGTGAAAAAATTATCAATCGTTATATTGCGTCCACTTCAAAGGAATAGACCTGTTATGTCCTTAACAACTTTCTCTCCTTTCCTTATCTCATGACCCGTTGCCAGTTTATCGCATGGAGTAGTTAAGAGTTCTTGCAATTACAAATCCACCAAACTTTAGTCCATATTTCGCTGTATGTGAGGGTATATATCATGGAACGGAGCAGTCTTATCCCTAAATTACCATTATTAGCACGAACAAAGTAGTGAAAAATATTGTCATATACCGTAGCGACAGATGAAAAATGGAAACACAGCGACTTTAAATACAAAACTAACAACGAAATTATTTTTATTTTATATGTTTTAACAATTACTTAACATAAATATATATAATTTTCAATATAAATATGCAAAAAAGTAATTAGGGGTATCGGGGTACCCGGTCATTCACTAACGTATATATTTTTGGTCATTGACCGTAGGGTTAATACGGTCGTTTCTAATCTGTTGGCAGGATCATGAATGAGACATCTTCCCGTCAGCATAAAAACTTACGTATTAATGTAAATTGTATTACAGTATGTTAATTTCCCAACAGGCTATAGGTTCAAATCTGCGAAACTGCAAATTATTTTTTATTTATTTTTATTTTTTAATAAATGAACGTGATTGCATTCTATTTATTAATTTTTTTGAGAGTGGAATATTAAGAATATTTTTCATAGTCATTAAACCAGCAGAACGGATCAGTACTGATTTCGAGGCCGCTACGCCATCTCATCAGCGTTCTTTGTTCAATTTTCCCACTTTTGCAAGTGGTGCTAGTTAAAAGGAATATCAACTATTTAACCAATATTTTAACTAAAATTGAATATGAGAAGTTATCACATTCATATTATTAAGTTATAACATTTTTGGTTAGTACGAAATTCCCCAACCCTGACAATTAATATTCCCAATATTCCATGTATTTCTTTCGCCTTTTCCAGAGCCATCGGCTGCTGATCCGTTCTGCTGGTTTAATGACTATGAAAAATATTCTTAATATTCCACTCTCAAAAAAAATTAATAAATAGAATGCAATCACGTTCATTTATTAAAAAGTAAAAATAAATAAAAAATAAATTGCAGTTTCGCAGATTTGAACCTATAGCCTGTTGGGAAATTAACATCCTGTAATACAATTTACATAAACAAAAGGTTCACTATTAAAATAGAAATTCTTACGTATTAATATTTTATATCAGCGTGCAGAAAAGAGACGGAGATAAGTTTAAAATGTTTAACCTGATGGGTCACAGTTCCTTTAGGACATTTCTGTTTCCAATTTTTAAATTCTCTGCAAGATCACTTAGGGAAGGGACGTGGGTGAAACATCTCCTCTTTGCCCTAAAACACTAAAAATTAAATTTTTAGAGTGATTAAGTGTAGAAACAATTTTTTTTTTTTTTGATAGGGCTATTTAAGGGACAAAGGCGATGGAGGCGTAGGGTACGGGAAGATCAGACAACGTCTTACCATCGCCTTAAAAGCTTATCAATTATTTTTTATGCAATGTAATACAATTTGTTAAATATTTATACTCTTTTTTCATGTAAAATGTAATTTAAACGCCCACTAAAAGGGGTGGGGTCCAAAAATGGACTGTATCGTGTTTTCCATAGAAGGATGTATATGATCGTGTTAGATTTAATCACTGATAAAAAAAATTTATATACTCCTTTTTGGAGGGTATTAAAACTGTATTTTGTCACGTCTCACCTTTGCCACAAAAAAAAACTTGGCGCCACCGTCCCACTGTGGGACTTTTGATACCAAAAATGGGAATTAATTGAAAAATTAAATTTAAGAGAACCGAATAAATTTTTGTAGTCGGTAAAATTATTTTAATGGAACCTTCAACTTTAGGTTAGTAAGATTAATTTATGTTTTCTGTTTTTATGTGTAATTTGAGTTATTACTATACCCTCCAAAAAAGAATTTGGAGGGTATACTCACTTTGTCATTCCGTTTGTAACGCATCGAAATATCCATCTCAGACCCCATAAAGTATATATATTCTTGATCAGTGATGAAATCTAAGACGAACTGAGCATGTCCGTCCGTCCGTCCGTCCGTCTGTGGAAATCACGATTCAGTCCAAACGCAAAGAGCTAGACTCTTGAAGTTATGCACAAATATATTTTAAAGGTTAGAGCAGGTTAAGTTCGAAGATGGACTAAATCGAGCAAGAGGGAAAAAAGTTCCCCTAAGAAGAACTAAACCAACCCAGAAAAAACAACATAATTTTTAAAGTTTTTTGGTTATTTTGTTAAGCAAATGATATATTTTTATGTCAAATACGGTCCAACGCCTTAAACTTGGAGCCATAAAATAAAATAAAAATATTTTTTGACCCCGCCCACTTTAGTGGGCGTTATTATAGGCAAAAATAGCATAAAAATTTAACAAATTGTTTTACTTAAGCCTACATTCCTTAAAATAAAATTTTTAAGCTTTAATGACGAAGCTGAGACGAAACCTGGTACTACTCTGCCCTACTCGCTCCTTCCCCTTCCCCCCCTAAATGACCCTACCAAAAAAAAAAACTTTTTTTTAAATTTTGTATATAATCATCCCAAGCATTTATTTTTAGAGTTTTATGTCTACCTGTTTCTGCCCTACCCCCTCTCTCCCTTTGCCCTCTAAATGACCCTATCAAAAAAAAAAAATTATTTTGTACATAATTATCCCAACCATTTCTTTTTATAGTTTTATGACAAAGGTGAAATGTTTCCTCCACAGCCCTTGCCAGAACGACCCCGCCAAAATACAGTTTTTATACCCTCCAAAGAGAATTTGACCCTATAAGGTAAATATGTATATTCTTGATCAGTGATGAAGTTTAAGACGGTCTAGCAATGCCCATACGTTCGTCTGTGGAAAACATGATATTGTCTATTTTTAAACCCGCCCCCTTCAGTAGGCGTTGACGTACGATAATATATAAAGGAACTCTGTGCCACCAAGTTAAACATTTTAAATGCACTTACTAAATATTTGGAGGGTATTTAAGATTCGACCCGGTCGAATATAACGTTTTTACTTGTTTTTAATTAATTTTCACGCGTAAGCTTATAAATTAGTGAATTTCGGCAAATATGTCGATAAATAGTTTTGAATATTAGATATGATTTAAACTTGTGCCGCTTTAAAAGATTCAATTATAAAGTTTTGCGTTCATGGCGGAATACAATTTTCTTCTCTTACCTGATATAAATAGAAATTAATTTTTATTTATATGCAATTATTTTTATTCAACATTCATATTACACCTTATTCTGTGACTCATTGTCAACGTCACGTCAAGACAATACCAAAAATGGGATAGGTACCTACTCTCTAAGGGCTCTAATACATCAAGACGCTGCTAGAATTTGTCAATTGCTGCAGAAAATGAGTTCATAAGTGTCCCATCTTTTATATTGTCTTTACATGACGTTGACAAATAGTTATAGAATAAGGGGTATTGCTTTATTGAATTCAATTAAGATTTATATGCTATTTGTTTGAAAATGTTCTTAAATTCAGAAAGACATGATATATATTCCAAGGCACAAAGGAAAGCCAAAGTTATCTTTCTGAATTTCTTCTGACTATTTTTTTTATTTATTGTTCAATTTACAAAGTCCCAAAAGTTCTGGAATTTGTCTTATTTCTTATCACTCATAAAATTTTTTTCCCATTAGTGTATTCAAAGACTCTGAGTGGCTATAATTCTCTGATGCTTCCATTATTTTAAAATTCAACTACTTCAAACAATTTTTATAAAATTATTGTATATGAAAGGTTATACTTTTCAATTAAATTATTTTATGGAATCACTATGGAATACTTGTGTTCGTAAGCCTGTTCAGTTACCGAGTGAATTTAAGAGCTGCACTTTATTCCACCTGCCACACACACACACACTCGCTCGCTCACAAGAACAGCCAGCCCACTACATTCTTATCGACAATAATGCTAAAGTTTATGGATTGCGCAATTTATTGTAGTCTTTTAGCTTTTCAATAAATATGGTTGCAGCACCTTTTCCTATATGCGAACTGCATGTTTATGGTCCTTTTTTTTTTTTGTTGAAGCAAAGTAAAACAAATAGGAAAGCAAAGAAGACGGCATAAAAAAAAGCAATCATGCTCCATATATATATCAAGTGCGGGGCAAAGGTGTTGCCTGCTGAATTTTTGCAGGCTGCTTTTATGTTATAAATTTTTATTTCATTGCATGTTGCACTATCAGCTGTATTTAACATCAGTTTTTTGTATATTTTTAAATTTATTGTGCAAAGGGAGCTTGAATTTATGATCGCCATCATGCCTTTATGTACATGCATCTCTATTTGGTTGTAAGAGTAGATATTTATTGGACGTAAGATACTTTATGTTATTTTTTATGATTATTTTTATTTCTATTGTGAAACTATGGTTTAATATTAATCAGGAAAAAAGGGAAAAATGATTGCCAGAAAAATATTTAACATAAAAAAAATTGGTTTTTGGAAAACTTTTTCGGCGTATTCCCTGTGATTGCCCATCGATTAAACTGATAAAAAGAAATCACGAGGTGCACGAAATGCATTTCTTATTTTCGTAAAAGGTTTCAACAGTTTTCTCCATGGTTGAATTTGTCAAACAGTGAAAAAAAAAAAAAAATTCAAATTAAACGTCTAAATTTTTCGGCTAGGAGCAGCGTTGCCATAACTTAAAAAAAAAACTGCAACTTTAGAAGAAAAAAAACTGGTTTTCACGTACTTTCACTGCACATACAAAATTCACAAAAATATATATTTTTTCATATTTTTTTATTAAAACAAAAACATAACACAACAAATTAAATATGATATACATCTACATATAACAAAGCAATTCATTTTAATAAAAAATATATAGGTACATAGGGTTTAAATAAACAAAAAGAGTTCATTATTATTCAGATATAATACTGCCTGTTCCAGAATCTCGACAAGTCGATGTCGTTCTCATATTTATATTGAAACCAATAATTAAAAATTTAAATTTGTTTGTATGTACATAGAAAAACACAAGGCATATCTATCTAACAGGTACAACCATTTCTACAAAAATAGAACACTTATTGTAGAAACTACCTTAACAGTTGCAAAAATCGTTAAACGACACTACTAAGTTTGACGTTTTATCAGGTTAGGCAAGTGAGCTCGTGCTCCCACCTGCAATATATGTACACCTTGGTAAAATTCAACTTGCTTTATGGTCACGGGTGCAAAAAGATGTATGTGATAATTACATACTCGTATAAAAAAGTATAGTTAAACCTTGCCACTGTTATATTAAGGAAATGGGGTAAAATTATGGTTTTAGAAATTGGAATTAAAATAATAAAATTAAGAGTAAAAAAGTAAAATGTAAAAACTGCAAAATCTGCACAATTTACAGAAAAACTGGTTTTCAAAGAAAAAAACTGCAAAACTGCTCAATGCTTAGAAAAACTGTCAAATGCAGATAAATCTGCACATTTGGCAACGCTGGCTAGGAGGCTATACTTTTGGCTTTTTTTATTTCTAATACCTCTGAACGTCTTTCAAAAATAGTAAATATGATTAATTTACAAACAAAGAAAAAAATCCGTTTCATGTACCCTAAAAAGTTCTAAATGCCCAACCGCAGAATAGTCTCATAAAAATTTGAAACTTATATGGCTACTTTTATGTACTAAAAAATTTCGATTTTCCAACCCTGGAACCGATAATTTAATTTTAAAGTTTTTAATACCAATTCAATACTTCATAAAGTATATAAAATAGGTTTAATTCACTAGAAACACAAAATTTGGAAATTATCTGGGTACTTCTATGTTCCACAAATATTTCGATTTTCCAACTCTGGAAGCGAATTTTTATATTTTTTACCAATGCAATTCTTAGTGATTTTTTTTGTCAAGTAAAACTATCACAAAGCATAGAAATTAAAATTTTTATGCTTTTTGGCCACTTTCAAGTACCATAAAATATTTAATTTGTCCAGCCCTGGAATCGAAATTTTGATTTTTTTAAGATTTTAATACCAATTTTGTTCTTCCTGAATTATCAGATAGCTTTAATTAGCAAAAACCACAACGTCAATTGCCTTTTTGGTTAATTATTCGCATAAAAAAATTTTAAATTTTCCAACCCTGGAAACGAAACTTTAATTTGTTTTACCAATGCAACTCTTAATAATGAGGCATAAAATAGTTTGATTTATAAAACTAAAATTTTTAACCATTTTGGTCACTTTCATGTACTAAAAAATATTGAAATTATCCAACCCTGGAATCGAAATTTTGATTTTTTTTTAATTTTTGATACAAATTTTTTATTTTTTTCATTAAAAAATAATTTTAATTAGTAAAAGTCCGACATTAGTTGACTTCTTGGTTACTTTTATGTATAAAAAAATTTTAATTCCCCATCCCTGGAAGCGAAATTTTAATTTTATTTTCCTTTTTTTTATGCAATGCTAGTCTTCATTAGGTATAAAGTCATTTTATTTAAGAAAACTTTTAAATTTGCAACCATTTTGGTTATTACATGTACTACAAAATATTCCATGTACCAAAAAAAAACTTTTATTTTCCCACCCCTGGAAGCAAAATTTGAATTGTTTTATTTTTATCTGTATCAATGCAATTCTTCATGAGGGATGAAAGTATATATACGAAAAATTAAAATTTTTAACCATTTTGGTCACTTTCTTGTACTAAAAAATATTGAAGTTATCCAATCCTGGAATCGAAATTTTGATTTTTTTTAATATTTTATAAACATTTTTTAAATGTTTATTAAAAAAATAGTTTTAATTAGTAAAAGCCCGACGTTAGTTGCCTTTTTGGTTACTTTTATGTATAAAAAAAATTTAATTCCCCATCCCTGGAAGCGAAATTTTAATTTTATTTTCCTTTTTTCTTACCAATGCTAGTCTTCTTTAGGAATAAAGTCATTTTATTTAACAAAAATTTTAAATTTGCAATCATTTTGTTTATAACATGTACTACAAAATATTGCATGTACCAAAAAAAAACTTTTATTTTCCCACCCCTGGAAGCGACATTTGAATTGTTTTATTTTATTTTTTCAATGCAATTCTTCAAGAGGGATAAAAGTAAATACACTAAAAATTAAAATTTTTAACCATTTTGGTCACTTTCATGTTCTATAAAATATTGCACTTGTTCAACCCTGGATTCGAAATGTTTATTTATTTTTTAATTTTTGATATCAATTTGTTCTTATTAAATTATGAAATAGTTTTAGTCATATTGTCACAAACCCTTCTGTATATTTGCCGGAAAGCACGTAACCATCTCCCAACCAACTCAGGGATGTTAGGGGAGGTAATACCCGGCTGCTGGTACAGGCTTGCACAACAAAATTTATATAGGGAACAAACAAAACAAAAGACATTACAAAATAACAGGGTATTTTTATTATAGTACCGGACGGACATATGACTCTACAACTAAGTCGGCTGTGTTCTTTAAATCTTTAGCTGCAGTTTAAAAAAAAATTCATATATAATTTCTTTTAAATTTTATCACGAACGAGTATTAAACATATTTTGGTATTCTTTTTAGAATTTTTAATGACTTAATATGATGATATACAAAATAATTCTACCTTAAATATTTTCTAAAATTTCTTTATTCCGTTCTATTTTTATGAATTTACTTTTATTTTTTTTTTACAGACATTCTCTAAAATCCTGTCATCAGGTTTCTTTCTACTTAAAGACTTCTATGTATAAATTTCTGTAACTGAAAACTACAAAATCCTTCCGTCAAATGTTTGCTCTAAATTTTTATTATTATTTTTTTTTTTTGATTATTATTTCTAGTCCTTTTAGCAAGCAAAAAAAAAGTTTTTTGTTTTTCTTCATAACTTGCAATAATATGTAAATTTCATTTACCGTCCTTCGTGGCATCAAACCAGACAGTAAAAAAGGACATGTGTGCTGGCTTATGCTACATGGCATACAACGCACCACAAACACAAAAATAAATGCATTTAACTTCATACTTATATGTTTGCATTTGAGTGTATGCAGGAACACTGAACGAAAAAATTACTGACTATCAAAGAAATACATTAAAATTTAATTATTTTTGTCAAGTAAAACTATGTTACATCTTTTTATTAAACCTACTTTCTGTTTTAGCAAGAAAGAAAGAAGAATTACATCTGTGAGGGGTATTTAAGATTCGGCATAGCCGAATATAGCACTTTTACTTGTTTTGATTAAAAACAAGTTTTGGAAATCACGTCAAACATGACTTTAAAAAAATCAATATCAATAACGAATTATTTAAAATTTAAAAATAGCATAAAGTTAGGATGACCCTCGTAACAATATTGTACAAGTAAAATTTTTTGTAAATTAGACTGTTAATATATAAAAACTTAAATAATATGCAAAAGCGTCAGAGCCCAAGGAAACTAAGCGGCTAATACGCAATATTAACAATAAGAAATTTTAATGTAGTAGTGATGAAGAAAGCGTTGCGGCTTTCGAAAACAGCTGTTCTGCTTTGCTGTGTAAGTTGAATAACTAAAAACTGATGTTGACTTTCCTTTGTGCCTTGGAATATTTATTATGTCCTTCTGAATTTAAAACAAACGAATTTCGAGCAATTAGCCTATAAAATCTTAATTCAATTTAAGATAAAGGGTGTTTTGTTATGAAGTTTTTTTTATACGAATCACTCTGCTATCTGACAGCTGTTTTGACAGTTTAAAGTGACGTCTCTACTCAGTATTGTTTGGCAAATCATCATGAACAGGTTAACTCCAGAACAACGCTTCCAAATCGTGGAAATTTATTTTCAAAATCAGTGTTCAATTAAAAATGTTTATCCGCTTTTCTACCGCAAAACTCTCTTCAGTGATGAGGCGCATTTTTGGTTGAATGGATATGGCAACAAGCAAAATTGCCGTATTTGGAGCCAAAATAATCCACACGCCGTTCAAGAATTACCAATGCATCCCGATAAATGTACTGTTTGGTGCGGTCTATGGGCTGGTGGAATCATCGGTCCTTATTTCTTTAAAAATGAGGAAGGACGACGCGTTACCGTGAATGGAAATCGATACAGAATCATGATCAATGAATTTTTGGTGCCAAAACTTCAAGATATGGATGTAAACGAAATGTGGTTTCAACCGGATGGTGCCACTTGTCATACTGCGGGCGAAACAATGGACATTATTTCGAGAAATGGACCGGTGAATTGGCCTCCGCGTTCGTGTGATATGGCGCCACTCGATTATTTTTTGTGGGGATACGTGAAATCATTGGTTTACGTGGACAAACCAGCAACGAATGACGCTTTGGAAACCAGTATTCAACGTGTCATTGCTGAAATACGCACTCAAATGCTTGAAAAGGTGGTCGAAAATTGGACCTCCAGAATGACCTTCGTGCAAAATAGTCGTGGTGGCCATATGCCCGAAATTATATTTAAATGTTAAATGACAAGAAATTATCTACCAAATAAAAAATTTTTTTTGGCCATTTCATAATTTGGCATGTGTTTTATTTAAATTTCAAATCAGCAAGCTCTTATAAAAACACCCTTTAGAAATTTTAAGTTTTATTGCAATAGAAAATGTTGGATGTTTGTTTGTAAGAGAAGTGCTAGAATTATTCTCACTATCTCGCCAGCTTATGAATATAACACTTTGCTCGCTTATGCTCTGACTTTCCCTAAGCTCCAAAAAAAATAAATTCATTTCTGAATCCCTTGTGCTTCAAACCCGTCATATAAAAATTGAGTCAAAAAATATATATTTCAAAAGAAAAACATTTTTTTTATCGGTGTAGTTGCACACGCAGCTTACACGCTTACACAGGCATTAATGCATGTATGTATGTGTTGATGTATGTACAGCACAAGTGACAAGATATCATCATGCTTCATCAACATCAAGCAGGAGCATCAAGTGATATCTCTGGTTCCATCTACTTCGAATCATATAAATTCACAAACACATGAGAGAAAAATTCCACCTTAAGGCATCTGATGTAACAACCAAAAGCAACAGTGCATAATCTAGCATGTATGCAAACATAAGTGCGCACACAAATACACACACATACACACACACACACAGATACACTTCAGCCATAGTCAGCACAAATACTGTAGCATTTAGTTTGTATAAACATCTGGAAGCGTGTACATATTGGACACACATGGAACTGTGCACGTCTGCCACACAGCATATGAGTGTGCGTATGCATGTGATTTTTGATACAACTGCATCAAAAAAAATGAAGCAGCAATAACAACAACAACACGGAATTGATGAAAAGGCAAGTGTTGGTTGCGTTGTCATCACGAGCCAAAAATGTGTCCACCAGCAATTTGTTCTTCTGCTGGATTTCTTGCTGTTTTTTTTTTTGCTTTTGCTTTCTACACAAGGGAAAGAATAAAAACTAAAATGATGAAAATATAGTATGTAAACTGTTATAAATGTATATAAAGAATATATTGCAAGTAAGGCAAAATGTAAAAATGCCTGTCAGTCCTTCAGTCCGTCAGTAAATGTATGAATTCATCACATTTCTAACAATCTGACAACTGTCGGAATTTCTATGGTATTTCAAAAAGTCTATTGTTGATGTGCTAAAAAGTGCATATGCAAAAAAAAAGTGTTCTGCATCTGTTTGTGTGTTTACCAGCTCTGCGTGCTAGTCGCTTTTTGACAGTCATACAGTGTCAGTGCAAAAAAATAAAAAATAAAATAAAAATATAAAAATTTAGTTGCATGTGTGAAAACTCCAAGTTTTGCTTCACACATGGAAAGACGCTGGCAGAGCTTAGGATATGTTTTTATATACGATATTTGCTCGTTCGCACCTCTTTAAACGATTAGATTTTTTGCATTTAAAAAGTAGAACGGAAGTGTATTAAAATTCTAAGACAGTCATAAAAGATATTGGGTGCTCCTGCAAATCTCGTGTTATTCAGAGTGGCCTAGAGTAACCGAATTGTTTTGAGTTCATTACAACTTCTTATTTAAACGGACAATTATTCTATAAAAATCTTAATTCAATTTAATATATCAATATGAATGTTCGTTAAAAAAATACTTGCATACAAATTTAAACTGTGGCTTGAGCTAAAAATAAAATTAAAAACGTTCACTTAAGTATAAAAGAATTCAAACCAAAAAAGTTTGGCCTAGGTATAATGGAACAAAAAATTCTGGAAAAATGAGATACGAAGAAAATAGTCAAACGGCAACACGGATATTAAAACAATAATGTGTTATCAGGTTAATACAATTCTCGTATGCAATTTCCTAACAAAATTTGTTTAAATAGGAACTGTTATCACATTCAACTAAGCCACCTAATAAGTGGTGGCAAACACAATACACATGAGCACTGATGATGAAAGCGTTGCGGCCTTCGAAAACAGCTGTTCTGCTCTGCTGTGTAAGTTGAATAACTAAAAACTGATGTTGACTTTACTGTAATTTCATTAGCCCATATCCTGCCAGCAGTATTGCCCATTAACGAACCCTTTTGTTTGAAAACGGGCTTCTTCGCTGATAATTAAATTAATGAATAAAATCATTACTTTCTTCCGCTTTATGATGAGAATAAATTTTATTATCCAGCCGTTGCTGCTAATCTGTCGGTTTCAATTCTTGGACAAGCTGAATTTTGTAAGGAACCATTTTCTATTGTATATAAAACTCTCCATAGCCACACCAGTGGGAGGCCAAGATGTGTCGAACGTCTTGTTAATGATGTTTCTCCATCTTCCCGCATACTCTCCTGTGGCCCTTCAATATTGCCATCTGTGGGCTATCTGTTAGTCGTCTGCTGGGGCACCAGGAAGATTCCTTACAGCCCCTTGTGTTCAAAAATGTCCATCCAGAGCGTTTCTTGTTGACTCTGAGAGTCCTACTCGCACACTAAAATAACGAGGATCGGCACTCTGAGTAAAAGCAACGCATCGTTGACTTGAGAAATAAAATTCAACTACTTTGGCACGCTGTTCAATTGTGCACTGTTCCACTTTAAATTCCCCAAGTCTTCTTTACAAAATACTGAAAACAAAATTGTAATAAAAAACTTATAACGAATTCCAAACCCTTCGGGTCATTTTGGGCCACTCTGTAGAAGTAAAATTGTTTCCTACTTTTGCTGCATCGTTACCGACACACCCTACAGCCCCTACGAGCGTATTGTTTTGGCCTATTGTCAGCAACACTACCGTGATCATTCACTTTAGAGATTTATGGACAGCAGTTTCAGAAGGAGGCTGATTACAAGGAAAAGCTGCTGGAATTTTGCCAAGTGATGCAGTAAAATTTTCACCATTTTGATGGTAAATTTTTACAATTAAACTTTTTTATTGTGGAGTGAAACGTTACATGGTTAAAATTTCCCATTTTTGTACTAAATAAATGTTAGAGCAAAATTTAAGTATATTTTTAATGAACATTCATATTTGAATTAAGATTTATAGGCTAGTTGTTCGAAAAAAATTTTTTTATTCAGAACGAGATGACAAATATTCCAAAACACAAAGGAAAGTCAAAATCAGTTTTTAGGTATTCAACTTACAAAGCAGAGCAGAAGAGCTGTTTTCGAAGGCCGCAACGCTTTCATCATCAGTGCTCATGAGTACTGTTCGTCACCACTTATTAGGTGGCTTATTTGGATATGATAACAGTGCAATAATTTTTCTAAGCGCAAGAGTTTTTCATGAAATCAACGGTTTTTATGGATCGCGCACATGAATAGGCTGTAGAGGAAATAAAGATAAAGGAATAAAAATATCTTCTACAGAAATAACAAATTTTATCTATTAGAAGCCTTCTAATTGATATGAAAGTTGAAAAAAAAACATGTCGTTTTCTTCGTAGGATAATATTTTTTTAAATTCTTTTCTGGTTTTTCGATCTTTCCGTTGTTTTTTGCAGTTATTAAAATGATTAGGCGAAGGTACCTTCTTTATAAAAAAAAACTATTCCCTTTACCAAATTTTTAACAATTATTGATTTTAAAAATTAGACGAAATATAATTTTATAAAAAACGACATAAAATATTAAAAATTTTATAAATTGCTAATTTTCTCAACGGGCTTAAGTTCGAATCTGCAAGACTGCGAACCATTTTTTTATTATTTTTATTAATAAATGAATTTGTTCAAATTCTATTTATTAAATTTATATTAAGATTGGAATTTGAACAAATTTATTTATTAATAAAAATAATAAAAAAAAATGGTTTGCAGTCTTGCAGATTCGAACTTAAGCCTGTTGAGAAAATTAACAATTTACATAAGAAAGTTCGACTAATAAAAATTCATACATAATTTAAATTTTATAAACTTAAAAAAAAAAATTACCTCAAGCAATTGTCTGAAGTAGTTAACACCAGACTATGAAGCTGAAAGCTCCAACTCCTGAATATGGGGCCTAGGAGCAGAGTATCAGCAGCTTCCTTCTTCGGTCTTGTAGCAAAAATTAAACGCCGAAGTAAAGACATTAAAAAGTTTTTCCCCTGTTTCTTCAATCGCAAACTATTTGAATAGAATTCTTTACCTTCAATTGTACTGGGTTTAATGTTAATTAAGTTTTATTAATCTCCTGGTCCTCCACAATATGGGAAATAAAACCAAAATATCTACTTAAATATTTGCCACAGTTTAACTTCTTTAATTTCTAACAAAATACTAATTGTTGGAGCTGCAGCGCATTCCTAGTGCTAGAATGTCCAAAAACATGCCACTCCAGTGTTTGTTATCTAAGCACGTCTGTTTTATAATTTTGGCTGTTGTCTGCTTTTTTGCTTTTTTATTTTATTTCTTTTTTTTTTCATTTTGTCAAATTTAAGGAATACAACACGGATTTGCTGTCCGATCACACATTCACAATCAGCGAAATATAAAAAAAAAAAAAAAATACAGAATAAAATTCGCCCTGCTGTTATTCGACTACACCACCATGAAACAGACTCTGACACTCATGTACACGCGTGTTATTAGAAAGTTAAGCGACATTTACAACCACAACTGCGACGCCTGACTATCAAACGCTGACGATGTCATGTAGATTTGAAATATTTTTTAGAGATTATAAAATCTCATTCGTGCTATAAAAATATTTTTATTACAGTTTTTCTGCTTATTTTGCTACACTGGAATAGAATTTTTTTTGTTTCGTTATGGGCGAAATGCTGTTAAAATTAAAGAAAGATTTTTTTATCTAAAAAAAATATCGTTATAGTTTTATATATTTGATAAAATATAAAAAGAGAAGTGAGATTTGTTTAAAGCATTTTGTTGCATTCAAATTTGTTTGAAGGCACTCAGGATTTATTGGAAATGTAAAATATATAAAATAAAATATTTTAAATGTTTAAGAAACATTTTTTATGCAATATTTTAAAACCTGTTAAAATTTTTTTTTATATATAAAAGTCTGGAGAATGTGACCTAATTTCGACAATCAATTTATATATTTTTATTTATATATTATGGCCAAATCACAAGCCTTGTTGTTTCGTTTGCAGCTGAAAAAACAACACAGACTCACAGAGCGTCACAATTAGAACTTTCTAAAATTGGAACTATCAAGAAATCAGAACTTGTGATGCTAATTTACGATTGCTCTGAAATTAGAACTAGAGAAAAAAATTTATGGTAGATCATAATAAAGCAAATATATATTTTTAATATCAATGAAACGGGCTCTATTGGAAAGAAAATGTTATCAAATTAATGTTTAACCTTCGCCTTACCAATACCCTTTCGGTTTTATATCTTTAATAACTTTGTTAATTTTGCTCCAATCTAAGAGAAATTTTGACTCACTGAACAAATTTTTTGCACTTTTAGAATTTATCAAAAATATTATAAAAAAAAATATTTTTTTAAGGAATTTTTAAAGTTTTTTCAATTTTATTGCATTGTTTACCAATACCCACCCGGGTGGGTATGAAACTATTTATTATAAAAACTGATTAATAGAAATTTTTTTACTAATAAAAACATTTAATTTAAGTATGTTGAAGAGCCTTGATGACATTTTTCACATTTTGTTTGACTGAGAATGCATTTAAATTTATCAGCCCTGGACATATTTCTAGATATTGGATTAGGACCCATATAAAGGTTTTCATGAATAATACTGATCGATCGTCGGTGATTTTTGATTGGCGCCTCCTTATACCATTTCACATTGCCTTTAGTCTCGTAATACAAAGAACTCGCACATGATTCATCATTATCATCACAATCACTTTCAACGGTCACCTCTACTTCACCAAGCTTCTGTTCTATATCAGAATCGTCAGCATCTCCAATAGGCATACAATCCTGGTCTTCATCATCATCACCACACAAATTCTCAGTACCATCCAAATCTAACTCAGTGTTAATCAATCCAAGAAAATACTCTTCTCTCTCTTCATGAGACAGCCTTTAGTAACACAAGTTACAATAATTATTTTTACTTTGAAAGTGAAAATAGTGTTTATAAAATACATACATATTGCAAATTATTTTCACTGCTCATATCAAAAAACTTTGCGACCATTTTCCAACGTTCTTACACAACAACTAAATTGTATATTATAATAAAAATCGTCCTTGCTATGCTTACATTTCACAACACATATAAATATCTCAATTATCGTTATAAAGCTTTGTACCAAAAAAGAGCAGATCACTGACTCCTCAATGCTTTTTTCGTAAATTTAGAGAGACTAAACAACATCTTGCTGAGCTATAAAAAAAGTAATTATTTGGCGATCCTCTAAGAACTTGGAAAAGAATACAAGATTTTGGAAATTCTACTTGGGAAAAATAACAGACACGTTCATATTTCAGTTGCGATTCCCTTAGAAGCGCTGATCCCTGGAAACAGTAACACATGAAGGAACCATTTCTGTGACTAACTTTAAAAAGGAAAAGCTGACTTCTCATTAATTTAACAGCAATATATCTGATAATATAGCATCCACCGCACATAAGCACATGCATAAAACTTCAGTACCACCCGGGTGGGTATTGGTAAACGATGTATATAAAAACCTTTGGTAAGGCGAAGGTTAAATATGATTTGTGTCATGTTGAATGAATGTTACTTTCTTTGTCTCTCTCTCTCCTTTTCGCATGAAATTGCACACCGTAAAGCAAGGGTGCCCAAAAATTCCTTAAGGAAGAGTAAACACCAATACATTAAAAGAAAAACTAATTTTTATTCAATATTTTTTGTTGTAAAATCAAATACATACAAAGCGATATCATGCGCTAACCAACAACTACATCTTCACTCGCTTTTATACAATGAAGAACAAAAGGAAAAACAATTAAAAATGTTATATTCGACCGGGTCGAATCTTAAATAAACTCCAAATATTTTGTAAGTAAATTTAAAATGTTTAACTTGGTGGGGCAGAGTTCCTTTATATAATGTCGTACGTCAACGCCCACTGAAGGGGGCGGAGTCCAAAATAGACTACATCATGTTTTCTACAGACGAACGTATGGGTATTGCTAGACCGTCTTAGACTTCATCACTGATCAAGAATATATATACTTTATGTAGGGTGCAATTCTCTTTGGAGGGTATTAAAACTGTATTTTTTGAGGTCTCTCTGGCAAGGGCCGTGGCAGAGACATTTCAATTTGCCATAAGATTCCAAAAAAAAATTTATTATGTGAGTGAAGATAAACATGCAGAGTTAAACATGTTTTGACGTAAGCAGTTACGAAACAACGTATTTAGGTGTTAAGTTAAATATGTTATGACGTAACGAAATGGCAAACAGTGAAATTTTTTTTTATGAAAATCCCCTTTTTACAAATTTTTTGAGCATTTACAATATTTACAGGCCATGAAAGGTCAATTTATAGGCCATGAGAGTGTGTGATCTTGAAGGGATTTTGCCCCCAGTGGCCAAATAAAGAGTTGGCATGCATTGCCAGTATATACGAAATCTTGTATGGGATATATGACACTCCCGTAATCATTTTGTATATAAATATGGATTTTCATACAAAAAAAAAATTTCACTGATTGACATTTCGTTACGTCATAACATATTTAACTTCACTTCGTAACTGCTTACGTCAAAACATATTTAACTCGGCATATTTATCTTCACACACATAAATTTATTTTTAATTTTTTTTTAAGGTTTATTTAGGTGACAAAGAAGAGGAGGGGGCAGGGCAGAGGAGTACAGGGTTACGTCTCAGCTTCGTCCTTAAAGCTTAAAAATTTTATTTTTTTAAGGCTTAAGCAGAACAATTTGTTAAATTTTGACACTATTTTTGCATATAATAACGTCCACTAAAGGGGGCGGGGTCCAAAAATTTATTTTCTTGATTTTATGGTTCAAAAATTTTATTTTTGAAAAAAAAGGCTGAAGGAATAAAATTGATTAAATTTTTACACTATTTTTGCATACAATGTCTTACGTCAACGCCCATTAAAAGAGGCGGAGTCCAAAAATTGATTTTCTGGCTTTAAGTTCAACGCGTTGGACCTTCTTTGACCTAAAAATATACCATTTGCTTTATAAATTTATAAAAAAAAAACTTTAAAAATTATGTTGTTTTTTAGAGGTTGGTTTAGTTCATCTTAGGGAACTTTTTCCCTTTAGGCCCGATTGAGCTCATTTACAAACTTGACCTGTGCTATCCTTCAAGATATATTTATACCAAATTTCAAGAGTCTTGTTCTTTTCGTTTGGACTGAATCGTGATTTCCACAGACGGACGGATGGACTTGGCTAGATCGTCTTAGATTTCATCACTGATCAATAATATATGTACTTTAAGGGGCCTCAGATGAATACGTCGCTGCATTACAGAGCGAATGACAAAGTGAATATACCCGCCAACTCTTTTATGGAGGGTATAACAAATGGCCTCCCCAATATGTATATTTCTGTACACAATATGAATATCTACTCCAAAGCACGTAAAGCGGCACAATTAAATTTCGTGACTAATTAATGGCCAAGGCCTCGCAAAATAATATTTAGACGAAAACTATGTTTACAAAATCAAATGTTATACACAAACAGACACACGAATACGAACTGAAATGAATTGTAATTTTATGTTGTATTGAGGCATTTGTATTTTTCGTTGCATGGAGGGTTGCATGTATGAATAGATGCACGGATGGATGGCTGGGAGCCTAGTGTGTGGCATGTGAATGCTAAAGCGGCAGTAAATTTATTATTTTGTTAATTCAATTTTCCAAATGAATAAAAAGCAGATCTCTGTACCTTGCAAAAATATATGACCGACTGGTTGACCGAATACACTTGAATATTTGCATGCACTCCGTAGACTATTTGCATCACCGCAACTGAATACGTTTTCTTTTTAATTTTTTTTGTGTGGCTATTTGCAAATAAAAACTAACAACAAATTAAGACTAGCGACTAATATAATTAACATATATTCCCGCGTTGAATACAGATTTTTTTTTTCAAACGAGACTAATAGAAAATACACAAGTTTTGTGAGCCCTTCAACATTTTGTTTCACATGCTGTAATGCAGAGCACACTGCATGCTCAGTTTTATCTCATGGAAATTTAATGCGAGCAAACCAGTTTTTTCCGCAAATTTAATTAATACACGGCAAAAGTAATTTTTTGAAGGTAAAAGTATTTTTTTATTTTATGTCGATTCGTCATTATGGCAAATAGCAAGGAAATTCAGAAAAAAATTTCGTGTTTTTTTTAAGAAGATTAAATATATTTTTATACCCTCCAAAAAAGAATATGGAAGGTATATTCACTTTATCATTCCGTTTGTAACGTAGCGAAATACCCATCTCAGACCCCATAAAGTATATATATTCTTGATCAGTGATGAAATCTAAGACGATCTGAGTATGTCCGTCCGTCCGTCCGTAAGTCTGTGGAAATCACGATTCAGTCCAAACGAAAAAAGCCAGACTCTTGAAATTTGGTATAAATATATTTTGAAGCTTAGAACAGGTTAAGTTCGGAGATGGGCTAAATCAGGCAAGAGCGGAAAAAGTTCCCCTAAGAAGAACTAAACCAACCTCTAAAAAACAACATAATTTCTAAAGTTTTTTTTTGTAATTTTGTTAAGCAAATGATATATTTTTATGTCAGAGACGGTCCATCACGTTAAAATTGGAGCCATAAAATTAAAAAAAAATTAGTTTTTGGACCCCTCCCCCTTTAGGGGGCCTTATTATATGCAAATATGGTGTACAAATTTAACAAATTGTTTTACTTAAGCCTACATTCCTTAAAAATAACATTTTTAAGCTTTAATGACAAAGCTGAGACGTAAATTAATACTCATCTGCTTTACCTCCTCCTCCCCCTTTGCCCACTAATTAACTACATATATAAAATAAAAAAAATAAAATTTAATTAAAATAATTTCTACATTTAGTTATTCCGAACATATATTTTTGGGGTTTTATGGTAAAGGTGAAATGTCTCCCCCACGGCCCTTGCCAGAGAGACCCCGACAAAATACAGTTTTAAAGAAAAGAATTGGACTCCATAAGGCATAATATATTCTTGATCAGTGCTGAAGTCTAAGATGTTCTAGCAATGCCCATACGTTCGTCTGTGGAAAACATGATATAGTCTATTTTTGGACCCAGCCCCCTTTAGTGGGCGTTGACGTACGATTATGTATGCAAAAATAGTGTGAATATTGAACAATTTGTATTCCTTAAGCCTATAAGAAGATGAGATTTTCTCTGATCTTGCAGACGTGAAACGTCTCTCCCATGGCCCTTCCCGGGATGACTGTCAAAATGGACATTTAAACTTGGGTATAGGGATGTCTTAAAGGAACTCTGTCCCAGCAAGTTAAACATTTTAAATTTTAAATTTACTTACTAAATAGTTGGAGGGTATTTAAGATTCGATTTTTACTTGTTTTTTTTTCAAATGAATTTTTTACAATAAATTAAATTTTCATTACATAAGTACATATTTATTAAGTAATTCTTGGGCCATAATTTCTATTCAATAGTTTGGATAGAACTGGTTCCAGTTCCTAATGAGTTTAATAACATTTTACTCTAACTTGTAAGCGGTTAGCAGAGCTGTATTCACTCAACGAATAGGTTTGGTACAACTCTGGGTTTGTGTCTTCGCTAATATAAATTTATCTTCATACAAATTCTTATTATACTTTTTCCACAAAGAAATAAAACAGCACCAATATCATCTATATAATTTAGATTTTGCTGCTTTTTTCCGAACGTGATCAAAGATAAAGTTTTCTAAATCTCTATATGTAGACAATCACATAAGTCTGCATTTGAAGTCTTTTCTTTTAATACATGAAATCTGTGTCCATTAAAAGAAACAATAATTGATCGCACATCTATTTTTATATAGATTCTTACGTTTCTGTCAAGCATTTGCGCAAATACTTGATTACAACCGCTTTTGTTTCCTTTAACTTAAAAATGAAAACTAATCAAATGCTGTTCTTTAATAAAAAAATATTTTACATGCTTGTTTTATAAATTTTCTTTTGTGTGAAATGCAATTAAAATTTAAATTTTTGTCTCCTTCTTTGGCTTTATTTTTCCAAAAGGTCATTGTGAAATAAGTTTTAAATGCAAATATTTTCATCGTTATCTGGAACTAGATCTTAATTCAATACAATAATATTTTGTACGTGTGAGTTTTTTTTTGCAAAAGGACTGACCACAATTTCTTTCTAGATGTTATAAATTATAAAAAAGTTAAGTAAAAATATAAGAATAAAACAAGTAAGAACGTTACTAGTTACTTGCTGGGTCAGATTTCCCTGTCAAGACCACTCCGGGAATTTGTATTTTTTTATCTTGAACCAGCACTCAGGGGATAACCCCTACATATGCAGTGCAATGCGCCGGAACTAGAAAGAAGGGGGATAGTATTGAGGGGGCAGATGAAGAAAGATGAGAAGATAGACAATACGAGATGCCCTGGGACGACAGCAGGGATATTTCACTGCGTTACACACGGATTGACAACGTGAATATGTCTCTCCAATTATTTTTTGGAGGGTATAAAATTTTGATGACGTTAAATCGTGACAAATTGGCATCGCAGTGTCTTGTAATAATTTGCTATAGATGTTGTTCGGATCCATCCGTCCATTTGCGGCCATGATAATTCCGCTATTATTTTCCTGTAACGAATGGCATTCACAGTCACTGCAATTTCGGCCTCATATTTTTTTTTAAACTAAGGCCAAAATAAGCAGCAGTTAGTTGCTCGTTGTGAGTGCATTTCTTTCTCATG
Source organism: Linnaemya tessellans (assembly GCA_951800035.1). Lineage (NCBI taxonomy): Eukaryota > Metazoa > Arthropoda > Insecta > Diptera > Tachinidae > Linnaemya > Linnaemya tessellans. Next base: position 39,450,618 of record OX637536.1, on the reverse strand, counting down.
TGCTGCATGGAGATTTTCTGAGCCCTAAGTTAGGTGAGGTTAGGTTAGAAGGGCTGCCCGCAGTCAGCGGGAAAAACACTCGGAGGCCATAAAAGGCCCATTGTGATGCCCAGAGGACTATACCCTACACAATCCTTTCAGAACGTAGTACTGGTTCCTGAGATCCACCTAGAACTTCTCACAAAACCTGCCAGGGCAGCCAGCGGTGCATCCCTGCGGCTGTTCAGATCTCGCTGGAAACGACAGCCTAGATGTCTAAGCCTACGCTCCTGCAGGGCCGGACTGTCACAAAGGAAATGCTGTACTAACTCTTTTTCTTCGTCATCGAAACAGCTACTGCAGAGGCCATCATGGGGAAAGCCCAACATCGGCCCAATTGCACAGTGCCCCTACCAGAAGTGCCAACGACTTCTTCCCAAATGTTAGAAGCTGTCTAGTCCTAACTCTGCTAAGTGAGGGCCATAGAGTTTTGGGTACCCTACAGGTGGTAATTGTTGACCATCTGCTTGTCACCTTCCTCTCCGCCCACTCCTGAATTTTCTTCAGCAGCTCAACTGAGGGAATGTCAGACTGCTTCATCCAAGGCCGAACCCCCTCTTGCGCATTTTCTGAGCCCTAAATTCGACAATTTCGTGTATTACAGGAGCCATTCATCCCAGAAAAAAATTTATTTCTAAAAAAATGGGCATCGACTGCAATTCGCTTCATTTATTCATTGAACGAATAATAGTCGTCTTTCAGACCGGCTAATTCGAAGATCAGTAGATCGTTGTCGGACCACATTTACTGTTACTGATCATGTGCATCCCGTGAGACGCCGAACAGTGCGCTCTGAAGAGGCTGTAGCCGCTGTACAGGAAAGCATTGAAGATGATCCTAATCAATCAATTCGTCGCCGTTTTCAGCAACTGGTTTATTTGTGTCCTTCCACTTTATGGAAGATTTTCTTAGTTGTTGAAAATTGGTGTTCCAGATTGCACCTTCTACGTGCCAGCCATGGCGGCCACATGACAGAAATCATATTTAAACATTAATTTCATAAATTTTTCTTTTCAATAAATCACGTTGCAGTGATATTAAAAATATATTTCCTTGTTTTATTGTGATTTAAACTTGCGTCACTCCATAAAAACAACATTAATATTCCATTTAAGTTTTGAAATTTAATAATTTGGTTATGAAAATGAAATTTTTGTAAATTAATGAAAGAAAGAGAAAATGCTACTGCCTCACAAATAAGAGGTGTTTTTAATGAAGTTTTTTTTTATACGAATCACTCTGTTGTCTGACAGCTGTTTTGACAGTTCAAAGTGACGTCTCTACTCAGTATTGTTTGGCAAATCATCATGAACAGGTTAATTCCAGAACAACGCTTCCAAATCGTGGAAATTTATTTTCAAAAACAGTGTTCAATTGAAAATGTTTATCCGCTTTTTTACCGCAAAATTCTCTTCAGTGATGAGGCGCATTTTTGGTTGAATGGAAATGTCAACAAGCAAAATTGCCATATTTGGAACAAAGATAATCCACTCGCCGTTCAAGAATTACCAATGCATCCCGATAAATGTACTGTTTGGTGCGGTCTATGGGCTGGTGGAATCATCGGTCCCTATTTCTTTAAAAATGAGGAAGGACGACGCGTTACCGTGAATGGAAATCGATACAGAATCGTGATCAATGAATTTTTGGTGCCAAAACTTCAAGATATGGATGTAAACGAAATGTGGTTACAACAGGATGGTGCCACTTGTCATACTGCGGGCGAAACAATGGACTTATTGAAAGAACATTTCAACGACAACATTATTTCGAGAAATGGACCGGTGAATTGGCCTCCGCGTTCGTGTGATTTGACGCCACTCGATTATTTTTTGTGGGGATACCTGAAATCATTGGTTTACGTGGATAAACCAGCAACGATTGACGCTTTGGAAATCAGTATTCAACGTGTCATTGCTGAAATACGGCCTCAAATGCTTGAAAAGGTGGTCGAAAATTGGACCTCCCGAATGACCTTTGTGCAAAATAGTCGTGGTGGCCATATGCCCGAAATTATATTTAAATGTTAAATGACAAGAAATTATCTACCAAATAAAAACATTTTTTTGGCCATTTCATAATTTGGCATGTGTTTTATTTAAATTTCAAATCAGCAATCTCTTATAAAAACACCCTTTATTATAACTTGATGCCCCCGATTAGGTACAATGTACATATATCTTATATGGCTGTGTTTACTTTGAACAAGTGCCACACAAGTCCTTCAGTATTTTAATATTTAATCAATTGTCGTTCGGAAAACTGCCACAACAGTAATCAAAAATTGTATAAAATATTTTTTATAATTGAAATATATTCACCTAGTACATCATAGTAGTTCCACTTTATTTAAGTTCAGTCCTTACCATAAAAAAAGTAAATAAAATATATTTTATTATACTGTAGCAATCTATGAAAAACGAACAATAAAATTGTTTTTGTTTTGTTCGTTATTCTTCATTTTGAGCAAACAAAATTGTATTGGTTTGTTATTTTTTAACTAAGTAAACAACATGAACTGACATGCAATAAATTCTTTACATTTTTATCCCCAAAATAGCTCGAAAAAAAATACAACTGAAAACAAGACAACATATAAATAATATAATGATTTATCAACAGCAAATAAAAAATAAAAATTTTATATTATATTTTATTACAAAAAAAAAAAAAAACGCAATAAAGGATATGCCACGCCATCTAAAAAAATATAATAAAAAAAAATTAAATGTGCTGTATAAAACTAGAAAAGTTGACAACTGGGGAAACAATAATAAGAGCCAAATAGTGAAAGGAAACTGAATTTGTGTTGTTAAAAAATTAACAGTCAAGTTGGCCAACAAAAAATTTTTTTTCTACGAGATTAATTTCAATATATTGTGAATTAGCTGAAAGAACATTTACCCCTATTATGTTTGACGTTTTACGCCTGCAAATTCGACAAATTGTAAAAGCATAAAGACCAAAATCTAAAATCTTCTTTAATCTCTTACAAAATGTAGAATCTGAAGGCGAAAAACGCCAAACTCGATAAGGGTAATTAGTTTAGGTTAATAAGGCTGGTAGCGAGAAAACACACGAAGGCTGTAAAAGGCCCATAGTGATGCCCAGAGAACTACATCCTACACAATCCTTACAAATGAGGCACTGGATCCAGAAAACCAGCCAGATCCTCTCACAAAGCCCGCCAAGGCAGCCACTGGTGCATCCTCGAGACAGTCCAGATCCCGCAGGAAACGAGAGCCTAGATGTCTAAGCCGGGCAGTCACAGAGAAGATGCTGTGGTGACTCCGCTTATGCTTCGTTTAAGCATGACTCCTACTAGAGGGTGTTTTTATAAGAGCTTGCTGATTTGAAACTTAAATAAAACACATTCCAAATTATGAAATAGACAAAAAAAATTTTTTTATTTGGTAGATAATTTCTTGTCATATAACATTTAAATATAATTTCGGGCATATGGCCACCACGACTATTTTGCACAAAGGTCATTCAGGAGGTCCAATTTTCGACCACCTTTTCAAGCATTTGAGGGCGTATTTCAGCAATGACACGTTGAATACTGGTTTCCAAAGCCTCAATCGTTGCTGGTTTATCCACGTAAACCAATGATTTCAGGTATCCCCACAAACAATAATCGAGTGGCGTCAAATCACACGAACGCGGAGGCCAATTCACCGGTCCATTTCTCGAAATAATGTTGTCGTTGAAATGTTCTTTCAATAAGTCCATTGTTTCGCCCGCAGTATGACAAGTGGCACCATCCTGTTGAAACCACATTTCGTTTACATCCATATCTTGAAGTTTTGGCACCAAAAATTCATTGATCATGATTCTGTATCGATTTCCATTCACGGTAACGCGTCGTCCTTCCTCATTTTTAAAGAAATAAGGACCGATGATTCCACCAGCCCATAGACCGCACCAAACAGTACATTTATCGGGATGCATTGGTAATTCTTGAACGGCGTGTGGATTATTTTTGCTCCAAAGACGGCAATTTTGCTTGTTGGCATATCCATTCAACCAAAAATGCGCCTCATCACTGAAGAGAATGTTGCGGTAAAAAAGCGGATAAACATTTTTAATTGAACACTGTTTTTGAAAATAAATTTCCACGATTTGGAAGCGTTGTTCTGGAGTTAACCTGTTCATGATGATTTTTTTTTTTTTTTTTTTAGGAGTAGGACCAGCACTCAGGGGATGACCCCTACATATGCAGTGCATTGCGCTGGAACTGGGAAAATAGATTTTGGGAAGGAGGATAAAGGGAGTAGTGTCTGTGGATATTCGATTTGAACCTGCTCAAATTGTAAGTGGCGGGGAAGACATCTGCGGGTAGTTTGTTCCACATACGGACTGTTCGGCCAAAAAACGAATTTTCTCTGTAATGCGTAGTGCGATTCGTTGGAATATCGACCACAAACGCATGCGCTCTTGATGAAAAACGCGTTGAGCGTAAGATTTGCCAAACAATACTGAGTAGAGACGTCACTTTAAACTGTCAAAACAGCTGTTAGACAACAGAGTGATTCGTATAAAAAAAACTTCATAAAAAAACACCCTTTAGTAGTGCCAGTGATTTCTTTCCAAAAGTTTCCAACTTTCTAGTCTTTCTGTCTAGTCCTTAGTTTGTTAAGTGAGGGCCATTAAATTGAGTATACCCTACAGGTGGTAATTGTTGACTACCTGATTATCGCCTTCCTCTCTGCCCACTCCTTAAAAATGTTTAACAGTTCAACTGAGGCAATATCAATATCCCTACGTGACACTTTTTCATCCAAGGCCGAACCTGCTCTTGCGCACTGGTCCGCCATCACATTTCCCTGCAAAAAACTCTTATCAAATTATTATTTTTATACCCTTCACAAAAAGGTGAAAGGTTTATCATTCCGTGTGTAATTTCTTCGATATGCACATGGGACCCCATAAAGTATATATATTCTGGATCCTTATGAATAGCGGAAAATTAAAAAAAATTTTCGGCCCATTCCGTATTTTGTAGTACATGTAGTAACTAAAATTGTTAAAAATTATAAGTTTTTCTTTTACAAAACCTCTTTATACGTCATGAAGATTTTCATTGGCCAAAAAATATTTTTTTAATTCAAATTTTGCATCTAGGGGTGGGATATTGAATTTTTTTATACATGAAAGTAATCAAACAGGCAACTGATGTTGTTTTCTTTTGTTTTTTGCTAACTAAAACTATCTTATAATTTAGGAAGAACAAAATTGGTATCAAAAATTCAAAAATAAAAAATAAAATTTCGAATCCAGGAATGGACAAGTGCAATATTTATGGTACATGAAAGTTACCAAAATGGTAAAAAATTTGCAATTTTTCTTAAATAAAACTACTTTATACCTCAAGAAGCGTTGCACTGATAAAAAAAAACAAAAAAAATTAAAATTTCGTTTCCAGGGTTGGAAAAATTAAATTTATTTTGGTACATGCAATATTTTGTAGTGCATGTAATAACCAAAATGGTTGCAAAATTCGAGTTTTTCTTAAACAAAACTACTTTATACCTTATGAAGATTTGCATTGATAAAGAAAATTCGCTTCCAGAGTTGGAAAATCGAAATATTTTTCGGACATAATAGTACATACATAAATTCCAAATTTTGTGCTTTTAGTGAATTAAACCTATTAGATATTTCAGAAAAAATTAAACTAGTATCAAAAAGTTATAAATTCGGTTCCAGGGTTGGAAAATCGACATTTTCTGATTCATAAAAGCAGCAATTTTATTTGTTATTTTTGATTTGTATGATGAATTATATCTACTTTATATATCAGAAAGAATTAAGCTGGTATTAAAAACCAACAAAATCTAAATGACGATTCTACGGTTGGACAATTAGAACTTTTTGGGGTACATGAAACGGATTTTTGGTTTGTTTGTAAATTAAATATATACAATATTTTTGAAAGACGTTCATAGGTATTAGATATTAGAAAAGCCAAACATTTAGCTTCCTAGCCGAAAAATTTAAACATTTTCTTAAATATAAAAGTAACCGATAACATCATTATGTTTTTTTTTTAATTAAACCACTTTCTGTTTTGGCAAAAAAGAAAGAAGAATTACATCTGTGAAGGGTATTTAAGCTTCGGCACAGCCGAATATAGCACTTTTACTTGTTTATCCTAGTTTTACACTATCAGCTCGCCCTCTCGAATTGCCGCTTTTTCGATAATGATACTTATAATAGAGTCTACCCATCTGGGTGGGTGCTGTTGGCTAAAGAAGTTAACACTTAGAATAGGAAGCCTAAGATTCCGAGTTATTTTCCTGATCTGTATCAATCTATGGTTGTGTTACTTTTTGTCAGTCTCTAACAATAAGTGAGGCACACCTGTGGTCCTTGAATATTACCAACAACGATTGACAATATCTTTTTCTAAAGAGCATATTACAACTGACTATTTCGTCGGTACTGTAGCCGTCAACGTAGGAAATAAATTGACTATAAACATTTTCCATTCTTCATCCTCTCTGCAGCTCCAAACAGCTACAAAAATACTTTCTCTCTCTCGCTCCCTATCTCTTCTCATTTTGCTTCATTTGCCGTCTCTATACTATTCCCTTCTTTCCATTTCCGGCGCAATGCATCTGTGTGGGTCATTCCCTGAGTGATGGTCATAATTAAAAAAACAAAAAAACTCACATATACATAAGATTATATTTTAAAAAAATATTACATCTAAAGCTAAAACTAAAGGATCCCTCAGCAGTTTTATTCGTGCTAAAGTTCAATATATTTATCTGCTTGTTCACTCTTGAAATATTTCTATCCTTCATAACTTTACACACTAACTGGCTTTTATAATGGAAAGCACTTGATAAAAATAGTGCACATAAATAACTACTATAACACTTTTTTTATTTCGAAAAAAAAACAAAGTTCTTTGAACAAAAACAAAGTAATAATACAAAATATATATATTATTTTTGAAAAGTTTTGGCTACGCAGAAAAGTTAAGAGAATCAGTGTACAATATTTCTATGGCTGGGAAGTGTATTTTATTATTGTATTTTATTTTCTTTTAACAATATTGCTAAACAACTTGGGTTTCCTTTTTGATTTATAACATCGATTTCCCATCAAATGTGTTTACTTTTTCTTTAAGAAAAATATTTTGTTTCTTTTCTCTTCTTTTTTTTTTTTGTGTAACACAAAACAATAAACAACAAACAACTCAAAATATTACAAGATAAAAATACATGGACAAAGTAGAAACTATTTATAAATCCCATGTAATAAAATTGGCAAAAAATGTGAAACTAACTCACGCCCTGCTATAAATATATTATATGGAAAATTCAATTATGTTTTTCTAATCTCAAATAAAACAATACAAATTTAAGTAAATTAATATACCAATAAATGTTTTTGGGGATAGAAAAAAATAAGAAGTCCTAAATTTTAGTTTTTGGTATAAAAAAAACTTAAAATGCTAAAAACCATTGTAGAACCTGTTTCAAAAGAAGCATGCAACTGCCTCGGCTTTCTAAGGCGGTGCAAGATATATTTCACTCCATCTCATCTCCTTACTGATCATACGACTTACATTCGAAATGAATAGCCCGGTGCTTTAAAGTCCATTTTGAAGTTGCTCGACAGTGTACAGGAGAGGGCAAAGAAACTCATTATATTATATGTGGTGGATTTACCATTGAACTGTGCTATGCGTTACATTGAACATTTTTTATTTGCCCGGACAGACCGTATGGGCCATAAACTCCCTTTCGATTCTTCATAGCCACTACTCCCCTTATCCTACTTCCCACAAGCAATTTTCGCAGTGCCAGCACTATACACGAATGAGTGGGGTCATCCCCTGAGTGGGGGTCCTAATAAAAAAAAGAACTTATTATTTTGGAAATTTGTCCTTAAATCGTTATACCAACATATGCACCAGTACTTATTTCGGGTCACCTATGACGCCTTCTCATTAGTGTTCTCTGTTTCGTTTTTCCAATTGAGTACATGGCAGCTTTTTAGCAATTTTTACTTATCACAAAAAAAATCTAATACATCTACACGACTTTTTCTAGAATGAAGTAGTGAAATTTATTTTGTAACATATATACATATTTTATAACATAATTATGTTATATATTTATGTAATGATATATGTGTTTAAAAAAAAAAAAAAAAAATATATATATATATATATATATATATATATATATATGTATATATATATATATATATATATATATATATATATATATGATATACATTTTTTTGTTATAACATATGTAATGAAACATAAATATAATACATGTTTTTTGTTAACATATTTATGCTATAAAATATTTATCTTCTAACATGTCTATGTTATAACATATATTATAGCATATATATGTTATACATATATTATAACATATATATGTTATACATATATTATAGCATGTATATGTTATACATATGTTATAACATAATTATATTATATATTTATGTTATGATATATGAGTTTAAACATATATATATATATATATATATATATATATATATATATACATATATATATATATATATATATATATATATATATATATATATATATATACATATACATATATATATATATATATATATATATATATATATATATATACATATATACATATATATATATACATATATATATATATATATATATATATAATTGATATACATTTTTTTGTTATAACATATGTAATGAAACATATATATAATACATGTTTTTTTTTTAATCTTTATCTTCTAACATATTCTAAAATATCTATCTTCAAACATGTCTATGTTATAAAATATATATGTAACATATATTATAACATATATATGTTATACATATATTAAAGCATGTATATGTTATACATATATTACAACATATATATGTTATACATATATTATAACATATATGTATATGTTATACATATACTATATATATATATATATATATATATATATATATATATATATACATATATGTTATACATATATCATAACATATATACGTTAAACATATATTATAACATTTATATGTAACATATATTATAACATATACATATATGTTATACAATGTCAATGTTATAACATATTTACATTATATAATATTTTTGTTATAATATATTTATGTTATAAAATATTTTTGTTATAACATATTTATATTATAAAATACTTTTGTTATAACATATTTATGTTATAGCTTATTGTAACATATATTATTACCTACATATATTATAAAATGTTTATGTTATAACATATTTATATTATTAAAAGTTTTTTATGTAACATTATTACAGTCCCTGGCCAAATTATTAGACGCACTGTATTTTTTTTAGTAATGTTATATTTCTTAAGAGTTTTTATTTTCAAATGGAGAACCATTCAATTGCATGCAACATGGAGCTCCATGTCACACTGCTCGGTCTGTTAAGGTATTTTTCACAGAAAAGAAATAATATCCACCTGTTGGATTGGCCGGGTAATAGCCCTGATATGAACGCCATTGAAAATGTGTAGGAACTGATGAAAAGAGAAGTGGCTAAAGACGTAAGTACCAACAAAACCCAGCTTCTAGAAAATATTATTTAGGTGTGGAATCATCATCCTCAAATGCAGGAGACAGTACAGTCTTGCTTTGGTAGCATGGCGCGCAGAATTAAAGCTTTAATCGCGGCTAAAGGTGGCTCAACTAAATATTGACTTTTACTAACATTAGTTTCACTTTTCTTTGAAACTTAATAAACTTATGCTATTTTAAATTAATGCTGTTTTATTTATGTTCAATAAATCGGTAATTGATTGGATAATATAAGAATAAAAAACTTATCAATTTAAAATAATAATACGGTGCACTAATATTTTACGTGAAATATAGCAGTTCATCTAACAATTTGGCCAGGGACTATATGTAATAAAATGTTCATGTTATAACATATATATGTATATTATAGCATTTATGTATATTATAACATATTTATATAACAAAATGTTTATGTTATAACATACTTGTGGTTTAAAATATATATGTTATAGCATATTTGTGTTGTACAATGTTTATGTCATAACAAATTCATATGTAAAACAAAATTTATTATATTACATATTATATTACTGGTACTTTTTTTGAGGACTAAATTACTAAGTAGAAAATTCTTGAACAGCCTCAAAGTTTGAGTGTGCGATTTGCAAATTATTTCTTTTTTGTGAAATTGAATATTTTAACTAATTTTTAAGAAACAATATGTATATGCATACTTTCGCATGCGAAATAAATAGAAACACAAAAAAACATACTCTAACACTTTAACAAATAATAAGAATTACAATGACACCAAAAAAAACCTGCTTAATGTTGAAACAAAAACACGATGGCATAATGAGAAGGAAAATAACTTATTGTTTTCATAAAAATGGCAACGACTTCTTCTTAAAGTCTTCAAAAACACTTTCAATACTTGCAAAATAAACTATATAAACTCTTTTAAACACTCATATATGGGACATTTTATTGTTGTTCTTCGAGTATAGCTGCCAGCTTACAACAGAGTAATACTACTCGAATAACTATTATTCGCAATTCGACTACATAAAAAGATACAGTTTTTTTTCAAACTGGCGTTTTTAAGAAAAAACACAAAGAAACGACGTACAATAAAGGGAAGAAAAATTTGCACATAAAGAGTAACACACGATGTAACAATAAAACAATAAAAAAACAACGACAATAACCATAAAAATACACTGAATGCCACTTTTATAAGTTCTTCACTTTTTTTTGTGTCCTGGAGTTTGTTCAGGGGAGTTAATGTTTACAAAAATTCGTAGTTCCTTGTCAGTGAGACCAAAAGATGGATCCGAACCTTTTCCATATGGATGAAGTTTTCTGGGAAACTCTGTTCTCTTTCTAAAGGGTGTTCTTTTATGAAGTTTTTTTTTATACGAATCACTCTGTTGTTGACAGTTTAAAGAGACGTCTCTACTCAGTATTGTTTGGCAAATCATCATGAACAGGTTAACTCCAGAACAACGCTTCCAAATCGTGGAAATTTATTTTCAAAAACAGTGTTCAATTAAAAATGTTTATCCGCTTTTTTACCGCAAAATTCTCTTCAGTGATGAGGCGCATTTTTGGTTGAATGGATATGTCAACAAGCAAAATTGTCGTATTTGGAGCCAAGATAATCCACACGCCGTTCAAGAATTACCAATGCATCCCGATAAATGTACTGTTTGGTGCGGTCTATGGGCTGGTGGAATCATCGGTCCTTATTTCTTTAAAAATGAGGAAGGACGACACGTTACCGTGAATGGAAATCGATACAGAATCATGATCAATGAATTTTTGGTGCCAAAACTTCAAGATATGGATGTAAACGAAATGTGGTTTCAACAGGATGGTGCCACTTGTCATACTGCGAGCGAAACAATGGACTTATTGAAAGAACATTTCAACGACAACATTATTTCGAGAAATGGACCGGTGAATTGGGATTTCGCGTTCGTGTGATTTGACGCCCCTCGATTATTTTTTGTGGGGATACCTGAAATCATTGGTTTACGTGGATAAACCAGCAACGATTGACGCTTTGGAAACCAGTATTCAACGTGTCATTGCTGAAATACGCCCTCAAATGCTTGAAAAGGTGGTCGAGAATTGGACCTCCTGAATGACCTTCGTGCAAAATAGTCGTGGTGGCCATATGCCCGAAATTATATTTAAATTTTAAATGACAAGAAATTATCTACCAAATAAAAATTTTTTTTGGCCATTTCATAATTTGGCATGTGTTTTATTTAAATTTCAAATCAGCAAGCTCTTATATAAACACCCTTTATAATGTTCATATTTATAGCAACGTACAAATATAATATGATTTTACTTAAAAAACACACGTTCGTTTAACTCCTATAGGACTTACTGAAAGCGTAGATATTAACGAGCAATCATCCTGCCGTCACTTATTTAAATTTCTGATCAATATACTTTGCATATACGTGGTCGTAACGTTGAATAATTCTTTGGACAGTATTCATCAACTCACGGAAATTATAAATAAATTCCTTGTATTTGGGCTTTTGACCTGGCCATCCAACGAATTATAAATACTGAACTTTTAGTGTTCAAATTTTATTTCTGTCTCTTTTTCTCTCTCCTTGTGTTCTTAGAACCTGAAAGTAGAGGATATTATATTTTTACCTCGGACCAGCACTCAGGGGATAACCCCTACATATGCAGTGCATTGCGTCGGAACTAGAAAGGAGGGGGATAGTATTGAGGGGCAGATGAATAAAGATGAGGAGATAGAAACTTTTTTCTATATATTTTAACCTTTTTACTTCGCCGGCTAATTTTTGCTGCAGAACCGACGAAGAAGAATGCTGCTGTTACTCTGCTTTTTAGTACATGATAGTGTCAGTCGCTGCCAATTGTATTCAGTGACCAGTTCTATGCCTTCATCATTGAAAACAGGCTGGCAACAACTAACACAATCATACACTAACGCTGATCAGAAGAATTCAACACTATATTTCATGACTCAACGCGGGGTTAAACTCATCACCCTCCACTTCATAGTCTCGTGTTGTACTACTTCAGCCAACAGTAGAAGACAGAGATTTGTTTTTAGCTGTTTTAATCTTCTACTTCCCCGGCTAATTTTTGAAACAGCACCAGGCTGACAACAACAAATACAATCATACCCATGAGAAAAATTCGACATCACATTCATGACTGACCAAGGAGTCGAACTTGAGATTTTTGGTTTCTTAGTTTCATTGTGGTAGTTAAACGACTGTTGCAGAACGAGGAGAAGGAAGAGAACTTTCTTTCTGTATTCATGTTATTTAATTTGTCGGCAAAGTTCTTTAGCTAAAGTCCGTTGCTGTAATGTGCCTTTTTGGTACATGATAGTGTCAATCTCTCCTGACAATACTGATCAACGACTAGCGCCTTAAATCTTTGCCATTAAAATTAACCGACAACAATTGACACAGACGTTCAGTAGTATAGATCAGAAAAATTCTATTGCACATTCATGATTAAGTGGAGAATCAAACTCGGAAGCTCCCTTTACGAAGCCTAAGCGTCAGCTATCGCAGCCAACTGCACGCCCGTGATATTAAAACTTCCATATCACAGATCCCAGTTTAAGTATGGAATGGAGAATAATAGTGGACATTTTTTTAATTACATATCGTTCGGAATGTCCCCATCTACTAAGGAATCTGCGCCACCTCCCGTGATCTTCTTAACCCTAGAAAGGTAACGCTATTTTATTATACGTTAATCCTAACGGCACGTAAATTTTACGTACTATCGAATTTTTAATTAATGTAGTAAGATCTGTATTTTTTTATTTTTTACTTTTTGTTTATTAAATAACTCACATTAAATTCATATTAAGCCAAACAAAAATATAAGAAGATAAACAAAAACATTTCTTAAAGATAAATATAATTAATGTTTGAGATCAAACTATAAGTGCAATAAAATAAATGATTATATGAATGTCATCAGTCATTGTTGTTCCGACAATCCATGCATATTTTTATCTGGTGCTCTCCACATAGTGCCGCAGTTTTACAAATATGACAGTATGTGGCTGTCATGCGCTTTTTTGAATAGTGACAATATTTGCAATATGTTCTCTTTCCCCTTTTCTTGAGAAGGTTCTTCGGAAGCCGGGTTGATGTGAACAATATTTTTTATACTTTCTTTCAAGGCTATTAACTCCACCAAATTTGTATCTGATATTGTGAAATTTTGCAACTTATATTTCTGTCTCAGCTGAGAAATTTTGAAATTTGTCTGATTCACAATAGTTTCCAATATATCTTCAGGCTGGAATAAATCAAATATGACCTTTGGCTCTATAGTATCCTTTGCTGTGGTCGTTGGGCCTAATTGAAGATAAAAATTAAAACAAAACCAATACACTTGTTATTTTCCTACCTGGCCTACATTTCTTGAAGCACATTTACCGCCTTCACGGTGCAGTGGAAAGTTATTCCAAACGTAGCCGTTCTTTCCTAAAATTTCACTTTTTTCTACTTCCGCACTAGCTACAGGAGCTTGTTCTCTTAGGTTTATTCTTTGTCGCTTATTATTTATAGGTAAATACGAAGTGTTTCTTGATGAATCGAATGCTTCAACGTAATTTTCATCCTCTGCAGCGGGATACCAGTTTTTATCAGCAAAACTGTCACCGCTATCAAAATCATCTTCCTCCTGATTATCGCTAAAGTCACTGATGTCACTACAGTCGCTTGAGTAAAGCAATCCCGCAACATATTCACAGTTGAGACCGCGCTTAGAGGTCATCGCTTTTTGGCTTTCCATTTTCAGACACCTTTAAAAATTTTCTACAAAATTTTACTTATACTACTAACGCCACGTAAAATTCACGTACACAAATTTTATTATTAATACTAACGCCACGTAATTTTTACGTACCGACTTTTATTGTTCGCGCTCTGAAAGCTCTTTAGTGACTAAAAATTCCCTGTTTATGCTTTTGCGTTTGCTCAAAGACTATCCAAAAAAGCACTTACTGAATTTGGTACCGTTAGGTGTCTGGATGGCTGTGTAGCAACAATAATAAAAAAATTACACGCAAAATTTACGTACATTACCTTTCTAGGGTTAATTGTTATCAGATTGTTACTGCCAAAGTCCAATTTCTGCATAGAAGTAGAACTCGTAGATGATGTGAGTCGTAGTGTCGGAAATTCTTTTGCCTGGCAGATCGTAACAGCATCTTTCATACTGAGATCACAACTATTAGGGAAACCGACAATCCGCCTGATTGTGTAAGGCGTTGGCGTTTACGCCTCAGGAGTTTTTTGTAGTAGATTAAAGAAAACTGCTTGGATGTTTCTTTAATCTTGTACAAAAAAACGTCTTTGGCGTAAACGCCAACGCCTTACACAGTCAGGCTGAATGAATCCATTTCAATTAGGATTGACAGGCGAGTTGTTCGAAAATTTGTTTTAAATTCCGAAAAACATGTTTCCAAGCTACAGAGGGAAATCGGCATGTATCTGTTAATATACGGATATTAGAAAAGTCGAATTCGGGACTTTCGGCTGCAAAGTCTCGTGTTAACTACTTCAGCCAACAGCATGCCGCAATGTGTTTAATCGATTTGTTAAAGGAAGGAATAACATTTTTCCAATTGATGATGCAGCTGACATTCTATCATCAACACTGTCCATATGGGTCGTTCTATCTTCTATAAATTGGCTGCAGCAGCTATTTTTATATTCAATCAATTGATTGCAGAACTTTCTACTATAATAATTTAAATTTCAAAAATCTTCGCAACAGCATCTAGTGCAATCTGTGAATTCCCTTAATTTATTTCGGTAACATTCTATTGCAAGCCCAAAAAACAATCGGTGTGAGCAAATTTTTTTTTTGTTTTCTTACTTTTTTATATGCATTTCTGTAAGCACACAATGCGAAAGACAGTTTTATTTCTTCTTTACACACACACTCCAATGCATACACACTCACTAATTCATGTGAACATCTCCTTAGATGCTGATACGTACATGTGTGTCCACAGATATAAATCTTTATTTTAGGACTATTAAACAAAGATTTATACATTTAACAAGAAGTAAAAAAAAAGAAGAAGAAAATTTTTAGTCCATTTAAATGGAACACATGGAAACATTTAACTGTTGAAGGGACTAGTTTTACGACATTTAGTTTTACTGCTTTTTCTTTTTCATAATAAATTTTTTATTAAGCAAAATGTTGATATAAGCAAACAATTTCCAAGATATCAGACTTTTGGGAATAATACAGGAAAATCAAATTAAATTTGTTTTTCAAGTCTATAAAAAAAATGTTTCAAATATAAAACTTATGAAGAACGGCTATTTTATTACCATTAACGCTATAAAATTTGGCAACAAGAAACACTATTTTAAGCCATTTACATGAAAACATTTTCACAAATAAACCTTTGATTTGATTGAATATGAAAAGTCTTAAAAACGCTACTGCCTTGGCGCTGGTCTTAATTTTTATACCCTTCACAAAAAAGTGAAATATATAGGTTTGTCATTCCGTATGTAATTTCTTCGATATGCACATGGGACCCCATAAAGTATATATATTCTGGATCTTTATGAATAGCGATGACAATTGAGCGATGTCCGGCTGTACGTCCGTCTGCACGTGAAATCTGGGGGTTATCCCAAGCCCCCAGAAGAGCTAGAGACTTCGTTCTTGGACCGTTGGATTGGAAATGAACTTAAATAGAGTGTTATTGAAATTCAGAAAGATCCGAAGTATGGTTCCAGAGCTGGGAAGCCTACACCTATTTCTCGACGCAAAATTTATGCCAAAAATCAATTATTTTTTTTAATGTTTGTAAATTAAACCTATTTCTTGCTTTGGGAAGCCTCAATGGTCTATTAGAAACTAAAAAAAAAAAAAAAATTTCCAGGGATGGAAAATTAAAATTTTTTTTTTGGCCCATTCCGTATTTTGTAGTACATGTAGTAACTAAAATTGTTAAAAATTGTAAGTTTTTCTTTAAGAAAACCTCTTAATACGTCATGGAGATTTGCCGTCGCCAAAAAAAAAAAAAAAAATTTTAATTCAAATTTTGCTTTCAGGGGTGGGAAATTGAATTTTTTTATACGTGAAAGTAATCAAACAGGCAACTGATGTGACCAAAATGGCTAAAAATTTGAAATTTTTCCAAAAAAATTTTTTTTATACCTCATGAAGCGTTGATCTGATGAAAAAAAAACAAAAAATTAACATTTCGCTTCCAGGGTTGGAAAAATTAAAGTTTTTTTTTGGTACATGCAATATTTTGTAGTACATGTAATAACCAAACTGGTTACAAAATTTGAGTTTTTCTTAAACAAAACTACCTTATAGCTCATGAAGATTTGCATTGATAAAAAAAATTTAATATATTAAAATTTCGCTTCCAGGGTTGGAAAATTGTAATTTTTCTTATACATAAAATAACCAAAAAGGCAATTGACGTTGTTTTTTTTTTTTTGCTAACTAAAATTATTTTACATTTTAGGAAGAACAAAATTGGTATCAAAAATTTCCCAAAAAAAAAAAATCAAAATTTCGCCTCCAGGGTTGAACAAATAAAATATTTTATGGTACATGAAAGTGACCAACAAGTTTGAAAATTTCAATTTTTTTGTCAAGTAAAACTATGTGACATCTTTTAATTAAACTTACTTCCTGTTTTAGCAAGAAAGAAAGAAGAATTACATCTGTGAAGGGCTTTTAAGATTCGGCACAGCCGAATATACCACTTTTAGTTGTTTATTTTAACCTTTGTTTTACTTGGAGCGGAACTCTGAAACAGGAGGAAGGTGACACAACTTTAAATCATAATAAAACAAGGAAATGCGCAGAATGCGTCTCTTTTATTGAAACAATTGTTTGTTGAGTTTATTCTACTGGTTTATAAGATTTTTGTACTCGCAGTTTTGATTGAGTAGATTTCTTAAACTGGAGTTGTAAAAGTGAAATGGTGCTAAATTTTCGCTCAAAATCCGCTCTTTAAATAATTTACTCTAAAATTAATTTGTAACAAAATATTGTCGGGCATAAAATAGAAAAGAAATTTGTAAAACAATAATAAAAAATATTTTTTGTTTCTTTGTGCAATAATTCAGAAAAACAAAATAAAATGTTATATTATTTT
Source organism: Linnaemya tessellans (assembly GCA_951800035.1). Classification (NCBI taxonomy): domain Eukaryota; kingdom Metazoa; phylum Arthropoda; class Insecta; order Diptera; family Tachinidae; genus Linnaemya; species Linnaemya tessellans. The sequence continues at coordinate 39,432,880 of OX637536.1, read as the reverse complement.
TATACTGAAACATGTGCATAGCGTTAGAACAAGGGTAAGAGGACGAGGGGGGGTGACTTACAAATACATCTGTATGCCTACAAATAAAATTAGAGTAACGGGAAGGGGGGCTGGGGCTAAATATAAGTATGCAACATGGTTGTATGCAAATGTTTATTATTGTTGGCCTGAGGCACATTCACTGGTTTCATACACTTCATGTATTCGTTTTAAGCAGTTTTCTTCAGCTTGTTCTCGTTGCTGTTTTAGTTCAGCAAAACAGAAGAAGAAAAAAAAATGAGAATGAGAAAAAAGAAAAACAGGGCCAAGGCAGTTTTTATAAATATTTTTTATCCTTTATTTTCTTTTAGTTTGTGTGAGCAATATTATATTTTGTTTATATGTATTATGACTTTTTTTGTAGCATTGCCGTTGTTGTTGTACTTCTGTTGTTGCTGCTGTTGTTACAGTTTATGTGTAGTAAAATAAAATGGCACTACAGAGTGGATTGGATTGCATATCATTTGAGCTCGACTGCGGCACAGAATGCACTGTAGTAAAACATAATTTTTACATCGAAGCCAACAAAATCTTTCTTGATGTGTCGCTGCTTACAACATCCCCTTTTTTTCACTTGGTTGCATAAAATGCATATTTTTCTCAAGCTCATGCTTTTTTTTGCTGGCTTCTTTTTTCCTTGGTTTAGGCCATTTTTTTGTAATGCTTTACACTAAAAGTGCGTTTGAAGGATATTTTTAAAAGTTTAATTTCTTATAATGGATAATTTAAAAGGTTTCATTTTAATTGAAACCTTGATTGGCATATGAAGTCAATTATTTTGCTGTAAGCCATTTATTTTAATAGGGCCAAGAATGAATTGCTTATAATTGTGGTAGCTACAAATTTATGTAGTTTTACAATTTTATGCTTATTGAAATGAAACTTCTTTGCGCGCATGAGGGTAAAATTTTTGCGGATGAAACGAAATGTGGGACGTTTTTGTCTCTAAATATATGTTGAGGACGTATGAGTAATACTAATGCATACAAACAAATATTAATCATACGCAACCATACCGTGTTAGAATTCAATTTCGTTTGACAACAGAATTGATTATGCATTTTGGTTGGTCAGCGAAAAGCCAAACAATTTTTCAGAACGAACTCATTTTGTAATACAGTCGACTCCGCTTTACTGGAAATAACCAAAACCCCATCTTTTTCCAGTTATCCGATTTTTTTTCTTCTAAAACGTAGTTCGGATTATTGAAATTTGTTACAGTTAAGCGTATTGATTAAATTCAGTAAAGCAACACTTTTTATATCAAATGTCTAGCCACTTGCATTGTCAATATAATAAAAAATACAATAAAATATGTAAGAGAGAAAAGGACAAATACATATTGCCATTTAATTTTTTAACGGACAAAAAAACATTCACAATATTTTCAGCCTTAAGTTATGCAATCGATTCGATGTCATAGTTTATTTTTTCACTAAAGCGAAGTAAGTTTCATACAAAATGTAGTTGTGGGCTTGCTTTTGGTTTTCAGTAATACGATATTTTCAGTAAAGCGATGTTTCGCTAAAGCGAAGTGAACAAGACTAGCTGCGTTTAAAATCAGTGAGGGTATTTGTATAGCTTTTACTAATCCGATTTTTTTTCAATAAAGCGTGTTGCGCTAAAGCGGATTCGACTGTATTATGCACGGAATTCGCTAGTAAAGTAAAAAATTAATTTCCGATAAACATTTTGTAACAAATTTTGTCAATCGTCCAAAACTATAAGCAGTTATTGAGAGTAAGTAAAAATTATGGCTTCCAAATACAATTCCACAAAATATATTTGACTATTACTTTTATTCAGTTTGGATCTAAAATGCTGACATTTTTCCTTTGTATGAGGACGGCATTGAACAATACTTTGATTACTGTATAATTAAAAATAAAATTTTTTTGAGATATGATTATTCTGTATTAAAGGATCGGAATACACCTCTAGGATTTGGTTTCTCTGTTAAAAAAATAATCTCTAGTAGAATTACATCGTAAGGCAGTAATTAAAATAAACATGGTACGAGGGCGATTCAATAAGTTTGTGAGTTTTTTAATGAAACTCAGGTTTTTATACAAAAAGTTATTTTAGTGCTCTTTGTTTGAAACAATATGTCGAAAAGATTTTAAAAGTTATTCTATTTTTCAACGTAATTTTTTTTTTAATTCAATACCCTTAGCACGATGTTTTTTCAATTGTTTTATCCCTTCCGAAAAATATGATTTAACGAGGTGATCGAAATGGACACTTGTTTGTGAGGTGATGTCGTCGCGCAAATCTCTTTCCGCCGAACCATTTCATCAAATGTGGGAAGAAGAAATAGTCACTCGGGGCAAAATTTGGTGAATAGGGAAAATGAGGGAGCGATTCGTAACCCAATTCATGGATTTTCATCATGGAAACCGCATGTGTAGGCACCTTTGATTGTCAGCAAAAGCGGCATCCATCTTGCAGAAAGTTTCTTATACCCAAGTGATCACTCAAAATTGGAACCACTGAGCCATGTAACTTGCCTATGGCCTTTACAATCTTTCTCACTCACATTTTCGGTTTGGCTAAAACCACATCCTGGACTTTTTTTTGTCAATTGTGGCGGATGTAGAGAACTCAATTGGACGTCCAGAAACGTTCGGTATCTTCCGTGTTTGTACCGCCACATCGACATTCAGTAAACCACTTCTTTTCCATGAATATGGATGGCGCAGAGTCCCCATAATATTTATCAAGCTTAGCCTTGGTTTGAGCGGATGGTGTTTTTCTGCAAAAAATAACTCTTATGAGCACACGAAATTGCCATTTTTCTCTTCTCTTGTCAAAATACGCGGTAGTTCGCTGTCAGACACAAACTAAATGAGGTACTTTATTAAAATTTTGTCAGTATTCAACTGACAGTCGCCTGTTGACAGCAGCAATTCATTTAACAGGCAGGGAATTCAAAAAGTCCCAAACTTATTGACTTGTCCTTGCACTGTTTCTTATTGTTGTAAATTCACATGTTTGTTTGAAAAAACATTAATCACATATAGTGCGTACGTTTATTTCAAAAAATATTCGCTTAGTGCGAACTAATTCGTAGCCACAAAGAATACTTAATTTATGTGTTTTTCATATTGTTTACTGATTTCCTGCTTTTAATTACATTTAAGCAGATAAAAATGCTCTAAACTTAGCTGCCGGAATAAAATGAGACCCTAATCAAAACAGTCCGACATTTATTTGCTTTAAATAATAAAATCGATTAATATCATTTCATGTGATTAAATGTTTTCCGGGGTATAAACAGGCTGCCATGAAATGGAGTTAAAAACAATATTAAAAAAGCAAATAAAAATTATATTAACGAACTCAGTAGATTAAGAAGCTGATAATTCTGCCCATATGTATCCGGTTTGAAAAGTCAGCAAAATGAACAGAGAACGCTTATTAGAAGGCAATAAATATTTTTTTTAATATTAGGGTGTCACAACACCAGAGCTTGCAAATTGTTCAAATTTTTAATTAAAAAAATTGTTGTATTCGTCAAACTCATCGTGCACTTCTTCCAATTTATGGCGTACATAATCGTGCTTCAGTGCGACTAATTCGAAGAACAATAGAACGTTAATGTGCAGACCGTGAGACGGCGAACAGTGCGCTCTGAAGAAGCTGTGGCCGCTGTACAGGAAAACGTTGAAGATGATCTTAAGCAATCAATTCCTCGCAGTTCTCAGCAACTGGGGTTGTGTCCTTCCACTTTATGGAAGAATTTTTTAGTTGTGGAAGATTGCGCCTTGTACGTGCCAGCCGTGGCATAAATCATATTTAAACATAAATTTCATAAAATTTTCTTTCCAATAAAGCCTGTTTCAGTGATATTAAAAATATATTTCCTTGTTTTATTATAATTTAAACTCTGTAAAAAACACCCGTTATATAAATCTGTACCGCTATTTATTATTCTACCCTCCAAAAAAAAAAAAAAAAAAGAATTGGAGGGTATATTCACTTTGTCATTCCGTTTGTAATGCGGCGAAATATCCATCTGAGACCCCATAAACTATATATATTTTTGATCAGGTGAAGAAATCTAAGACGATCTGAGCAGGTTAGTCCGTACGTCTGTAGAAATCACGATTAAGTCGAAAGGAAAAGAGCCAGACTCTTCAAGTTTGGTATAAATATATCTTGCAGGAGACCACAGGTCAGGTTTGGAAATGGGCTAAGTCGGGCAAGAGGGAAAAAAGTTCCCCTAAGAAAAACTAAATCAACCTCTGAAAAACAACATAATTTAAATTTTTTTTTTTGTAATTTTGTTAAGCAAATGATATATTTTTATGTCAAAGAAGGTCCAGCACCTTAAACTTGGAGCCATAAAATTAAATAATAAAATAAGTTTTGAACCCCGCCCCTTTAGTGGGCGTTATTATATGCTGATGCATAACATCTGCCTTACCCCCTCCCCCTCCCCTTTGCCTCCTAAATGAACCTTTAAAAAAAATTAAAATTAAATTTATGTGTGTGAATATAAATATGCCGAGTTAAACATGTTTTGACGTAAGCAGTTACGAAGTGAAGTTAAATATGTTATGACGTAACGAAATTGCAATCAGTGAAATTTTTTTTTTGTATGAAAATTCATATTTATATACAAAAGGATTATGGTAGTGTCTCCTATCCCATACATCATTTTGTATATACTGGCAATGCATGCCAACTCCTTATTTGGCCACTTGGGCCAAAATCTCTCCAATATCACACACTCTCATGGCCTGTAAATATTTTCACAAAATGCTCCAAAAAATTATTAAATATCGATTTTTGTAAAAAAAACTTCACTGTTTGCCATTTCGTTACGTCATAACATATTTAGCTTCACAGCTATATACGTTGCTTCGTAACTGCTTACGTCAAAACATGTTTAACTCGGAATATTTATCTTCACTCACATACATAATAAATTTTACATTTAATTATCCCAAATATTTATATATAGAGTGTTATGGCAAAGGTGAAATGTCTCCCCCACCGGCCCTTGCCAGAGAGACCCCGACAAAATGCAGTTGTAATTCCCTCCAAAAAGAACTAGACCCCATAAAGTATACATATTCTTGATCAGTGATGATCGTCTGTGGAAAACATGATATAGTCTAGTTTTGAACCCCGCCCCTTTAGTGGGCGTCAACGTACGATTTTATATAAAGGAACTCTGTCCCAGCCAGTTAAACATTTTAAATTTACTTACTAAATATTTGGAGGGTATTTAAGATTCGACCCGGTCGAATATACCGTTTTTAATTGTTTTTATTTTGAGAATATTTTAATTTGTGGCAGATGTGTCAAAGGTTATTAAGCCTTCATTATTAATTTTCATAAATTACATTTCAAAATAAATTATTTTTCTTTGCCAAAGAAAAATAAAAATACCGACCAATAATGATCTCTAATATGTGATAAATAGTAAAAAGGATATAGTGGAAAAAATCAGTTTCAAAAATGTTTCGCGTCAAATGAAAATTACATATAAGATTAAAAAAAAAATCATTTTCCCGCTTTAGTTTTTTTTTTTGATGATATAGATTTTGAATGTGTTTTAGAAAAATTAAGTAGCTGCAGGCTTTTTAACTTTCTTTCATTTTAAACCAACTTAATCTTCCCGTTCTCCTCAACAATCTGCAAAAGGTTGCCCATAAAAGATTTACGATAAGTATAACAAAATACATAAATGTTTAGTCATAAATTTTAATGCTTTTCTTGTTTTAAATACATCGCAGATATATCTCATCAAAGAATCAAAATATTTTTATCAAAACAACAACATCTCAAACCACAAAAGCCATTTACTGCACAAAAAAAAAAAAAGAAGAGTCTAGAAAAAGAACAGCAATAAGGAAATCATTAATTTAATATCAAGCCATTTTGAAGGTTAATTTCCCCACATTTATCAGTCTCTGAAGATGATAAAAATAACTCAGAAAAGCAATAAAGAAAAATATATAAAAGAAAATAAAGCAAAATTAAAAGCCAAAACAAAAGCAAATGGAAGAAACGGTACAGCCGGGACTGCAAGAACCCCAAGATTTATGACTGTTTATCCATTTTGAGTTGGGAGCATTTGCAAGAAGTTGAAGCTACCGCAAAAGTATTAGAAAAAAAGCAATGATGGAAAGTGTAAAGTTTAAAAGAAAATATCATAATTTATAGCAATTTGTGTGAATGTAATATTTTTGTGTGTCTTAGCCGCCAAATGGAACTCAACAGCAGACGAACTGCAGTTTCATCGAATTTTTTTTTTACTTAAGAGTTACAAATTTTTTTCTGTACTTATTAACTTGGTAATTTACTTTCTGTAAGTCTGGAGATATTTCAAAACTTAAGGGTTTTTTGTTTTTTTTTATTCAAATCATTTTTCATAATGGGATTTTTCTTTTGTTAACAAATTTGTTTCTTTTAACCCCTAAAATTTATTATATAATTTATAAACTATACAATCGATTAAGTAAAATAACGTTTTCTGCTTATAAAATTTTTTTACTCCATCATATTTAACTTTAAGTTTGTACTGAAGGATGTTCACAATGTCCTTTTGGAGCTCCCTTAACTAATTTTAGTTAATAAATAAAAATGATTGCTTTTATATTTTGGCTTTTCATTAATTAATCACAGTGAAAAATGTAAAACAATAGTATTGATTCTAATTGGATTTAGGAACTGCTAATTAATGACAAATATTTTTCTTAAATTGGCAGTCGATTTTAACCAGCCAGATGACAAATAATTAATGGCTGTCGGCAACGGCCTTAAAATCATTAAATTGTTAACTCTTTATAAGACGCACCCTTATGAACCCTACCAAAGTTTTTGAATTCTCCTCGCAGCAACTTTTAATGCAACACTACTGCCGTCAGCCTCTATCTATTAGTGTTCTACTGTTGAATATTGAGAAAGCAGCGTTCTTTGGATTGTGCTGGACGGCCATTCAAAGCAGAAAACATCGTAAATGCTCTCCAAATATTTAAGAAGTAAATTTAAAATATTTAACTTGGTGGGACAGAGTTCCTTTAAGACATCTCTGTACCCAATTTTTAATCTCTACTTTGACAAGAGTCTTTCCGCGAGAGGCCGTGGGGGGACGTTTCACCTCTGCAAGATCAGAGAACTTCTCAGCTTTTTATAGGCTTAAGGAATAAAAATTATTCAATATTTACACAATTTTTGCATATAATATCGTACGTCAACGCCCACTAAAGGGGGCGGGGTCCAAAAATAGACTATATCATGTTTTCCACAGACGAACGTATGGGCATTGCTATACCGTCTTAGACTTCATCAATGATCAAGAACATGTATACTTTATGGGTTCTAATTCTTTTTGGAGGGCATTAAATCTACATTTTTTGGGTCTCTCTGGCAAGGGCCGTGGGGGAGACATTTCACCTTTGCCATAAGACTCTAAAAATAAATATTTGGGATAATTACACATAATAAATGTAAAATTTATTATATGAGTGAAGATAAATATGCCGAGCTAAACATGTTTTGACGTAAGCACTTACGAAACAACGTATTTAGCTGTGAAGCTAAATATGTTATGACGTAACGAAATGGCAAACAGTGAAGTTTTTTTTTACAAAAATCGATATTTAATAAATTTTTGGAGCATTTTGTGAAAATATTTACAGGCCACGAAAGGTCAGTTTACAGGCCATGAGAGTGAGTGTGATCAGGGAGGGATTTTGGCACGAGTGGCCAAATAAGGAGTTGGCCTAGCAATCCATGCCAACTATATACAAAATGATGTATGGGATAGAGATAATCATTTTGTATATAAATATGGATTTTCATAAAAAAAAATCACTCATTGTCATTTCGTTACGTTATAACATATTTAACTTCACTTCGTAACTGCTTACGTCAAAACATATTTAACTCGGCATATCTATCTTCACGCACACAAAGTTATTTTAATTTTTTTTATATTTTGAAAGGGTCAATTATTTGTATGCTTATAATAACGCCCACTAAAGGGGGCGGGGTCCAAATTTTTTTTAATTTTTTTTATTTTATGGTTCCAAGTTTAGCGCGTTGGACCTGCTTTGACATAAAAATGGTTAACAAAATTACAAAAAAGGTGGTTTAGATCTTCTTAGGGGCACTTTTTTCCCTCTAGCCCTATTTAGCCCATCTCCTAACCAGTGCTATCCTTCAACGTATATTTATACCGAATTTGAAGAGTCTGTCTCCTTTCGTTTTTACTGAACCGTGATTTCCATAGACGGACGGATGGACATGCTCAGATCGTCTTAGATTTCATCACTGATCAAGAATATATATACTTGATGGGGTCTGAGATGGATATTTCGATGCGTTACAAACGGAATGACAAAGTAAAATTACCCTCCAATTCTTTTTTGGAGGGTATAAAAATAATAAAAAAAGTAAAAAATTAAATTTCCAGCGCTGGAACTGGCTTTTTGGCTTTTCTGGTTTCTATATCAAACAGGGTTTTCTTTTAAAAGCATCAAATATATTTAAGTTACAAGAAAAAGGAACAATTTGCATTGATAAAAAAAATTCAAAAGTTAACATTTCGCTTCCAGGGGTGGGAAATTGAAAATTTTTTTATACTTAAAAGTAAACGAAAAGGCAAATGACGTTGTGTTTTTTTTTCTAACTAAAACTATTTTATAATTTATGAAAAGCAAAATTGGTATCAAAAATTCAAAAAAAAAAAATCAAAATTTCGAACCCAGGGTTGGACAAATCCATTTCACATATAGAGCGATCTACAGATAGACAAACGGGCATTGCTTGTTTGCATTCCCCATTCAAAAGGACGGAGAATACATCTGCTTTATTGGGTCGCATATTAATATTGTGGAAATTGCACATGGAAATACAAACAAATAAAGAGCCTTCCACTATTTCTGATAAATAGTATACAAATATGTACGCCCTCAAAAAAATTCTGGAAAAATGCATGTAACAAAATGATTACATCGTTTGACTTTTTTGCAAATAATGAAATTGTTTTGAGTCCACCTTAACAACAATTAAACATTAGCTCAAGTTTAACGACATCGATTCTCTGATAATTTAAGCGATTGAAGCACAATCGTGTAATTGAATATTCTGCCAAAGGCAGTGCCTGCCAGCAACATGTTGTTTTGCAATTTTTTTAAGCCAGTTTTTTCAATATATTTTAATGCAAAAAGCCTTGTTTACGGTAAAAACATTTGGGCTTTTGACCTTAACAAAGAAACCAAGACAATGTTGTAGTGCCTATTATACATTTTGTTTCAAAAGCAAACAGATTGAAAGAAAAAAGTTTTCTTTCTTTGTTTTTCTTCTTAACAAGAATTTCTTAAACTCTTAACTTTGCCTTGCGACTAAAATAACACAATACGATTATTATTTGACCAAGTGTATGAAATACTTGATACAATTTTGTTTTTCATAACTTTTCTCTTTCTTTTTTTTTTTGGTATGTGTGTAAGTATTTCTTTCAAAATAATACTGCAATGCGTTAATTGTGTCAAAAAGTTTTGTTTTTACAGAATTTTTTTTTCTCTAAAAAAAAAAAAAAAATATCTTTTTGTTTGTATTTCTTCTTTATTCTCTGCTTTATTTTCAACAGCAAGAAATTAAAGATATAATGTTTGATCTTGCGAAGGACTGGCCTTATTAAGTTTGCCATGGCAGGAGATTTTAAGAAAATGCTAAGGATATTGTTTTGTTTGTTTGTATTGTTTGTACATTGTGTCTGTGTTATCGCATATGTATGCCTGTATGTGTGTGTGTGTGTGTGTATAAAGAAGATTAAATGTCAGCAATCATCAAAATAAAAGTTACCAAATTTCATTTATTTCTTTTATCGCAGACCAAGTGAATACAAGTAATTTTTCCCATTGTCTTCCCAACATTCCACTTTATATTTGATGATTACTTATGCTACTCGTATACGAGGGTTTCGATTGCTGACGCAGTTAGAAATCGCTGCATACAGATTTTACTATTTTCATTAAGGCTCAACTACATTGTGATTTTTGGCTGATTTTATATTGGCCAGAGCACAATGTTAATCTTTCTGTTACCTTTTAGTTACAGAGTTTCCACCCAATCGTCTATTTTATTTGTAAAAGCAGATAGAAAGTTTGGAAATTTAAGAGTCCACAATACTTAAGCTCTAATACGAATTACACTTTTAATGAGTCAATACCCGTGCCTTAAAATGAAGCTAGAACTGACATTTAATAAATGAAATTACCTCATAAGACAACAGGGGGTGCTGCTGTTTAAATTAGTTTACACTTCGCTTATGCAGCCTAAGATACCGGTTTCGACTCCGTACTTAGTCATTAAATAGGGTATTGAGTCTATGTGATCTGCATTAGTACATGGTGGCGTTTGCAAATGTCGGACTGTTTCAATGACGAAGGCCAAGCACTGGTCACTGATCGTTATCGACAGCAAGCGACACTATCCCGTGCTAAAGAGCGCTCTACCTCATCCTTATTTATCGGTACTCTATTATCTCTCCTTTCAATATTGACTCCTCCTGACGCAGTTCCAGTAAAATGCATTTCATAAGTACGATTCGTATCCCGAGTGGCGATCTAAGCAACCAAAGATATTCTTATTTTCTGAGAAATAAAACAATTGACTTTTTAATTTTATACGAGCTGATTCTTCTTCCAATTTTACAAAAAAAGTTAAAAATCGATTAAGAGAAGTTTTTGCTAGTTCCTATGCACATTTCATTGGGGCTAGTGCAGATCATCAGGGAGCCTTCACCCAACATTTCTTAGAATAACTAAAGATATTATTTTAAACTTCGACTCAATTGAATCAGAATCTTAAGCAAATATGTAACAAGTACCCAAGCTAAACCCCTCCCTCCATAACCAATTTTGAACTATTTTTTTTATGTGTTGTACAGGGTGTTTCTATAAGAGCTTGCTGATTTGAAATTTAAATAAAACACATGCCAAATTATGAAATGGCCAAACAAAATTTTTTATTTGGTAGATAATTTCTTGTCATTTAAAATTTAAATATAATTTCGGGCATATGGCCACCACGACTATTTTGCACGAAGGTCATTCAGGAGGTCCAATTTTCGACCACCTTTTCAAGCATTTGGGGGCGTATTTCAGCAATGACACGTTGAATACTGGTTTCCAAAGCGTCAATCGTTTCTGGTTTATCCACGTAAACCAATGATTTCAGGTGTCCCCACAAAAAATAATCGAGTGGCGTCAAATCACACGAACGCGGAGGCCAATTCACCGGTCCATTTCTCGAAATAATGTTGTCGTTGAAATGTTCTTTCAATAAGTCCACGGTAACGCGTCGGCCTTCCTCATTTTTAAAGAAATAAGGACCGATGATTCCACCAGCCCATAGACCGCACCGAGCAGTACATTTATCGGGATGCATTGGTAATACTTGAACGGCGTGTGGATTATCTTGGCCCCAAATACGGCAATTTTGCTTGTTGACATATCCATTCAACCAAAAATGCGCCTCAACACTGAAGAGAATTTTGCGGTAAAAAAGCGGATAAACATTTTTAATTGAACACTGTTTTTGAAAATAAATTTCCACGATTTGGAAGCGTTTTTCTGGAGTTAACCTGGTCATGATGATTTGCCAACAATACTGACTAGAGACGTCACTTTAAACTATCAAAACAGCTGTTAGACAACAGAGTGATTCGTATAAAGAAAAAAACTTCATAAAAAAACACCCTTTACTAGTGATTTTTATGTTGGACTAGCACTCAGGGGATGACCCCAATATATGCATTGCATTGCGTCGGAACTGAAAACGAGGGGTTGGTATTGAGGGGACAGATTAGGAAAGACGAGACGATACACAGATTTTTTTTATTACCTCAATAGTCTGTTTATATGCACGACTCATAAAAACCGTTGGTTGCATGAAAAACTCTTGCACTTCGAAAAATTATTGCTTTAGTTAAAAAAATTTGCTTAATAAAGGGTGGGCAAATTTGAGGTTAGGAAGTAAATTGGCTGCCAAATGATCAATTGTTAAGAACTTAGCTGCCATCCTTTAGCATTTATTTAGTAAAAACTTGGAAAATTTTAACCGTAGAACGTTATACTTTTGAACAAAAAATTTTAATTGTAAAAATTTACTATCAAAATGTGAAAAATTTACTGCATCACTTCGCAAAAATTCTAGCAGCTTTTCCTCGTAATCAGGCGCCTTGAGAGACCTCTGCCCGTGTAATTTAATCGCTAAATTCGAGGCTCACTATACTGTTGCAGACAATAGGCCACAACAATACGCTCGTAGGGGGCTGAAGGGATGTCGGTAGCGATGCTGCAAAAGTAGGAAAAAATTTTACTTTTACAGAGTGGCCCAAAATGACCAGAAGGAGTTGGAATTCGTTATAAGTTTTTTATTACAATTTTTTCTTTTTCGTTTTCAGTATTTTGTAAAGAAGACTTGGGGAATTTAAAATGGAACAGCGTGCCAAAATAGTTGAATTTTATTTCTCAAATCAACGATGCATTGCTTTGACTCAGCGTGCCTGTCATCGTTATTTTAGTGTGCGAGTAGGACCCTTAGAGTCAACAACAAACCCTGTGGTTGGACATTTTTGAAAACAAGAGACAGTAAGGAATCTTCCTTTCGCCCCAGCAGGCGACAAACGGATGACACACAGATGGTAATATTGAACGGGGCACAGGAAAGTATTCAGGAAGATGGAGAAACATCAACCAGGGGACGTTCGACACATCTTGGCCTCACAATGGGGTGGCTATAATAATAATTTTATATACAATAAAATCTGTTTCATACAAAATTCAGCTTGTCCAAGAATTGAAACCAACAGATTATCAGTAACGACTTGATTATGCAATTTATTCTCATCAAAAAGCAGAAGAACGTAATGATTTTATTCAATAATTTAATTATGAGCGACAAAGCTCATTTGGAATGAAAAGGGGTACGTTAAAAGGCAAAACTGCTGGCAGGATATGGGCTACGGAAAATACAAGAATAGTTCAACAGCGAGAATTATATCCACTTAAGTGTTTTACGCTTCCTTTTTCTCTTGGACCAGCACTCAGGGTATAACCCCTACATATGCAGTGCATTGTGTCAGAACTAGAAAGGAGCGGATAGTATTGAGGGGCAGATGAATAAACATGAGGAGATAGAAACTTTTTTGTATATATTTTAACCTTTTTACTTCGCCGGCTAATTTTTGCTACAGAGCCGGCGAAGAAGAATGCTGCTGCTACTCTGCCTTTTAGTACATGATGGCGACAGTTGCTGCCAATTGTGTTCAGTGACCAGGGGCCAAATTACGGCATTCGATATCGATCGAAATTTCAATACATTTTGTATACAATTTTCGACCGATATCGAGTGCCGTAATTTGGTCCCAGTTCTATGGCAACAACTAACGCAATCATGCCCTAATGCTGATCAGAAGAATTCAACACAATATTTCATGATTCAGCGCGGGCTCGAACTCATCACCCTCCACTTCAGAGTCTCGTGTTCTACTACTTCAGCCATCACAGCAGATTTGAAATGCAGGTATGACGACATCCTCCACCCCACAACAAATAAGTCATCCAGTTCAATAAATTAACTTAAATTTCTATACATTGTGTCTCGGAAGATATTCTGAAAATCAATGTGAATAAGATTTTTTTTTTTTAAACTTCATGTTATCCTCGTATCTAAAGCATTTATTTTTTATTGCGTGTTCTTGTTTGAGTTTTATTTGAGAACAAAAAAAAAATCTATAAAAGGGGAGATTTTATCTTCTCCTGCATTCATTAGGAAGCTGGAGTACATACGAATATCTATACGTCTGTGTGTGTGTGTGTGTGTGGGTATGTGTTTGTATTTGGACAGCAAAAGTTTGTTAATTTGGCCGGACAGTTAAGTGTCGCTGGTACTGATGTTGTCTCATAATTCTTCTTTTAAGCATTTTTGTTTGTTTTGTATACTTTTTCAATTAAAATGGCAACAAAAAAAAAAACGAGAATACAAAAGACCAACAACAACAACAACAATCAATTAAAGGACATTTAATGTTTCTAAATTTATTGTACAAAAAGTTGGGTTGTTGTACAATTTTATAAATTAGATGTATTAAGAAGTTTTCTTTGTTTGTATTGGTTTTGTCGCGCAGAAAATGTAATAAAATATTTTAATTTGATTAAGAAATTACAAAATTCTTGCAATTACTTTAGCTGTAGTGTTTATATTCTATACGTGAGTAAAAAATAATTTATTGAAACAATTTCTAGAATCTAGTTTACGACATCGGCTTACTGGCCCTGTTCGTATTATATAAGGGGTGTTTCATTAAGTGTTTTCTATCTCTAGATTTAAATACCACAAAATGTGTGTGATATCATTAAAATTTTTTGTTTATGAGGAAGTCGTCCTCTTGGTGCCTTTATGTGTGAATTAGTACTACGGCTCCTCTGGGTGGTGTGCAGCCGAAGGATTAAATTTTCTATGGCGTTTAAATCAGGCGGAATTTGGCCAACCGCGTTCTCACAGAAGTATGGACAAATAATGCCGCTGGTCTAAAATCCACTTCAAACAGCTACTTCTTCGGGATGCATTAAATGCTCTTGGATCTCTTTCTATCAATACGAATTGTGCCAAATTCTAAAATTTTGTTTCCTTGCGTATCAATTTATCGATAAATCTGTTTCATTGCAGAATATGATGTTTTTATACAGAATCACTAGGAATGTTGTCCGAACAGAGCACTCATTTTGATAATCTATTTCAATTGTTTGCACTTAATGTTGAATACAGTCGACTTCGCTTTACTGGAAATAACCAAAACCCAATTTTTTTCAATTATCCGATTTTTTTTCTCTAAAACGTAGTTCGGACTACTGAAATTTGTTACAGTTAAGCGTACTGATTAAAATCAGTAAACCAATATTTTTCATTCCTCGAAAATGGCTAGTCACTTGCATTAACAATATAATAGAAAAATACAATAAAATACGTAAGAGCGAAAAGGACAAATACATTTTGCAATTTAATTTTTTAACGGACAAAACATGCAAAATTTTTTCAGCCTTAAGTTATGCAATCGATTCGATGTCATTGTTTATTTTTTCACTAAAGCGAAGTAAGTTTCATACAAAATGTAGTTGTGTGAGCTTGCTTTTGGTTTTCATTAATACGATATTTTCAGTTAAGCGATGTTTCGTTAAAGCCAAGTGAATAAGACTAGCTGCGTTTAAAATCAGTGCGGGGATTTGTATCGCTTTCAGTAATCTGATTTTTTTAAAGCGTGTTGCGCTAAAGCGGAATCGACTGTCCATGTCGCTTTAATCAGATGGCTGTTATCAGCTGTGAAAGTTCGGAAGTAGCAGTTGGGAAGCCCTTAACATATTAAATATAAAAGTTCTTGGCAATCGCTACAATATTCATGTTACTGAAATATGGAAATAATTGAAAGTTGAGTATAAGACTATCCAACGTTGCGTAATACAGATTTTAAATGAAATGGTATATGAAGGCGGGCAAATAAGTATGTGAATTTCCTTCCTCTTCATTAAAATGGCAACCAGGCTCCTGTCTACAGGCAGTTGTCAGTTGACTGCTTCCAAATTTTAACAAATTGCATCATTTAGTTTGTGATTGGCAAACGTTGATAGCAGACTACTGCACGTTTTGGGAAGAAAATGGAAAAAAATTAATATCGTGCTTAATGAGCGCATTATTTTTGGCGAAAAAAAAATCGCCATCACCAAATCCAAAACAAAGCTGGATAAATATTATGGAGACTCTGCAGCATCCATTGTGATGGTAATGAGGTAGCTTACTGAATGTCGATGAGGCCGTACCAGCACGAAAATTCAGAACATTCTGGACAACCAGTTGAGGTTTCTACATTCTAAATAATTAAAAATATTCACTATATATTTTAAGTCGATCGGAGAGTAAAAGTGTGAGAGATTGTGGAAGCCATAGGCATATCACGTAGCTCAGTGGTTTCAGCTTGGAATGATCACTTGGTTATGAGAAACCTTTCCTCAAGATCGGTACCGCGTTTGCTCAAAAAGTCATGATTTTATATCCATAAGATTTAGAACCGAGTGACTACTTCTTGTTGCCACATTTGAAGAAAGGGCTCGTTGGAAAGAGACTAGACTCCAACGACGAAATTATCTCACAAAAACAAATACCTATTTTGATGACCTCGACAAATCATATTTTTTGCAAGGGATAACGAAATTGGAGAAATCTTAAACTAAGTGTATAGAACTCAAAGGAGATAAAGTTGAAAAATAAAAAAGTTTTTGTATGAAAAACTGTGTTTGATTCAAAAAGTTGCGAGCTCTTTCTAATACAAATAGAGGTAATCTGCAGATATACGAAAAATTAAAATTTATTTGTTTATGATGGAAAAATAATTAGATTAAAAGTTCCCTGCCCGATATCAGCCGGTATGTCTGAAAAAAAAAGAAATATTTTAAATAAACTTTAAAATTGTTTGTAGTTTTATATCAAAGATGAAGGTGAAATTGGAATTCTTATTCTTACACAAATCTGCAATTTGCCATATAATTTTTCAATTGCAATTTTGAATTTCTTTAGTACAATAAGAAATACAGTCGAATACGCTTTAGTGCAACACGCTTTACTGAAAAAAAACTCGGATTACTAAAAGCGATACAAATGCGAAACTGCTATTAAACGCAGCTAGTCTTATTCACTTCGCTTTAGCGAAACATCGCTTTACTGAAAATGTCGTTTTATTGAAAACCATAAACAAGCCCACAACTACGTTTTGTATGAATCTTACTTCGCTTTAGTGAAAATATAAACAATGACGAATTTATTTATTAGAAATCGATTGCATAACTTAAGGCTGAAAAAACTGTGCCTGTTTTGTCCGTCAAAATATTAAATGGCAAATTTGCATTTCTCCTTTTCGCTCTTACGTATTTTATTGTACTTTTCTGTTATATTTGCTAATGCAAGTGGCTAGACATTTTCGAGGAATCCGTCAAAATTTTCAACAACAAAATGAATAATTCTATGAATAATTTTTTTTTTAAATAAAATTTTTATTTTAAATTGACGTACAAAAAATATACAGGTTTAATACAAAAAATATTGTTTTACTGATTTCAAGCAGTACGCTTAACTGTAAAAAATTTCAGTAACCCGAACTACGTTTTAGAGAAAAAAATCGGATAACTGAAAATAAATTGGGTTTTGGTTATTTCCAGTAAAGCGGAGTCGACTGTAGTATTTAAAAATTTGTGTGCACTATATTGTGTCACAGATATATTTTTAAGCACATCGTGGAAGAAGGCCTTTGGCTATTTGCAATATGAATGTGAAGTCTGGTGGGTGGATTGGAACTCTGACCCATAAATTCCTCACTTTTCATGCTAAATCTTAAAGAGTCTGATATCGTCGTCTCTTTAATTTGTCCCTTTAGTTTTCTTGCTTTGGATTTTAAATGAAATTATATTTTCATTTAACTTGCCTGCGATAAAATTATCATTGCTTTAACAATTAATTTAAATTGCCATTTTTCCTATCCCATGCTTTTTGCTATTACGTTGCCCCATTATAAAACTATTTAAACATTTCACCGAGTTGTTGACTATGCAAAATATTTTCATACAATTTTCCACCTACAATTCGAATACGTGCATTCTTAATACACTATCCCTTGTAGTCAAGAAGGCAAAGGTCTTTGTCTTATGGCACTCTGTCTGCTCTGGCCCCCTTTCTCTTTCGTCTGCCCGGTTAATAGTATTAAAGTTTTCCTAGATTTCTTGCTACAGCTCTTGTTGTTGCTGCGCTGTTTTTTATTGTTGATATTATTTTGGCTGGTTTGTAGCTTCAGCATTCAACTGCAACTGCTGGAATTTTGTACTATTGGATACTGCAGTTGTGGCATTTGTTTGTTTGTCATTGTGCGCTGCTGTTTGAAAGCATTATTATATTGCAGTCAGAAGTGGTTCTGTCAGCAGTTGTTTGGTTGCAAATGTTACATACTTCCTGTCTCCTGTAGTACTTTCTATTATAATATTTCTTGTTTATTTTTATTTAGTTTTATTTTTATTTTTTATCTATTCTTATTGTTCCTGCTGCTGTTGTTGTTTCTGTTATATTTTTGCCATTATTGTCTTTATCAAAAATGTAAAAAGTTATGAATGAAAAAAAAAATTGAATAAAGTACGAAAACAGGACAGTTCGGTTAGTACGGCTGTCTGTGTGTCTGTCGTTGTCTGTTTTATTCCTAAGCAATTGAAAATGCAAATTTATTTGTGTGTTTGTTGCACAAATTTTCTAGCTAAAAGAAAAAAGAATAACAACAATAGAAATTATTTACTCTCATCCACATCCACATAATAATTTTTGCACTGAGTAGGTTGGCTACCTGTATTTTTATAATTGCTTATTTAAAAGTTGGCTCAGTTTGGTGCAACTGTATGTGTGTGCTCACCGAAGGAAGTATCATAATTGCTATACTAGTGGACTATGAAAATTGCAAGTAAGACGTAGAAGAAGACCAGATGATGAAGAAATTATGACATCCAGACAGAGACTCGGCAAAACAAAAAGTCTAGTCAATTTATAGAATAAGTTTGTATATGTAAATATAAATGGGCATGCTTGTGCATGTTCAAGTGTTTATAATTTCAGTGCTTAAAAGTAAAGGAATATCTTTAAAGGATAGTTATTACATGGCTACACACTCCTTGTGGAGTTATTATTCCAGTTTTAAAAGTTAAAATTTACTCTTCATATACAAATAAATTTTAAAACTAAATTATGTTTTTAATATGATATGATATTGTGACAAAAAAAAAATGTTAAAATATATATTTATATTTTCAATACATCCGCTCCCCTTCGGGCTGCTTGCTTCAGCAAAATACTGAATATTTTTTAAAGATAATTATTTCATTTTGAATATAGACTTTGATCTGAACTTAACCTGAAATAAAACTCTTAGCTTTAAACCTAGAATATTGCTTCAACTTAATTAATATTATAATATTCGCAGTCACTTATTTCTTTGCCTGCAAATGAAAATCATATTTTCTAAATTAAAAAAAATGCTACAACAAAATTTATTAACAAACTGTAAGCAACGTGAAGTCAAACCCTTATGTTTGCGATGAAAACCCTTTTGCAAAAAACACAAGCTCTCTTTGACTTTCTTTTGAAATATTACAGCGTTGGTCGTTTCTTGGCTACTAATCAGGTCACAATTAAAAAAAAGGTACTCTTTTCATATCAAAGTTCTCTAATGTTTTTTAAAAGCAAAAAAAATAAATAAAAAAAATATGTTTAACAAAATTATGAAAACGTGGCTGTAAGTTTTTTAAAATATTTATTTACTGTGTGGGTTAAAGTAATCCCTGTGCCTGCATTTTATTGATGCTGCTGATGATCTTTTGCCATTTTGTACGAGTGTGTTTTACTGTAAGGATTAACAAATTTCTATTACATAAATGTTTACGTTGTAATTAGATTTAGTGTATTTTTGTGCTCTAGTTTCTGCAGGTTTCTGTTAACAGAAGTCCAATTTACTGTCTTTGCCACTCAATGTCAGTGTTAAGCTTTAATCGTACTAAGTAATTTTTAGACAGTTTTTTATATATATTTTTCTTTTAACATGATTTTTGGCCATCATAAAATTTATAAAATAGAAAATTTTATTAAATAGTGTACATGGGGTGTGTGTTTGATTTAGACTTCTTTAAAGAAAAATATGTAAGTTCTTCCTTGAGCAAATCATTTTGAAAGAAAGACAGCAGATAAATGAGCAGCATAAAACAAGTATTATATTAATGACAACATCAGTACAGGGCAGGAGTTTTAATGCAATAAGAGAAAAACTTAAATAAACAGAGATTCTTAAACTTTGATTTAATTGAAGATTTTTATGTCTAAATGCAATGCAAACCATTGTTTATTATTGTTTAAAGATTCCTACTGAAATGAAGAACAATAGTTTTTTTTTTTGATAACTTTTTCTTTCGGTGAAAGAAAACTGGGTCCAAATTACGGCATTCGATATTGATCGCAATTTGTATTTAAATTATATGGAAATTTCGTACAAATTCGAATATAATAAGTGGTGACAAACACAATACACATGAATACACTGATGATGAAAGTGTTGCGGCTTTCGAAAACAGCTGTTCTGCTCTGCTGTGTAAGTTGAATAAAACTGATGTTGACTTTCCTTTGTGCCTTGGAATATTTATCATGTCTTTCTGAGATTTAAAAAACAAATTTCGAACAATTGGCGTATGAATCTTAATTCAATTTAATATCGAATGCGTTGATTTGGGCCCTGTATTTACAATTTTACTGAATTAATGAAATCCTCTTAAAAAAAACATTTTAATAGCTTTCGGTGTTAGATTATAAAACTTTATGTTGGAAAAATCTTATACTGGCGATATTAAAATGAAGGAATTAACCCTAGAATATCATACATACGGCGTTTCGACAACTCATGTTTACTTTTTGTATATCTCTTCCTCTATTGGTATTTATCTATAGCTTATTTTTCGTATAGCAGTAGCCGCTGATATGGCCTTGATGTAAGCGCAGTTATAGCTCTCGTATCATCGAAACCACGGTTTATACAAAACAGAATTTTGTTATTCATTTATAAATCATAGACTGACGCTGTTGAAAACAAGTTCCTTTAATTACTCAATATGTTAATTTTCAAATTCAAACAAATTTCATCGATTATGTAAACTATTTTTATAAATTCCCATGTAATGTTTTAAAAAATCAGCCAAATGAAGTAGAGCAATGCAACGTGCTTTTATGGCATAATTAATAATAAAAAAAAATTTGTTTACATTTTTATTGAGATACAAAACAAATAATTGAAAGAAATAAGTTTCATTTATTTTGTTGTTGCCGGTCTTCTTTCATTAACTTTCGAATATCGTCGCTGTCGATTCGACGAACTATAACGTTTACGCTAGACTTGTGTCCAACTAGCTCATTCGCTCAGTTTTGACAAGAACCTCTGATCAAACCCATTTAAATTACATAGATTTGATTAAGGGTTCTTGTCAAAACTAAGCGAATGAGCTAGTTGGTCACAAGTCTAGTTTATGACACAAAAATATGTATGATATTCTAGGGTTAAATAAAAACCGATATTAAGTTTCAAGAGTTAAGTTTATATATAAATTATTGCATACTTTAGGGAGAGTACTGTAAAGGGGTGCGTATGAACAATACGTTTGTGCTCACAATTTAATATTTAATGAACTTTCAGATTCGGCTAAGGCCAGAAGAATGTGCTTACAAAAACTGATATGAAACGCAATCACAAAATATTTTGCTATTTTACCCTAGCAGGTAGTATTGGGAATATGTGCTCAGGGCTTCTTCACGCAAAATCCTAAATTTAAATAATTGTATTAAAGAGTGGGTGAAATGATATAGAATAAAAATTTGTGGACCTACTTTATTTTGAAATTGCCAGCCATTATTGCCTATTTCTCATTAACTTGAAAAGTTTTTTTTGTTACAACTAATTTTACTTTACATAATGAATTTTCCTGGCATTAAATATATAGACTTACCTTTTTTGAAACAAGCATTTTGCACCTCTGACTTAATCTTTAGTTTAATTTCTTCATCACCTAAAAGCACTTTTGGCCGGCCAGCATTTAAGATAACTAAGCTACAGAAGGTTGTAGGTTTCCAGTTGACAAAATATCAAATTAATCTTGTTAGTAAAGCATGAAAAGAAAAATTATCCTGCAGTACAAAAAAAAAAAAATTAAATAAAAAAAAATTTAAATAGTTGAGTGTTTTGCATCATGTCAACATTTAATATTAAAATGTCTAGTCCTAAAAAGTTAAAAGAATTGAACATCTTGGAGAAAAAAAGTCTTAGATTAAAATGAAAAAGACAAAGGCAGAACCAGAAAAAGTCAAGAAAGAGGGAAAATTATTATAAAAAATTCACAAGACTAAATAGGAAACTACAACTATTCGTACTGCTAATGCTGCCTTAAGAACTGAAGCAGCTTCTAAGGTACTTTGGCCATTTTCCATCAAAAGGTTTTCTTTTTCGTCTTTTGTATTTTAATATTAAAATTAAATGTTCAGCGACAAGCATCATCGATGTAATTAGTTGTTAAAAGAATGTTTTAGTTTCTATGGCCAACGTAAAGCAAGACAAGTAAGAATATGAAAACCCAAAAGCATAGATAAAAAATACTTTGTTAATCGTTGTACATAAATAAAATATTTATGGAAAACTTAAGACATTGAGATAAAACTAAAGTACGTTTTCAGAGTTGCTGCCATTAATTGCAAATATTTCCCAGCGATTTCTTAAGTATTTAAGCAAATATACAAGCAGCATCGTTAAGCTTCTTAGTGCTGCAATTATCAGAATTAATTTTCAAAGTTGAATGAATGTCTGCTATAGACCAAATACAAAAAATGTTTTATAAGGGCTTAAACAATATTGTGAACTTCAGTAAACTATTAGAGGGAAATATATTTTACTAGTTATTAAGCAGAAAGTATTTGGATCTAATACAAAAAAAAGGAAGTCAGATGAGCTGCCAATTAATACAAAAATTTTCAAGTATGAGGCACATTTTTTAGTAGGACGTTAAGCAATGAACTAAACTCTTTAGTCCACTAGTTTATTCAATATTAATGCTTGAGATGTCTTGGCTTAAATTTGTTAATATAAATAGATAATCACATATATATGATTTTTATTATTCTTGCTAAGACACGTCTTGCCCATGCCATAAATGTCACATGCGTAATATATTGGCCTAAGCAAACCTACGGGTATTAGAAAAAAATCTAGGCCTATAAATATAGATTAATATTTAAAAATTATTTTTATATTCAGGGCGGCCTAAAAAGGGATTTAAGTGGATTTTTATTTTTTATTTAATATATAATTTCTAAATTTTTGTCTCAATATCGTATCTAAATTAATAATATTATTAATTTAATTATAACAATTGCCTCTCGTTACTAGCTAGTGGCAATTTAAATTAATTGTTAAAGCGAAGATAATTTTATGGCAGTCAAGTTAAATGAAAATATAATTTCATTTAAAATCCAAAGCAAGAAAACTAAAGGGACAAATTAAAGAGACGACGATATCAGACTATTTAAGATTTGGCATGAAAGGTAAGAAATTTATGTGGCAGAGTTGCATTCCACCCACAAGACTTCAGATTCATATTGAAAATAGCCAAAGGCCTTCTTCCACGATTTGCTTAAAAATATATCAGTGACACAATATAGTGCACACAAATTTTTAAATACTACAGTCGACTTCGCTTTACTGGAAATAACCAAAACCCAATTTATTTTCAGTTATCCGATTTTTTCTCTAAAACGTAGTTCGGATGACTGAAATTTGTTACAACTAAGCGTACTGCTTAAAATCAGTAAAACAATAATTTTTGTATCAAATCTGTATATTTTTTTACGTCAATTTAACATAAAAATTTTATTTAAAAAAAAAATTATTCAAAGAATTATTCATTTTGTTGTTGAAAATTTTCACGAATTCCTCGAAAATGTCTAGCCACTTGCATTAACAATATAATAGAAAAATACAATAAAGTACGTAAGAGCGAAAAGGACAAATACAATTTGCAATTTAATTTTTTACCGCGCAAAACATGCACAGTTTTTTCAGCCTTAAGTTATGCAATCGCTTTCTAATAAATAAATTTGTCATTGTTTATATTTTCACTAAAGCGAAGTAAGAGTCATACAAAACGTAGTTGTGGACTTGTTTTTGGTTTTCAGCAATACGATATTTTCAGTAAAGCGATGTTTCGCTAAAGCGAAGTGAATAAGACTAGCTGCGTTTAATATCAGTTTCGGATTTGTATCGATTTCAGTAATCCCATTTTTCTCAGTAAAGCGTGTTGCGCTAAAGCGGATTCGACTGTATTTCTTATTGTACTAAAGAAATTCAAAATTGCAATTGAAAAATTATATGGCAAATTGCAGATTTGTGTAAGAGTAAGAATTCCAATTTCACCTTCATCTTTGATATAAGACTACAAACAATTTTAAAGTTTATTTAAAATATATCTTTTATTTCCCCAGACATACCGGCTGATATCGGGCATGGAACTTTTAATGTAATTTTTTTTGCCATCATAAACAAATAAATTTAAATTTTTTGTATATCTGTGGATTACCTCTATTTGTATTATAAAGAGCTCGTGACTTTTTGAATCAAACACAGGTTTTTCTTATAAAAAATTGATTTATATTTCAACTTTATCTCCTTTGAGTTCTATACAATTAGTCGAATATATCTCTAATTTGTTTATCCCTTCCGAAGAACATCATTTGTTTGCCAGGACATGCCAATTTTAAGGCTACATGAAACATTATAAATATTACATTTTCGAAAGATTAATATTCTTGCGTTATTGACGCAAAGTCATGCCAATAACAAAACAGGATAGTAAACGATTAAATATTGATATGACGATTAAATAATGAATGATAAAATTGATTAAGGAGTCGAATGTATGAGATAAAGATTATGGCAACTGCCGTTGTGCAAACCAATAAAGAGAAGTAGTAGGAAAATAATAAAATAATAATACTAATATTTTGTTTACGAGTAGCAGGTATACACTTACACAGCAAACACTGAATCATGTTTGGCTTAAGAAATTATGGATCACAAAAGCACACATTAATTTTATAAATAAATTTTTATTCACGCAGCTGCTTAAGCAATTGTACATCAAATATGTAAAGTTCTACACAAAATTTAAAATGTTTTCAATTTCATCGTAAATTGTTTAGGCATTTTTTTTTTGCCTTAGCAGCTGCTGATAAATTAGGTGAATTACTTCTTTGTAACAATATTTACATGTTGACACATCTGCGTATTGTCGCTTGAACCGTGCGAGTTTTTTTTCTTTAGTAAATTATTAAAAATTTATGTCGCATATTTGATGGCAACCAAATCATCAAATATATAAGAATAAATTAGCAAAATTAAATTTTTACCACTTCTGGTTGATTTACTAAATTTTATTATTATTAAATACAAAAAAAAAACGGAATAGGAATTCCATTATGTTGACTTTAAGAGTAATTTAATCGTTAAGCTAAGCGTTTATATTTAGGCTGCAACAAGTACGGGAATCTGAACTTGAACCTGAATAAAATATCTTTGTTTAGTAATTAAATAATTAAAGAAATATCCTTACTAATATAATATATGTATATGATAATGACTCTGTATGTCTGTCTATCTGTTACCTTTTCATGTTCTGAGATCCGACGAATAACATGGGTTGATTTTTGTTTGTGAGTTGCGCTTTTTATAATGAGTTGCACTTTTTATGATCACACGCAATTTTGATGATTTCTTATATTTTTGATGATGACTTGTACTTTTCATAGTGACCTGCACTTTTTTTAATGACTTGCACTTTTCATAATGACTTGCACTTTTTATGATAACTTTCAATTTTTATGATGACTTGCAATTTTTATAATGAGTTGCACTTTTTTCAATGACTTCCACTTTTTATGATAACTTTCAATTTTTATGATGACTTGCACTTTTTATGATGACTTGCACTTTTATGATGATTACACTTTTTATAATGACTTGCACTTTTTATGACGACTTGCATTTTTTATGATGACTTGCATTTTTTATAATGAGTTGCACTTTTTATGATGACTTGCACTTTTTATGATGACTTGCATTTTTTATAATGACTTGCACTTTTTTTAATGGCTTGCACTTTTTATCATGACTTGCACTTTTAAGGATGACTTGCACTTTTTATGATGACTTGCATTTTTTATAGGGAGTTGCACTTTTTATAATGACTTGCACTTTTTATGATGACTTGCATTTTTTATAACGACTTGCACTTTTTATAATGACTTGCAATTTTTATGACGACTCGCACCTTTTTTAATGACTTGCATTTTTCATAATGACTTACACTTTTTATGATGACTTGCACTTTTTATGATGACTTGCATTTTTTATAATGACTTGCACTTTTTTTAATGGCTTGCACTTTTTATCATGACTTGCACTTTTAAGGATGACTTGCACTTTTTATGATGACTTGCATTTTTTATAATGACTTGCACTTTTTATGACGACTCGCACTTTTTTCTAATGGCTTGCTCTTTTCATAATGAATTTCACTTTTTATGTGGACTTGCACTTTTTATCATGACTCGCATTTTTTTTATAATAACTTGCACTTATTACGATGACTTGACTTTTTATAATGATTTGCACTTTTCATAATGGCTTACACTTTTTTTAATGACATGCACTTTCTGCTTTACTAAAATAATAAATACGAAAGTAACTCTGTCTGTATGTCTCTTACCTTTTCACCCTCAAACCGCTGAATCGATTTCGATGAAATTTGGCAGAGAGATTTATTTGAGATCCGAGGAATTTTTGTTTTTTTTTATTAATTGGTCAAGTGTGGTTCAAAATATGTGTGGACATGTAAAATTATTAAACTGACAAATATGAACATTTTAAATTTTGATATAGTTGACATAATAATGACTTTATCTAGGGTGAAGGATGGTGTAAAGTTTTCTAGGAATATATGAAATTATGAAACTAATAACTAAGAACGTTTGAAACTAAAAATTAAAATAAAAATTAATTAAAAATTAAAACTAACGTAAGTATGCAAAGATTTTCAGATCTCTGTAGCCAATACCTTTAAAAAGCAAAGAGAATATGTATATTCCAGAATAATAATTATCAGCAATTAATATAGGAATAATTAGTTCTCATCAGCCACGAAATCAGTACTGATGAATTTTGTTAATATCATGATTAAAACAAATATTCGGATTCTTTCCAAGCTTAATGAAAAATTCGTATATAAGGCAAATTTTTAAATAAAAATATAACATAACAGTTTAATTGAGATTTTATTTTTCATTTTGCCTTATAAATACTTTTCTTGTTATCCAATGGATTTCTGATTGTATGAAGGTGTAGAAAAATAAAATAGATTCGTATCGAACATACTTTATTTGTTGGTTTAGTTTTGTATGAGTTGCAAGCCTATGTTCTTGTTCTGTTGTTATTTTTGAAAATAGTTTGTAATTTACAAGTTGTGAATTCTCAGATGGTTTTCGGAAGTATATGCATAAGATAAGAGGTTTTTAACTTTTCAAAACTGTGGTTGAAGTCTACTGACGATTTGGTAAAGCACCAATGAAATGCATATAGACATTGCTTAACCACCAACAAATAAATTTCATTTATAAAAATATAATTATTAAAATGAGAGTTATTTATTAAAATATTTTATTATTAAATTCAATTTATTAAGATTGCAATATCTTCTCAGCTTTCTCAAATTCTTCCACTTTTTGTGGTGGTACTATTCATTAGGAACATCAACTATTTAATGAAATAGAAAATGAGACATTCTTATATTCATTAACAAAATCATGTTAAAAAAAAATAAAATTTCTAAATATTTAACAAGGGAGTATAATCACAAAATTAATTACATTGGTGAATAATAAATTGCCAAGGAAAAAACGTTTAAAACTGTTTCTACTCAATGAAATATTTAATCAAATAAACAAAGTGCTTACTTAAATCGTTATAATAATATATTTACAAAAAAAGAGAATCCTTACAAATTAATTTTCTGTGAAAAGCAATAAAATTTAAATTACAAAAAGAAAAAAAGTCGACTTGATGCTGCCCTTCAAATTAAGAAGCAAGCATCTATTTTCTCTCTCGAGATGAAATTAAAAAGAAATTGGTTATACTTTGATTTAGAATTCCTACGCTTTACCTTGTTATACGAAAATGGCAAAGCGTTTGGATTCTGAAACAAATTGTTTCCACTTAATCGTCGCCTCTCTAGGGGAATAAGTTTAAAATTGTGTACAAATAAAAGTTAAAAGGATATCAAGTGAAAATAGTTTCTCTTGTTTACAAATGGAAATTTTTAAACGTTTTATAAAGAATTTTTCAAATTGTTTTCAATTGTTGGAATGGCTGGCTGGCTGTTTGTTATAAAGTCTTAATCAGCGTTAAATGTAATTATGGTTTGAAATGCACGTTCTCTTTTTCAGCAATTTGTATATTTTGTTGAGCACAAGAATGCTGCCTGCATTCATTATCACTTACACAGTTTCAACTTTACAACGAACTATTCGTACTTAACAAGAAACGTTAAGTAGTAAATGGATGCTCTCACCTTTAATGTGCCCTTAACCGCACTAGAGCAACAAAAAAAATATATATAGAAAAATAAAAGAAGAAACTAACAACCGCTTCTCAGTAACATCAGGAAAATTGTGGTAGACTATGCTGGTGATGGTGATGATGGTGGCTGCTGGTTGGCGGAAGAGACGTCAGCGGTAGTTTTCGAGCTGCGGTTGCTGCTGTTGAAAAGTGAACTCTAATCAGCGTAAATTTTAATTTAAACATTCGTTCAACTGTTATAAAAAGCCACAACCTTTGAAAAATAAAATACTTATATAACACCAACACAAACACACACACAAACAGTCACACTCGCACTCACAAAATGCCATTGCCAGAGCAAGGAAAATGTGTGAAAATACCAAATAGCTAAAAATGCAAAAAATATCTGTAGAATTTTTTTGAACAAGAATTTACAAAAAGGAAGACAGTCAAATTGAGAGGGTGTACAGCTTAAGAAAAATTAAAGTGTATTAAAATAAGTAATAGAATTTTAAATATATTTTTTTTTTGTTGATTCTTGTCGTTCTTTTTCATTCTCTTAATACTTTTTATGATAGAAGTAAATTTTTGAAGAAAGTTTACTACTTAGTTAAAAAACAAGAAAATAAATTGAAACAGCTTAAGACGCAGCACATTGGGGAATATTGCAGGCAAAAGTCGTTCCTACTTACGTATCGCATGAATATAATTAAATTATTACGTTATGCGATATCGTTAAAAAATTCACTACAATTTGTGTAAAAATATTTATCGATATTGAATGCCATAAATAGAACACAGATTTTAAAAAGTTTTTAAGTTACTAAATTATAAGATATTGTCCAGGCTCAAGTTCAAATCTGCCAACTTAAAAATTATTTTCTTTGTTTTCAAAAAATTCACTACAATTTGTGTAAAAATATGAATCGATATCGAATGCCATAAAAAAATGTTCTATAGTTATGATATTAAAAAATTTTGTTCAGGCTCAAGTTCAAATCTGCAAACTTATAAATTACTTTGTTTATTTTATAAATTTGTCTGAAATTTATTTTTTTTATTGAAAATTAAATATTTAAAATTATAAATAAAATCAGCAAATTAGCAGAAGGGCGGCCATATTCCACAACACATTAAAGGTAAAACTCCATCAGTGAAAATCTAAAAATTATTTTTGCCTTAAAATCTTGTAAGAAATTTTGCCTATTTTTAGGGGCTTATATTATATATACCTTTTTGCTAGCGACCAATTAGTTATTCTGCAAAAAGTGCCCCCAAAAATATGTAAAAGCATTTGGGCTAAAATATCTTTTAAATTTTTAGGGATGGAGTTTAATCTTTAGCGACTTACAGAATATGACTGCAGATCAATACTGATTTCAAGATCGTTGCTTCATCAACTACATATTTTCGATAGAGTTTAATTGTTAACATATTGGAGAAATATCTATATCTTCTATCTCTCTCTCTCTCTATATATATATATATATATATATATATATATATAAATAAGTTGACCTATGTTCGTGATTTTATAGCTCGAGAACCACTCAACCGATTTTCAAACGAGTACATGCTTTGGAAAGGTGTACTTTCACTGATGGTTTATAAAAAAAACATTGAAAAATTTTTACGAATATCCGTTATACGCTCACTTTTTGTCGGTATAAGGCTCTGCTTGCTCGCGTCATTTGACTTATTTAATTTCTGTGTGTTTATTGATTGTCATTTAAGTTTACAGTGCGAGGATTGACATTTTTTAATTATTGATTTGTAATCTTCCAGTTAAAATTAAAATCTTTTGCATAAAAAAAATTAAAAAAAGTATTCAACAATGCCGCGACGAAGATGTTCACAAATTAGCCGACGAACACGCCACAGCAGTCAAATACTTTTAAATAGATCTATTCAGGATGAAGAAGAGCCATTAGAAAATAATGAATTAGCAAGGCAACGAATGGCACGATCAAGATCAAATCAAAATCAAGAACAAAGAGAAGAACGTATTGAAAGTGAGAGAGTCAGAAACAGAAAAGATCATGAATGCAACACTGAACGTGACAATCAAAACAGGCAACAACGTAGTCAGGAAAATGTCTATTCTTTCTAGAAAATTTAATTTTTAATACAAAGACGTAAACGTATGTTATTGTATTGTCCAGCAACGCGGGCAGGGTTACTCCAATTATATTTAAAAATTAGGGAACATATTCTAAAATTTTTATAAAAAATGGGGTTTTAGCGCCGGCTTGAATGAGGTGGGGTGTGTCATACAGATGATTTTAAAGCTTAATTTTTCAATTATATTGTTTTGATGGGACATCCATCGTGATAGTATTTGAAGGTAAAGCTATTGATTAGCAGGTGAAACATTAGTTTTGGAGTTACGATATCATCAATGGGAGGTAAACAGTTATAAACGCGACTGGGATATGGACGATTGTTCACCTCATTCCCACCGGGTTAAACAAGTTCCATGAATTTCTTATGATTGTCAGTTAGACCATAACATATTTGTTTGCTTTTCTATATTAATTGTTCTTTATATTCCGAGTTATCCGAGTTTTCAATTATCTAAGAGAATGAAATACAAGCTTTTCTCATAAAAAGTTCTTTTATTTTTCAACCTAGTCCTCTTTGAGTTCTATACACTTCGTCCAACGTTTCCTCAATTTTTTTATTCCTAGAAATAGGCATTTGTTTGCGAGATTATTTCGTCGTTGGGGTCAAGTCTCTTTTCTCCGAGACATTTCTTCGAGTTTGGAAAAAAAAATAATAACTCGGCGCTAAATATAGAGAATACGTCGGACGAGGGAGCAACTCGTAGCCCAATTCTTAGATTTTTCCCAAGGAAATTTGACATGTGTGCCCCCTAGGTTAGATTAAAAGTACTGCTCACTGTAACTGAGAATATGCTCGGAGGCCATAAAGGTCCATTGTTGCACAATCTGTCTTTGATGTGCTAAAACTATCAGGCCTGTTCTGTAAATCACGCCGGTTTGAAATCGTCTGATTTTAGAAAATTATCTCCACTAATAGAAATATTTTTCCAGTCATTTTTCAATATTGCTGTTATTTATAGCTTCAGATATCATATCCAGAAGAAAACTGCCGTATATAATTTGAAGAACGTTTTCAGGACCATGATTTATTTTTGAATTCACGCGATTTCAACCCGACGTGATTTACAGAACAGGCCCGTATATCGTAATTCTTTTCAGTTGTTTCGAATGTAGAGACCTCAATTGGGCGCCTAAAATGTTCGCCATCTTCTGTGCTGGTACGGCCACATTAGAATTCTTTAAACCATTTCTTTTCCATTTAAATGAATGGTGCAGAGTCCCTGTGATATATATCAAGATTAGCCTTTGTTTCAACGAGGGTTTTTTCCGCAAAAAAAAAAAAAACTTAATGAACACATTCAAATTCACGCTTTTCCATTTTCTTCCCAAAACGAGCGATAGTCTGCTATCAAAGGCTGTCAAACATAAATAATGCTAGGAACACAACTGCGACGAACGACGAATTTTTGGTCGCGAATATTCGTCGCCAAAAATAAAACACATTGGCGTATAAGAAAATGCACACAATCGTGGCGTTGGACGAAATTCGTCATACTCAGCGAAAGTTGAAATAGGTTTGTTTCTAATTGTTTCGTCAGCGAGCGACGAATAAATCAATATGAGGTGCCCAGGTTTTATATACTCAAACTGGTTTTTTGTGGGAAAACATAATTCACTACTGTATTGTTGCATCTAGCACGAAAATTTTCAGTACATACTAAAAATGCATTCACCAATTCACAAAACTTTATCAATCGGACGACTTTTTATTAATTTTGAACACTTTTTATAATATATTCTTTCTTCCTATTTCCTACTTTTTCATATGGTCACCCCATCAGCTGTTAAATGAAAAGAATAATTTATTTCCAGAAAAAATTTTCAGAAAACAATTACAAAAAGGAATTTGTTATGGAAAAAATGGACGGGTTAATTATTGAATGTCTAAAGAATCTGGCATCAGAGGATTACAAAGATTTTTAACAAAATTTAACAATTGTTTTGTTCATTATTTTAATTTATTCGTCGTTATTGTGTTTCATACGACGAATTTATAGAGCGAATTTTTACCAACGAATTCGTCGTACTAAACGAAATTCGTCGTTCGTCCCAGTAGTGTTCCTAGCACAATTATTAAATTGAATTAAGATTCATAGGCTAATTGTTCGAAATTTGTTTTTTAAATCTCAGAAAGACATTATAAATATTCCAAGGCACAAAGGAAAGTCAACATCAGTTTTATTCAACTTACACTGCAGAGCAGAACAGCTGTTTTCGAAAGTCGCAACACCTTCATCATCAGTGCTCATGTGTATTGTGTTTGTCACCACTTATTAGGTGGCTTAGTTGAATGTGATAACATTTCCTATTTACACAAATTTTATTTTGGAAAAGAATCCGAGAACTCTATCAACCTGATGTTAACATGTTATTGTTTTAATACCCGTGTTACCGTTTTGATTATTTTTCTTCATGTCCCATTTTTCTGAATTTTTTGTTCCATCATATCTAAGTCAAACTTTTTTGGTTTGAATTTTATACTTAAGTACATGTGAACGTTTTTCCAATTTATTATTGGTAGCTCAAGCCATAGCTTAAATTTGTATGTAGTAGGTATTTTCACGAACATTTATATTGCTATATTAAATTGAATTAAGATTCTATAGGCTAATTGTTCGAAATTTTAATTTAAATCTCAGAAAGACATGATAAATATTCCAAGGCACAAAGGAAAGTCAACATCAGTTTTATTCAACTTATAAATAACGCTTGCTAAGATTTTGACAGGAGTCAATTGACGGTTGCCTGTTGGCAGGTGCAGAGTTTCTATTTCAATTAGGAGCAGGAAAATTCAAAGAGTCGCGGAGTTATTAATCCGTTCTTAAGTATATTACTTTACTAAATGTATCTACTTTCTATATGTAGGGGTCATCCCCAGAGTGCTGGTCCGAATTTCAAAAAATAAATTATTGTTACAGTGCGATTGTTGCTTATTTTTATTACACGGAAAAAATTAATGCACATGTAACACACGTGATTTATATAAATGTTTTTCCAATAAACAATAACAACAGTTTACACATTTGCAAAAAAAAAAAAAAACATTAAAAAAAGAACTGTTTCGTGCCATTGTAGTTGGTTGCTTATACAACAACTCTGAAAAATAAGCTGTTTGACGATAAAGAGTTGAAAATAAAACATACGAAAACATTTGTAACACTTCCAGAAATTTCCTGCTTTGCAATTTTGTTTGTGTGTGTGTGTGTGATTTTCTCCTACTGTCTTAATAACCTCATTTAGAAGGGAATTAAACGAATATATAAACTCACAAAATTTTTTTATTTTTTTCAACACTCCCGAACAACTGAAACCTCTAGAGAGTAACATTATTAAAGAAAAAAGAAAGCACTCTGCTTAAATTTTGACTATTTTATACAAAACAAAATGTACCAGCAGTAAAAAATTGTACTAGTAAAAAAAAACAAGAAAAAATAAGAAATTTAAGTAAAATAAAAAAAGAAGGAAAACATAAAAAGAAAAACTGAAAATTACAAATTGTTGTTGCTTATGGTTCTTTGGCTTTAACTTGTTTAATTCAAAATGCTCCCCAAGCAAAATTTCTCTTATATGAAATCATTTCCTTACTACGACTGCCACACTGCCACTGCCACTCTTTTTGCTCTAGTTGTAAAGCTTTGCCTTTTCATAAACATGAAGAAAAATGGAATAAGAGTAGGTGGTTAATAAAACCCAGCCAACCTCTCCCGAAGTACAATTAAGTTGCTACTGAGCTGATTTTGTAATGATTATACAACAAGACGTTAATGTTTGTAATAACAACTTTTCATATTCTTCTTTTTTTTTCGTTTGTTTTTGTACTGTTGCTCTCGTTTTTAGTTACAAATGTATGTCTGTGCTTAGTATGTGTGTGTGTGTGTGCGTGTGTGTGTGTGTTCTTAACAAGTTCATACTCATGATGAACACATTCAAATAAACTACTCATTGCAGTCCTCTTTATGTTCTGCTTGTGTATGTGTGATGTGTATACACACATATATTTATATGTATTTGTGTGTGTGTGTGTGTGTGTGTGTGTGTATGCGTTTATGTCTATATGTTGTTAAACGAAATGAAAATCGCGTTAGCATTGAAGTTGGAAATTGAAGAGCAACGAAGCGTTAAGCTTAATTTACATGTTAACTCGTTCAAATAAAAGTAGCAACGTCAGAATTTCGAGTGGCAGCATCATAGTAGTTAAGCTAGAAATACAATAAAAAAAAATAATATAAATAAATGAAATACATTCATTCTGACATTTCCACATACATTGAAACGTTTGCAAATATGCAAACGATAATATTATTTAGTACCTCATCAGTAGTGACACTAGCACTTTCGTCAGCAATCGGATCTGAATTCAAATCATCATTAAGAGCAGCATCAACCAGCTAAAAAAAACATAAAACAGGAAAAGAGCTGAGTAGATGAGCGTATTACAGAATAGTACGAGGAGAGGAAGAAAGATTTGTTGTCATGCGGATGAAAAAAAAAATCATTTATAATTTACGAGGTGTGCTCAAAATGTTAGGGCAAGGATGTTCGATTAACTTTTTTTTTTAATGACTGCGTTTAATGTGTTAAGAATGTGGGGCATAAATTTTAATGAAAAATCTTTAGATCAATATTAGAGATGTGGCCCAGGATAAGGGAATATCCTTTGGTTTGGAGGATATTTTTTTTGCATGAAGCCTATGGCAATGAAATTTGTTCCAATATTGCTGGGCTTAGACTTATGCCGATTCTTAATTTTTGGCCAGAGGCAATAGCGTAAACATGACTCATTCACAGTATTTACTAGATTTGGCTCCTTGACTCCTTTTTTTCTTTTCTCATTATTAAAGAAAGCCATATACGGAAGACATGTTGCCACGTTTGACATACAAAATATGTATATCAGAAATATTTCGAGGTTTAGAAAAAAAGACTGGCTTAAGTGTATTATATCTGAGAGGGACTAAACAAAAAGGAACGAAATTATTTCTGCTAGAGATTAGAAGACTTTCTTTAATATTTTATACTGTTGTATATTTTTTTAGTAGTAAAATTCCAAAATACACCGTATACAAACGAGAACAAACCGAATTGGAGTTTAAATGTATACGTGACTATTCATAATAAGACTTTAAAATATAAAAGAAAACTTTAACTAACGCTTCAATTGTCTATATCATCCGCATTTAAAGTAGAATACTTTTAATATACATGCACTTGACGATGCCGATCCACTTACTCAAATAGAAGTACTGGATAAAACGGTACCGAATGTAAATAAATATGGATTAATTATTTTATTACATCAAAGTACAGTTTAAAATATTATTAAAAAAGAAAACGAATTTAATTGTTAAGCATAATTACTAGATATTAAAAAGCAATTTCAGTGTTCTGTTTTAATATTTTCTTTCGCTTTTTAATCTATTATAGATTTTACTTGCTATGCAGAATGCTGTTGAATGCTTTAACCCCAGAATATCACATATATATTTTTTGTGGCGTAAACGTCATAGTTTGTACACTCTGAAAAATAAATAGAATGTAAACACATTCATTTATGAAAATAAAAATTAAAAATAATTTGCAGTTTCGCAGATTTGAACTTATAGCCTGTTGAGAAAATTAACATCCTGTAATACATAAATTTACATAAATAAAAAGTTCACTGTTAAAATACAAAATCAAACATAAAACATTTTATTTTTGAAAATCTTTAGAGTAGCGAAATTAAAATGAAATTAAATAAGAACCGATGTTAAGTTTCAAATTATAAATTATAAATATAAATTATTGCATACTTTAGGGAGAGTTCTGTAAAGGGGTGCGTATGAGCAACACGTTTGTTCTTACAATTTA
This sequence comes from Linnaemya tessellans, assembly GCA_951800035.1. Classification (NCBI taxonomy): domain Eukaryota; kingdom Metazoa; phylum Arthropoda; class Insecta; order Diptera; family Tachinidae; genus Linnaemya; species Linnaemya tessellans. The sequence goes on along the minus strand of OX637536.1, from coordinate 39,396,631 downwards.
ATATTTAACCCTAGAATATCATTCATATTTTTGTGTGACGTAAAACGTCATAGTTCTTCGAATCGATGACACCGATATTAGAAAGTTAATTAAAGAAGACCGGCAACAACTAAATAAATGAAACTTATTTCTTTCAATTATTTGTTTTGTATGTTAATAAAAAAGTAAGTATAAATTTTTTTAAATCGTTTCGTCGACATATTGTCTCTTAAATTAGTGCTTTTTTGTTTGTTATGTAGTCATATATGTCTATATGTCTGCATTTCATTTTTGTCGTACACCACTTTAACCTAATTCCAAAATAACAAAATTCATTTTTGGGAGTTTATGTAGGAGCTGAGAGGTTTTGTTATTTTGGAATTAGGTTAAAGTCTACTGATGATTTGGGTTAAGATCCAATGAGTTGCCGGCATATAGACATACTTGACCACATAACAAACAAAAAAGCACTAAGTAAACATAAATTATTTTTTTATTATTAATTTGCCATAAAAGCGCGTCTCATAGCTCTACTTCATTGGGCTGATTTTTTAAAACATCACACGGGAATTTATAAAAACAGCTTACAAAAACAAATGAATTTGGATTTTAATATCTAGTTTGAATTTGAAAAGAAAAACATTGCATTAGAAATGACAAAAAAATTTAATTTAAAAAAGAGAATGTTTAATTTGTGCTGAAAATAATTCAAATTACTTTGAAAAAAAGTTAATTTGTTTTGAAAATAATTTAATTAATTTGAAGAAAGTTGAATTTGTTCCGAAAATGTGTTAATTTGGGAGTAAAAATCTATATTACTCATACGCAAGCAATTTCATGAAATCTATTGCATACTTTATTGTGATTACAATTAGACTGTTCACTGTACCTCTGAGCGTATGAGTGATTTGTAGTACATTTACGCAATCGTTATATGTGACGCGCAAAATAAAATAAGGAACCTAAGGGTAAAAACCGATTATTATCGGTTATCGATTAAATTTGGTTACATTTGAAAATTAACATATTGAGTAATTAAAGAAACTTGTTTTCAACAGTGTCAGTCTATAATTTGCAAATGAATAACAAAATTCTATTTTATTATTCATTTGCAAATGATACAAATGCATTTTCGAAGCTGCATATGCAAATAAATAAAACTTGCCCCATATGTAGAGGGCTATAACTGCGCGCACATCAAGGCTATATCAGCAGCTACTGCTATACAAAAAATCAGGAAGAGCAGCAACCCATAGAAATATAAAAATTAAATAATCTTTTCATGTTTCCTCAAATTCTTTAATCAATTATTTAGCATAACAAATTTTAACTCGGTTGTTGCAACAACTGCAGCTTAGACTCTATACTAAATGGATGGATAGTCTGAATATTTGCTGCCTTGTCCTTATTTCAGACCGATATTAAGTCTGCTCTTGACTGCGTTAAACAATTAGAATACAGATGTAAGACTCTTATGAAAAAATGAATATGAATATCACTTCATCCCCCTTTTTATTGATATCAAATAAATAAACGTCTAATATAAATTTTCAGTTATTTGTAATGAAATTATTCTTTAATAAATTACTTCTATTCTTTAAAAAAAATTTAAAAACAAATAAATTCACGTAAATTGCATATGTGACAGTGCATAGAGAGAGGGACCTAAGGGTAAATAAAAAAATTAATTTTCACTTTTTTTTTTTGATGTGGACAAAATCTGAGCATCGAATGAGACCGATCCCATGCCCCAAAAGTGTTCCCTCCTAGAGATATGTGCGTTTTATAAAGTGATGGTACACCAAAGATACACGTATTTAAATCTTTAAAATGGCTCTCCTGAACAAAACCGGTTTTTACCCTTGGGTCCCTTTTTTATTTTGCGCGTCACATATAACGATTGCGTAAATGTACTACAAATCACTCATACGCTCAGAGGTACAGTGAACAGTCTAATTGCAATCACAATAAAGTATGCAATAGATTTCATGAAATTGCTTGCGTATGAGTAATATTTCAGTACACTAAAGAAAATATTGTTCATACGGCAGTCCGTTGGAACAAAATGTGTTGCATTTTAAGAAATAGGGGGTAAAAAATATTTCTGTGTGATATATCGGAAAATTCTGAAATATTAATTAAATATAAATTTTGCAGGAGAAGTTTTTAAGGCATAGACGGTGCTAGAGTGAGTTGAGCTTATTATCATATTGTAATTATTTCAAAAACCTGTCTTTGTAATATTGAATTGTTTACAGAGGCGACGAGTAATAGACGGACAACGTTTATTCGACTTTATATTCCTTAGGTGACCGATATTAATATTGTGGAGATTCGGATAGAGAATTTTTGAGAAATATTTCAAATTTAAAGCTTTAATATAAAATGTCTTTGCATTATTTAAATTTAGTTTAATGACACTAACCACCGAATCTAAAAGCTAAAGTATCCAAAGAATAGGGGAACTTTTTCCAACGGCGTGGATAGCATGTTTATGTGGTATCAACTCGTACAACTGTTGAATTTACTACTCTATAGTTAATGTTGCAGCATTCGCCCTAGACAGTGGTTTAATATCATGACGTTTTGCTCTTCAAATCAACCACATTCTTTGTTAACGATGTGTTAAATTAATTGATATTACGCCGGAAATATTCGTTAAGTTGAATGTTCATCAATGATTTTATGTAGTGATTTTGGTAAATATTTCTTTTTTTTCAGTTTTTTTGTTTTGTTTTATGTTTTTTTTTTGCTATTATATATTTACAAACAAAATTAGGAAACTCATTTCCGTTAGCTACATATTAGCCTGTCAGATTTATTAAGTTTGTAGCTTTTTGTTAGTGATTAACATTTAATGAACAATTTCAATGTGTTATAATATAAATTAATTCTTGACCAAACGATCTTTTCTACATAAAGTTTTTGCTTTTGAATCATGCGCCATATATCGCATGAGTAGATATAATTATATAAGTATAAACCACAAAGATTGACTTAGTAAATCAACTAGTATCAACTAGAGTGAAGACATTTACTTGAATTTAATAATAATTTATAAAAATGCTTTGAAGGAATTATATATCTCTTACAAGACAACTTTTATGTTTTCAATGCAAAAGTTCTTAAATTTTCAGATTTTGCTAAAGGGTGTCCTAAATTGAAATCATTTCAATTTGCTGCCATTTTTTTCTATGTGTGATTTTTATTTAAAGTGTTATTTTCTGACTCTAAAAATGGAACGTTATATGAAATGTTGTTATTATTAAAACACGCTGTTCTTTCGAAAATCGCATTATTTCTTTTTCGAAAATCACTTTATTTCTTGTACGAAAAAGACATTATTTGTTGTTCGAAAATCGAATTATTTCTTGATCGAAAATCACATTATTTTTTGTTCGAAAATCGCATTATTTCTTGTTCGAAAAACGTATTATTTCTTGTTTGAATGTCGCATTATTTCTTGTTCTAAAATCGCATTATTTTTTGTTCGAAAATCGCATTATTTCTTGTTCGAAAATCACTTTATTTCTTGTTTGAAAAACGCATTATTTCTTCGTTGAAAATCGCATTATATCTTTTTCGAAAATTGCATTATTTTTTGTTCGAAAATCACATTATTTCCTTTTCGAAAATCACAATATTTCTTGTTCGCAAGACGCATTATTTCTTGTTCAAAAATCGCATTATTTCTTGTTGGAAAATCACATAATTTTTTTTCGAAAAACGCATTATTTCTTGTTCGAAAATTGCATTGTTTTTTGTTAAAAAATCGCATTATTTCTTGTTCGAAAATCGCACTGTTATATGTTCGAAGATCACATTATTTCTTGTTCGAAAATCACTTTATTTCTTGTTTGAAAGACGCATTATTTCTTCTTTGAAAATCGCATTACATCTTGTTCGAAAATTTCATTATTTCTTTTTCGAAAATCACATTATTTCTTGTTTGCAAGACGCATTATTTCTTGTTCGAAAATCGCATTATTTCTTGTTCGAAAATCACATTTTTTCTTGTTCGAAAATCGCATTATTTCTTGTTCGAAAATTGCATTGTTTTTTGTTCGAAAATCGCTTTATTTCTTGTTCGAAAATCACATTATTTCTTCTTCGAAAACTTAATTATTTCTTGTTAGAAAATCGCATTATTTTTTGTTCGAAAATCGCATTGTTTCTGGTTCGAAAATCGCATTGTATTTTGTTCGAAAATCACATTATTTCTTGTTCGAAAATCACATTATTTCTTGTTCGAAAATCGCATTATTTCTGGTTCGAAAAACGCATTATTTTTTGTTCGAAAATCACATTTTCGAAAATTGCATTGTTTCTTGTTCGAAAATCGCATTACTTCTTGTTCGAAAATCGCATTATTTCTTGTTTGAAAATTGCATGTTTTTTTGTTCGAAAATCACATTATTTCTGGTTCGAAAATCGAGTTTTTTCTTGTATAGGAGGAGTAAATTGGAGACCAGGATCGTTTGATGGTGGTCCTTTAGATTTTTTTTGAATTATAAAATGTACATCAATAATTCTATAAGAGTTTAAGAGCTTAAAACCAAGTTTATTGAAAAACATGTTTAAAAAATTTGTTAGCCAGCTGAACCACCGAAATAACTGTTAATTTTTAACCGCAACCTAGTTGTAATACACTGAATTAAAAACATTTTTAATATCTGAAACAAATCATGTTTTATTAAAATAAAAATGATAATTCAATTTTGGGCACCCTCTATTTTTATTATGATATACAGTAATGGTTTTAAAATCAATAATTATCCAGAAGATATTTTTAATTTTATTTTTTTAAATTTCTATTGTATAGAGCATCAAATATTTTCTGAGAGAAAATTATAGCATTTCATTTTATTTATTTATTTAATTATATGTCTAATCTTAAGGATTTTACTATAATTCTAAGACTAGATTTAATTAAAGATCTCCAGCAGCATTGGCTATGATTTTAAAAGCCTCAGCATCTGGCTATTCATAATGGATTTTAAATATAAATGGGATTTAAAGACATGCGATTTTCAGAACATGCCCAATAGAGAGGGGACTATTTTCATATACTTTTAATTATTTTATGTGCCATGTTTTAGTTTACTGCGTTTCAGCTATTATACATTAAAACAAATTATGATTTGATTAATGATGAACTGTATTAAGCCTTTCAAAATATATGCCAACTATCAGACCAATGATTTTCAAAATATTTCCTTACATGCCCACGTAGCGTTACATAAAACTGTGAACACTTCCAGTGCCATGTACAAAAATAAAAACATAAAAAATTTCCTAGCTAAAAACAAGTAATTACAAAAGTACAAAAACACTTATTACGAAAATGTGCACAAGCTCTTACACAATATCTTGTTAACGTTCATTGCGAAATATATACAACTAGAGACACACACACATACATATATGTATGTGCTTGCTTATGTTGATATATAAAATTGCCAAAGTATATATAAATAGTTGTAATTTTACGTTTATTTGTTATTTGGCAAGAATGCATCCATACGCTTAACATTTCAATATAATTTTGGTTTTGGAACTATTGACATCTTAATGGTTTAAGGACAAAGATGTCTGGCAAACTGATGAAAAATAAATTCAATGTGCTGCCCTGTTTGCATTTACACTTGGAAAGGCAAATACATTTTAATTGAGTCGTGTTGAAACTAAACCATACAACATCGAGTTGTATAATAGATTTCTAAGACAAAAGCAAAAAAAAAAATAATTAAATAAAAATGTAATTTATATATTAAAAACTATTGATTTTTTCATTACAAAAGTCCCTACGTTTTAGATCTTCACTATATGTGGTAGAAAATGATCTATTAGTGTAATTACAAATATTTGACAAATTTCATACTAAGAAAAGTCTTGTAGCTAAAACATGTTGTTTAAATGTGTTCCACAAATTTATTAAAATATATAATAAAAACAATTTATAAGTTCTAAGGAATTAATTTCAACCCGGCTGGAGGCTTTAAGTCAAATTGGGCCAATTTGAATACTAAATTATTATTACTACTATTATAACCTAACCTCACTGCTTTTGAAACCGCTACGCCATCTCATCAGCGTTTTTAGTTCAACTATTTTCACTTTCCATTGTGATACTACTCCTAAGAAATATCAACTATTTAATCAATGTTTTTAACGAAATCGAATATGAGAACTTCTTATATTCTTTTTTAAAATAAATTATTTTTGTTTAGCTCAAAATTCCCCAGTCCTGACGTTTATTATTCCAAATCTTCTATTTTTCTTTTTTGCTTTTTCCAGAGTCATCGACAGTTGAAGATTTAAAATATTCTAATATATAACTTTTAATAAAAATAACTTGATTTTAATAAAAATTCATAAAAAATATAATTTGCAGATTTTAACTTGAGTCCAAATAAAATTTGCTTATCTTGATTTAAAAATATTCTAAATATTTCACTTTTAATAAAAAAAAACTTTAATTTCATAAAAGTTCAAAAACTAGTTCTACAGATAGCACATTTGACCTTGAATATTCTCATTTTAATAATAAATTAATAAGTTCCAAAAACAAAAACCTAAATTGTTTAAATAATTGTCAAAATTTATTATTGAGGGGTTAGTAGTATTTAGTAAGTAAATTTAAAACGTTTAACTTGGTGCGGCAGAGTTCTTTTATATAATATCGTACGCCAACGCCCACTAAAGAGGGCAGGGTTCAAATATAGACAATATCAAACGACTGCATGGGCATTGCTAGACTGATCAAGAATATAACTATATACTTTATAAGGTCCAATTCTTTTTGGAGGATATTAAAGCTGTATTTTGGTGGGTCTCTCTGGCAAGAGCCGTGGCGGAGACATTTAACCTTTGCCATAAAACTCTTAAAATAAATATTTGGAATAATTAAATGTAAAATTTATTATGTGAGTGAAGATAAATATGCCGAGTTAAACATGTGTTGACGTAAGCAGTTACGAAACAACGTATTTATCTGTGAAGTTAAATATGTTATGACGTAACGAAATGGAAAACTGTGAAGTTATTTTTTAATGAAAATCCATATTTAATAAATTTTTGGAGCACTTTATGAAAATATTTACAGGCCATGAAAATTCAATTTACAGGCCATGAGAGTGTGTGTGATCTTGAAGGGATTTTGCCCCCAGTGGCCAAATAAGGAGTTGGCATGCTTTGCCAGTATGTACAAAATGATGTATGGGATAGAAGCCACTCCCACAATCATTTTGTATATAAATATGGATTTTCGTACAAAAAAAATTTCACTGATTGCCATTTCGTTACGTCATAACGTATTTAACTTCACTTCGTAACTGCTTACGTCAAAACATATATAACTCGGCATATTTATCTTCACACAAATAGATTAATTTTTAGCTTTTTATTTTATATATTTATTTTTTTGATAGGGGCATTCAGTGGGCAAAGGAGAGGAGGGGGGGGGGGGTAGGGCAGAGGAGTACCAGGTTACGTCTCAGCTTCGTCATTAAAGCTTAAAAATTTTATTTTTAAGGAATGTTGGCTTAAGTAAAACATTTTGTTATATTTTTATACTATTTTTGCATATCATAACGCCCACTAAAGGCAGCGGGTCCAATCATAATTTTTTTTATGGCTCTAAGTTTAACGCGTTGGACCTTCTTTAATATAAAAATATATAATTTGCTTAACAATATAACAAAAAAACTTTACAAATTATGTTAATTTCTAGAGGTTGGTTTAGTTCTTATTAGGGGAACTTTTTTTCCCTCTCGCCCGATTTAGGCCCTCCCCGAACTTAACCTGTATATATTTATATCAAATTTTAAGAGTCCGGCTCTTTTCGTCTGGACTGAATCGTGATTTCCACAGACGGACGGACGGACATGCTCAGATCTGCTTAGATTTCATCACTGATCAAGAATATATATACTTTATGGGGTCTCAGATGGATATTTCGCTGCGTTGCAAACGGAATGACAAAGTGAATATACCTTCCATATTCTTTTTTGGAGGGTATAACAAGTTGACGAAATCCTTAGAACCTACAAGGGACTGCAAAATAAACAATCGTAATTGTACTTAAATTGTATTGAAATTCCGTGATTGAAACATGAAAGTGAATTAGAGAGAGAGAGAGAGAGAGAGAGAGAGAGTAATTTTACAAGGCCCATTAAAACTTTGTAAATTGTAAAAAAATAACACCAGCCATTTAATTAAAAAAAAACAAAAAAGTTTTTTCAAGCAGACATCAGCTTAAATTTTAAAATGCCTCCAAAGACGGGTTGGGAAACTTTCTATTGCAAAATTTACCTGAGGAATTACAAAAAGCACCCCATTAATTTTCAGTATGTAACCAACCATTGAGCAAAATAATAATAAGAAAACAAAAAAATGTTATAAATGATTTTTGCTTCTTTAATACATTTCCTCTGCATAAAATTGAAAATAAGTTCACCATAAAAATCCATATGTAAAACTCGCTAGAATAATTTTCTCATTAGCGCATTTATTTATGCAAAAATTAACCCAAAATAATCCAAACGAACTCATTAAGCTAAAAGTTTGTTAAAGACAAAAAATAAAGAAGAAATGATATAAAGTAACTGAGGAATATTTATAATCAGAAGATTGTAATGTGGGAGGCGGGGGGAGGAGGCAAGCAAATGTATGCAGAATACACAACACGACAAAATATCTGTGCTCATCTTAATTTTCATTTTCCTACTTTTCCTTACATTCATAATTTTGCTCAGTATCTGCTGCCAAACTAACTATGAAAATGACAAAGTATTTACATAATTTCTAAATGAAGAAAGAAAAAAAAAAAAAATAAAACAAGATTTTATTTCATTTATACTGTTTTTCTCTGGTCGTCACTTAACTTATTTGTTTATCCCTTTAAAGTTGAGAGCGAACGCAGCTCTTGTTCAAGCAGTTGTACAGTTTACGACTCTGGAGAGTTTTTTTTTTGAACTTTTAGATAAAATTTGCGTTAAATGCGTAACTATTTGCCGGCTTTAAGTTATAGGACAGGGGCAAATAAATAAGGCGAGCAAGTCGTCATTTAAGATGGTGTCGTATTTCTCTTTATAAAAATGCTGTATCCAATTTGTGTTCTAATTTTTTGGAGAAAATAAAATTATGTTAAGTAGGAAAACTGAAAATAAGTCAGCAGTTTACGCACGACATAAAATCTGCTTTAAAATCATATTTATGGTTTATTATTTTCTTTATATTTTATTTTTTTATATGACAGAAGTTTTAAAAAGTCATTGCATTGAAGCAGCCATGGAGTGGGAGTTATTCCATGAGCCAGTTTTGTTTTGAGAGTATCAAAAAGGAAAAAAAAATAGTTGTTTGGAATGTTTATCATATGAAAACAGCAGTGGGAGACGTCATTAAACTTTACGTTCTGTACTTAATGTAAAAAGTTTTATTTCAAATTGCCTCATAAAGAAATCCTTTCAAACAAGTCCTTCTACTTATCAATGCCATCAAAGTAATAAAATGAAGCTTTTTATAAAGACGTTCTCATATCTTAAGTAGCATTTAAAATTCACCGATTCTCCAAATTTTTAATTTTCTATAATATAATATATCATTTCATCCTAAAAAATGGGTTTCCATGGTCAAGATATCTGTCTCGTTAAACTTAAAAATGCCTCCTGCTAATCCTTGTTTCATTCTGGAAACATATTGAGTGTCAGCTGCAGTATTCAGTTAATCGGGTTTCTATTTTACTCTATTGTTTTATTTCCAAGATTTTATCATTCGTCGCTGTCCAGTTCTAATCTTAAAGCAATCTAGGGGCACATATTCTTGCAATACACATTTTAAATTGTAATTTACATATTTATAAGACATTCAGACAATGTAATACAAAAAAAGGAAAATTGTTTTGCTTTTCATATGAATAAGAAATAGAACAAAAATAATTTACAATCTCTTTCAGTAAAAGATGTGTAAAAAAGTGCCATATCCGGCGGTGCTAAATCTTATGAAGCCTTCACCGAGGTAATATGTAGTATATATACGCATTATTTCCAACCCTGGGACCATATTTTTGATCTGTCTGACACCAAATAATTTTTTTTAAATTATGTATGAATTTTTAGTAGTCGAACTTCCTTATGTAAATTGCAAATTTTTTGCTGGTTTAATGATTATTGAAAATATTCTTAATATTCCAATCTTAATATAAAAAAATAATAAATAGAATTTGAACAAATTCGTTTATTAATAAAAAAATAATTAAAAATCATTTGCAGTCATGCAGATTCGAACTTAAGCCCGTTGAAAAAATTAACAATTTAAATAATTTTTTTCTAATATATAAAATATGTTTCATTACTAAAAAAAAATATATATTAATTTTAATATTCCAAAAATATTTAAAATTTCCAGCTCTGAAGCCTGTATTTTGAATAACATGAAACGAAAATGCAAAATAAATATATTGTGACTAAAAATGAAATCAATGGTAATACGGAGGTTAAGTTTATGTTGACGTTAGACTGGCATTGAAGCAGTTCTTGCACACAAAGGTTTTCTACAATTAAAAAAAAAAAAAAAAAAAACATTGCAGCGATTGATCGTTAGCGTTGCACTATTTGGAAATTAGTTTAATACTTCTTGCAATATTTTCTGTTAACTTTCATTGACCTTTATTATACCCTTCACAAAAAAGTGAAAGGGTATATATAGGTTTGTCATCCCGTGTGTAATTTCTTCGATATGCACATGGAACCCCCTTAAAGTATATATATTCTGGATCCTTATGAATAGCGGAAAATTAAAAAAAAAATTTTAGGTCCATTCCGTATTTTGTAGTACATGTAGTAACTAAAATTGTTACAAATTATAAGTTTTTCTTTTACAAAACCTCTTTATACGTCATGAAGATTTGCGTAGGCCAAAAAAAAAATTTTTTTAATTCAAATTTTGCTTCCAGGGATGTTTTATTCGTGAAAGTAATCAAACAGGCAACTGATGTTTTTTTTTGTTTTTTCCAAACTAAGCCTGTCTTATAATTTAGAAAGAGCAAAATTCAAAAATAAAAAATAAAATTTCGAATCCAGAGATGGACAAGTGCAATATTTAATAGTGCATGCAAGTGACCAAAATGGTTAAAGATTTAAAATTTTTCTTAAAAAAATTTATTTTATACCTCTGATAAAAAATAACTGAGAATTGAAATTTCGCTTCCAGGGTTGGAAAAATCTAAGTTTTTTTTTTTGGTACATGCAATATTTTGTAGTACATGTAATAACCAAACTGGTTACAAAATTTCAGTTTTTCTTAAACAAAACTACCTTATACCTCATGAAGATTTGCATTGATAAAACAAATTTAAAAAATTTAAATTTTGCTTCCAGGGTTCGGAAATTGAAATATTTTTTATACATAAAAGTAACCAAAAATGCATTTGACGTTGTTTTATTTTTTGCTATCTAAAACTATTTTATATTTAAGGAAGAACAAAATTAGTATCAAAATTTTTCAAAAAAAAAAAATCAAAATTTCGAATCCAGGGATAGACAAGTGCAATATTTTATAGTTCATGAAGGTGACCAAAATGGTTGAAAATTTTAAATTTTTCTTAAATTATATTACTTTATTCCTCATGAATTGTTGCATTCGTTAAAAATAAAACAAACAAAATTTAAATTTCACTTCCAGGGTTGGTTGGGTTTAAAGTTTTTCGGTACATGCAATATTTTGTGGTACATGAAAGTGACCCAAATGGTTGCAAATTTTAAGTTTTTCTTAAATAAAACGACTTTATAACTAATGAAGACTAGGATTGGTAAAAAAATTTTAATTTCGCTTCCAGGGATGGGAAATTGAAATTTTTTAATACCAAAAAGTTCGGTTTTTTTACTAATTAAAACTATTTTTTAGTTCAGGAAAAACATAATTGGTATCAAAAATTAAAAAAAAAATTTAAATTTAGATTTCAGAGTTGGATTACTGCAATATTTTGTGGTGCATGAAAGTGACCCAAATGGTTACAAATATTAAGTTTTTCTTAAATAAAACTATTTCATGCCTCATTAAGAGTTGCATTGGTAAATAAATTTAAATTTCGTTTCCAGGGTTGGGATATTGAAATATAGAAAAGTAACCAAATAGGTTGTTTTTGCTAATTAAAACTATTTTATAATTCAGGAAGAACAAAATTGGTATTAAAATCTTAAAAAAATCAAATTTTCGACTCCAGGGTTGAACAAATAATATATTTTATGGTACATAAAAGTGACCAAAAAGTTGAAAAATTTAAATTTTTTGTCAAGTAAAACTATGTTACATCTTTTAATTAAACCTACTTCCTGTTTTAGGAAGAAAGAAAGAAGAATTACATCTGTGAAGTGTATTTAAGATTCGGCACAGCCGAGTATAGCACTTTTACTTGTTTTATTTTATTTATTAATCTATATCTATTTATTACTCTATGTCTATATCTAGGTCTATTTATAAAATTATTAAAAATGCAATATTTTTATGAATGTCGTCATCGACGTCACTTCAGCCTGACAGCAAAAATTTTCACCTGTCTCGATAACAACTAATTTCTATTGAGAATGTATCACTATTCTCTAAGGCCTATAATATTGATAGAGCCCGTCAATATCAGTCAGTTACTGTCATTAAATAGAAGACACGATGTCGGTGTCACCGTTCATAATAGAGGAGAACAACTAGTGCGGAGGCGCAAAGCTCTCGAAAGACATCAAACGATGAGCGGCCTGGCTGCATATGAAAAAATAGTTGCCAAAGAAGCTTCAATCAGAGGCGCTTGGCGACTCGTGTTAAATAAATATATTCTTTTTTTAGTGTTTATAAAAAATCGAATGCTAAGAAAAAACTCAATAGTGCTCCACTGCACGTTTGTTGTGATTAATTTAAATATATTTTCCGAAAATGTATATTGATTCAGCATTAAAATGAAAAAAAAATCAACATTTTATTTGATTCACAAAAAGCGAGCAATAAGACTCATAGTTTGAATATCTCAATGTTTATTCAGTTGGATTTTCTTTGAGCGCATACAGCTGCGTAAATAGTTTTTTTATTAGCCGCCAATTTCTATTCAGGTATAACTTAAGATAAGATTTTACAAATTAAACTGGAAATAAAATTAAAAAATTTCTGTAGGCGAGAAATGCCACAATATTTAAGAACTTTTATTCAAGGCGTTTGTCTGAAATAGACTCTGGCATCAACGTGAAATATTATCAGCAAATCTCGAAACGAGACGAATAAAATATACTGAATATTTAATTGTGTTTTTTTTCTACTTTTTTTCTGCTGTTCTTCTTTAAACTGTTTTTGTTATTTAAAATGTGGTTTTTATATCAAGCTGCTTCCTGTTAGCCATTACCACTGCCAGCGGAAGCTCTAAAATGAACTGTGTCAGAAATTATAAAAAAAATTCTAAATTTAGTACAATAGAAGGAAATAAAGAAAAAAAAAATTTAAAACCTAAATTGTCAAGTAATAATTTAACTAAATTTTAATGGTTGCACAGTCAAAACCGGTGTTGTTGCCTGTAGTTGTTAACGTATTATTTGATGCTTTGGCTGCTTGGTGTTGTTGTAAATTATTATATGTCGGTTACCTTGTGAGGATGATAAAGGATGCTGGAAACTGTTTAGAATACAACTTCCGTGTCTCTCATTTGAATTTATGAATAATTCCATAATTTTAATGAAATAAGATTAGATTATGTGCAACACCTCTTTACTTCAGTCCGGCCAAACATTTCTAGGAATGTCTTAGCACCAACACGATATTATTTATAAGCAAAATTTTGCTAGGCAAAAAACTTTAGCGACTGAATGTTTATTATATCAGCCATAATCAGATTTTTAGGTTCCCCTTTTTCTTAAGTAGTTGCCACAGCAACATGAGCCACATATTAAAGATGCCTTGCTCATATCTTTTTTTGCTTAAATCTCAAATTAATCTTGAAATTCTAAGATTTTCTTTTAAATATTTTTGCTAGTATTCAAAAGGCTGTAATAGTGTTTGTATTTATATATTTTTCATTAGTTGGGACAGCAGCAGTAAAAACAGTAACAACAAGTAAAAATGTTATATTCGACCAGGTCGAATCTTAAATAGCCTCCAAATATTTAGTAAATAAACTTTAAATGTTTAACTTGGTGGACAGAGTTAATTTATATAATATCGTACATCCACGCCCACTGAAGAAGGCGAGGTTCAAAAATACATGACATCATGTTTTCAAGGACGAATGGATGGTCATTGCTAGAGCGTCTTAGACTTCATCACTGATGAAGATTATATGGGGTCCAATACTCTTTGGAGGGTAATTAAACTGTGTTTTGGCGGGGTCGCTCTGGCAAGGGCTGTGGGGGGGACATTTCATCTTTGTCATCAAACTCTAAAAATAAATGTTTGGTATAATTATATTAAAAAAAAAAAATTTTTTTTTGATAGGGTCATTTAGGTTGCCAAGTGGGAGGAGGGGTAGGGCAGAGGAGTACCAGGTTACGTCTCCATTTCGTCATTGAAGCTTAAGATGGTTATTTTTAAGGAATACAGGCTTAAGTAAAACAATTTGTTAAATTTTTACACTATTGTTGCATATAATAACGCCCACTGAAGAGGGCGGGGTCCAAAAGTTATTAATTTTTTATTTTATGGCTCCAAGTTTAACACGTTGGATCTTTTTTGACATAAAAATATATCAATTGCTTAACAAAATTACAAAAAAGCGTTAGAAATTATTTTGCTTTTTAGAGGTTGATTTAGTTTTCCTTAGGGAAGTTTTTTCCCTTTTACCCGATTTAGCCCATCTCCGAATTTAACCTGTGCTATCCTTCAAGATTTAATTATATCACATTTTAAGAGTCTAGCTCTTTTCATTTGGACTGAATCGTGATTTCCACAGGCGGACGGACGGACGGACATGCTCAGATCGTATTAGATTTCATCACCGATCAAGAATATATATACTTTATGGGGTCTCAGATGGATATTTCGCGGCGTTACAAACGGAATGGCAAAGTGAATATAAATGGTTCCCATAAGTGGCGAAGTATCGATTAAACAGAAAAATCATCAAAAGGCTTAGCATGAAAGGGTCTATTTTTAAATCACAGTAATCGAACTTTTTATAAGTTTAAATTCAAAATTGTTCTCTTATTGCTTTCTGATTTTTTATTGTGTTTTTTGCCAAATAAATATTTGTTTTAAATTTTTTAAAATTCAGTGAAAATTCATTAATCGACCATACCACAGATTCCACCTCCGTTCGGAGGCGGAATTGAACACGATTTTTGATTTCTTAGAAAAGGCAGAACAACAACATTTTTGGGAACGAAATATTTTTTAACCCTCAAATCACCGCGGGAAACTTACGTAAGTTTAGAAATATTTCGTTACTAAAAAATATTTTTTAATAAAAAAAATTTGTTTTCTGTGTTTATTTGTCATTATTAACAAAGTTAGAAAATTTCTTTGGTATACCCCAAACATTTTTTTGTTTATCGTACAAATATGGTTCAGTTTGTGTGGTTTTTCACACAAGGGTGATTTGAAGGTTAATTTTGCCAGCTGATTCCTTTCATGATATTAAAAATTATTTAATACCAAAAATCCATTACATTTATTATTTCCTGAAGATCCAAAAATACGGAAACAATTCCATTTCTGAACTTTTAAAAAATTAATAAATCCATTAATATCCATTTCTAAAATGGCAATGTTTTAAGCATTAAACACATTCACGGCAACAGGCTACCGACTACAACCTGTCAGAAATAGAATACAGGTGTTTATATGGGAGTGAATATTTTCACGGCTACACAACAGGTTGTTGTCCGTGCTACTTTTGCGGTTGTAGTTAAATTAAACTAATTTCTATTTTTATATGCGACAATAAACAGATTAGTGCTGCCAATACAATGAAAAGTATTGAATAAATAAACGGTTAAAAAATTTCTTAATCTAGTCAAGAATATGAAAATTGTTGACAATAAAAAATGTGATAGCCCTTTCAAGAATAAAAATTATTTTGTAATTTTTATTTATTTATTTTTTTTGCGTTCTCTCTCGGCTTTAATTTTTTAATATTATTTAATTATTATTTTTTTGTAATACCTCCTAAAATATAGGCCCCACATAAACGATATGGGTACCACTTCAAAGTACTCCAAAAAGTATTTCTATTGTTGGACATATTTTTCAAATTTATTCACCTATTGCGAGTATAATTAAATTTTGAAATTTTGTATCTGATTTTTCAAGTAAAAATTCCATTATTTTGAATATTCTAATTTTGTATATACCCGTATTTGATAGCCGTTATCGATAAAAGACGTGAGTTAGATCACAGATGAATTAACTCATAACCTCATTTTCATAGTGCCATAACAAAAAAAAGGACATCAAAATGTATTTATTACAAATGCAAAAACAATCAAGAGCTATAAACAAATAAAGTGTTTTTATTATTAATTTTGTTTCGGTCTGTAAATATATTTATATTAAGCGCTTTTTTATATATGAAAGTGGCACCACTAAAATGAGATGTTGATAATGTAGCTGCCGTCTCAAAAATAATTAAGTAGCTGACTACGAAGCGACGATTGTAGCCAACGGCTTTTGTAGTCGTATGTTCGTGTAGCCTGCTGTCTCGAATGTGTTTAAAGCATTAGCTGTTAATTTTGTACTACAATTGCTTTAATAAATAAAAGATAACTCTTTCTTGTGTGCATCAAAGTATTCATTATTCATATGGTAATTATCCATAATACAAATAATATAAATTTTTAATTCCCGTCAACAGTTTTTATATTTATCATTCTGTAATAACAGCAAAAGTTTTATTAAACATTGATTAAAATTCTCTGTGTTTAAATTTCTTTAAATACACTCGTATATGAATATTTTTATAAATAGCATGAAATTTATATCAAGAATATAAGCAGCGCAATTCGCATTATGAAATCTAATTTGTTTTTCATTCCCTAATAACATTTCAATAATATTCGAAAGTTATTCTAAATCAATTTTTGTGGCCAATATTTGAAAAAAAGTTGCCAATAATTGGAAATGTAATTTTCAATTTATATAAATATAATTTATTTTGTATGTTTTGCTTTTCCAATTTTAAATGGAAAAATTTCATATGAAATTAGTTTCTCAAAACAACCCAGTCAAATATTTAGCAGATTTTTTTTTTTAATGCATTCGATTTGTGTAAATGCGCTTGTTAGGTTTTGTTTGCGCTTTGGAAGTTTATGAAATGATGACGAAAATAAAGTTCATATTTTCATTTATATTGAATCATCACAAAAAAAAAAAGAAATTACCAGCATTTGCAAAATGGAATGCTTTAGTTATTTAATTACAAGTAAAAAAATTATGTGCGTGTAAATTAAACGTATCAGAAGTGAAACTTCTAAATATAAAGCTTTAGATTTCTCAGACTTTGAGAAATGGAAAAAGAAAGATAGGTTAGGAATTTAATTATAATTAAATTAATTAAATATAATTAATTAATTAATTATAATTAAATTATGTATCAAATATTTATATATATTTACAATATGATTTAAATGTTTATACCCTCCAGAAAAGAATATGGAGGGTATATTCACTTTGTCATTCCTTTTGTAACGCATCGAAATATCCATCTGAGACCCCATAAAGTATATATATTCTTGATCAGTGATGAAATCTAAGACGATCTTAGCATGTCCGTCCGTCCGTCTGTGGAAATCACGATTCAGTCCAAACGAAAAGAGCTAGACTCTTGAAATTTGGTATAGATATATCTTGAAGAATAGCACAGGCCAAGTTCGGAAATGGGCTGAATCAGGCTAGAGGGAAAAAAGTTCCCCTAAGAAAAACTAAAACAACCTCTAAAAAAGCAACATACTTTTTTAAGTTTTTTTTTGTAATTTTGTTAAGCAAATGATATATTTTTATATTAAAGAAGGTCCAATGCGTTAAAATTGGAGCCATAAAATAAAAATAAATAATTTTTGGACCCCGCCTCCTCTAGTGGGCGTTATTATATGCAAAAATAGTGTAAAAATTTAACAAATTGTTTTACTTAAGCCTACATTCCTTGGAAATAAAATTTTTAAGTTTCAATAACGAAGTTGAGACTTAACCTGGTGCTACTCTGCCCTACCTCCTCCTCCAACTTTGCCCCCTAAATGACCATATAAAAAATTAATTTTTTAAATTATGTACATAATTATCCCATACATTAATTTTTAGAGTTTTATGACAAAGGTGAAATATCTCCAACACAGCCCTTGCCAGAGCGACCCCGCCAAAATACAGTTTTAATGCCCTCCAAAATGAATTAGTTCCCATAAAGTGATGAAGTATGAGACGCCCATACGTTCGTCTGTGGAAAACATGATATTGTCTATTTTTGAACCCCGCCCCTTTAGTGGGAGTTGAAGTACGATATTATATAAAGGAACTCTGTCCCACCAAGTTAAACATTTTAAATTCACTTATTAAATATTTGGAGGGTATTTAAGATTCGACCCGGTCGATTATAACGTTTTTACTTGTTTTTATTTATTGCTTCGATATTTACACCCTTTTTTTGTGCTTCTTAAATTTAGAAAAGCGAACTTATGAAATATTTTCAATATATATATTTTATGAAGAATAGTATATTAAATTTTTTAAGTATAAAGTGACAAATTATAATGCCACATATTATTTTCATATATGAAATTTCCTAACATTCAAATAAATTAACATAAAAAATTGTAAATTAACAAAAAGATAACAACTATATTATTTACTCTCAACAACTGTTTATAGTATGGGACGATTGACAAATTTATCACAAAATGTTTATTTATAAATTTAACTCACTGTTAACGCACTGAATGTATTCAAATGGAAATACAGTAAAATTTCGCAGCCAAGAATTCCAAGGGTATCCGAAAATACTTCGTTATAGCCATTGCCTCGCTATAAATATAATCAGCAAAGCCTTGATGTAACGAAAGTAGAAGAAATATGAAAAAAATTCATTATAACAATAGTTTTTCTTTTTTTTTTTGTTATCTTGGACCAGCACTCAGGGGATGACGACTATATATGCAATGCATTGCGCCGGAACTGAAAACGAGGGGATTGTATTGATAGTTTTGCACACACATTAAGAATTCGTTCTTTTGATAACGGGACTTTACCATTTTGTTATAATTTTATTCTTACTTCGTTGTATAGAGGGTTTTGTATGAGTACTTCGCTGTATAGAGGCTTTACAAATGCGCTTGTAAATACATTGAGACTTCGCAATTTTTATAAGCGGATTTATTCCGATTTCCTTATATTTAGGTCAGTTTAAGGAATATTTAGCTATATAGAGGTTTTTTTTGCTCAGAGTTTGTTCGTTATAGCTATAATGTATTTTTTTATGAAAAACTTTGCAATAAAGAGGTTTTCTCAAGGGACTCAATGAAACATACGTTATATTGAGTTTTTCGTTATAACGAAGTTCGTTATATCGAAGTTTCACTGTATAAATACTCGTAAATGTGCTTCATGCTACGTTCGCCCTTTCTCACTATCTCTCAATCGTTCCCAATTGCTTTCTCCCTCCTCTTGGTCTAAAACGTCGCACATTTGCGTGTCATGTTTCATCCGTAAAAAGTTTGCCCTCATGCGCGCAAAAAAGTTTCACTTCAAAAATGAAAGTATATTTTTCAAAAAATTAAATCATTTTTCACTTTATTTGCGAATTCCGTGTTTAATATTAGAAATGAGTTCGTTCTGAAAAATAGTTTAGTTATGCACTCATCAACCAAAATGCTGAATCAATTCTGTTCCCAAACGACATTCAATTCTTTCGCCGTATGGCTGCGTATGATTAATATTTGTTTGTATTGATTCGCATTACTCATACGCCTTCAACATATATTTAGAAACAAAAACATTTCCTCCGTAAAAATTTTACCCACGTGAGCGCAAAAAAAGTTCACCGCAATAAAATAAAATAACACTCTCATCTGTCATATATGTTTGCTAGGAAATAGTAGAAGTAGAGTTGTGGAAAGGGAGGGACCTGTTTCAGTAGTTTCTATGGAATTCACATATAAAGCCGTATTCAAATTATAACAATTATGCCATCATTGAGACTAAATTTTCATATAAAAATTTCAATTCACTTATTGACAATTAAGAGATAATTGTTTTAATAATGAGTAAAATTTATAATGCAACACTGTCAGAGTTGTGTTCAGTGAAAAGAAAACTACAAAATGAACAAGTTTTTACAACTAAAGTTCTTATTGAACACACTTTGTTGAAATTTGTCTAATCAAATGAACGTGCTGTTGGCTGAAGTAGTAGAACACGAGACTATGAAGCGGAGAGTCCTGAGTTCAATCCCGCGCTGAGTCATGAATATTGATATGAATATTTATGATAAAAAAACTACATAAAAACAATAATTTTTTTTCAGTTGTCAAACGCCAATTGTCGTAGCAATATTGAGTATGTCTGAACACCAAAGAGATATTGTCAATTAACTGAATATTGTTTCAATTATAAACGCATATGTGAACACAGAATTAGTTTGTGATTATGGTAACGGATATGCATGCAGACGAATACTAAATAGGAGGGAGCGTCAATAACTCCCTCAATTTTTGAAATTCGCGCCTCCGAATTGAAATGGTCATACTGCTCCCGTCAACTGCCGGCTTACTCCTGTGGAAATTGGAACCAGCTGCGTCATTTGCATTGTGTTTGGCAGCCGTTGATAGCAGAAGAAAATGGAAAAAAAATTAATTTCATGTGTTCTTGAAGCATTTTTTTCGGGAAAAATCCAGCAGCCAAACCAAGGCCGAGATTTTTAAATATTATAGGGATTCGATTCCATCCATTTACATGGTAAAGAAGTAGTTTACTGAATTTTGATGTGACCGCACCAGGCATGGAAAATGCCGGACATTCTCAAACTCCCTATTGAGGTCCGACAACTGGAAAAAAATCACGATATGATTTCAGCCTATCGAACATTGAAAATGAGAGAGATTTTGGATGACTTGGGTGTGTGTTTTTTTTTGTTAAATAACAAACGCAGCTTGCGAAGCGATTTGCTTGTCTGCTGAAAACACCCAGAGTCTCCGGCGGGAATCGAACCCACGACCATTGGACTGACAGCCACAAATGCTGATGAAAGGATAATGGGTGCGGCGTTTGCTCACAATCAGCCGTACAGCTTTCATGGCGAAAATCCATCAATTGGGCTACGAATGGCTCCTTCATCCACCCAATTTTTCAGATTTAGCTCCGAGTGACTATTTTTTGTTCCCATACCTGAAGAAATGACTACAGCGATGAAATCATTTCACTAAAAATTTTCTATTTTTATGGTCTCGACAAATCGTATATTTCGCAAGGGATAAAAAAATTGGAGAATCAGGGGGCTAAAATATTTAGAACTCAAACTAGACAATTTTGAAAAATAAAATAACTTTTTGTATGAAAACTTATATATCACTCAAAAAGTTACTGATTTATTAATTCACCCTCGTATAATAATTTTACTATTATATTTATAAATTGTTTTTTAGCTCTTTAGTTCTTAATTTTAATGCTGGTGGTTCTTTTTTTCCGGATTAGCTTGCTTTACATCCACGTAGCCACTTAAATAGCTGCAAATGCTGAGACCTTTTTTGTACAATATGGCGGATTGGATAAACTAATCGGATGCATTTACGAGTAGATAGCGAAAAATGCAAATATATTCCTAGGACCAGGGATTAGGCTACAAAAATCATTAGACCTTTTTTTCTGCAGACAACCTCTTGATGGAGATGTTGTCGTTAGCTGTTCACTCATTAACTTGTCGCCAATATGAATGTAAAACATTTAAGCGGCTGCAAGTGCTATTGTCTTCAAAAGTTCCCATGGCCCACTTGAAACCGAAAGTTTCGTACTCAGATAAGATCTGAAACCAATTTTTTTGTCCCCATCTGCTTTAAGACATTTTAAATTTTGTCGTCTGCTGGAAATGAAGGTGATGAAATCGGTTATGCTTCTGGTAAACGTTAGACTTGATTAGCTTCATGCAAAGCCTTAAAGATGTGGCGGGCAATTTTTCACTGGGAAATGCTAAATTGTAGAAATATAAAATTATATTTTGTTGTTGTTGTTGTTGCTGTTGCTGTTAAATTTTCTAAATCGCAAGCATACTGAATTCCTGTAAAAATACCAACCACTTAAACGCAATGGTGGAGAAATTGTGGAAAGACCGAGTAACAAATTCACATGCGAATGTGTAGAATTGAGAAACATCGAAATAGAATGTGTAATGAAATGTTGTTGGTTGGTTGGTTTAAGTGGCAGGAAAATTTATCTTATATGATGCATGCATGCATCATAACACATAAACGTCAAGCTAGAAAAAGCACAGCAACGCACACAAACACACACACACACACATACTGAAATAAATAATTACACACACACACATACATGCCTGCTATTCATTTGCAGTCGTACAACTAACCGCACATGTTTGTTACTTGGCTCTTCTCTTCAGTGTATGTATATTTGAACAGGATATTTATTTGAGTGTGCGTGCATTTACAAATGTGTTCGTTAGTGAATGTAATACAAAATGATTACAAAAGTATGGATGTAGCAAAATATCTGTACTCGTCTGTACTTACACATGTTAGCGTAGATGCGTCGTAATATTAGGAAAATCATGTTCCGGGGTACTCGTAGTAACAGTGTGGAATGTAATAGTGCTGACAGTTGTTGTGGATACAGCCAATGATTATAGCACCTGCCATATATTCTGCGTTAGAATTTTCATTACGCAAATTTTTTTAAAAAAACCTCCCTTTTTAAGTCTACTCACATATTTAAAGGCTTTTTTATATGCATTCCCATTTTAAGCTCAACTCATCATGTATTACAGAGTTCACCTCCTTTTTGCAATAGTTGTTGTTTTTGTTGTAAACATTTTATAAATGCTGACTGTGCATAAATGCAATATTACTTTTCCATATGCTGCTCGTGTACGAGTATGTTGCTGCTGCTGCTAACCCCAGCTTATGTGTGTATCTGTTCATAAACAATTTCCACGCATGAAGCCACTAGATCAAATAGTTGCATTTTTCACATTTCGCATTTGTTCGCTGATACAGGTCTTATGCGCTCTCATCCGTATATATTAAATGCCACAAATTCGTTTTTGTAAAATCCATCAAAATCGAAATCAACATTAATAAATAATAAATTGTGCTGCAGCAGTTGTACATTAAAATCGAATTTCACGCAATAGGAAGCAAAAGAGAACATGCAAACTGCAGCAACTATGCAAAAGTGTTGGTGCAGATGCTTGTGTATTTTTCTTTTTTTTTAATTATATGTTTATTTATTTATTCATTTGCAACTTAAAACGAAACCGAAATTAACATTTTACTCAGCCAAAACGTAATTTGGAAATGCTGCTCATTATGTTGCCAGTTAAATCTGAAATAATTTAATTATGTTAATTGTTAATTTTTTCAACGGGCTGAAGTTCGAATCTGCAAGACTGCAAATCATCTTTTATTATTTTATTAATAAATGAATTTGTTCAAATTCTATTTGTTATTTATATTAAGATTGGAATATTACAAATATTTTCAATAATCATCAAACCAGCAGAACGGATCAGTACTGGGGGTCCAACCCTGTAACCTAATTTTTAATTTTTTACCAATGCAATTTTCTTAGTGAGGTGTAATATAGTTTTACTTGACAAAAAAATAAAAATTTTTAAACTTTTTGGTCACTTTCATGTACCATAAAATATTTCATTTGTCCAACCCTGGAGTCGAAATTTTGATTTTTTAAGATTGTAATACCAATTTTGTTCTTCCTGAATTATAAAATAGTTTTAATTAGCAAAAACAACAATGTCAATTGCTTATTTGGTTACGTTCCCAACCCTGGAAGCCAAATTTAAATATTTTTACCAATGAAACTCTTAATAATGAGGTATATTTAAGAAAAACTTAAAATTTGTAAGCATTTTGGCCTCTTTCATGTACTACAAAATATTGGAGTTTTAATATTTGATACCAATTTTGTTTTTCCTGAATTAAAAAGTAGTTTTAATTAGTAAAAAACCGACGTTAGTTGGCTTTTTGGTTACTTTTATGTATAAAAAAAATTTCAATTTCCCATCCCTGAAAGCGAAATTTTAATTTTTGTCTTCTTTTTTACCAATGCTAGTTTTCATTACTTATAAAGTAGTTTTATTTACAATAATCTTAAAATTAGCAACAATTTTTGCCACTTTCA
This sequence comes from Linnaemya tessellans, assembly GCA_951800035.1. Classification (NCBI taxonomy): domain Eukaryota; kingdom Metazoa; phylum Arthropoda; class Insecta; order Diptera; family Tachinidae; genus Linnaemya; species Linnaemya tessellans. Next base: position 39,372,331 of record OX637536.1, on the reverse strand, counting down.
TGTTCTACAATATATTGCATGTACCAAAAAAGCTTTCAATTTGCCAGCCCTGGAATTAAAATTTTATTTATTTTTTGCTTTTTTATAAATGCGACTCTTCATGAGGTATAAAGTAGTTTATTGAAGAAACATTTTAAATTTTTAACCATTTTGGTTACTTTTAGGTAAAAAAAAAATTAAATTTCCCACCCCTGGAAGCGAAATTTTAATTTTTTTTTATCAATGCAATTCTTCATGAAATATAAAATGATTTTATTTAAGAAAAACTCAAAATTTATAACAATTTTGGTTATTACATGTACTACAAAATATTGCATGTACCAAAAAAAACTTTAATTTTCCCAACCCTGGAAGCGAAATTTTATTTTTTTTATTTTTAATCAGTGCAAGTCTTCTTGAGGTATAAAATAGTTTTATTTAAGATAAATTTAACTTTTTTAACCATTTTGGCCACTTTCATGTACTATTATATATTGCACTTGTCCAACCCTGGATTCGAAATTTAGATTTTTTGTTTTTAATTTTCTTCCTAAGTTATAAGACAGTTTTAGTTGGCAAAAAAAACATTAGTTGCCTGTTTGATTACTTTCACGTATAAAAAAATGCAATTTCCCATCCCTGGAAGCAAAAATTTGAATTTAAAATTTTTTTTTTGGTCAATGCAAATCTTCATAACGTATAAAGAGGTTTTGTTAAAGAAAAACTTGAAATTTTTAACAATTTTAGTTACTACATGTACTACAAAATACGGAATGGGCCGAAAAAAATTTTTTATTTCCCATCCCTGGAAAAAAATTTTAATTTTTTTAGTTTTTAATAGACCATTGAGGCTTCCCAAAGCACGAAATAGGTTTAATTTACAAACATTAAAAAAAAATTTATTTTTGGTGTAAATTTTGCGTCGAGAAATTTGTGTAAGCTTCCCAGCTCTGGAACCGTACATCGGATCTTTCTGAATTTCAATAGCACTCTATTTAAGTTCATTTCCAATCCAACGGTGCAAGAACAAAGTCTCTAGCTCTTCTGGGGGCTTGGGAAAACCGTACAGACGGACGGACAGACGGACATCTCTCAATCGTCATCGCTATTCATAAGGATCCAGAATATATATACTATATGGGGTCCCATGTGCATATCGAAGAAATTACACACGGAATGAATAAAAAATCTATATATACCCTTTCACTTTTTTGTGAAGGGTATAAAAAGATATCTATCGAAATTTGTATTTTAAAGGATTGAAAATTCGATCGCTATCAAATACCGTAACTTGGTCCCAGTTTATAGTGTGAGTTTAAAAATATAAGATCACTTTTTTGTTTGTTTTTTTAGCTGGAACCAGCACTCAGGGGGTGACCCCTATATATGCAGTGCCTTGCGTAGGAACTAGAAAGGTGAGGATAGTATTGAGGCGATATATGAAGAAATATGAGAAGGTAGAGCATTTTTTGTAGATCTTGAACCTTTTACTTCGCCGGCTAATTTTATGCTACAGAACCGATGAAGGAGGGTGCTGTTTCTCTGGTCTTAGAAAAATAAAATATTTTATGAAACTAAAACCAGAAAGAATTTCAATTCATTAAACTTGCAAACTGAAAAATTATACACACGCATTAAATATATTTCAGTATTTAATCTTAAACTAATTAATAAAGAAATCTTGCAGCCGTATTTTGCTTTAACAAAGCACACACACTCGCACACACTCGTATAACGTCTCAGACTTTCCCAGCCTATTTTTCCTTTAGTGTTAGTCGATATTCAAGGATACATAAAAAGCAAAAAAATTCACTTGCATTTGCATTAAGCAAATTTATGTAAATTGTCGCACTTATCCATGTGTGCGTGTGTGCATGTGTGTGTGTGTTCAGTCTTATTCTTTGTCTACGTTTGTTTTGTGAAATACAGTTTCTTTGCTTTTGGTTTTCTTTTTGCAACATTTCAAATTATTCCAATTGCTGATTTGGCAAAATTAAAGTGGGTTCATTTTGAGATTTCAAGGCTCTGGTTGGAATAGCAGTGGGTTGTTGGTGCACAGGACGCGCGTAGGTGTAGCTGCCAGTCAGAGGAGCTGAAAATGTATAGAAAAGCACTCTGTAATTGTAATTGCAAATTATTGTGTTTTTCAAATTTATATGTACATAAGCGAGTGTGTGTGTGAATGTGTGATTGCGAGTGCTTTAGGAGGTGGCAACAAACGATTTTTTTCTGTTTTTTATGTTTGTTCATCATCAAAATCAGCTACAACAGCGTCATGACGTCATCGCAAACCTCGTCATCAACATCATATTCAGCACAATCATCAACTTTGTCTCTGTTAAGCTGTCACAAATTATAATTTTTTGTTTCTGCTTTCTCTTTTCTGTTGTTGTTGTTGTTTTTTTTTGAAATTTTCCATAACTGTTGTGTCGAGCTGTACATGAGTGTCTGTTTGTTAAAACCTTGTACGTAAATGTGTTTTAAAGTGTTAACGCCTTAAACATGTTTTTCCTTCCACATTTTTTTTTTTTTTTGTACAAGGAAACACGCTAAAGTGTTTGAAAAGTTTATGCATATGTGTTTGTGATGCTAAGGATATGGTTATATTAAAGTGTCGGTTAGAGCATATGAAATCCCCATCAGGCCATCAACTGCTTGAAATGGCAAGATTTCATTCCGACTGCATGCACATGCATTTAAATCTGCAGTTATTTAAAAAACATATTCATTTTAAACTTTAGCGGATTTTGCAAACTCTTAATGACATCATACTCTGATGCTTTAGGTGCAGATAAAATTTGGTATGTGACACAAGTTTGCCTCTTAGCCTATTAGTTTTTAAATGCGGTTAAACATAGTGTCAAACCACAAGCCCCTTCTTCTTGCCGCAAAACGATAACAACAAATCTCACAGCCAAACAAACACACATACACACACACACTTCCATACGCAGTCACACACGGCAACAAGGGAAATCAGCTAAACTGCAGACAAAAAAGGGTGTTTCTTTTATATTCATTTCGATGATATTCACCACATCCTTAAAGTAATCGCTTTATAAACTCCGTTCTTACACACATTCATAATTTTCATGACAAAAAAAAAAAAAACACTCACTCACTGCGAAGATGTGGGTGTCAGTTTGTAAAACTATTTCTTTAGAGGGGGTGCAGGAAACGAACATAAAACCGGGTTTCTTTAAAAGTTTTCCTCACTTTAGATACTCGCGTATGGGTTTTTGTGTCGCAGTAAACTTTTCCCTGTCATATGTTTGCTGTGGTTTTTAATCTCAAAAAAAAAAAAACGGTTTCAGCTCACAAAGAAAATCTTTGAGAACAATTGCTTTTTGTTTTATATGGAAACTGAAAGTTTAATGTCTTTTTTTAAGTTGCTTCTATAGGGTGCGCAATCTAACGTTTTTTTTTCAACTAGTGCTTATTTCGTGAATGGTAACACTTAGCTCATGTCTGATTTGACAGATAATTAGTTTTATCCTTCCGCTGGACGAATATGGTTGTGTATACGCTTGAACAATGCTGGGAAATATGAGCTAACGATCGACTTACAGAAGATGCCGATTTTGCCAAAAAAAAACCATCTTTTCAGAAGAAGCTCATTTTGAACTTGAACGCATGCATTGAAAAGCCGACGCACCCAAAACGAGTCACTGTTTGGTGCGGATTTTGTTCCAGAGGCATAATTGGGCCATTTTTCTCCGAAAATGAGCAAGGAGTGCCCGTTACAGTCAATGGCGATCGTTATCGGGCCATGTTGAACGAATTTTTATTCACAAAAATTCAAGAAGAGGATATTGGGAACATTTGGTTTCAACAGGACGGCGCTACGTGCCACACAGCCGAAACTACACTCGATGTTTTGCGCCCTGTTTTTGAAGATCGCATTATCAGCCGCAGAGCTGATGTCGTTTGGCCACCTCGGAGCTGCGATTTGACACCGTTGGACTATTATTTGCGGGGTGCCGTCAAAGATAATTGTTACGCCGACAAGCCAGAGACAATTGACGCTTTAAAGGAAGCCAGAGACAATTGACGCCTTAAAGGAAACTGCACACAATCGATAAGGTGCTTAAAAATTGGACCGATCGTGTAGGCTACTGCATGGCCAGCCGAGGCAGCCATTTGATTGAAATTATTTTCCATTATTAACCGCAATGATTGTACTTTCAAATAAAAAAAGAAATTTGAAAAAATATTCAGTAGTTTTTTTTTAGCATTTAAAAAAAAAAAAGTTATTTGGCGGACCCTATACAAGTTTTTACTTTCAGGGCTAAGAATTGTGTTCAAATGAGCAAAAAGCAACAAGACTTATTTGTCTATATGGCTAATATCACAAATTCGGTTGTGAATGAAATCCGAACAGTTGCTTTACAGATATGAAATGTAACATTTCTGCGTTGTCTTACATCATACCATTCCCATTGTTTATTTTAGTCATTTTCACTGAGCATTGAGATATTTTTAGATATCCTTTTGGTAGATGATTTGGATACCCTCCAAAAAATTATTGGAGGGCATATTCGCTTTGTCACTCTGTGTGAAACGCAACGAAATATCCCCCTAAGACCCCATAAAGTAAAGGGTGTTTTTTTATGAATTTTTTTTATACTAATCACTCAGTTGTCTGACAGCTGTTTTGACAGTTTAAAGTGACGTCTCTACTCAGTATTGTTTGGCAAATCATCATGAACAGGTTAACTCCAGAACAACGCTTCCAAATCGTGGAAATTTATTTTCAAAAACAGTGTTCAATTAAAAATGTTTATCCGCTTTTTACCGCAAAATTCTCTTCAGTGATGAGGCGCATTTTTGGTTGAATGGATATGCCAACAAGCAAAATTGCCATATTTGGAGCAAAGATAATCCACACGCCGCTCAAGAATTACCAATGCATCCCGATAAATGTACTGTTTGGTGCGGTCTATGGGCTGGTGGAATCATCGGTCCTTATTTCTTTAAAAATGAGGAAGGACGACGCGTTACCGTGAATGGAAATCGATACAGAATCATGATCAATGAATTTTTGGTGCCAAAACTTCAAGATATGGATGTAAACGAAATGTGGTTTCAACAGGATGGTGCCACTTGTCATACTGCGGGCGAAACAATGGACTTATTGAAAGAACATTTCAACGACAACATTATTTCGAGAAATGGACCGGTGAATTGGCCTCCGCGTTCGTGTGATTTGACGCCACTCGATTATTTTTTGTGGGGATACCTGAAATCATTGGTTTACGTGGATAAACCAGCAACGATTGACGCTTTGGAAACCAGTATTCAACGTGTCGGTGTTGAAATACGCCCTCAAATGCTTGAAAAGGTGGTCGAAAATTGGACCTCCAGAATGACCTTTGTGCAAAAATAGTCGTGGTGGCCAAATGCCTGAAATTATATTTAAATGTTAAATGACAAGAAATTATCTACCAAATAAAAAAACTTTTTTGGCCATTTCATAATTTGGCATGTGTTTTATTTAAATTTCAAATCAGCAAGCCCTTTATAACAAATTGTAATCCTTAAGCCTTAAAAATAAAATTTTGAAGCCTTTTGGACGAAACTGATCTTTCTGATCTTCCTCTGCAATACACCACCAAAAAAAAAAAAAATAAATAAATAAATAAAAAACGTTAATAAATACCCTCCAAGTACTTAGTAAGTAAATTTGTAAATGTTTAACTTGGTAGGACAGAGTTCCTCTAAGACATTTCTGTATCCAATTTTAAATCTCTATTTTGACAGAGTCATTCCGGGAAGGGGGCGATGTTTCACCTCTGTAAGATCAAAGAACATCTCAGCTTCAAATTGTTCAATACACTACTTTTGCATACAATATCATACCTCACCGCCCACTAAAGGGGGCTGGGTCCAAAAATAGACGACACCATGTTTTCCACAGACGAACGTATGGGCATTGCTAGATCGTCTTAGACTTCATCACTGATCAAGAATATATATACTTTATGGGATCTAATTCTCTTTGGAGGGTATTAAGACTGTATTTTGGCGGGGCGCTCTGGCAAGGGCTGTGGGGGAGACATCTCACCTGGCTCATAAAACTATAAAAATTAATGTTCGTGATAATTAAATACAAAATTTAAAAAAAAAATCATTTATTTTTTTAGGGTCATTTAGGGGGTTGGGCACAGTAGTGCCAGGTTACGTCTCAACTTCGACATTAAAGCTTAAAAATTTTATTTTTAAAGGATTTAGGCTTAAGTAAAACAATTTGTTAAATTTTTACATTATATTTGCATATAATAACGCCCACTAAAGGGGGCGGGGTACAAAAATTTATTTTTTTGATTTTATGGGTGCAAGTTTAACCTCTTGGACCTTTCTTGACATAAAAATATATCATTAGCGTAACAACATTAAAAAAAAATTCAAAAATTATGTTGTTTTTTAGAGGTTGGTTCAGTTCTTCTTAGGTGAACTTTTTTCTTTCTTGCCCGATTTAACCCATTTCCGAACTTGACCTGTGCTATCCTTCAAAATATATTTATACCAAACGTCAAGAGTGTGGCTCTTTGCGTTTGGACTGAATCGTGATTTCCACAGAGGGGCTGACGGACGGACGGACATACTCAGATCGTCTTAGATTTCATCACTGATCAAGAATATATATATACTTTATGGGGTCTCAGATGGATATTTCGCTGCGTTACAAACGGAATGACAAAGTCAATATACCCTCCGTATTCTTTTTTGAAGGTTATAATAATAAAATTTTATCTTAATAATAAAATTAATAAGAATTTACTTTTATGTTTAATAATTAAATATTTAATTTGCATAAAATAAAATATGGTGGGTATGATGGAACAAAAAATTCTGAAAAATGGGACATGAAGAAAAATAATCAAACGGTAACACGGGTATTATAACAATAACATGTTAACATCAGGTTGATACAGTTCTCGTATCCTTTTTCACAATGAAATTTGTGTAAATAGGAACTGTTATCACATTCAACTAGGCCACCTAATAAGTAGTGACAAACACCATACACATGAGCACTGATGATGAAAGGGTTGCGTCTTTCGAAAACAGCTGTTCTGCTCTGCTGTGTAAGTTGAATAACAAAAAACTGATGTTGACTTGCCTTTGTGCCTTGGAATATTTATCATGTCTTTCTGAGATTTAAATTAAAAATTTCGAACAATTAGCCTATAGAATCTTAATTCAATTTAATATAAAATATATTTAATTGAACACAATTTTGCTAGTGGAAATGAATTTTATCATATTCGCATGTTCAACGGATTTATTTTGGATATCCTGATTTTGCACATTTTTCAAGGACTTTATGTCCTCTTTAAGTTAATTTTTGTATAAAATTTTACTTCAAATTCAAACCAGTTTTGTTACAGTTTATATAAAAATTGTTTATGGAAAAAGTTTTTTTTTTAATTCTTTTTCTCCTTTTAACAGTTTCCGCTTCCATTACTGATAGTTTCTTTCTGTTTAACATAATTGTATTTTTTTTTAATATCTTTCTCGTCCTGCACCTGAGCATCGCTACTTATAATCACATTAACAACTTTTTTCATTTGTTTTTCAAGCTCCAAATGGCAAATAGCAGTTTTACTGTCATTTACAGAAAATTTGCAATGTTATTTATAAAGCACACACACACACACACACACGAACACACACTCTGACACAATAAAGCTAATTGCAATGTTTTGCAAAAAAAAGCAGAGATTTTACTTGCATGCAAATGAACACACTCCGCTACAAAATAAAATATAAAATAAAAACACTTTAATAGATACAAACAGCACAACATTTAATTGTTCTTGGATTTATTTTAAATATCCAGATCCTTTGCCAAATAGATGCCAAATGGTGTGATAATCTTTTAGCATGTTTTGCATTTGTTTCATATTTTTTATTTCATTTACTTTTTTTCCCCCCTTTCTTCTGTGTTCACCAAATAATCCAATGCAATTTTAATGATATTTTAACACCAAAGACAAAGTATGAACAAAAGATTAAGTTCATAAGCAGTTGCTATTTAAAATACAATTTTCAACTAATTTTGTTACATTCTTTTTCTCTTTGCAGAAGCCGACTATACGCTGGACGATTCATTTTGGAATGAAGAAAGTCCTGTTGGTAAGTTTTTCTATTGCTTATATATATTTAATATTAATGGCTGAAATTCACAAAGACAAACTAAGGCCGAAGAGTCTTTGCGGTTACTTTAATGAGCCAACTTTTGGGTTGGCATTAAAACTTAATGAGCGGATTAATAAAATATTACCTAAAATTTTCTCTTTTTTTTTGTAAATATTTTAAGACTGTAAACTAAAAGATATTTTGATTTATGCCAAGGCTTTATTTTTAATTCTAACTAATTAAGGGCTGGGAATATTGTATTGCATGAGGCAAGTGGGGAATGAAGGAAGAAAGCCGCTAGACCTAAAATCCCCTCCCCGCCAAAACAAAAAGGGTTGTAAAAATTAACTCATTTTGTTAATTAATGCATGTTCAATTTGGGTTATACTGTGGCAGATTTTTGCTAGTAAAGGGTGCGCCGCAATGTAATTATTCACTCATAATGAAGCACTCAATTACAAGACCGACATGTTCCCTGTAAATATAGAATAAAATATGGCATGTCAAATAAGCCTGAGATTTCCCAAAAACCTCTAGGTAAAAAAAGTACAAGGCTTTAAATCGCATGATCTTGGCGGCCAGTTGATTTTAAAAAAAGAAGAAAATGTAATTTTTTTGGAAATCGTTGCTGCAGTAAATCGATTGTATCGCCAGGTAGGAATTCACATGTCTCCCCGATTCATGCCTTCTAGTGGAAGCCATCGGAACACTGAAACTTTGGACTTGCATTTAAAATAATTTTCTTTTTACATTCACGAAGCCATTTAGATGGAAATGCGTTATATCGGAAAATACCAGCTTTGGCACAGAGTTCAATTCGGCATGGAAAATGCTATCACAGACTCCGTTCGGAAAGGGAATTGATTCTGTATCTTATGTCCTCAGAGAACAAAATAGTACACATTCAATCAAAAAAGTTTGACTTAGGTATGATGGAACAAAAAATTCAGAAAAATGGGACATGAAGAAAAATAATCAAACGGTAACACGGGTATTATAACAATAACATGTTAACATCAGGTTGATACAGTTCTCGTATCCTTGTTCACAATAAAATTTGTGTCAATAGGAACTGTTATCACATTCAACTAGGCCACCTAATAAGTGCTGACAAACACAATACACATGAGCACTGATGATGAAAGGGTTGCGTCTTTCGAAAACAGCTGTTCTGCTCTGCTGTGTAAGTTGAATAACAAAAACTGATGTTGACTTGCCTTTGTGCCTTTGAATATTTATCATGTCTTTCTGAGATTTAAATTAAAAATTTTCGAACAATTAGCCTATAAAATCTTAATTCAATTTAATATAGAAATAGTACACTATTTTTCGAAAATAAATAATTTTTAACATCATGAACGAAATCATCTAGTGAAACCTAAAAGAAAAACAAGTAAGAACGTTTTATTCGAACGGGCTGAATCTTAAATGCCCTCCAAATATTTAGCAAATAAAAACTCCATCTTTATTCTTATTAAAATTTACTTTTTTATGTTATTTGGCTTAATTAAACAGGAACAAAATTTATTTTAATACGGTCGTTTCTAATGACTGAGACATTTTTTCGTCAGCATTAAAACTTAACTAATAATATTTTATATCAACGTCCAAAAAAGGCACTGAGATAAATTTAAAATTTTCAACCTGCTGGATCACAAATCCTTTAAGATAATTCTGTGCCCAATTTCAAAACTCTATACTGGATCACTCGGAGAAGGGCCGTGGGTGAGACATTTCATCTTTGTCATAAGATTAAAAAAAATATATTTAGGATAATTAAATGTAAAATTTATTATGTGAGTGAAGATAAATATGCCGAATTAAACATGTTTTGACGTAAGCAGTTACGAAACAACGTATTTAACTGTGAAGTTAAATATGTTATGACGTAACGAAATGACAAAATAAATTTTTTGAGCATTTTCTGAAAATATATACAGGCCGTGAAAGGTCAATTTACAGGCCATGAGAGTGTGTGTGATCTTGGAGGGAATATGGCCCACGTGGGCAAATAAGGCTACTTGGCCTTATATATCTTCACACACATTGCCAGTATATACAAAATGATGTATGGGATAGAAGGCACTGCCATAATCATTTTGTATATAAATATGGATTTTCATACAAAAACGAATTTACTGTTTGCCATTTTGTGACGTCATAACATATCTAATTTCACTTCGTAACTGCTTACGTCAAAACATATTTAACTCAGCATAATTACCTTCACACACATAAATTTATGTTTAATTTAATTTAATTATGGTGAGAAGGGGGCAGGGCAGAGTAGTACCAGGTTACGTCTCAGCTTCTTCATTAAAGCTTAAAAATGTTATTTTTAAGGAATGTAGGCTTAAGTTATATAATATATTTTTTATTTTATGACTCCAAGTTTAACGTGTTGGACCTGCTTTGACATACAAATATATCAGTTGCTTAACAAAATTACGAAAAAAACGTTAAAAATTATGTTGTTTTTTAGAGGTTGGTTTAGTTCTTCTTAGGGGACCTTTTTAACCTCTGGCCGGATTCAGCCTATTTATGAAGTTGACCTGTGCTATCCTTCAAGGTATATTTATACCAAATTTCAGGTAGGACGGATAGACAGACATGGCTAGATCGTCTTAGATCAAAAATACCTTATGGTGTCTTAGAAGAATATTTCGCTCCAAAGTGAATATACCCTCCAGTTCTTTTTTGCGAAATATTTTCTCTTTCTTTTTTTGTTGAGAAATCAAAATACAGGATTAATTCCATTTACGAAAGGACTGGGAATCTAATGGCCGTATATGGAAACGGCAGAGTGTTGCATATTGCATAGAATATGAGCGAGCACTCTTCCGTCCTCACTACAGGTTCCGTCCTCACACAGGAATCGTTCTGTGTTAGACTTATTCTCGTGGCCAGGTTCGTGAAAGTCCAGTTATCTGTTGACGCAAGTCATCTCTGCAAGTTGATATTGTATTCCATTCTTTTCTAATTCTTTTAATAGGGAGATAATGATAAATTGATTTAACAATTTTAATATGAAACGATTATAAGTTTCGTATTAAATGAATGCAGTTATAATTGTATTTAATGCGTCCTTTAACGTTGTAAAAATGTTCAGGACGAGAGTGGTTAATCATGATGGCTGTGAACTTTCCACAATGTCTAAGATTTGAGTCACAACTTATAAATACGAATAAAAGTATTCAGAGGGTATTTCCGAAAAGTTTGGCTCGTATTCTTGTACATAAGCAACGGTTAAATTGTGGCAATAACAGCAACAAAATACTTAACACTTTTCTCTTCAAATCTTTCTTCCTACATATTTAAAGCATATAATGGAAAACTGTTCATAGAAGTGATATTGTGATTGCATCACAAGTACAAAATAAACTCTAAAATTAATAAAACTTTCTCAGTCACTTTGAACATGTTGCCATTTGCTTAAGCTTGCACAGAACACACACACACATACATATGTAGATTAAACCAAACGTTGTTGTTGATAATGTAGCAACAGCACATTTTATTTGAAATTTATCATAATTGTAAATTAAAATATTATTTTACACAAGCTAACGAACATTTGCAAAAGTTCCTTTGTTGCATTTGCTTCAATCTGAATTTATTGCTTACACACACACGGAGTCTATACATTTCTAATAATTTATATAAATCTAAAAGCTGTCATTTCCATTTACATAATTACTAATAATAAGAAAATGTATGCAATAAATTTTACATAAAATAATTATTATAAAACAACTGTTGTGCGAGAGATATTAATATTTATTGGAAAAAAACGACAAAGAAAAGAATAGTTTGAACACACTTTACTTACAATTGTTTGTATGTACGAACAGAAATTGGATTGGTCGTCATGTTATTATAAAAGGATTTAATTTTAGAAAATAATGGAGAAAATATTAAGCAGCTTAATCAAAAATCATATTTTGAGAATAGGACAAGAAAAAGAAATAAAATATCAAAGAAGATGACACAAGACTATTAAATTTAATTAACACTTCAAATACATATTATATGTATTTGAGTTGGTTGGTATATTCGTATCTATCACTTTACATATATTATGCTGGTTTTTAATAAGGTTTATATACATGTATGTAAATCATACATACATGTATGTATGTCGTAGTAAGGTTGCTGGTTTGGGGTATATTTTGTGATGTCATCGTTATTGAGCACCTACAATCAGCTTAATCAATTTATTGCTTCAGCCAAACAAAAATCAAATTATGTAAATATTTTGTATAGTCAATTCAATTAAGAATTACAGGGTATCCCTCAAAACATGCGTATTTTTTAATTAAGGAAAACATCCTAAATAATCTTAGGTACAACTGAAAATCAATATCTCTTTAATTATTGAAATTAAATTGAAGAGCAAAACAGCTGTTTTCGCAAGAGGTTACAATTTCGTCGTCAACGTATTAGGTGGGTTGGTTGAATAACAGTTTTTTTTATTTATATAAATTTTATATGCAAATTGCATACGAGAAGTATATCAAAACAATGACAACACATTTTAAGTTCCTGTGTTGTCATATTTATTCATTTTTCCATGTCTTATTTTTATATTTTAGAAACAAAAATATTTGTATTGAAAATGATAACTTTCACTTTTTATAATGACTTGAACTTTTTATAATGACTTGCACTTTTTATAATTACCTGCACTTTTTATAATGACTTGCACTTTTTATAATGACGTACACTTTTTATAATGACCTGCACTTTTTATAATGACTTGCACATTTTATAATGACCTGCACTTTTTATAATGACTAGCACTTTTTATAATTACTTGCATTTTTTATAATTACTTGCACTTTTTATAATGACTTGCACTTTTTATAATGACTTGCACTTTTTATAATTACTAGCACTTTTTATAATGACTTGCACTTTTTATAATGACCTGCACTTTTTGTAATGACTTGTAGTTTTTATAATGACTAGCACTTTTTATAATGACTTGCACTTTTTATAATGACCTGCACTTTTTATAATGACTTGCAGTTTTTATAATGACTTGCACTTTTTATAATGACTTGCAATTTTTATTATGACTTGCACTTTTTATAATGACTTGCACTTTTTATAATGAAGTATTTGAAATCACTTGCACTTTTTATAATGACCTGCACTTTTTATAATGACTTGCACTTTTTATAATGACTTGCCCTTTTTACAATGACTTGCAATTTTTATAATTACTTGCACTTTTTATAATGGCCTGCACTTTTTATAATGATTTGCACTTTTTATAATGACTTGCCGTTTTTACAATGACCTGCAATTTTTATAATTACTTTTTATAATGACTTGCACTTTTTATAATGACTTGTACTTTTTATAATGACTTGCACTTTTTATAATTACTTGCACTTTTTATAACGACTTGCACTTTTTACAATGACCTGGACTTTTTATAATGACTTGCACTTTTTATAATGACTTGCACATTTTATAATGACCTGCACTTTTTATAATGACTAGCACTTTTTATAATTACTTGCATTTTTTATAATGACTTGCACTTTTTATAATTACTTGCACTTTTTATAATGACTTGTTATTTTTATAATGACTTGCACTTTTTTATTTTGACTTGCACTTTTTATAATTACTTGCACTTTATATAATGACTGGCACTTTTTATAATGACTTGCACTTTTTTATAATGACTTGCATATTTTGTAATGACGAAACTTACAACTAAGAACGTTTTAAACTTTGATGCGCTAAAAATACAACACATCATTGACATAGCATACACATTAGCTGAAGTTTCACATATTCTTCGCGGACAAAGTCGCGTGTAAAAGCAAGTATTTGAAAAGACATATTCTTTTCTTTGGTAATCAAACACAGTTTAGATATTAGAAAAATAAAATATTTGTATTAAAAATCACTTGGTAGGACAAAAATTATTGTCCCAGGGTTGATATGAATGGTTGTGTTTATATACCCCAAACGTACGCCACTGAAGGATGTATACGAGTTTAACACTTTTAGTTGTAGTGCAAATCTGGATAATTTCTAATTTTTTTTGGCAAAAAAATCTTTTTCCTTAAAGCTTTTTCGTGACACCGAAATTATGTTCCTGATGCAAATTAAATATGTGTATTACTTTTAATAAGAACCAACTTGTCATAAATCTTATGGAGTTGTAAATAAAATAACTTTGCTATAAAAAATGCGGATATTGATAATAATCACATATAAACTGAGGTACTACTGCCGTGTTTACAAATCAAGCCTCACTAGACCCTGGGCGAGGATCGTCCTGTTTTTCTAAATATGAATAAATTTTGCGCGCCAGTTCTGCGTACCAATTGGGGGTTACTGTGGTCATTATATCCCAACCACTGCCTTCATACCGACATACTTAGACGAGGTTGTTACCCATTTAAAGTTTGAGAACCAGAACATCCATCCTTATGCCAATACATATATTGAAAAATAGTCATGGAAGACGGTAAATCAATTTGGAGAAAATATGCTTAATAAAATTTTTCAAAGCTTGTGTATGCATTTAAGCTTTCAGCAGCTGCTGGTAAAAACATAAATTGAACCAAATAAACATGTCTGACTGAATTGTTTCTAAGTCTTGTCTAACAACCCTATTAATTATAAATCCACAATATAAATCTTGGCTACTCGTTTGGCTCTGCACAACTGCCAACACCTAAGCCAAATTTACTTTGCCAAAAATATACGAGGGTAAGGTAAAAAGAAATTTTTTGAGAAAAATTTAACAAAATGATTTGTTATGAAAACTTTTTTTAATAACTTAAATCGTTATTGTGGAAATTTATACTAGAGATTTTTATTAATCTGTTTTATTTATTTATAAAAATCTATGATTTAAATGTTAAACCGTAAAAAGACTTTCGAAATTACATTCTTATAAATGATTCATGTTCTTGGCAGATGCTTCTATTCAAAAGTTTTCTCCACTTTGCTAACAAACATTCAACAGGGTGCAGTACAAACTGACCGCATTGCCCTCTTGTCCTTAGTGTTAAAGTGAATAGGATAATGCAATCATTTCTATTGTTCTGTTCGAAATTATTTATATTTTTGTCGGTTGTTTACTGCAAGTGCAATCAGTTGTACGATGATAATGTTTGTGTGCATGTGCTGTTATATATTGCGGTTTATAACGAAATTGCTTAGATTTCATACATAAATTTCTTTTCATAGCTTGCATTCTCTCCAGAGATACTAAACTAACAATGAAATTGTGGGTGAAATATTATTAACGTCAGAAAAATTTTTATATCAAAAATTTCTAAAAAAAAGTCTTTACAATTTCAATTACAATTTCATACAGATTGTTGAAAGGTTTGTTGCATGTTGTTGTTCATTTGAAACAGATCAAGTACAACATACATGCAGACTAAAGTCTACTAAAGTTTGCGTGAGTTAGAAGATGGAAGGTTAATTGAAAAATTTATTTGCCTGAACGCCAAAAAAATGAAATTTTATATTAAATGCAAGTAAAACTGGTAGTCTAATTGTTGGAAAATTTTAATTGTATATAATAGGGCATGACAAAAATTCCGAGGCGCCAAGGAAAGTTAATGTCCAGTTCTAATTATCCAATTTGCACAGTAGAGCAGAACACTTGTTTTAGAAATCCGCTACACTTTCATGATCGGTACTCATGTGTATTTTTGTTTGTCACCAGTTATTAGGTGGCTTCATTTGATGTGATACTAGTTATTATACTCTTCATAAAAAAGTGAATGTTTGTCATTCCGTGTGTAATTTCTTCAATATTAAAATGGGAGCTAATAAAGCATATATATTCTGGATCCTTATGAATAGCGATGACGATTGAACGATGTCCGTCTGTACGTGTAAACGTTTTTCCCAAGGCGCAGAAGAGCTAGAGACTTCATTCTGGAACTGATAGATTGGAAATTAACTTATATAGAGTGGTATTGAAATTCAGAAAATATCCGAAATACGCTTCCAGAGCTGGGAAGCTTTCTGGATGCAAAATTAACTAGCAAGAACCAATTATTTCATTGTTTGTTAATTGAACCTATTTCATACCTTGGAAAGCATAAAATTTGTATTAGAAACTAAACAAATAAAAAAATTTTTCCAGGGATGGGAAATTGATATTTTTTTTGGTACTTGCAATATTTTGTAGTACATGAAAGTGACCAAAATAGTTACAAATTTTGCATTTTTCTTAAATAAAACTACTTTATACATCATTAAAAATTGCATTGGTAAAAAAATCAAACAAATTAAAATTTCGCTTCCAGGGTTCGTAAATTGCAAGAACTAATTATTTCATTGTTTGTTAATGAAACCTATTTCATACTTTAGAAAGCATAAAATTTGTAATAGAAACTAAACAAATAAAAAAAAATTTTCCCAGGGATGGGAAATTGATTTTTTTTTTTGGTACTTGCAATATTTTTTAGTACATAAAAGTGACCAAAGTAGTTGCAAATTTTGTATTTTTCTTAAATAAAACTACTTTATACCTCATTAAAAATTGCATTGGTAAAAAAACAAACAAATTCAAATTTTGTTTCCAGGGTTCGTAAATTCGAATTTTTTTTAGTACATAAAAGCAGCCATAGAAGTTCCTTGTTTTGGTTTTTTTCCGTGAATTAAACGTATTTTATGCTTCGGAAAGAATTATATTCATATGGTAAATAAATAAAACTAAAAACTTTATTCCAGGGCTTGAAAATTGAAATATGTTTGTTATATGTAAATAGCCGTATAAAATCCTAATTAAGTTTTTTTTATAGAAGTAAACTTATTTTACACTTCGGGAAGAATTAAATTGTTACTGAAAACCCAAAAAATATTTATCCCAGGCTTGGTAAATCGAAATTTTGTGGTACATAAAATATTAAAAATTCGCTTTTAATTTCGCTTTTAATATCTAATTTCGCTTTTAATATCTAATTTTACTTTTTTTTAAGAATTATGCCTATTTTATATTTCAGAAAAAATTCAATTGTTATTAACAACAAAAAAAAAATTAAAACCATCACAACAGGGTTGGGAAATCAAAATTTTTTGGTATAAAATAATTTCTTAAGTTTGGTTTTTTGGTACAAAATAAGTTCTTAAGTTTTGGTTTTTATTGAGTTAAACCTTTTTTATACTTCACGAAGAATTAAATTGGTATTAAAAACCAAAAATTTTTAAAATGCAATTCCAGGGTTGGAAAATCAAAATTTTTGGTGCGTAAAAGTATGTAAATACAAGTAAGATCCTAATTTTTATTTTAATTGTTTATGTTTTTTGTTTTGTTGCAATAAACGTCAGGAAGAATTACAATAGTGTAAAAATTCAAAAAAATTAAAATTAGATTCCAGGGTTGCATAATCGTAATAGAAGTAACCAAATAAGTTTTTTATACTTGTTTTTTTTTTTTTGGTTAATAAAATCTATTTTGTTTTTTACAAAGAAAAGAGAAATACATCTGTGAAGGGTATTTAAGATTCGGCACTGCCGAATATAGCACTTCTTATTGTTATTTACAGAAATTATATTAGAAAATTTCATACCAGAACAGTATCAAAGTGATGGCAGCAAACTTTTACTTAATACTCGTGTTGCCCTTTGAATATTTTTTTTATATCCAATTTTCTGAACTTCTTGTTCTATTGAACTTAAGACAAACTTTTTTGTTTTCGTCATCACATTTCTTGCAAGGTAAAAATTTTCGTAAGCACATAAGTAAGTTTATCAGTAGCGGCTATTTGTCAGAGGCTGCTTTGGAGCAGCTACTTGCCGGATTCTTATATTAAACAATTTTTGCAGCGAACGGCAGCTGTAGTGCCTATATATTTTGTCAAATCCATTCTCTAACTATTTAACAATTTATGATTTTTAGAGTCATTAGGACTATATTCTTAATGATTTTTTTCTACATCAAGAAAATGTTGTTTTCTTTTAGTGGCTTTCATTTATTTTGCAATACTGGCAAATCAAATATTATTATCACACACACACACACTCACACACACCTATACACTTGTATAAATATAAACAAAATTATAGTAAACAAAGGCAGAAATCTCTTTTGTATATACGACACAAAGAAAACAAACTAGTAAAATTCACATAACATTGGCTTCTTAGAATCCAAAAAATATAATAACCATCAAAGCAAAACATTTAAAATACAACAAACAGCTTTTGCACACAATTTATTTACGGCTCAATTTAACTTAAAGTTTTGTATGTATACAAACTGGATATATTCTTAAATCACTTCACTTGACTGTGCTGTCTTGGGGTGTTATAAATAGTTTAATTCTATTCGTCTACAGCAAGTCATCCACTAAAAAGACATGGATGGCACTTTAGCCACTGAGGCGTATGTGTGATAAGGATTCATTGTTCGAACAAAACTATTTATTGTGCAATATTTACGCTGTAACAGTTGCTTGTGTTCTTCTTCGCCTTCTTCGAATAACTAAATGTTTATGTGTGCGTGTGTGTGTGTGTGTGTTGCATGTGTTACAGCCATTCATTGTATAAAATATGTTATTTCTTAAATAAAAAAGCTCCCGAGACAAACATAAAAGTAATTTTCCCATAATAACCAGCATTTGTCTTTTGGTGCTGTGGCAGTAAATGCTGCTGCTTCGCAGAAGAAAAAACTAAAAAAGAAATCATCAAATAACAAAACACCAAGTAAATTGCGCTACATTTTTTCCCTGTCAAATTTATGGGGATTTGCACAAAAACTGCGTTGAATGTTTTTATTTTTTGCAAAAATTTTATGTGGATTTAACTTGAAGTGAATTTATGCACAAAAACGAAATGTATAAATTCCGTTATGGTATTAGACGCAAAAGAAGAAGAAGAAGAAGAAGGGGGAAAAAACTAATCGCACGACACTTTATTTAATGCTAATTTTTCAAAGCCAAATTGTTAACGTTTTATTGAACTATTGCAAAAAGCAATTCAATGTGTTGTAACAAATCGTTTCATATTTAACCTTAGCCACATAAAATTTTATTTCGCTCCTTTGGTCTGGCTAAAGGCATTAAGCTTTTTTCTAAGCTCCTTGGCTCATATTGTTCATTATTATTCTGCATATTTGCAAAAAAAAAAAAAGAAAAAAATAAACGATTTTAAATGGTTTTATAATTTTCATTGAAATTTATTGAATATTATATTTTTATGTGTGACCTAAAATAATTTATGTGAAACCTTAAGCATTTATGGTTTATGGCAGAATTTATTTTTTTTTTGCTATTAAAATAGCATAAATTGTGTGTAAGATTAATTACATGAGTATTTATGTACGACTGTTTTCGAAGTCAAGAATGTATGAGGGTGGGTCAGTAGGTCCGGGTGTTTTGGAATGAGACACAGGTTTTTGTTATACACGGTTCGCCAAATAACTTTTTTAATGCTATAAAAAAAAACTACTGAATATTTTCTCAAATTTATTTTTTTATTTGAAAGTACAATCCGGTTAATAATGGAAAATAATTTCAATCAAATGGCTGCCTCGGCTGGCCATGCAGTAGCCTACACGATCGGCCCAATTATTAAGCTCATTATCGATTGTGTGCAGCTGTATTTCACTAATGGCTTCACGAATATTCTCCTTTAAAGCGTCAATTGTCTCTGGCTTGTCGGCGTAACACTTATCTTAAATAATAGTCCAACGGTGTCAAAACGCAGCTCCAAGGTGGCCAAACGACATCAGCTCTTCAAAAACAGGGCGCAAAACATCGAGTGTAACTTCGGCTGTGTGGCACGTAGCGCCGTCCTGTTGAAACCAAATGTTGCCAATATCCTCCTCTTCAATTTTTGTGAACAAAAATTCGTTCAACATGTCCCGATAACGATCGCCATTGACTGTAACGGCCACTTCTGGCTCATATTCGAAGAAAAATGGCCCAATTATGCCTCTGGACCAAAATCCGCACCAAACAGTGACTCGTTTTGGGTGCGTCGGCTTTTCAATATATGCGTGCGAGTTTTCTGTGCCCCAAATGCGACATGTGCCCATATGCTCTGATCTTCCTCCGGCCTACCCTTCCTTCATCTTTGGCCCCCTAAATGACCCTATCAAAACAAAAATTTTTCACTTAATGAAACCAAAAATTTACTTTTTAGTGTTCAATGGCAAAGAGGAGTTGTCTCCCACACGTCCTCTCCTGGAGTGACCCCTACAAAATAAATTTTTTATTTATTAAACATCTGGAGGATATTTAAGACTCGACCCGGTCAAATATAACGTTCTTATATGTGCCATTTTCTTCTCAAAAGCGGCTGCCAAACACATACTAAATGACCCAGTCTGTTCCAATTTTGACTGGAGACAACTTACAGTTAGTTGCCTGTTGCCAGGATTTGTGTCGCCACGTTAATTTAGGGCTGGGGAATGCTAAAAGTGTAGGAGTTATTTACCCACCCTCGTATTAATATTTGTGAGTAGTAAATAATCTTGAAGGATATATCGATAGTGAAACCTACTGCTTCGCTTTTGTTTTTGTAGTTGTTTTGAAGAAAATATATATTGAAGTATTTGTTGACATGTCACCGGAAATGCACTACATCTGTTTTCACTGCATTTTTGTATATTAAACGATAGATGAACATTTTTAAAAATAAATTATTCTTATGGCCCCGGGGCTAACTGGAGGGCGAACTAAACCTTTTTCCAAAAGATCAGGAAATACATTTCTAAGAATTACATAAAGGAAAATAGTTTAAATTTTAATCGTAGAAGTTTTAAACATAAACGTTGCTTATTGTGGCTTAATTGTGTCTACATACCTGCAGTTCATTTCCTCTTACAACGACTTCAACAACAGGTCTGACGAGAGAAGTTTAAGGATGTCTCGTTATGGAAGGATCATTAAATTCTTTCACCCAGCATTTAATGAAAGCACATACAACACCAGCCTTATGAATATATGTAAAGGGTGTTTTTTATGGAGTGATACGAGTTTAAACCATAATAAAATAAGGAAATATATTTTTAATATCAATGAAATGGGCTTTATTGGAAAGAAAACACCAATTTTCAATAACTAAAATAATCTTCCATAAAGTGGAAGTACACAATCCCAGTTGCCTGGAACGGCGACGAATTGATTGATTAGGATCATCTTCAATGCTTTCCCGTACAACGACTGCAGCCTCTTCAGTGTGCACTGTTCGGCGTCTCGCGGGATGTACTGATCAGTAACAGTAAATGTGGTCCGAAAACGATATATTGTCCTTCTTCTTAGTCCCTCTGAAGTGTGACTGACTGTTTACGCCATAAAATAGAACAATTATTTTGGTTAAAAATTTCAACAATTTGCACGTATTGCTCTGGCGCTGTGACACTCTTAAAGGGTGTTTTTTATGAATTTTTTTTTTATACGAATCACTCTGTTGTCTGACAGCTGTTTTGACAGTTTAAAGTGACGTCTCTACTCAGTATGGTTTGGCAAATCATCATGAACAGGTTAACTCCAGAACAACGCTTCCAAATCGTGGAAATTTATTTTCAAAAACAGTTTTCAATTAAAAATGTTTATCCGCTTTTTTACCGCAAAATTCTCTTCAGTGATGAGGCGCATTTTTGGTTGAATGGATATGTCAACAAGCAAAATTGCCGTATTTGGAGCAAAGATAATCCACACGCCGTTCAAGAATTGTGCGGTCTATGGGCTGGTGGAATCATCGGTCCTTATTTCTTTAAAAATGAGGAAGGACAACGCGTTACCGTGAATGGTAATCGATACAGAATCATGATCAATGAATTTTTGGTGCCAAAAGTTCAAGATATGGATGTAAACGAAATGTGGATGGTTCCACTTGTCATACTGCGGGCGAAACAATGGACTTATTGAACGACAACATTATTTCGAGAAATGGACCGGTGAATTGGCCTCCGCGTTCGTGTGATTTGACGCCACTCGATTATTTTTTGTGGGGATACCTGAAATCATTGGTTTACGTGAATAAACCAGCAACGATTGACGCTTTGGAAACCAGTATTCAACGTGTCATTGCTGAAATACGCCCTCAAATGCTTGAAAAGGTGGTCGAAAATTGGACCTCCAGAATGACGTTTGTGCAAAATAGTCGTGGTGGCCATATGCCCGAAAGTATATTTAAATGTTAAATGACAAGAAATTATCTACCAAATAAAATATTTTTTTGGCCATTTCATAATTTGGCATGTGTTTTATTTAAATTTCAAATCAGCAAGCTCTTATAAAAACACCCTTTATTTATGTGATTTGTAAAAATAAGTTTACGATTCAAAACATAACCCCGATATAAAGAAACTCATCGACGCATTTCAATGTGTTAAATTCTGAAGTGAAACATGCACTTGAGTTAACTTTTTTTTTTGGAAAAATTCATATCTCTACATTTTGGGAGATTTAAAGCCAATAGGTCTTCTTTACACCCCAATAAAAAAATGTGTATGCACGTTGTGGCAAGTTGTTAATATTTTTGTGTGAAAAGATGCCTTTTATTTTACCAAGAATATTTTTCAAATTAAAGCCAAAATAATTTTCCATCACATTTAATTTTGCATATATCGTACAAATGAACATTTTATGTGTCTTCTCATGCTCCAATATTTATGTTTCTTTAGCAAAAACATAAGTGTCCAATATATTTATTGTTTAACAAGCGGATATTAAGTTTCGCACCTAACTTTTATAGATATGAAGGTGTTTTTAACAGATTGTCAACTTTTTTTTTTATAATATATTTTATTGTGCAATTTCTTTTTATTTCTTAAAAACCAAAAATAAAAAGAAAATAAAAACCATAGATAAACGAGAGTAAGAACAACATTTGGTTTCTTTTAAACAATAAATGTGGTCTTGTTGTCATGATTTAAGTTCATGCTGTGGTTCCGGTTATAAGAGCATTTTGTTGTTGTTGTTGTTGCTGTTGCTGTTTGTTTTTGTGTGATTGTTGTTATTTTATATTTGTCTACCCAAATGGGAATATGATTGTTATATCAAATTCAGCATTCAGCAACAAAAGAACGTAAAAACCATAGCAACAAAACCAGAAAAACCTTCCTTCACATATACAGACATATATTGCAAGGTGTTGTTGTTGTTGCTGCTGTTGCTATTGCTGTTTGCAAGTGCTGTTGCTGTTGTTGTTGTTGTTGGTATTGTAAAAGCTAAAAACCGCAAACGAATGACAGCAGTTTTCATTGAATGTACCAGGAGTAATGTTTCACCTGTGCTAAAACACACACACACATAAACACACTCACACACACACACACACACACTTATACTGAAGTAAAGCAAAACGGGACATTATACGATTGCATGTGTTTAATGTAGAACGGTGGTTCGGGTATGTGTCTGTGTGTATGTGTGTGTGTGCCAGCTCAAACTTTCCAACATGGAATATTCACATGTTGGCAACAAGTACCTCCGCTTCATCGGTTCCACACTATTAACGTGCCCAGCGCTAAATGTTTAGCAGTACGATTGCAAGTTGGTGTTAAGGTAACAATGATCGGAATGATTATGATGATGATATGGAAAATGATGTCGACGAGCACTACACACATGCACACTTTTATGTACGACTATTTTTGCTTGCAAGGGTTTTTGCTGGTGATTTAGTTCCTGTGCTGCTGGCTGCCGTTGTGTTGTTGCCTGCATGTGTGCCCAGTCAGTGTAACATTTTACCAATTGACAATTGTTATTGTCTGTTCATTATTGTGCAGTTATTACCAATGTTGTTGTGTGGGTTGTGTTGTTTCTATTTCCGTTTAATTGTCATTGTTGTTGTTTGGGTAGTCTGGTTTGTTTTGTGGATATAACAAAAAAAAAAAAAAAAAAGTACGTGTGTAACAAATAGGTGTGATAGTGTGTATGTGATTTTTTTTCCAATGTTGTCGTTGTTGTTTTTGTTGTTGTGTTGTGTTAAATTTTCGTTTGGCAATGACAGGTTGGCTGGTTTTGTAAATGCACACGATTTTGCTGTGATTGTTATTTTCGAAAATCATATTAAAAACGGTTGGACATTTAGACAAACAAATACAGAGGCTAAACTGAAAAGTATTTAAGGATTTTGCTACAATTATACTACAGATTGACAGACAGTCCTGTAATAAATCGTGGACAGCCGTAATTATGTTTTTCCCCCATTTAATAGTTTTCACGATAAATATCAATTACATTCTCATCATCTAAATGAATCATTATGTTAAAGTGTTGCTTGCATTAAGTGCAGGATATTTTAGAGAAAAAAAAGGGAACCACGTCATTATTTTAAAAAAATATACATGAGGCCATGTTCATGTTGCAGTTATTTGTGAAGCTTTAACCCTAGAATATCATACTTCGTCGTTTCGACAACTCATATTTACTTTTTGTATATCTCTTCCTCTATTTGTATTTATGTATATCTGATTTTTCGTATAGCAGTAGCGGCTAATATGGCCTTGTTTTATTTTATTGCATATGTACGAGGGTGGATTGATAGTGAACCTACCTAAGTAGGAAAAAACCATTTTTTTCAAAAACCATAGTCTCCTTTTAGCTCAATACACTTAGTAAGACAATATTTGAACTTTTTTATACAATCTGAATAATACGATTTTGGGAACCCCTTAAAATACGCGTTAGTTTCGGTAATCACTTCTTCGTTTGAGATGAATCTTTTTCCTGCGAGCCATTTTATCAAGTTTGAAAACAGGAAAAAGTCACTAGGAGCTAAATCTGGACTATAAGGTGGATGATCAACCAATTCGAAGTGTATTTCACGTAATTTTAGCATCGTATCTAATGCCGTGTGAACCGGTGCGTTGCCTTGAAGAAATAGCAGTTTTTTATTCTTTAAATGTGTTCTTTTTTTCTTGATTGCATCAATCAATTGATCCAATAATGCACGATAATACTCGTACTTTCCTGTGATTTTGGATCCTTATTCAATCTAATCGATGAGCAATATTTCGTGCTCATGCCAAAATACAGTGGCTATAACGTTGCCAGCCGATTTCATTGTCTTCGTCTTCTTCGGAGCACTCCCACCAGCTTCCACCCATAGTTTCGATTGAGTTTTGCTTTCAGGCATGTAGTGGTGGACCCACGTTTCATCAACAGTTAGTAATCGACACCAAAAATCAACAAGATTACGCTTTATCATGTTCAAACACCGCTGTGAAGTGGTCTGTGGAACTCGTTTTTGTTCGACACTGAGCAAACGCGGCACCCATCTTGCCGATAGCTTTTTCATATGAAAATGTTCATGCAAAATGTTGAACACACGTTCATATGACATGTTTACCATTTCAACAATCTCTCGTAACAGGACTCGGCGATCATTCATAACGATATCGAGGATTTCCTTCTGCAACCACCTCTTGTGGCCTTCCTGTTGATGGTATTGCTGCAGTGCTTGTTCGGCCGCGTTTAAATTCAGCAATTCAATATTTTGCGATATAATCTGACGGAGCAGACTCACCGTAATGTTTATCGAGCTTTTCTTTGGTCTCTCTCGCCGTTTTCCCTTTCAAATAATACTAGTGTTTAATCACTGCACGAAATTCACTTTTTTCCATTTTTCAAGAAACACAAAAGCTGCTTACTTCAAACGACTACAACAAATAAACTAATCAATGAGTTTGGGTGAAATTTTAACGGCTGACGTTTCATAAATCGCAATTTGGAAAAAAGCCATCTAGCGCTAGGTAGCTTTAATATCAATCCGCCCTCGTATAATCGAAACCACGGCTTATACAAAATAGAATTTTGTTATTCATTTGTAAATCATAGACTGACGCTGTTGAAAACAAGTTCCTTTAAATACTCAATGTGTTAATTTTCAAATGCAAACAAACTTAATCTATTTTATAAATTCCCATGGCATGTTTTAAAAAAATCAGCCAACTGAAGTAGAGCTATGAAACGCGCTTTTATGGGAAATTAATAATAAAAAATATAATTAATCTTTACTTTTTCATTAACATACAAAACAAATAATTGAAAGTTTGTTTATTTAGAGCGACTTTTTGAGATATGGATTAAGTTTAAACTTAGTTTAATGTAGTCTGAAAGTGAATTTTCCGACGAAATGGTATTTTTTTATATTATTCCATAAAAGACCAACATTTTAACCAAAACTAATCTGTTCCGTCAAAAGTATGTAGACAAACTTGGTAATGACGGTACAAATTTGTTTTCAGATTAGCTAAACCTAGTTTAAGTGAGATCTCAGAAATCCAGCCTTAGTTGTTGCCGATCTTCTTTCATTAACTTTCGAATATCATCGTCGTCGTTGTCTATTGGACGAACTATAACATTTATGTCACAAAAATATGAATGATATTCTAGGGTTAAATATTAAATTGTGAGAACAAACGTATTACTCATACGCACCAGTTTACAGTACTCTCCCTAAAGTATGCAATAATTTATATATGAACTTAACTCTTGAAACCTAACATCGGTTTCTAATTAAATTTCAGTTTAATTTCGATAGTATACGATTTTTCGAAAATAATTTTTAATATTCTAACACCGAAGGCTATTACGCATTTGATTTTAAGCGAAATTTCCATACAATTTAAATACAAATTCCGATTCAAAGAACTATGACGTTTACGCCACAAACATATTTATATAGGATATTCTAGGGTTAATAAATATCTATACAATCTGTTGAAAGAACTTTTCCAACTTCTTTCTTTTAATTTAAATTTTTAGCAAAATTTTGTCTAAAAATTAGTTTTTAGCATTTCACATAATATTTCTATGATGTGCAGTGCAATAGAAGTAAACGTTTAATGGTGTCTGTGAATGTTGTGTGGTGATGATTTTTTCTTTTTTCTATTTTTTTAATTCGTTTTATTTATTCAAACGCTTTATGAATATTTAACCACAATTTCTATCCGGAAATAACCAAATAATATACACATTTAACAATTGTAAATGGTTAGTTATTTGTGTTTGTTTGTCTGTTAAATTGTTGTTTCTATTTCTGTTTGTTTTTTTTTTTTTTTTCTATAAAATATTAATATTATATTTTTAGTTTGTTGAGTCCATACAATTTAAATTTCATACCTTAATTAATTTATTCTATTGGTTTAATATTAAATAATAGATGTTTGCCAGCTGTAGAAAAGCTTTAAATATTATATATTGTGATGATTTTTAAATATGCATTTAGCAAGTGTTTTTTGTTTTGCAAGTTTCCGTTTAAAAAACATATAAAATTGTCAGAGGATTAGGATTATACATCGATAAAGTTGCTTGCAATTGAACAGCTTTTAAATAAAAATATATTGATAATTCTCTTTTTAGTGCAGTGAAATGGAATAAAGAAATGGAAGGGGAAAGGAATTACATATACAATTACCGTTTGGTGTGGAGCAGTTTAGACTAATGCAATCTTTTAAAGGAAAAATGCTTAAGAGTTGCTCTCGATTTCTCCTACATGTATGATGAGTTTTGTAAAATTTTAAGAAAAGAGCCGTTTATGTCCTTATCATTTAGGCCTAATTATTTTTCTAAAAATTTATTTTATAAGATCTTAAGCTATTGAGATAATTAATAAATTTATCTCACAGTTTTTTTTTAATTTATAGATAATCAGCCTTAGCATGAATTCCACTTGTGAAAATTTCCAAATAAAATTTATAAATTTTTAAATGTTGTTGTTAATGGTATCAATAGTTCTCATATTCGAAAATTTCCCCATGAAATTTTATTTATGATCAGGCTGAATATGTAATTTTTATGACATATTCATGAATTGTGTATTGGGTACCCGTTTTGGTTCAAGACTTGTTGTTGTTGGTTTTTTTATACCCTCCAAAAAAGAATTTGGAGGGTATATTCACTTTGTCATTCCGTTTGTAACGCATCGAAATATCCATCTCAGACCCCATAAAGTATATATATTCTTGATCAGTGATGAAATCTAAGACGATCTGAGCATATCCGTCCGTCCGTCCGTCCGTCTGTGGAAATCACGATTCAGTCCAAACGAAAAGAGCTAGACCCTTAAAATTTGGTATAAATATATTTTGAAGCTTAGAGCAGGTTAAGTGCGAAGATGGGCTAAATCGGGCAAGAGGGGAAAAAGTTTCCCTAAGAAGAACTAAACCAACCCAGAAAAAACAAAATAATTTTTAAATTGTTTTGGTTATTTTGTTAAGCAAATGATATATTTTTATGTCAAATACGGTCCAACGCCTTAAACTTTCAGCCATAAAATAAAATAAAAATATTTTTTGACCCCGCCCACTTTAGTGGGCGTTATTATAGGCAAAAATAGCATACAAATTTAACAAATTGTTTTACTTAATCCTACATTCCTTAAAAATAAAATTTGTAAGCTTTAATGACGAAGCTGATACGAAACCTGCTACTACTCTGCCCTACCCCCTCCTTCCCCTTCGCACCCTAAATGACCCTACAAAAAATTTTTTTTTTTTAAATTTTGTATATAATCATCCCAACCAATTATCTTTAGAGTTTTATGACTGCTGATTTCTGCCCTACCCCCCCTTCCTCTTCCTTTGCCCCTTAACTCACGAAAATTTGCGTTAAGTTAAACAAAAAAATCAAAAATAATCGAATTGGGGCACTAAATTAAATTTGATTGCTTCTGTAGTGGCACACAATTTGCTACTACATATAAAACCAATGTAGTTGACGTCGCCTATATCCGACGTGTTTATATACGATTATTTTTCTATGTCGTCATATACCGACGTGTCCAATTTAAGCCATTCGTAGTGTCGGCTTATCCCGACGTGTCCGCGAATGGGTTAACTGCCCCTACCAAAAAAAATTTTTTTTTTTTAATTTTGTATATAATCATCCCAAGCATTTATGTTGCTGCCTGTTGCTGCCCTACCTCCTCCTCCCTCTTTGCCCGCTAAATGACCCTATTAAAAATAAATAAAATTTTTTTTTTAATTTTGTGTATAATCATTCCAAGCATTTATTTTTAGAGTCTTATGTATACCTGTTTCTGCCCTACCCCCTCTCCCCCTTTGCACTCTAAATGACCCTATAAAAAAAATTTTAATTTTGTATATAATTATCCCAAGCATTTATTTTTAGAGTTTTATGACAAAGGTGAAATGTTTCCCCCACAGCCTTTGCCAGAGCGACCCCGCCAAAATACAGTTTTTATACCCTCCAAGGAGAATTGTGATGAAGTCTAAGACGGTCTAGGAATGCCCATACGTTCGTCTGTGCAAAACATGATATTGTATATTTTTGAACCCCGCCCCCTTTAGTGGGCGTTGACGTACGATATTATATAAAGAAACTCTGTCCCACCAAGTTAAACATTTCAAATTCACTTACTAAATATTTGGAGGGTATTTAAGATTCGACCCGGTCGAATATAACGTTTTTACTTGTTTTTACTAAGTCTGTGTTCATACGAGTCATGTTTTACTGACATGATTGCGACTTTGTAGGCAAGAGGGGAGAAGGGAAAAGTAACGAGTACTCATGCGCATGTACTGTCAGTACGTTTTGCTTTCTCATTCATATAGCACACAACCATATGTACATGAATACAACTACATATATGTACATGTCATCAACAAGATATGAATTGTGTGAACACGAATGGAAGTTCAAAGAAGAAAAAGTAAGAATCTTGTCAGTAAGACATGACTCGTATGAGCACAGACTAACAAAAAGCTTTATTAATCGATTAAGCAATCCATGAAATAATTAACCGTGTTTACTACTTAAACAAAGACAAGAAAAGGAGAATTTTTTTGTACTCAAATATCCTTCAAAAATACAAACAGGTTAAGGAACCTCAAAAAGTGAAAAAATTACAGGATATTTTAACAATTCGTCAGTTGTTTACACAACTGAATGTCTATAGCAATTTTCATATCAATTTCTTTTCTCTGCAATTTTAATTAATTAATAAAACAAAAGTTCATTTTGTTTGAACAACATTTAAGTAATTTAATGTAATTCGAAACAATCTGAACAAATTGTATTGTCTGCAAACAAAGTTGCTCAGCCAACAAAGTAAGACTACAAAGAATTTGAAAATCTCTTAAGAATCGTACGAAATAAAATTATTTCCACTGTGCAACATTTTATTACATGCCCATGTACTTGTGTAATTCCATACACATAATTAAAAGTACATATTTTACATTCAGTTTTTGCCTGCTTTCTTTTTTTTTTTTCTTTTTTCTTCTCCTGCATTTTTGTAAATTTATAGTTGTTGCACATGCAATGTATTCTCTGCTTCTTGTTTTAATTCACATAAATGTATCTTAAGGGTTTTACAAAAATCATTTTACTGTTATTAAAGCTATGAAATTGAGATGCTTGCTGCTGGCTGCTATACGAATGCATTTAACAGTGGGTGACAATTTTGTGTTACAACAACCGGAGTAGAACACAACATTGTAAGTTTTTTTTTTTTTTTTTTTTTTTTTTTTTTGTGAAAGAAATGAAAAGAAAAATGTACTGTCTTTACAATAATATATGGGGGTGCTGTTGGCTGAAGTAGTTAACAGGAGACTATAAAGCGCAGGGTCCTGAGCTCGACTTCGCGCTCAGTCATGAATATATGTGTCGAATTCTTGTGATCGGTATTAGTGCATTGCTCTATTAGTTGTTGTCGGCCTCAAGGCATAGCACTGGCCACTTTACACTTACTGGCAGTGTACAGTATTAAAGAGCAAAGCAAACAGCAGCCTCCTTCATCGGCCGTGTAGCGAAAATTAGAGAATTTTTTTTTATGGGACTCAATTGACTGGCAATCTGAATTTCTAAAGAACTCATCTTATGATATGAGATATATTCTTAAAGATTTTAAACCCAAGAGTGCTCTGTTATGCTACTCACAATATAAACCTGTATTGCACAACAACAGCAAAAAAAAAAAAGCAAAGTGTTCCATGCCCACATGCATAAAATTTTTCAGTTGCGGAAAACTCATCATATAAGTCATGGTCATTTTCTTAGTTTGAAAACGCAGAAACGCATGTGTATGAGTGTGCATGTGTAAGTGTGTATATGTGGGAGTGCATGCAACATTCACAGTTACCGTAAGCACACGTTGGTTTACCATTTTCCTACTCATTCCTACAATGACCCTTTCTTTTTTTTTTTTTTTTTTTTTTTGCTTTCCTTCGGTATATTGTGTTCTACTGAGGTTCTGCATTCAAATACTACAATTGTAATTATGGCTTCAAGTATTTAGTGCTTGATGCCTTAAAACTACATAAAAATGCATACAAATATGCAGTGCCAAGTATACACACACACATACACACACACACACATACATACATACACTTGTATGTGGGCACTAGCATTTTTATCTACAGTCCTATTTGAACGTGTGTTAGTTTCCTTTATGAACATTTATTTTTAAGTACTTTGTGTACTCTATAATACACACTTAGATTTCTGTTGTTTCTATAGTAATTTCGTTGTGCTGGGCTCTTATGAGTTTTTGCTGCTGTAATTGTAGCCGATGATACTCTTCGTACTTGGTAGTGGCCGTCCAGCTTTAAAAGCCATCTCTTTTGTAATGTCATACAGCAGCCATCATAGATTTAATGATATTTTTACTTTCGTAGACCGGCTGTTTGTCTTAACTGCATGCTTTTTGTTGTTTGAATTTTTCGCAAAATGTAATGATAATGAGTGTTGCCATTTAACAGTGGCATGGCATCTCTTTTGTAATAAAAAATTTTTGGTTGTTCATGTCTTTATATGGGAAAAGAACACCAAGTCGGTGTATCGGATACAAAAAAAAAACAAGACTACAATTTTTGCCGCAGCTACAGCAATTTAATTACAAGATTGATTAAATCTAGAACTTGCAATAAAGAAATTTTAATTAACTATCAATTTTTTTTTGTGAATGATATTCATGCCAGCTTTAAGTTGTTCCAATATATAATTTTTTTTAATATCTAACTTGAACTCTTAAACCATTAAGTTAATAAATTATATTGGTTTCATAACATAGAAACCAAGTAACAGCAATATTTAATAATTAAAAATTGTTACAATTTTTCATTTCATTCGCCAGATTTTTGAAAAATGCATTAAGAGACCGAAAAACGATAAGTGTTAAGGTCATGAGATCGTACCCATGGAAATCATTTAACTTCTAGACGATCATAATCATAATCATAATCATAATCTCAAACAAATTGTAAAAATATAAATACAAGCAAAGCTTTAATAATGGAACATACATTAACATTTGGCTAAAATATATTTGTATATTATTTGCAAAGCAAGAAAAAAACAAGTAAAAACCGGGTCTAATCTTAAATTCCCTCCAAATATTTAGTAAGTGAACTTAAAATGTTTAACTTGGTGAAACAGAGTTCCTTTATATAATATCGTACGTCAACGCCCACTAAAGGGGGCGGGGTTAAAAAATAGACAATATCATGTTTTCCACAGATGAACGTATGGGCATTGCTAGACCGTCTTAAACTTCATTACAAGAATATACATATTTACTTTATAGGGTTCAATTCTCTTTGGAGGGTATAAAAACTGTATTTTGGCGGGGTAGCTCTGGCAAGGGCTGTGGGGGAACCATTTCACCTTTGTCATAAAACTCTAAAAATAAATGCTTGGAATAATTATATACAAAATAAAATTTTTTATTTATTTTTTTATAGGGTCATTTAGGGGGCAAAGGGGGAGGAGAGGGTAGGACAGAAACAGGCAGTCATAAAAGTCTAAAAATAAATGCTTGGGATGATTATATAGAAAATAAAAAAAAAAAACTTTTTTTGGTAGGGTCATTTAGGTGGTGAAGGGGGAGGAGGGGGTAGGGCAGAGGAGTACCAGGTATCGTCTCAGCTTCGTCATTTTTAAGGAATGTAGACTTAAGTAAAAGAATTTGTTAGATTTTTATGCTATTTTTGCATATAATAACGCCCACTAAAGTGGGCGGGGTCCAAAAATATATTTTTTTTATTTTATGGCTCCAGTTTAAGGCGTTGGGCCGTATTTGACATAAAAATATATCATTTGCTTAACAAAATAACCAAAAAAACTTTAAAAATTATGTTGTTTTTTCTGGGTTGGTTTAGTTCTTCTTAGGGGAACTTTTTTCCCTCTTGCCCGATTTAGCCCATCTCCGAACTAAATTTGCACTAAGCTTCATACTATATTTATACCAAATTTCAAGAGACTATCGTGATTTCTACAGACGGACGGACGGACGGACATGCTCAGTTCGTCTTAGATTTCATCACTGATCAAGAATATATATACTTTATGGGGTCTGAGATGGATATTTCGATGCGCTACAAACGGAATGACAAATTGAATATACCCTCCCAATTCTTTTTTGGAGGGTATAAAAATGAAAAAAGGAAGTAAAATGTACTGTATTCGGCTGTGCCGAACGTCTGGAATAATTTTTATTTCCTGAAGATGTTAACAAGCTGTTAACGAAATATCGAATAAAAATGATAAGAAATAATATATTATAAAAAACGACCACAAGCTTGATTAATATTACAATAAACTGATAAGGTCAATAAAAATAAAATAAAATTAATAACTTTGAAAAATAACAAAATTACTTTCATAATAAACCTTTAGTAACAATAATTATTTATTTTTTATTATAATTATAATTAAATAATTTACACATTTTCATATATTGAAATTATTTAATTTATAAAAAATATTACTAATAACAAAATTAACTGATTAAACCACATATACCTTCTTTTAATTATGGAAAGAATTTCTAAGCTATACAAAGCAAATCGACAATTACCATAACTGCGGTTTGCTTTTCACTCTCAAACATCTTAGAAATTTATTAAAATCTACTTTTGCTTAATAGTGCTAAAATAACACTACGGTTACCAGCCGAGTTATTTAAATATAAACATATGAACAGCCCTATTGAATTTATATTATTGCCCCAGACATATGATTAACAATAATATATACGCAAGTTAACAAAATTTTCTATTAATTTTTTTTCTACTCCAGTTATTATAAAAGAAAACTCACTAGCAATTCGCAGTTTGCTATAGATTGGCTGACCCAAATTAAAAATGTAATACAATTTGAGAAAATATTAAATGAAATTGCGGCAGCTGCGACTAAAATGTCCAGGAAATTCATGAATCAAAAATACTGCAAACTCTGCAATATTATTTAAACATCCACTTGCACACACTTGCTTGCATCCGACTTAAATGACACACCTGTAATTTGACTCAATGCAATGACTATTTTAAAGCAACGTACATTCAAAAATTCATGTTGACATAAAAAAAATAACAAATTTGCCTGCCAGCAACAGCATCAACATTGTTGTCGACATCATGACCAATAAGTATTGGGTATTGGTTTTATTGGTTGCAAACCTCTCAATATGCATTTTGTACTCTTGTCCTTCAAGCTTTACAGCACTTAACGATTCTGCTTCATGCTCACTCTTGTCGCCTTCTATATGGGCTCCCTCAATATGATTGCAACAATTTGTTGTCAGCTTTTCACATGCATAGATTTTTGTATGATTCTGTTGTAGCCACATGTTTTTATTACATTCTGTTCAATCTGCTGTTTATATTTTATTTGTGTGTGTGTGTGTGCATATATTTTCATATATCATATGAGGAGTAACTTGATTTTTTGTTTGTTTTATTTGTAATTTTTACCACTGCTGCGCCCTGTGTCTGGCAAACCGTCAAAGGCCACTCACTGGGCATCTGTTATTAACAGAACCAAAGTATTTTTATTGAAGAATTTGCTTGTGTCACTTTAGCTTAAGTCCTAATGGCTCAATACGATGCCAGACAGACACATTTTTTCATTTCACTAAAAAATATATTTTTAATAAACAATTTCTCTATGGATATTTTCATTAAATATATTCTGTATTAAATTTATATAAATTATTTTTCATTTATATTAATAGGTACAAAAAAACTTACATTTCCAAAAATTTTAAATTATGTATGAATTTTTATTAGTCGAACTTTCTTTTGTAAATTGTTAATTTTTTTTTAACGGACTTAAGTTCGCATCTGCATGATTTTTTATTATTTTATTAATAAATGAATTTGTTCAAATTCTATTTATTATTTTATATTAAGATTGGAATATTAAGAATATTTTCAATAATCATCAAACCAGCAAAAATTTTTATAAATACTTGTTCAGCTTAAAGTTGTACATGATAAATGATAAAAAAATATATTAAAGAAATTAACAATTCATAGCAGCGCAATTACGCAATGATTAATTTTATAATAAAAACATGCAAATCATGGACAACACAAAAATTAACCATCTCATCGCAAAAAAGTATGCTATGGGTTTAAAATATGGGACGTTGCTCATACGCACTGAATACCAGTGGGGTCACAAAGTATTTGTGTTATATTTAATTTATTTTGCTATATGAAACATTTTAAAGAAGTAAAAAATAATAATAAAATTATAATAATAACAAGTAAAAACGTTATAT
The DNA here is from genome assembly GCA_951800035.1 of Linnaemya tessellans. Classification (NCBI taxonomy): domain Eukaryota; kingdom Metazoa; phylum Arthropoda; class Insecta; order Diptera; family Tachinidae; genus Linnaemya; species Linnaemya tessellans. The sequence goes on along the minus strand of OX637536.1, from coordinate 39,336,733 downwards.
TCGACCGAATCGAATTTTAAATACCCTCCAAATATTTTGTAAGTACATTTAAAACGTTTAACTGCGTGGGACAGAGTTCCTTTATAAAATATCGTACGTCAACGCCCACTCACGGGGTCCAAAAATAGACTATATCATGTCTTCGACAGACGAACGTATGGGCATTGCTAGACCGTCTTAGACTTCATCACTGATCAAGAATACACTCACTCTATGGGGTCCAATTCTTTTTGGAGGGTATTAAAACTGTATTTTTTGGGGTCTCTCTGGCAAGGGCGTTGGGGAGACATTTCACCTTTGCCATAAGACTTTAAAAATAAATATTTGGGACAATTAAATGTAAAATTCATTATGTGAGTGAAGATAAATATGCCGACTTAAACATGTTTTGACGTAAGCAGTTACGAAACAACGTATTTACTTGTAGTTAAATATGTTATCACGTAACGAAATGGCATTCAATGAAAATTTTTTTTATGAAAATCCATATTTATATACAAAATGATTATGGGAATTTCTGCTATCACACACAACAATTGGAATAGGTGAATTGAGTTTGTAAAACTATTTACAGGCCATGAAAGAGAGTGTGTGTGATCTTGAAGGGATTTTGCCCCCAGTGGCCAAATAACGAGTTGGCATGCATTGCCAGTATATACAAAATGATGCATGGGATAGAAGACACTCCCATGATCATTTTGTATATAAACATGGATTTTCATACAAAAAACAAATTTCACTGGATGCCATTTCGTTACGTCAGAACATATTTAACTTCACTTCGTAACTGATTACGTCAAAACATGTTTAACTCGGCATATTTATCTTCACTCACATAAATTTATTTAAAAATTTCATTTTATTTTGGAAGGCTCACCTTCCCCCTACCCCCTATTCTCAAAGGAGAATAGGGGGTAGGGCAGAGGAGTACCAGGTTACGTCCCAGCTTCGTCGTTAAGGCTTAAAAATGTTATTTTTAATGAATGTAGGCTTCAGTAAAACAATTTGTTAAATGATTACACTATTTTTGCATATAATAATGCCCACAAAGGGGGCGGAGTACAAATAAAATTTTTTATTTTATATATTATGGCTCCAAGTTTAAAGCGTTGGACCTGCTTTGACATAAAAATATATCATTTGCTAAACAAAATTACGAAACAAAACTTTAAAAATTATGTTGTTTTGTGGAGGTTGGTCTAGTTCTTCTTAGGGGAACTTTATCCCCTCTGGCCCGATTTAGCCCATTTACGAACTTGACCTGTGCTATCCTTCCTTTAAGGTATATTTGTACCGAATTCCAAGAGTTTGGTTTTTTTCGTTTGGACTGAATCGTGATTTCCACAGGCGGACGGGCGGATAGACCGACAGGACTACATCGTCTTAGATTTAATCACTGATCATGATTATATATCTATACATTATGGGGTTGTAGAAGAATATTTCGCTGCGTTACACATGGAATGACAAAGTGAATGTACCCTTCAATTCTTTTTTGGAGGATATAAATGCATCCATATCATCATGAACAATACTAACATAACCTCATTTATCCCAAAAAAGTATGCTATCATTTTGAAAAAATTCCTTCATGGGACGTATGATATATAGTTTATTATTTAAGCGCGTTGATCATACGCACTGACTACCTGACAAGGTCACTTTTGCTACTTAAAAACACTAACAGAATCTATAAAAAAAATATTAATAAATATTTTACATAAAAAACGAAAAAAAATATTAATAAGACAAACACAAATAAAAATATTACCTCTTTTTTTTATAAAACAGAAAATTAATATATTCGTTAGGAAAAAAATTCTTGTGTTGTGGTTTTTTAGTTTGCATTGCTTACACTGAACCAAAAAATTTTGTTAAAACAGTATCCTTTCGTTTTAGTTTTTTAATGCGTTTTTTTGTAATTATTAATATAGTAACGTTTTTCATATATTTGATACACAATATTGTTATTTCTATAGTCAAGCATTTTTAAAACTGAAATGAATTTATTTTTTTTAAAACAATAAAAATAAAAGTTTAACTTAGGTATGATGGAACAAAAAATTCAGAAAAATGGGACATGAAGAAAAATAATCAAACGGTAACACGGGTATTAAAACAATAACATGTAAACATCAGGTTGATACAGTTCTCGTATTCTTTTTCACAATAAAATTTGTGTAAATAGGAACTGTTATCACATTCAACTAAGCCACCTAATAAGTGGTGACAAACACAATACACATGAGCACTGATGATGAAAGGGTTGCGTCTTTCGAAAACAGCTGTTCTGCTCTGCTGTGTAAGTTGAATAAAACTGATGTTGACTTTCCTTTGTGCCTGGGAATATTTGTCATGTCTTTCTGATATTTAAAAACAAATTTCAAACAATTAGCCTATGAATTTTAATTCGATTTAAATAATAAAAATTCTCTTTTGATCTAATAAATATAAAAATATTATTAAAAATAATAATGAAATTTTTCAAAATATCGGAAAGCAAATTTATTTCTTATTTGAAAAAGTTTTTTCTGCCATTTAATTTTATTTATTTGTCCTCTATTTTTTGTGTTTTTGTTTCGGTTTTCTTATGTAAGTCATAATTGGTTGTCAAACCGTAGAACATAAGCCAAGAGGTTTAATAACTTTCCCAATCTACTGATAGGCCACAAATTTGTTAAACATATCACTAGCTATCACAGGCCCATTACATCAATAAAGTTAATAGAAAAGTGACTTTCAAAAACTTGAGAGCACAACTTCAGTCAAAAATTTCCCAGAACACATCATTTCATATAATGAAGTATCATCGATGATTTAAATAATTGAAAAAAGTCTTTATTTGATAAACTATTCCCTTTTTAGTCCCAAAAGGAATATCATCATATGACACAAAAATGTTTTCTTTCCCCTTTCATGTGTGCCACAGAACTCGGTGGCCAAAATTGTATCTCTTTGACATTCTTTCAACATGTTTAACACAAAGACAACTAACTAGAGCAGCCTTAATTTATTTTGTTTTTTTCTTTCTTTTTTTTACTCCTTCATTATTACATTTCACTAGACGTGTACATGTTCATTCATTCATGCATGCATTTAGAAACTCTTTTTCTGTGTTTCTGCTGTTTGTGTAAAACTCATTTCATTCAATCTCTCTCCTCAACTTAATAATAAATAAGCAAGAATGTAGAAAGTAGTTGTGTGAATTTTTTGTTTCTTCCATTCCTTATTTATTAATATGAGCAAGGATGTGTTGTGTATCGTGCGTGCAACATAAAGAAAAAAAGTTGTTGTAAAAGTTACAACTTGTATCCCTTGTTTCAATGTAAGAGCTCGTTGTTGCACATTAATACAGAAATTGCTTCAAATTGTTTCCCGTTTTGTTGGGTGTTCTTTTGATATACGAGGCGAGCTTAAGCAGACATTCTTACCAACATGTAGAATTTATTCCACTTTTGGCTACAATTTCTCTTCATTTTATTTAATGACATTTTTATTTATTTATTTTTATTTTTTATTTTTTGCCAAAAGAAGGCAAAACAACGACAATGAAAATGTCTTTAAAAACTTTAGGAGTTTGCTGTGCTTCAGTTTTGGCATTGAGGTATACCTAAAGAAATAGTTGATGCAAAGTAAATGGCAAAAGAACAAAAAAATAAATAAGAAATTTAGCAAAGGAAAAAGTTTTTAAAGAAATTCCCCAAAATCAACAAGGAATCATACAGTAAAAGCAATTCCAGGAGCTTGGAAAGTGATTAAATGCTGTGCAGAGCTCTGGAAATATTTTCAACTTTTTTCAAAATAACATTTGACACAAGTGTGTTTAACTTCGTTTTTGGCTTTCTGTTCTTATCAGCTTTCGTTAGTTCTTGCTGCAAATCTTTAAGCTATTTATCCCTCAAAAGTGTTTGTTTTGGAAAAACAATCAGCATAAAACTCTTAATTTGGTGTTGAATTTTTTTTTTAGATATTTTGAAAAAAGTATAGCAAATAAAAAATTTTAAGCATTTATTTTGTTGGTGCTAAGGAAGTAAAAATTGATTTATTTAATTTACAAAATTGTCAAACTACTTTGTTTTTAATAATGAAATACAAAAAGTTCTGTTGCTCTTTATTAAATTTTACTAAGTTATTTTTTCTTATTCTCTTATTTTTTTATTTTTGTTTTTATTTACTTTCCTATTTGTTGCTTTTATCGCAATCTTGTTTAGATTTTTACTTATTTCTATATATTCCACAAAGTAATTATATTCGAAGTTTTGTATGATTTCCCCAGTGATTAAGAGTAAAAAGTTTTGAGTTTTGGCATGTTTTTTTTTTATACTACTTTTTACTTTAAATAGTATCTGGTAGTTAAGTTTTATATAAAAGTATGTCAGAGATATTCTCCGCTTACAAAAATGATGTATTCTAGTTTTATGAGAAAGAACAATTTAATAATAATTTAAATATTAAGTATTAGTAAGTCTGTAGAAAATAGTTCAAAGATATCCAAGTCATTCAAAGACTTTTTAATAAAAGATGTCTGAATAAGACTGCTAAGATTGCACTTTTATATTCCAAAATAAAAATAATTTTTTTTTTAAATAATTGTGTTTTTACAGAAGTTATTTTCCAGTTAAGGACGAAATAGAATATTTTTCAAATGCTCTAAACGGTTCTGATGACAGGCCATTAATTATTCCTTTTATGTAAATGTCCATGTGTTTTTCACAGAGAAGTGGCTGTATATCACCGATGGCGCCTTGCACCTTGGATTGACACTGAGGACCTGTTTCCGGTTTATTCGAGAGATTTCACAAAACCCCAAGGAAAAAATTCACTCACTTTAAAACATCATGATCTAAGTCTTCAGTTAAAATCAGAATATCTTGAGATAATTTTTTTGTGCAAATCATTACGGCAATGAATCCATTGTTTCACGCGTGGTATGACCGATGGCGACGTGCTGCTAAAACCGTATGTCGTCAGGCCAACGTCTGCTTGTAACAATTGCCGTTAAAATTCAATGCCACTTCGATCTGGTGTTCAAAAAAATTGGTCCCTATTTCGTCCCGAAACTGAAATCTAAACCAAATAGTTGCTCCTTGTGGTTGGTTGGTTGGTTGGTGCGTTTGAATTTTTTTTTTATCTTGGACCAGCACTCAGGGGATGACCCCTATATATGCAATGCATTGCGCCGGAACTGAAAACGACGGGATAGTATTGAGGGGACAGATTTTTGGAAAGATGAGAAGATAGACAGTTGTTTTTGTAGCTATTTCAACCTTTTACTTCGCCGGCTAATATTTGCTACAGGGCCGACGAAGGCGGGTGCTGTTACTCTGCTTTTAGTACATGATAGTGTCAGTTGCTGCCACTTATGCTCAGTGACCAGTGACTATGCCTTCATCATTGAAACAGGCTGGCAACAACTAACACAACCACGCACTAATGCTGTTCAGAAGAATTCAACACAATATTTCTTGACTCAGCGCGGGCTCGAACTCACGACCCTCCGCTTCAAAGTCTCGTGTTCTACTACTTCAGCCAATAGCACCCACATTTAGTTCTTCATTGACTTCCCTTTGCTTCCTTATCCATTGAATGGATTGGCGGTCTTTTTCCACGGTCTGCTGTTTTGATAAACTGAATGTTGTATGCATGAAACAACTGATCTTTTATCAAAACTCACTTCGTAGTGCTTCGTAAAATTTAAAGATGTTTTTGCCGACATTCTTGTTTCCAGCAGAAGCAGTTACAAGAAAACGGCCGGTGCTTTCACGCACAGAAGTCTTGCTGTCCATAACCGATCCAGTTTCTGCACTCTGCGAATGACTAACAAAATAGGTCCACTTTCTCTACTGAATATTCTTCATCGGAGCCTTTAAAATTTGTGCAACAAGTTTTTACAAGTTTTTTTTTTAGAGTGCCACAACTTTGAGTTGGCATCACTGTTTTATTTAACAGCTGATTGTTGCTTTTTGTTTAGTTTGCTTTGATATTTCATTACGAATCGACTTACACCAGAGCAACTTCTGAAAATTGTTGAATTTTTTAATCAAAATAATTGTTCTATTCGTCAAATTCATCAAGCCCTTCTTCCATTTTATGGGGTACATAATCGTCCTTCACAGTGGCTAGTTCGTAGAACAATAGCTTGCTTTCGGACCACATTTACTGTAACTGATCATGTACATCCCGTGAGACGCCGAACAGTGCGCACTGAAGAAGCTGTAGCCGCTGTACAGGAAAGCATTGAAGATGATTCTAATCAATCGATTCGTTGCCGTTCTCAGAAACTCGGGTTGTATCCTTCCACTTTATGGAAGATTTTTTTAGTTGTTGAAAATTAGTTGTTGACTTGCAGATGGCTCACCTGGGATTTGTTCATACAATGTTTGGCCAAAAATATAAGGAGTGCTCGTAGAATGTTGAAATTTTTCTCAGAGCCTTTGGTTAGCTCAATTAAGAAATATATAAAATTTCATTAAAATTGGCCACGCTCACTAACCACCGCCCATAGAAACCAAAATTTTTGTTTGGCCCAAAGTTTTTGAAATTTGGCAGAGAGCTTTTTATTGCCTCATTTAAGAAAAATATAAGGTTTCATAAAAATTGGCCACGCCCACTACTCACCGCCCATAGAAACCAAACTTTATTTTTGGCCCAAAGTTTTTGGAAATTGGCACAGAGGCTTTTATTGCCTCAATTAATAAAAATATAAAGTTTCATAAAAATTGGCAACGCCCACTACATACCCACCGCCTATAGAAAGCAAAATTTATTTTTGGCCCAAAGTTTTTGAAATTTGCCAGAGAGCCTTTTATTTCCTCAATTAATAAAAACATAAAGTTTCATCAAAATTGTCCACGCCCACTACCCACCGCCCATAGAAACCAAAATTAATTTTTGACCCAAAGTTTTTGAAATTTGGCACAGAGCCTTTTATTACCTCAGTTAATAAAAATATAAAGTTTCATAAAAATTGGCCACGCCCACTACCCACCACCTATAGAAACCAAAATTTATTTTTGGCTCAAAGTTTCTGAAATTTGGTACAGAGCCTTTTATTACCTGAATTAACGCCCACCACATACCGCCCGTATAACCCATATTATATTTTTTCCCACAACTTTTTGTTTCTTTACCAAAACTAATTACTTTTTGTAATATTTTTATATTAAAAAATTCATGAATTTGGAGACAAATTTTACGATATTATAAAAGATTATTAATTATTTAAACTGTTTGTTTTTAATTGGTAATATGCAGTCTTACCCTTCATTTTATTATAGCAGCAGCACCTAGCACGACCGAGCAACCCTTTTTTTCCAAGGAACTTTGCAATCACGGCACATTATGCAACAAATTTTATTCTATCATATCTTTTAAATCATATAAGCGAACTTTATATATATTTTTTTAAATACGCAGAAAAGGCTATATTTAAAAAAAATCACTATTTAAATCAGAGCAATAAAATTATTTTACGTACAAAGACTATAGAAGTGCGTTAGCAGTTTTCAATATTTTGGATCAAAATTTACATGTGACTTTACTTCATTATTTCAAAGACAAATAAACCTTTTTTGGGGATAAAATTTATGAATTCTTCATACTGAATAAATTTTCTACAAAACTGCATCATTACATTTTTAAATTTTATGTGTCGAAAAAATTACTTATTGCACAAAAAATCCCACTGTGCGGCGTTGAACTCAGGAACCTCCGTTTACTAGTCTCGTGTACTACTACTTCAGCCACCAGCATTAGTCACATTTCAATAAAGTGTATTCAATAAGTACTTTCGTTGTAAAAGCTTCCACTTTTTTAAAAGCTTTTCACTAAACACAACTCTGACAGTGTTGCTTTATAAATTTTACTCATTATTAATACAATTATCTCTTAATTGCCAATAAGTTAATTTTAATATTTATATGAAAATTTAGTCTCAATAATGGCCTTAATTGTTATAATTTGAATATTGCTTTATATGTGAACAGAATATTAGATTAACAATTAAACTAATGACTTCCAACAATAAAGTTTACAGTCATGATATACCAAAATAAAAAAAAGGAAAAAACTATAACACCAGCTGTGGAATTACGCCTGCATCAAGGCAAGATAATGTTTCAATTTTAACAGCAGTATTCACAAAAAATAAAGTAGACTTGATCAACACTTTAAAATAAATTTTCTATGAAATTTTTACATTAAAGCACACTTGAAGTACACATTAATTTTTGTGAATACAGCAGTAAATCTTTTGCGCAGTGTAACTGTTGCTAGAATAGTTTCTCAAATTACTAGATCCACATCAGTGTTAATGAGAGGTCCTTTGAAACTTAATAACACCATCTTCAGCGGCAGTAGTCAACTACAATAAAAACAATTTAATACGGCATTATATCTTGCAATATTTGGCACAAATATACACTCAACAGTGCACAGTGGTGCAATATGCATACTTGCTACTTTCGCAAAATAAGACCACAACGATAACAAACGACACCACAGTGCAGTCAACAGCAACGCCACACCACAGCAGTGCAGCTAATGTATCACTTTATTTATTATCTGTACTAAACGTACCGAAAGAGTTGACTATAAGGAGTATAAAAATATTTAAAAAAATATATAAAAATATATTATACATGTGTAATAATGCGATGCCATCAACCACAGTACCAAAGGGCATTAACAAGCAAATAAAACTACACACACAGACACAAACTGCACTCTGATATTTATGTGCCAGCATAAGGACACACATAAATCGCTATCCAGCTGTATCCTGATGCATGCAACAAACATTATGCACACACTGGCTCAGTTAAAGCAAAAGGAGGTATTTTGCACACACATACGCACACAAACACACACACACGAGCATGTATAGGAAAACATAGAAACAAGTAATAAAATGTGTTTAACAAGGAGTTGCCCTGTTCCTGTTGTGCTGTTGCTCATGTTTATAAACTGTAATTGCAGCTGTCTGCTTGAAGTCGTTTTTAAATCTGCAGCAAGCGCTGGCTGCCAACTTTAAGCAAATATTAAATTGTTTTAATATATAATGTGCAGCATAACATATAAGAGTGTGTTATGTAATTGTTTAGTGTTTTGTTGCTTTTCTTTTTAAATTAACTGCATACAGGATCCTCAATTAACGCATTTGATAACGATCGACGTGTCTTTCAAATTTAATTGGAGATTTTGGATCCATATGGAATGTTGTAAACTGCCCCTGAGTTCGCTGCCAATCATTTAAAAATGGACTATAATTTTTTTAGTGTCCCTTTTTTTGTAAAAAAGTCCTAAGTGAAGCCATAATCTCTTTTAAAATATTACGTCCACTTCGAAGGAATAGACCTGTTATGTCTTTAACAAACTTTCTCTCCTTGCCTTATCTCATGACCCGTTGCCAGTTTATCGCATGGAGTAGTTAACAGTTCTTGGAATTACAAATCCACCAAACTATAGTCCATATTTCGCTGTCTGTCAGGGTATATATCACGGAACGGAGCAGTCTTATCCGTAAATTACCATTATATGATGAAAAATGGAAACACAGCGACTTTAAATACAAAACTAACAACGAAATTGTTTTTATTTTATATGTTTTAACAATTACTTAACATAAATATATAATTCTCAATATATAAATATGCAAAAAAGTAACTAGGGGTAGCGGGGTACCCGGTCATTGACTAACGTATATATTTTTGGTCATTGACCTTAGGGTTAACACAAAACTAAATTTTTTTTTGAAGTTAGCAAGAGATTAAATGAATACAATATTTCAATTGGAACTTTTGCAAGTATTTTGAATGATATATCAACCCGTGATATATGAAAATTTACTTTGTTTTTTTTTTTTTGAACAGCCCTCGTAAATGGTTAAAATAAAAACCAAAAAAAAAAATTAAGGAAAAGTTTTGAAAACATTTTACTGTGCGGGATTTAATTTCTTTCGCCATTTTCCAATATTCTTTTATTCACTTTTTTTTTAGTTTTAACACATTTAACCACTAAACGAATTAAAATGTACATGGATGATACTTGTGGCATATCAAACAAGAAGAACTAAAGTGAAAATAAAACTAAGAAAAAAATTCTTAATTCATTCAAAAGAAAACACTTTGTAAAATAAAATAAAATAAAAATAAAAATAAAAAACTGTGTGTTTTTGTAAATTGAGTGCAAATTGAGCGTCACTGTGTCTTGATGAGGTAAAGTAACTTTAAAAGTTTTCTTCCTTTCGTTCTTGCCGTGTTTTTATTTGAAAGAAGAAACCAAATATCTGTGTGTGTTTGCTTCTTAGAGAAACGTACTTTATTACATAAATACAATTATTATTAAGTCGGCAGGATTGTCACATTTTATATTATAAAATAATAAATCAAAATTTTTATAAATAAATTATTTATAAAACTTACATTTGATGGAAAATAAAATTCATCTGTTTTGTGTTGGCAAGTAGTTCCCAGTTTAATTTGGCAGCACTTTACCGTGTTTAGAAGATTAACCCATATCGTCCCAGAGATTTTTTTTCGAATCTGTTTATAAAACTTCGTAGTTAAATGGTAATTTGGATCCAGAAGATACAAATCAGATGTCCGAGATTTTTTTTTAAATTTTTATTAAAAATTTTCATTAAATTTTTTTAAATTTTCATTAAAATTTTGTTTTTTACTTTTTATTAAATTTTTTTTTTAATTTTCATCAAAAATTTTTTTAAAAATTTTCGTTAAAATTTTTTTTTTAAAATTTTCATTAAAAATTTTTTTAAAAATTTTCATTAAAATTTTTTTTAAAAATTTTCATTAAAATTTTTTTTTTTAAATTTTCATTAAATTTTTTTTCTTAATTTTCATTAAAAATTTTCATTAAAAAAGATATGTTCTTAGTATTTCCTAAACAGAGAAAAAAATTTAAATGTTTGAAGTTTACTGTTCGAAGAACACTGGGACGAAATGGGTTAAAGAAACTCTTTAGGGACAGCAGGAGTAGTCAACCTTCAGATGGCTGAAGAAAGTCTACGATGCCGATGATTCTAGGTTCGATTGTGCACTCAATCATAAATATACTGTCCAATTTCTCTCATCTGTATTAGAGCTCGTTTGAAAAACACCGAGTTCAAGGTTTTCAGTGGCAAAGGCATTGCTCTGTTCGCTGTACAGTACGAACCGCGATTTATACTATCATGGTCGTAGTGAGGAGCGCTCTACATCACCCTTGTTGGCCGGTACTGAGGCGGGGTAAATACCAAAATTGCCATTTTTCTTCATTTGTCGTCTCAACACTATCCCCCTCCTTTTATAATTTGTATCCCCTTCTTTCATGAATTCGTCACAATGCTTTGCATCAATAGGGTTCATACCCTGAATGCCGGTTCAAGTATAAAAAATATATAAAATTGACGGATGTATGTGTTTAGAAATCGATTTGGGAGGGAAAAGTTATTTGTCAAGTTTTTTTTTCCCAAATATATTTCATAAAAATATTAAATCTTTCAAGTTCTTTGTTCTTTTTGAAAAAAATAAAAATGGCAAGAAACCATTAACAGCATCAATATCATTTAATTCGGTGCTTTGGCTGATGTATTGATTTGGATAAAAATTTTCTTTGTTACGCATTATTTTTAAATTTCCTTTTTCTTTCTTTTTAAAAGGTCTAGTTGTTGGGTTTCTTCACAATATGATTTTTCATACACTTTGCCAAATGCCATCACTTCATCAATATAAAGCCACTTCACTTCATCAATATAAAGCATTGACTTGCTTGTCGAAAGTTACTGTTTAAATTAAACAATTTTCAATACGGAAGTAGTAAAAAGGATGTGTTCTAGGGTTTTATAACCAGAAATTCACAAAATGTATTAAAATTAAGTTTTTATTATTACAAGAACCGGTAGTCAGAAGAACATGGACATTCATGAAATGCATTGTGCTGCAACTATGAAAGAGCACTGATGATGAAGGTGTTGCGGCTTTCGAAAGCAGCTGTTCTGTTCTGCTGTGTAAGTTGAATAAAACTGATGTTGACTTTCCTTTGTGCCTTGGAATATATATCATGTCTTACTGAGATTTAAAAACAAACTTCGAACAATTAGCCTATGAATCTTAATTCAATTTAATTTAGAAAGGCAATATTCTTGAGTGCTTAGATGGAGAAAGATGGGCTAGAAAGATAGTTTATTGTAGATCTTTCGTCCTTCTCCAGCACCAACTTTATAGTTTCACATTTGTATATCCTGTTAGATTCACAAAAGCATAAATAAGCACTCACTAATAATACCCAAAATTCCATCAGTAGCCGATGGGATTTCTATTACTGAGTCTTGATATCAAACTAAGTCTGCCACATGCTCTCCTAATAGAGATCTTTCCAACATCCGCACTCAGAACTATCAACTTTTTTTGAGGTAGCAATGGATTTGCCCTCACGATGCAAAAGCGCTTATTGGTTTGTAAGATATTCCATTTCCAAAAAGTCGTGTCATATCGTGCTTTATGTGCACGTTCATTTTTGGATACTGGCATGCTGCTGGACATCCTTCCAAACTCAGGTTGTGATGGTTTAATGACAGCTACTCCATCAGTTGTAGAAATCTGAGTTAGTTTGAACCAGCAGTAAGAAGTCTCCTTGTATTGTTGCTAATTCTGCAGAAGTGGAATTGGAGGGTATATTCATTTCGTCATTCCATTTACAATGCAGCGAAATGTCAATCTGAGACCCCATAAATTATATATATTCTTGATCAGTGATCAAAACTAAGACGATCTGAATACGTCCGTCCGTCCGTGTGTGGAAATCACGATTCAGTCCTAACAAAAAAAGCCAGACTTCAAATTTGGTATAAATATATCCTGAAGGATAGCACAGGCTAAGTTGGGAAATGGACTGAATCGGGCAAGAGGAAAAAAGTTCCCCTAAGAAGAACTAAACCAACCTCTAAAAAACAACATAATTTTTACAGTTTTTATTCGTAATTTTGTTAAGCAACTGATATATTTGTATGTCAAAGCAGGTCCAACGCGTTAAACTTAGAGCCATAAAATAAAAATTAAATAATTGTTGGATCACGCCCCCTTTAGTGGCCGCTATTAATGCAAAAATAGTATAAACATTTAACAAATTGTTTTACTTAAGCCTACATTCCTTAAAAATAAAATTTTTAGGCTTTAATGACGATGTTGAGACGTAACCTGGTACTCTTTTGAAACACCCCCACCTCCCCCTTTGCCTCCTGAATGACCCTATAGAAAAAAAGTTAAAAATAAATTTATGTGTGTGTAGATAAATATGCCGAGTTAAATATGTTTTAACGTAAGCAGTTACGAAGTGAAGTTAAATATGTTATGACGTAACGAAATGACAATGAGTGATTTTTTTTTTTTTTTTTATGAAAATCCATTTTTATATACAAAATGATTATGGGACTATCTTCTATCCCAGAAATCATTTTGTATATACTGGCAATGAATGTCAACTCCTTGTTTGGCCACGGGGGGAAAAATCCCTCCCAGATCAAACACACTCTCATGGCGTGTAAATGGACCTTTCATGGCCTGTAAATATTTCCAAAAAATACTAAAAAAATTTATTAACTATGGATCTTCATAAAAAAAATTCACTGTTTGCCATTTCGTTCCGTCATAACGTATTTCACTTCACAGCTAAATACGTTGTTTCGTAACTGCTTACGTCAAAACATGTTTAATTCGGCATATTTACTTTCACTCACATAATACATTTTACATTTAATTATCCCAAATATTTATTTTTAAAGTCTTATGGTAAAGGTGAAATATCTCCCCCATGGCCCTTGTCAGAGAGACCTCTCCAAAATACTTTCCAAAGAGTATTGGACCCCATGAAATATAGAGATATTATTGATCAGTTATGAAGTCTAAGACGATCTAGCAATGCCCCTACGTCCGTCCTTGGAAAACATGATATAGTCTATTTTTGGACCCCGGCCCCTTTAGTGGGCGTTGACGTACGATATTATATGCAAAAATAGTGTAAATATTGAACACTTTGTATTTCTTAAGCCTATAAGAAGCTGAGATGTTCTCTGATCTTGCAAAGGTGAAACGTCTCCCCTACGGCCCTTCCCGAAATGACTCTCTCAAGATAGAGATTTAAAATTGGGTACAGAGATGTCTTAAAGGAACTCTATGTCACCAAGTTAAACATTTGAAATTTACTTAGTAAATATTTTGGAGGGTATTCAAGATTCGACCCGGTCGAATATAACGTTTTTACTTGGTATTATTATATATATTTTTTCTGCTTAATGGTGGCAATGTGTTTGACAGATTTTTAATTAAGTTCATATTCACACTCACGCAAACACAAACACACACACAAAAAGCGACTGTTCTTTATTTACACTGCCACCAACATAAAGGCCTTTTTTTTTTGTTGAGCAGCTACTAATTTAAGCTTTGACTTCCAGTGTGCATATGAAAAAAATAAAATTTTGTGGCTTAGACAGCATTTCAAAAGTCACTTCATGTTTGTGGCAAGTGTTGTTGACTGCTTTATTTCTTTTGAGAAAAGAAATATTAAATTATACAAAAGCGATTAAATTCAAAATGCTCTTTGCTGAAGAAAAGTTGTTCCAAGTTAAAAAATAAAGTGTATATATTTGTTAAAAAAAATTAGGTAACGGAAGCCATAAATCCTTGAAACTTCAATTCTAAGTGATTCAATTGTGAAAGCAGCCTCCTTCTTTTTGTTTTTTTATTTTTTGTAATCACAAGAAAAAGTTTTATTATCCTGTAATGCTAAGGAAATAAGGTTTTAATTTTTTTTCTACATAATCATATTAATTGCCGGTTCATAGTGAATTTCTAAATTTATGTGCTGAATAAATTTAAAAATATTTATAAAAAAAAATTCGTATAAAAAATTTGTTTGAAAATTTGTGTTATTAAACTATTATAAATCGGAAAAAGTCTTTATAAATTAATCATGCTGTATTTAGAATCCGTTTCATAACGATTTACAAATTCTACTAGACGATAACACAAGTTACGCATTGACTGGAATATATTGAGAGACTTCTTTGATGATACGAAAACAAATAAATGATGATGGAAAGCAAATAAAACAAGTAAAAGTGCTATATTCGGCTGTGCCGAATCTTAAATACCCTTCACAGATGTAATTCTTCTTTCTTTCTTTCTTGCCAAAACAAAAAGTAGGTTTAATTAAAAAATCAAAATTATGTTATCGGTTGCTTTTATATTTAAGAAAACGAAATTTAAATTTTTTAAAATTTTCTTTATCAATGCAAATCTTCATGAGGTATAAAGTAGTTTTGTTTAAGAAAAACTCGAATTTTGCAACCATTTTGGTTATTACATGTACTACAAAATATTGCATGTACCAAAAAAAATTTAATTTTTCCAACCCTGGAAACGAAATTTAATTTTTTTTTGTTTTTTGTTTATCAGTGACACGCTTCTTGAGGTATAAAGTAGTTTTATTTACGAAAAATTGCAAATTTTTTACCATTTTGTTAACTTTCATGTACCATAAAATATTGCACTTGTCCATCCCTGGATTCGAAATTTTATTTTTTATTTTTGAATTTTTGATACCAATGATGTTCTTCCTAAATTATAAGACAGTTTTAGTTGGCAAAAAACAAAAAAAAAATAAACATCAATTGCCTGTTTGATTACTTGCATGTATAAAAAAAAATTCAATTTCCCACCCCTGGAAGAAAATTTTAATTTAAAATTTTTGATTTTTTTTAGCTAATGCAAATCTTCATGATGTATAAAGTGGTTTTGTTAAAGAAAAACTTGAAATTTTTAACAATTTTAGTTACTACATGTACTACAAAATACGGAATAGGCCGAAAAAAAATTTTTAATATCCCATCCCTGGAAAAAAAAATTTTATTTTTTTAGTTTTTAATAGACCATTGAGGCTCCCCAAAGCACGAAATAGGTTTAATTTACAAACATTAAAAAAAATTTATTTTTGGTATAAATTTTGCGTCGAGAAATAGGTGTAAGCTTCCCAGCTCTGGAACCGTACTTCGGAGCTTTCTGAATTTCAATAGCAGCCTATTTAAGTTCATTTCCAATCCAACGGTCCAAGAGCGAAGTCTCTAGCTCTTCTGGGGGCTTGGGAAAACCGTACAGACGGACGGACAGACTGAGAGACGGACATCGCTCAATCGTCATGGCTATTCATAAGGATCCAGAATATATATATACTTTATGGGGTCCCATGTGCATATCGAAGAAATTACACACGGAATGACAAACCTATATATACCCTTTCACTTTTTTGTGAAGGGTATAGATATATTTTACCAAAGTAGGTTTTTATAAGTTTATTATTGTGGTTGTTCACATTCTTTGGTTCAATAACTAGCAAAAAAAATTTTAATTTGAAATTCGTTTAGAAACAAATTTCCATTTCGTGTTATTGTTTTAGGTCCCAAATTATAAGCCCCAATTTTTTATTGTTTCCTTTCGATTTTATAAATACCATGACAATTGAACAGTGTGATGAGGGCTTAGAAGCAAATTGAATCGCATTGTGTTCATTTTTAATTAACTTTTAACAGCAGCCATGAAATCAAAAGCACAAAATAACATGGCAATAAATTTATTTAAAAAAAAATCTGTATACAAAAATAAATCATATGGTTGGCAATTTATTTTATATTGATTGATTCCTTTTTTTTTGTGATGTATTCTTTTCATTTTATTGGAATAAAGTAATTGAATTATTATGAAAATGTTGCAACTACAAATTTATCATAATTATCGACTTTTAAATCTATGAATGATAAATTTCTTTTAAATGCAAAATCATTGTATTATGCACTTAATTAATTCGCAATTATATTGATCTGGATACTTAATGATTTCTCAAGGGGAAAGATTGTTTCATTATGTTTTTTTTTTGTTTTTTTTTTAAGTAGAGGATTAGTAAAATGTGTTGCCTTGGGTAGAGATAAAATGAAGGAAGAATATAAAATTTATTTAATCCATAAAAATCTTCCGTAGAGACACTATTAATTTTTTCAGGACCGCTATTAAGGGTATAAGTTTTACTCATGACATGCGTTTGGCGGACTTAGTCTGAAAAACATTCACTTAGTAGTCGTAAGCAGTCAAATTAGATAATTATTGCTCACAACGACAAATGGTTACAGAATAAAAGGGACTACAAATTTCATTTATTAATATTTTTTTAACTCGAACAAGCACTCGGGGAATGATCCCTACATACGCGCGAGACATTACAACGGAATTAGAAAAGAGAGGATAGTATTGAGGGGACAGATGAAAAAAGATGAGAGGATAGAATTAATTTTACTACAATTTCTTGTTAGAGGGCCGACGAAAGAGAGTGTTATTCCACTGCTCTTAGTAAAGCGTGTTATTTTTTTTTGAGTGTCACAACTTTGAGTTAGCATCACTGCTCTATTTGAGCACTCATTTACCAGCTGTTAGGTTAGGTTGAAAAAGAGGGGCAGAAGCATCCCAATCCGTCATGGATTACACTTAGGCCTCATAGGCCTGTTGTGCGCTCTATAATAAGGAGTTCCCATTCCACTGTAGGGAGCCTCCACCGATACCATGGAAACCTCTGAGTTTGATTACGTCAAGAACCTAGTCTCTTCAATGTACTTCCTTAAGTCTTTCCAATTAGAGCCCCTCAGGAATTCCATCTCCTGTGTAATCTCCTGATTAAATGTTTGTCTTCTGACTTGGCTAAAAGCTGGACAGTAGCACAAATAGTGCTCCAGTGTCTCGTGCATGTGCATGTTATATCGCCAACGATACCCATTCGTGCCAGGTGAGTCCTTAACTCTGTATGTCCTGTTATTAAATAAACCAATCTCCGTAGTGCTGGCATACTCAATGTTAGGACCTCCTTTGCCCTTCTACCATCTGGGTCCCCCCATAGAATTCTAGTGACCCTATCTACTGTAGAGTGCTGCCAATCTCTTGTATGCAATTCTATAGCCCATCGCTTTAGTTCGTTCTTAAAAACCTGAAATGGCTTCGGACTATCTAGTGTGATGTTCGCCATTAATGCTCCCATCTTTGCTAGCCTATCTGCGTCAACATTTCCAGGTATCCCCTGATGTCCTGAAATCCAGCTGTTAGTTGCTTGTAGTGATTACAAGAACCGCCTGGTACGTTGGTACTCAGGAGTCGTTCGGTCCATCGCCGATCCAGTTTCTTCACCCTGCGAATGGCTGACACACATTAGGCCCAATTTTCCAACTGGATATTCTTCAAAGTTTTGCAATCGTCCCATCGAAGCCTTTCAAATTTGTGTAACAAGTTTTTACAAGTGTTTTTTTCAGAGTGTAACAACTTTGGGTTGGCATCACTGTTTTATTTAACAGCTGATTGTTGCTTTCTTTTAATTTGTTTTGAAATTTCATTATTAATTGCCTTACGCGAGAATAACTTGTGCAAATTGTTAAAATTTTTTATCAAAATAATTGTTCTATTCATCAAACTCATCGTGGACTTCTTTCATTTTATGCGGTACATAATCATCCTTAAGAGCGGCTAATTCGAAGAACAATAGATCGTTTTCGGACCACATTTACTCTTACTAATCCTGTGCATTCCGTGAGACGCTGAAGAGTGTGCTGTGAAGAAACTGCGGCCACTGTACAGAAAAGCATTGAAGCTGTTCCTAGTCAATCAATTCATTGCCGTTCTCAGCAACTGTGGTTGCGGTGTCCTTCCGCTTTATGGAAGATTTTTTTAGTTGTTGGAAATTAGCGTTCCAGATTGCGTCTTCTGCGCGCCAGCCATGGCAGACATCATATTTGAACATTAATTTCATAAAATTTTCTTTTCAGTAAAGCCCGCTTCATTGATAATAAAAATATATTTAATTGTTTTATTATGATTTAATTTTTATGTTGAATTCTTATGATCAGCATTAGTGCGTGCTTGTGTTAGTTGTTTCCAGCCTGTTTCAATGATGAAGGCATAGTCACTGCTCACTGAACATAATTATCAGCTTCTGACACTATCATGCACTAAAAGCAGAGGAACAGCACCCAGCTTATTCGGCCATGTAGCACAAATTAACCGGCGAAGTAAAAAGGTTGAAATAGCTACAAAAAAAATATACTGTCTTTCTTCTCATCTTTCCTAATCTGTCCACTCAATACTATCCCCTCGTTTTCAGTTCCGGCGCAGTGCATTGCATATATAGGGGTTATCCCCTAAGTGCTGGTACAAGATAAAAAATAAAAATAAAACTTGTGTCATTTAATAAAAAACACCCTATACATGATAGTGTCCACCACTGCCGGTTATGTTTAGTGACTAGAGTGCTATGCCTTTCTCACTGAAACAGGCTGACAACAACTAGCACAAGCTGGCACTAATGCTGATCAGAAGAATTCGACACCATATTTATAACTGGTCGTGGATTCGAAGTCTGGACCCTCCGCTTTATAGTCTCGTGTTAGCTATTTCCGCCAAGAGCACTCTTAATATATTATTATTAAAAAATACAATCAGTCAAATTTTGTAAAATACCTGTTTTAATTAGAAGACCTCTCACACTCCCATTCCAAAACTGTTTCGTATCTTATTGAAATCCCAAATACCTCTCCGATCGTAGGAGTACGTTCACACAAAAGATTTACTAAACATAAACAGTACTTGTTGCAAATATGTCTCAATACAAAGTAGTGAAACAGTTTTTCAACAATAGACTAAAGAAATGAAAATTCCAGGAAAAACTCCTCATATCTTTCATGCTCTAGATATACTCGTATTACAACAACGCTAATGCAAGCTATCACATGAGGACTATAATGAAATGTCTGTTGTAAAATTAAGTAAAAATCACACTTTCTTTAAAAACTGTCACACATGTGTGTAGCTAATGAAAAAAGCTAGCGAAAAAAAATATAAATAATATATCTAATAAAGAAATCCAATGCAAACATGCTTAAGAACAAGATGCTATTTTCATGAAACAGAAAACTACAAATTCCGACTACATCTTTTATTAAAGCAGTAGCAGTAGTAGTAGAAACAAAAAAAAAATAAAATAAAATGGCATAAAGTAATCACAAATACAAGTGGGAGAAAAAAATAAAACCATCAAAATTTAAAATCCCTAAGAAATTCAGCGCTAGCAGCTGTAGCATTTATAACAAAGCCAACATTAATAAAAGCGCCACTTGTATAAAATGCACACACCAATACCAGCACACAGACACACTCACACACATGCAAAGTCCCATATATAAAAGCAGCTAACAACTAAAAAATTTATATATTTTTTTTAAGTCTTGTACATTACATGATGTTGCAAATAAAGGGTGTTTTTATAAGAGCTTGCTGATTTGAAATTTGAATAAAACACATGCCAAATTATGAAATGGCCAAAAAAAACTTTTTATTTGGCAGATAATTTCTTGTCATTTAACATTTAAATATAATTTCGGGCATATGGCCACCACGACTATTTTGCACAAAGGTCATTCTGGAGGTCCAATTTTCGACCACCTTTTCAAGCATTTGAAGGCGTATTTCAGCAATGACACGTTGAATACTGGTTTCCAAAGCGTCAATCGTTGCTGGTTTGTCCACGTATACCAATGATTTCAGGTATCCCCACAAAAAATAATCGAGTGGCGTCAAATCACACGAACGCGGAGGCCAATTCACCGGTCCATTTCTCGAAATAATGATGTCGTTGAAATGTTCTTTCAATAAGTTCATTATTTCGCCCGCAGTATGACAAGTTTCACCATCCTGTTGAAACCACATTTCGTTTACATCCATATCTTGAAGTTTTGGCACCAAAAATTCACTGATCATGATTCTGTATCGATTTCCATTCACGGTAACGCGTCGTCCTTCCTCATTTTTAAAGAAATAAGGACCGATGATTCCACCAGCCCATAGACCGCACCAAACAGTACATTTATCGGGATGCATTGGTAATTCTTGAACGGCGTGTGGATTATCTTTGCTCCAAATACGGCAATTTTGCTTGTTGGCATATCCATTCAACCAAAAATGCGCCTCATCACTGAAGAGAATTTTGCGGTAGAAAAGCGGATAAACATTTTTAATTGAACACTGATTTTGAAAATAAATTTCCACGATTTGGCAGCGTTGTTCTGGAGTTAATCTGTTCATGATGATTTGCCAAACAATACTGAGTAGAGACGTCACTTTAAACTGTCAAAACAGCTGTCAGACAACAGAGTGATTCGTATAAAAACAAAACTTCATAAAAAACACCCTTTACAAGCACACATGCATTCCACTCGCTCGCTCACTGTAGGTTTTGCTATCATCACAACTGAAAATACCATGTGCTCCATAATAACACTTAAAAGCAAAAATGATATAAAAACATTCAGCCCGAAACAAAGAAGATAAAAATGTGTAACACAACTTGCAATTGTTGTGTGGCACACACACGAGCAAAACGTACAGAGAGAGAGAGAGAGAGAGAGAGAGAGAGAGAGAGAGAGCAGCACATGTTTTATACATATTTTATATTTTTATATAAAATTTGCTATATTTGGCTTTTCGGAATTTTATAAGGCTTCCGCTGAAATATTTTCAAATACGCGATATTTTTCGGGGCACGTAAATTAAGAAGCTAAATATTTTAAAAGCTTTATGCCATAAAAACTTATGATATTTATTGGAGATGTTTTCTAGAATTTAAGTTGAAAAAACTTATTTACTTAAACTAGATACATAGTTTAACCTAAACTAAATATTGTAATATATATATATATATATATATATATATATATATATATAAATAGTAAATGATTTTGGTTGTTTTTTTTTTTTGCCGAAAGATTTGTTAGAGAATTTAGTTACGCTGCCAAAATTTATCAATACGAAATTTCTTAACAGATCTGGTGCATATATCTAGATCATTACGTTCTGGTTTTTACGACGTTGCTCTTACATAGTAACGGCGGCTTGCATTTTGAACTGCGCCATTGTGCAAACAAATTGACCTTTTTGAAGCTGTAATGCTAAATTAAGGTTTTAGGTCTTTATACTCCCCAAAAAAGAATTGGAGGGTATATTCACTTAGTTATGCCGTGTGTAAGGCAGCGAAATATCCTTCTCGGACCCCATAAAGTATATATGTGACCTGCTCCACGAAAAGGGACCTCTGCGCCGAAAAGAAGTTATTGAGAAGAACGCGTTTAAAAAAACCGCTTCGTTTTTCCGTGTTTTTCGCATGCTTATGCAACTCTTCCTTCAACCTAATCATCTGGCGATGTATTTCGACTCTCTGGTACTTTGTACGATGTTCACTAAGCAGCGTTGCCTCTATGAAAATTATTACTATTGCTAGGAACACAACTGCGACGAACGACGAATTTTTGGTCGCGAATATTCGTCGCCAAAAATAAAACACATTGTTGTATATGAAAATGCACACAATCGTGGCGTTGGTCGAAATTCGTCATACTCAGCGAAAGTTGAAATAGATTTATTTCTAATTCTTTCGTCAACGAACGACGAACAAATCAATATAAAGTGACCAGGTTTCATATACTCAAACTGGTTTTTTTGTGGAAAATCATAGTTCACTACTGCATTGTTGCATGTAGCACTAAAATTTTCGGTGCATACTAAAAATGTATCATTCGCCAATTCACAAAAATGTATCATTCGGACGACTTTTTATTAATTTTGAACACTTTTTATAATATAGTTTTTCTTTCTATATCTCACTTTTTCATATGGTCACCCCATCTGTGACCCCAGCTGTTAAATGAAAATAATAATTTATTTACAGACAAAAAATTTTTCAGAAAATTATTACAAAAATGAATTTGTTCTGAAAAAAAGGACTACACCGGGATAATTATGAGTGTCTAAACAATCTGGCTGGCATCAGAGGATTACAATGATTTAAAAAACAAATATTAAAATTTTGTTTGCTTATTATTTTAATTTATTCGTCGTTATTGTGTTTCATACCACGAATTTATAGAGTGATTTTTTTCCCAACGAATTCGTCGTACTAAGCGAAATTCGTCGTTCGTCCCAGTTGTGTTCCTAGCATAACAGTTAAAAACCTGTTTTGGCTAATTTTGTTTTCAAAATAACTACTTTTTTTTAAATTTCAAATATTATATACATATATTATCTGTTTATATCACATTTTTAAGGGCATTTGAAAGGGTGTTTTTTCCTATAAGAATCACTAAAAAAGTAAAAAAAAAATTTTTCGGCTCAGAGGTCCCTTTTCGTGAAGCAGGTCACATATATTCTTGATCAGTAATGAAATCTAAGACGATTTAGCAATGTCCGTCCGTCTGTGGAAATCACGATTTAGCCAATACAAAATTTGGTATACATACATTTTGAAGGATAGCACAGTTCAGGTTCCTAAGTGGGCTTAATCGGGCCAGAGGGAAAAAAGTCCCCCTAAGACGAACTAAACCAATCTCTAGGAAACAACATAATATATAATTTGTATACCCTCTAAAAAATAATTGGAGGTTATATTCAATTTGTCATTCCGTTCGTAACGCAGTGAAATATCCCTCTGGGACCCCATAAAGTATATATATATTCTTGATCAGTGATGAAATCTAAGACGAACTGGGCATGTCCGCTGGCCGTCCGTCCGTCCTTCTGTGGAAATCACGATTCAGTCCAAACAAGAAGAGCCAGACGCTTGAAATTTAGTACAAATATATCTTGAAGAATAGCACAGGTTAAGTTCGGAAATGGGCTAAATCGGGGAAGAGGGAAAAAAGTCCCCCTAAGAAGAACTAAGCCAACCTCTAAAAAACAATATAATTTTTAAAGTTTTTTCGTTATTTTTTTAAGCAAATGATATATTTTTATGTCAATGAACGCGTTAAACTTGGAGCCATAAAATAAAAAAAATTATTTTTGGACCCCACCCCCTTTTATTATATTTATTATATGGAAAAATAGTGTAAAAATGTAACAAATTCTTTTTGTTAAGCCTGCATTGCTTAAAAATAACATTTTAATGACGAATGTTGAAACGTAACCTGGTACTCCTCTGTCCTACCCCTCCTCCCCCTGTGCCCCCTAAATTATTCTATGAAAAAATAAATCAAAATACATTTTACATTTCTAACATTTATAAGACTCTAAGGCAAAGACTCTAAGGCAAAGGTGAAATGTCTCCCCCACAGCCCTTGCCACAGAGATCCCGACAAAATACAGTTTTAATATCCTGCAAAAAGAATTGGACCCATAAAGTATATGTATTCTGGATCAGTGATGAAGTTCAAGACAATCTAGCAATGCCCATACGTTAGTCTGTGGAAAACACGATATAGTCTATTTTAGGACCCCACCCGCTTTAGTGGGCGTAGACGTACGATATTCTATGCAAAAATAGTGCAAATACTGAACAACTTGTATTCCTTTAGGCTACGAGTATAAGAAGCTGAGATGTTCTCTGATCTTGCAGAGGGAAAACGTCTACCCCATGGCCCTACCGGGAATGACTCTGTCAAAATAGAGATTTAAAATTGGGTACAGAAATGTCTTAAAACAACTCTGTCCCACCAAGTTAAACATTTTTAAATTTACTTACTAAATATTTAGAGGGTATTTAAGATTCGTTCCGGTCGAATATATCGTTTTTGCTTGTTTTTTAATTTTGAGTAGCTTCTGAAGTTAAACGACTCATGACATACCCAGTTATCAAGTCATAGTTATTGTTATTAATAGTTCTCATGCAGCTAAAAAATTTACATTACAAGAGCATCAGCTATCTAGAACGGAATATGTAATGCCCAGGAAATAAAAAATGAAAATAAAAAATTATGTAAGACAATAACTCTTCGTCATTCAGAAGTGAAATGAATTCTAAGAAATTATTGTCGAAGAGATATTGAACTCAGAACTATAGAAGGAAGGCAAGATAGTCTTCGGAGGAAGTTAAGAAGTTTTCCTTTTCGAAGTCCCTGCAGTACCGACGAAGGACAAAACTCGAATGCGCTATTTTTAGTCTATGTCGCCACTGTCTAGTAATGGTGTTGCTGTTGATATACTATATCACAAAAATGCTATCCAATATTAATGATTTTGCCCACGTTCGCAATCGAAACCTTCGATTTTTGGAGTCTACGATTTAACTTGTACAGCAAACGCTACCCTAATAAGAGCAATATACCCTACATCTACATAAATAATTATAATTTCTTTTCCAATTGTTACAAAATGAATAAGAAACTTAACTAAAGCATCATTAAATTGAATTAGTGTAGAGAATATACAAATAGACAAGTTTTCTTTCA
Organism: Linnaemya tessellans; assembly: GCA_951800035.1. Taxonomy (NCBI): domain Eukaryota; kingdom Metazoa; phylum Arthropoda; class Insecta; order Diptera; family Tachinidae; genus Linnaemya; species Linnaemya tessellans. The sequence continues at coordinate 39,311,439 of OX637536.1, read as the reverse complement.
CTTATGTCTTAAGTGGATGTGTAACCGTGTTCCCCCTTTTTTATATATTTTCTCTTCATTCTTAACGTCATCTTTTATTTTATTAAACAAATAAAATGAAACCAAGTAGAAGGAAACATCCATCTACAACAAACGCTTCGAAGCAGCAAAAATGCCAGTTTATTATTTATTCACATCCTGTTCGCGTTCTACTTTCCATTTTTACTTGTAAGAGTATGAAAATTATTACACATCTAATACTTTTATTTTCATTATATTAATAAAATGCAAAAGTAGACAGAATGTGTTTCAAATGTGCTTTGGCAAAGTATGAATGTCATATGACGAAATTACAATTTTAAACAAATAAATGTATTTGTCAACAAAATATCAAATATTTTAAGTAATTTATTTCTTAAAGAGAGCTGTTTATAGCCAGAGTTTATCGTCTGTAATATTGCGAAAATAAAATCGGGTGGTTATAAAAAAATTACAAAAAATGTATCATCAAACGATGTGGAAGATAATGAAGCACGTGTTAAAAATCTTTTGAGTACTTGGATCTTATTGTTGTGTCATTTGAATTAAAGTAATTTTATTTTCATATAATAAAGTAATATAATTATATTCATATTAAATTGAATTAAGATTCTATAGGCTAATTGTTCGAAATTTTTAATTTAAATCTCAGAAAGACATGATAAATATTCCAAGGCGCAAAGGCAAGTCAACATCAGTTTTTGTTATTCAACTTACGCAGCAGAGCAGAACAGTTGCTTTCGAAGGCCGCAACACTTTCATCATCAGTGCTCATGTGTTTGTCACCACTTATTAGGTGGCCTAGTTGAATATGATAACAGTTCTTGGGTTATCCTATTTTCGGCCACTGTTCGCAAGTGTGAACAGTAAAATTACTCGTTTTTATCGCCAAATTCGAAAGAGTTGTGCATTTATTTTTGAAAACTTAGAGATTGTATTATGTAATAAGTAGTCTAGGCTTTACTGTTAAGTAAAATTAATTTGTAAAATTTATCTCATATTTTAAGTGAAGGGATATTTCGTGGGACGCAATTGCAGAGGATTTTTTTAGAATTAAAAATATATATTATTTGTTCAAAAATAATATACTATGTTGTTATAGGGTACTTATGTAGTCAATTTAAATGACCACATAATATAAAATCACATAAGTAAATCAAAACATTTCTGTCATATTTCTGTTCGCAAGTGCGAACAGTTTCTGCTATTTGGAGAACAAACTTCTTTGATACAAGTTTATTGTTCTTCGTTCTTATAAAACTATGAGAATTATTTTTACTAAAAATTACATATAAGAAAACCAAATAACGGTAAAAGAAAGAAACTTTACTTTTTATTTGTAGTGTTAAGTGATTTTGACAGTGATTTTTGAATATTCATATACTTTGACAACTTTTTCGCATCATATTATTTGATGCGCCTTTTAAGTAAGAAAAGGTTTTGCGCTACGGAACCGTTCGCTCAAATCGCATTGCAAAAGCTCCACTACTCACAGGAAAGCGAATGAAACGGGAAGAAAATGATTGCCAATTTGCTAGGACAAATTCGGTATTGGTTTGTCGATGGGCAGACAACTGGCTGGCTCTTTCCAGCTTCGAAAAAATTAAACCGATGCCCAGCGTAAAGTGATAGAAGAAAGAATTGAAAAAATATGAGAATGTGCCACAACCACTGCTTCTCAGCTCATATAACAAAGCTATGGGTGGAGTTGACCTTCACGACAATGCTGTATCACACTACAGAATAAATATTAAGTCAAAGAAGTGGCATAGGCCTTCATTTATTTCGGTTCTCACCTCATCAGTGGCTAATGCATGGAATCAAAAGGAAAAAGAAAGTTATCTCAAAAAAATTTCAGGGTTAGCGTCAGCAAAGCTTTGATAGCAGGCGAACATATTCCGATAGTTGAACTACAGGAAAAAACTCTTAGATGCCAATTGAAATGGTGTGGCAAACCAATCAAGGGGATGTGCCAAAATTTCAATGTGCATTTGCATCCGCAATGCTTTGAAAAATATCACAGAAAAAATATCCTATTATTTCTATATCTTAATTAATATATTATATACATTTCTCGTTAGTTATTATTTGTATTTTTACATATAAATGAAAATTTTCATAAATGCACATAAATTGATTCATATGCGATATTCATGTTAAATTGAAGGCAATGTTCATGCTTACGAACACCTATTTCCAGGGCTCATGGACACGACAGCGCCAAAGCAACAACGGATTCAGCAGACCCAAATCAATATAAAAATCATTCCTCTTTTGAAAAAAATCCCGTTTGAATTTCCTTGGCTGAATATCGGTTAAACAAATCATACGGCACGGCTGCGTATGATTAATATGGAATCGTATTACTCATACGTTTTAAAAATTGATTAAGAAACAAAAAATCTTCCGTTGCGGAGTTTTTTTTCCGGTTAGGGTACCCCTCCGCATCGTCCCATAAGGAACTTCGTTCCAAAATGTGTCTTAAGTGGAGAAAAAGTTTTGAAATGTAAATTTTATTTTTCAAAATTATTGATTTTATTATTAAGATAAGAACTTTCTATTCAGACTCAAGTTCAAATCTGCAAATTGATTTTTTTTTAAGATTTATTTTAAACTTAAGTTGTTTTATTAAGTGTGGAATATTTAGAATATCTTTACAATCATCAGACTACCAGAATCGTTCAGTACTGATTTCGACGCCGCTGCCCGATTTCATCAGCGTTCTTTGTTCAACTTTTTCCACTTTCCATGGTGCTCTTAGTCATAAGGAATATCCACTACTTAACCAATTTTTTTTATGGAAATAGAATATGAGAACTTCTTGTATTAATTCACTTGTACTAATTCACACGAAGTACGTGTTCATTGTTGAAGTGAAAATTTCAATTGCATGAACATGAATAACAAAAAACCTTTTGATCTCAGCACCCGATGGCTCTTGAAAAATTGAAGAGAAAATGGAATATTGGAGTAGGGGAATTTCGTGTATATAAAATTTATATTATAAATAGTTCTCATATTCTATTTCATCAAAAATAGTGGCTAAATAGTGGATATTCCTGCTGGACGAAGGATTGTTCTCTTTAGGACATGATCGCTTATGTTATTGTGCAGCGGCGAGTGTTACGTATTCGTTATTGAAATAATCCGGCAAATCTTAATACCGGATCACTCCGTTAAGGGTCATGGAGGAGACGCCTCGTCTTAAGAAAATTTAGAGTTGAAAAAAAATTATTTTTTTCCCAACAGGCTATAGGTTCAAATCTGCGAAACTGCAAATTATTTTTTATTTTTTAATAAAAAAAAAATTAAAATTAACATCCTGTAATACAATTTACATAAATAAAGGTTCACTATTAAAATAGAAATTCATACATTAATTTAAAAACTATTTTTTTTTTTGTAGGGGTCATTTAGGTACAAAGGTCATTGGAGAGGTTAGGGCAGGATAAGATCAGAGAACATCCCTTATTAACTTGCCATACATTACGAAAAAAAAATTTAACATACTTTTGTTTTAAATGTCAAATGTGCACAGAAAAATTTCTTTCATTTTACTGGCAGTTTTGTTTTATTTGAAGTAATTAAATTAATTATTTATAATTATAAAATCTAGTCTTTAGAAAAAACTAACTAATATATTTGTCTTTTTTTTCAGGTAAGTTCCGTTTCCTTAAAAGTCTGTAAGTAAATCTTTGCTAAGTTATATTAAATCTCGAATAAATGAAACCTGTTTCGCTTAAACGAAATACAGTACAACATGATGATAATGAAAAATTGATTGAAAGCATGCAATGCTCACCTCAATGATCAGGTACATGACTGAACAATTTATTAGTCCTTTTTACTTTCTTTCTTGCAACTACGGAGAAATCACTATAAGAAAAGAAATAAAATTAAATTAAATTATCTAGGTTTTTTGGAAACTTATTTAGGCGTTAAAATCTTAGTGACTTTCAGCATAGACGAATTTATGTAACCATTAATTTATATTTCAATCAAATACTCTCTATGCATGTGAGTGGGTGTTTTACAACAAAATAATTTATTTCTTTTTATAAAATTCCTAAAATACTTGAAAGCTGATTTCTTTTGTGTTACAAATTCAACTTCAATTTTCAAAAAGAATATTACTTTGCTAGATTGTGTACGATGTTTTTAATGCATACAGTGCAGAGCAAAAGTGGTTGTACATAATTTCTCTATTTGCAAATTTCACTTGGACGATGGCATAGTGAATGAAATACGCGCTCCTTCAATAGTCTTATAATTAAGCATTTCGTATTCAAAGCGGATATAATAACTGCATTATCTTTGAATAATTTTTAGCAAAACTGTAAGTTTTTTTTTCAAATATTCTTACGTGCCCGATAAAAAGAACATACTCGTACATAAGTAAGCATGTAAAGATGTTCTTATTTTAATAAATAAAGAAGAGAAAAAAAAGCACAACAAGCAATTTACAAATAACACATTTTGCCAAAGTGATAACACACATGATTAAATCTTGCAAACAGTTTGACAAAATCTTAAATGTATTTAAGCGTATGTGCTCTTGAGCAAAACCTTTTTGAGGGCTAAATAAAATTAAATAATAAATTTAGAATTCATACGCCTTTTTAAACGCTTTATGACAAACTTTTGACGTGTCAAAAATTATGGAGTTACTTCCTGAACTTGATATGAAGTTGTACGATAGTATTTGCGATTGGATTAGTGTGCTAGTTGTTCTGTGTATATAAAAGCTATGCGGCCATGAAATTGAACCTGGTAGTGAGTATATTTCCTGCTGCTATCGATGGTTGTGTCAATCATTATAGGCATCTTTCAGTGAAAAGTGCTGCGCCTTCGTCACATAAACAGTTTTACAATATTTAAAAGTACAAGTTAATAATGCAGACTAGAGAAACGTTAGGTCATACTCAGGACTTGGGTAAATGTTCTACAGCTTCACAATCATCTCGTTGTATACTTCAGGCAATAGCGAAAACTAAAACTGAATATCAGTACCATTTATAATAATTAACAAGTAAAAACGTTATATTTGACCGGGTTGAATATAACATTTTTATGCCCTCCAAAAAAGAATTGGAGGGTACACTCTAGTTCATTTAAATAACAACACTGAAAGTCGTTGCTAAAAATTGACATTTGGAGAAAAGTAACAAAAACTGATTTATATGTGCTCACATATCATATTTTTTTATTTTTTTTTTAGGAGTAGGACCAGCACTAAAGGGATGACCCCTACATATGCAATGCATTGCGCCGGAACTGAAAACGAGGGGATAGTATTGAGGGGAAAGAATAGGAAAGATGAGACGATAGACAGTTTTTATACCCGTGATTTCCGTCCGTCCGTCTGTGGAAATCACGATTCAGTCCAAACGAAAAGAGCTAGACTCTTGGCATAAATATATTTTGAAGCTTAGAGCACGTTAAGTTTGAAGATGGGCTAAATCGGGCAAAAGGGGAAAAAGTTCCCCTAAGAAAAACTAAACCAACCCAGAAAAAACAACATAATTTTCAAAGTTTGTTGGTTATTTTGTTAAGCAAATGATATATTTTTATGTCAAATACGGTCCAACGCCTTAAACTTGGAGCCATTAAATAAAATAAAAATATTTTTTGACCCCGCCCACTTCAGTGGTCGTTATTATAGGCAAAAATAGCCTATATTCCTTAAAAATAACATTTTTAAGCTTTAATGACGAAGCTGAGACGAAACCTGGTAATTATCTGCCCTACCCCCTCCTTCCCCTTCGCCCCCTAAATGACCCTACCAAAAAAAAAAAATTTTTTTTTTAATTTTGTATATAATCATCCTAAGCATTTATCTTTAGAGTTTTATGACTGCCTGTTGCTGCCCTACCCCCTCCTCCCCCTTAGCCCGCTAAATGACCCTATTAAAAATAAATAACATTTTTTTTTAATTTTGTGTATAATCATCCCAAGCATTTATTTTTTAAGTTTTATGTCTACCTGTGTCTGCCCTACCCCTCTCCCCCTTTGCCCTCTAAATGACCCTATCAAAAAAAAATAAATTTTAATTTTGTATATTATTATCCCAAGCATTTATTTTTAGAGTTTTATGACAAAGGTGAAATGTTTCCCCCATAGCCCTTGCCAGAGCGACCCCGCCAAAATAAAGTTTTTATACCCTCCAAAGAGAATTGGACCCCATAAAGTAAATATATTCTTTATCAGTGATGAAGTGTAAGACGGTCTAGCAATGCCCATACGTTCGTCTGTGGAAAACATGATATTGTATATTTTTGAACCCCGCCCCCTTTAGTGGGCGTTGACGTACGATATTATATAAAGGAACACTGTTCCACCAAGTTAAAAATTTCAAATTCACTTACTAAATATTTGGAGGGTATTTAAGATTCGACCCGGTCGAATATAACGTTATAAACGGAATGACAAAGTGAATATACCCTCCAAATTCTTTTTTGGAGGGTATAAAAATAAAATTTCTCAATAATAGTAAAACATAAGTCAAAATATATAAAACAAAATAATTCCATCTCTTTATTTTGCTTGGTTGATCAGAAACATATAAATTTGTTTCTGTTGTTATATAAATGAACTGGAGTGTATATTCACTTTGTCATTCCGTTTGTAACGCAGCGAAATATCCATCTGAGGCCCCATAAAATATAAATTATCTTGATCAGTGATGCAATATAAGACGATTTGAGCACGTCCGTCTGTGAAAATCACGATTCAGTCCAAACGAAAAGAGCATAAAACGTTAATATGGCGAGTGAAAGCCATATATTTGAGTAGTTATTCGCAGGTTGCGCATGAACAATTTGATAACTATTTATGATCCCGCCATAAATATTATAATATAATATTATATAACATATTATGTTTAATTCAAAAATATTATTGTATATCTTGTATGCATCTGCATCTATATAAATAAATTAATAATAATAAATCTTAAAAGTTATATGCTTCTACAATCTCTGACTAAACATTGAACTTGGTTTTATTTGTCTTCCTTTAGTAAAACGCAAGTTGAAAGCACTTTATCGAAGTATCCATTTTGATAAAGATTTTTCAAATGTAATTCTAGCAAAAAACTTTGGTCGAAACAAAGAACGACAGACAGCTTTTCCCAATAATACAAAGTCATGCATGAAAATGAGATTTTTTTTATGCTTTCAACAGGAAACTTAAGAACAATTATATATTGAAAATAAATTTAAATCTCCTTAAAAAAGCATACAATTTTTAAATCAAATAAACATGCATGTGTAGCTGCAAGACATAATGGAAGATATTAGAAGAATAAAGAAGCAACAACAACAACAACAGCAAGTAGCAAAAGTATGGCAAAGCAGCTTTAAAATATTTTGTAATAAAGCAAAAGGAAAGACAGAAGCAGAGCAGGACAAATAATTTAATTTAATTTTCCAAGAATTGAAAGAAAACTCCTGATGATACGAAGTTGTTCAAGCGTAAGCATCAGTATCAATTTAATTTTTAAAATTACAAAACAAAAAAGTTACTATGGAAATAAGTGAAAAGGTATTACTTTCACTTCTATCTTAAAAAAGAGAAATTGTATTTGGTCTACTTCAAAGTAGTCCCCTCCTATAGGTATGCTACAGATTAAGCTGCACTTTCGCTTATTATGCATGATAGCAGATACAGATACGAGTACATTATATGAGTGCTAAAGATGCAAGTGTAGCGGTTTTCGAAAACAGCTGTTCTGCTCTTCTGTGCAAGTTGAATTATTTCAATTCATATTGACTTTTCCTTATGCCTGGGAGTATCTATTGTGTGTTTGTGAATTTTCAAAAACATTTTTAAAGAATTACACTATCAATCTTAATGCAATATAATACCCCACTGTAAGCAATTTCTCGCTTAACAAACAAAATTTTAATGAAGAAGTAGTTTTTAGTTAGAGGAGATATCTTGAATTTAAATATATTCTAAATATGGTTAACATGTGCTTAAGTATAAAACAATTCAAACCGTGAAAGTTTGTGTTACAATGGAACAGAAAATTGTGAATATGGGACTTGAGGAAAATAATCAAACGGCAACACGGGCATTAAAAGCGTATTACCATCGGTTTGATACAATTCTCGTACACAATTTTCTAATAAAATTTTTACAAATTAAAAATGTTAGCATGTTCCATCCAGGATACATGCGTGCTAAAGATGCAAGTGTAGCGGTTTTCGAAAACAGCTGTTCCTCTCTTCTGTGCAAGTTGAATTATTTCAATTAATATTGACTTTTCCTTATGCCTGGGAGTATTTATTGTGTGTTTGTGAATTTTAAAACACATTTTTAAAGAATTACACTATCAATCCTAATTCAATATAATACCCCACTGTAAGCAATTTCTCGCTTAACAAACAAAATTTTTTGCATGTAACATTTTATCCTATATTTATTCACTGCCTGCTTCATCTCCATATATGTTTTCCATCACTTATTACTCATCGAAATTGTTAATTATGGATATTGATCCCATATATTGTTTGCATAGATTTGTACTTAAACCATAAAATTCTATCCACACACAGATATTTGATTATGAATATATGGTGCGGTATTGGTTTCTAGTACTGAAAACTATTTGCCATATTTCAATTAAATATTCCTCACTAATGCTTTTCCAACAACTTTTCAGTTTGTTTATATTTGAAACTTTCATTTCATGTTCTTCCCTCTCCTCTGCTTGTTTGTTGTTCTTCATGGACGTTTTTGTTTTCTTTCAAAATTGTTTCAAGATATTAGTACTCAATTCAATATCGATAACTTTGTTTCAGTTTGCTAAACTTTTATTCCTATTCATTTTTTTATATTTTCCAAAACTATTACTAACAAAAATGTTTAAACTTTCCTACACATTTAGCATAGTTTTTTTTTCAAAAACAAAAAACTAATAAAAAATATAAGTTTTTTTATTTTATAAAGAATTGAAAATCTAGTTTTTGCTGGCCAACAACATTGATGATGTTCCATTACTTTAACAGAAGTGCATGTAGTGTGTATCTGGTTAGTTTGGCTTTATGAAGCAATTTCATCAGAGATTTCTTGTGCAGGAGAATAGGTGCAAGTGGAAATGAATTTACAAAATAAGTTGAAAAAATTAGATACAAAAGTTTGAAGTTTTGTCGAAAAGAAAGAAAAATTGATGAGTTAATTAATTTTGTTTAGTTGCAGTTGGAAACTGTTTATGAACGGAAAATTTATAAGACTTTGGATGTCGTTGCTGTAACCGGAAATTGTTGTGAGGAATTATTTGTGTTTTATAGCATGAAATATTTTCTTGATAATAGAATTCTATTGATCACGATGGCCAAGTATTAGTCAGAACTCCAACACACACTACGCATTACAGATACAACTCTTTCTTCGGCCCAAGGATTCGTGTGTGGAATAAACTTCCTGCAGAGGTCGTTCCTACTACTTTCATTTTAGGGAATTTCCTCCTTTCCATAAACAATTTTGATAGTTGCGGCACTATGCATCGCGTATGCAGGAGTTATACGCTGGCAAAAAAAAAATATATTATATTTAATAATGAATCGCAAGAATCAAATACATTTTTATAAAGCGTGTTTTTGTTAAAGTGTCACAACTTTGTGTTGGCATCACTGCCTTATTTGAGCACTCATTTAACAGCTGATAGTTGCTTTTTGTTTGAAATTTCATTATGAATCCACTTAGACCAGAGCAAAGCGTGCAAATTGTTGAAAATTTTAATCAAAATAATTGTTCTTGACGCATAGAATCATCGAGGCCTTTTTCCATTTTATGGCGTACATAATCTTCCTTCAGAGCGGCTAAGAACAATAGATCGTTTTCGGACAACATTTACTGTTACTAATCATGCGTACGCCGTGAAACTCTGAACAGTGCGCACTGAAGAAGCTACAGCCGCTGTATTGGAAAGCGTTGAAGATGATCAGAAATCATATTTAAATATTAATTCCCATTGTATTCTGATATTTTTAAGCTTAAGGTCTCTTTATTTTAATTTAATTTTTAATTTCAATATTTCGTCACTCCTTTGTGTGACTTCTTCAGGAAATTAATTATTTTATTTGATATGAAAAAATATGTTGTTTTTCATATCAAACAACAGTACACTTTTGAATTCAACAACAATAGAATCAAGGGTCGAGTCGTTCCATACACCAGTGAAATGTGTGGTTTTGGTCCGAGATTAACTGCTGCTTCGTTTTCCAATGCACCGTAGTGTACCTTAGGCCACATTAGGGTTAATTCATTAAGAGCAGCAATTGAGTTTTGAAACTCATTCCAGCACTATTTAAGAATACAAATTCGCTTGTTCCTTGCATATAATCACCTGCTGATTATGTGGCAAATTCTATTTCGCTGAATTAGGTCCAATCATGTCTGAACGTTCTTTAAATTTTTTTATGTTAGAAAAGCACTCAGGGGATGACCTCTAAATATGCGGTGCATTGCGCCGGAGCTAGAAAGGAAGGGATAGTATTGAGGGGACAGATGAAGAAATATGAGAAGATAGACAGTTTTTTTTAGCTATTTCAACCTTTTTACTTCGCCGGCTAATTTTTGCTACAGGACATGGTTTTAGTACATGACTGTGTCAGTCGTTGCCAATAATGTTCAGTGACCAGTCCTATGCCTTCGTGAATAAAACAGTTCGTCAACAGCTAACAAAACTAAGGACTAGCGCTGATCAGAAGAGTTCCACACAATATTCATGACTGAGAGCGGAGTCGAGCTCTGGTCCCCTCGGATTAAAATGTAGTGTATATAATATTTCTAGCTGAAAGTTCAAATTCTAGGCCAACATACCACATGGATATCTGTAATCCTCAATTTTTATTTTAGACTTTTGAAGATTCGTATCTGTGGGAAAATTAAAACAGGGAATTGTAGCACGTTGTGCTAAGAACTGTCCCAATATTCGTTATGAATACCTGCAATTTAAAATTAATTTTACACTGGATAATATTAAAATTGTTTTTTTGTTAGATTGCTTTAAAAATTGAGTAGAAAACTCTTTATGAAAAGCCATAGTAGTCTTTAGTTTTATGAACATAAATTTAATATGAAAAAGAATATTTATCTAAATAGCTTTACAGTAAATCCGTATTATTTATAAAATGTTTATGGTTGTAGTATATAATTTCTTTTATGTCCTCGTATGCATGAACATGCATGCAACAAATTTTAAATGCAACACTTTGTTTTATCCATAAACTCCATTAAATTCCACACAGGCAGCCATGCATTCAACAATTCATGACTAGTTTTGCTTAAGGTATAACACAAGCATCCCAGTCAAAAATATTCTCAATGGTCTTAATAACAAAAAAAAAAAAAAAAAGATAATTATGGCCAAGTAATTCCCTATAAAATATTATATACAAAATCTGTATATTTTCTGTTATAAGGAAGCGCTTAACAAGCGCTAAATAGGCATCATTTAAATAAAATCTTCAGTTACTCTAAAAAATGTTGGGTAAAGGTTCAAGTCATGATCATGTGCATTAGCCATAGTAAAAAGCGCTTAGGAACTCAATAATCTATTTTGAACAATTTCTTTCTAAATTTGAGAAAATAATCAGCACGAATAATATTCAAAATTAAGCCATAATTAATGTTTTTTGATGTTTTCTTAATTCTTGTTATAAAAAAATACATGCAAATCATGTTATTATTTTATAACCGCAGGCATAACAATTTTTGACTAACGCGATCAGAAATTTGTTATAGTCTTTACAAGTAGATTTTTTTGCTGGGATATAAGCATATATTCAACATTGTAGAAGCAACAACAACAACAATAAAATAAAAATAATGAAACAATCAGCGATAGTTGCATGTTGTATGCCGTTGAGTAATTGTACAAAACGATGCAATGAAATAAAACGACATTTATAAAGCCATTGAACTTAATATTTTTTATATATATATTTTTCTATTCTTGGAGTACAGCAACATCACAACTTTATAAGGAAATTTAATTGTTTAAGAAAGATTTATCTAAAAATGTGTAGCAAGTATTTAAAGTATAAAGTCACTCCAACGGACTGAGTGAAATTTCCAAATAGAAGTCATTTAAACGATTTATTTGTCTTAAAGTTACTTAGACAGAAAATATATTTAAGACCGAATTTTGCAACAACACGGGAGAAAATTTGCAAATACAAAAAGTTTAAAAATATTGTAGTAAGTATTTTCACGAACATTTATATTGCTATATTATTATATTATATTATTCGTGAAAATACTTACTACATACAAATTTAAGCTATGGCTTGAGCTACCAATAATAAAATTGGAAAACGTTCACATGTACTTAAGTATAAAATTCAAACCAAAAAAGTTTGACTTAGATATGATGGAACAAAAAATTCAGAAAAATGGGACATGAAGAAAAATAATCAAACGGTAACACGGGTATTAAAACAATAACATGTTAACATCAGCTTGATACAGTTCTCGTATTCTTTTTCACAATAAAATTTTTGTAAATAGGAACTGTTATCACATTCAACTAAGCCATCTAATAAGTGGTGATAAACACAATACATATGAGCACTGATGATGAAGGTGTTGCGGCTTTCGAAAACAGCTGTTCTGCTCTGCAGTGTAAGTTGAATAAAACTGATGTTGACTTTCCTTTGTGCCTTGGAATATTTATCATGTCTTTCTGAGATTTAAAAACAAATTTCGAACATTTAGCCTATGAATCTTCATTCAATTTAATTTAAAAATATTTATTTGAAAAATTTTTTGGAAACTGTGTGAAGTTCTTTGAAATAAATTCTAATTGGCCAAATTCTGTTCTCAATTCATCTTGTATTTAATTTACTAAAGTTGTAAAAAAAAAATTTTAATTGTTAATTTTATCAACGGGCTTAAGTTCGAATCTGCAAGACTGCAAACCATTTTTTATTATTTTTATTAATAAATGAATTTGTTCAAATTCTATTTTATTAATTTTTATATTATGATTGGAATATTAAGAATATTTTTCAATAATCATCACACCAGCAAAATGGTTTGCAGTCTTGCAGATTCGAACTTAAGCCCGTTGATAAAATTAACAATTTACATACGAAAGTTCGACTAATAAAAATTCATACATAATTTAAAAAAATTTTAACAAATTTTACATTTAATTGTTCCGAACATTTATTTTTGAAGTTTTATGGCAAAGGTGAAATGTCTCCCCCAAAGCCCTTGGCAGAGCGACCCCGCCAAAATACTGTTTTAAGACCCTCCAAAAAGACTTGGACCACATAAAGTATATATATTCTTTATCAGTGATGGTCTAAGACGGTTTAGCAATGGCCATACGATCGTCTGTGGAAAACATGATAAAGTACATTTTTGGACCCCGCCCCCTTTAGTGGTACAGAGATGTCTTAAAGGAACTCTGTCCCACCAAGTTAAACATTTTTAAATTTACTTACTAAATATTTGGATGGTATTTAAGATTCGACCCGGTCGAATATAACGTTTTTACTTGTTTACTATTATAACTCGAACCAGTACTCAGGTATTGACCTCTACACACGCAGTGCGTTGCACCGGAACTTGAAAGGAGGGGATAGTATTGTGGGTACAGATAAAAAGAAATGAGAAGATAGAACATTTTATTGTAGCTATTTGAACCTTTTACTTCGCCGACTAATTTTTTACTACAGGGCGGACGATGGAGGATGATATTGCTCTGCTCCTCAACACATGCTAGTGTCAGTCGCTCCCAATTACATTCAGTGACCAGTGCTATGCCTGTACCACTGAAACAGGCTGACAAGAACTAATACAACCATGCCCTTATGCTGATCAGAAGAATTCAACACAATATTTCATGACTCAGCGCGGGCTCGAACTCACGACTCTCCGCTTAATAGTCTCGTGTTCTACTACTTCAGCCAACAGCATCCAATGTTGCCTGTTTACGCATCCATTCCTCCAAAAAGGCGCTGAAGAGGCTTTTCTTGCTTAACCTTCGCCTTACCAATACCCACCACGGTGACCATTTCGGTTTTTTATCTTTAATAACTTGGTTAATTTTGCTCCAATCTAAGAGAAATTTTTACTCACTCAACAAATTTTTTGTACTTTTAGAATTTATAAAAAATATTATAAAAAATTTTTTTAAGGAGTTTTTTCAATTTTATTGCATGGTTTACCAATACCCACCCGGGTATTGGTAAACCATGAAACTATTTATTATAAAAACTGGTTAATAGAAATTGTTTACTACTAAAAACATTTAATTTAAGTATGTTGAAGAGCCTTGATGACATTTTTCACATTTTGTTTGACTGAGAATGCATTTAATTGTATCAGCCCTGGACATATTTTTAGATATTGGATTAGGACCCATATAAAGGTTTTCATGAATAATACTGATCTATCGTCGGCGATTTTTGATTGGTGCCTCCTTAAACTATTGCACATTGTCTTTAGTTTCGTAATACAAAGAACTCGCACTTGATTCATTATTATCATCACAATCACTTTCAACGGTCACCTCTACTTCGCCAAGCTTCTGTTCTATATCAGAATCGTCAGCATCTCCAATAGGCATATAATCCTGGTCTTCATCATCATCACCACACAAATTCTCTGTACCATACAAATCTAACTCAGTATCAATCAATCCAAGAAAATACTCTTCTCTCTCTCTCTTCATGAGACAGCCTTTAGTAACACAAGTTACAATAATTATTTTTACTTTGAAAGTGAAAATAGTGCTTATAAAATACATACATATTGCAAATTATTTTCACTACTCATAACAAAAAAACTTTGCGACCATTTTCCAACGTTCTTACACAACAACTAAATTGTATATTATAATAAAAATCGTCTTTGCTATGCTTACATTTCACAACACATATAAATATCTAAATTATAGTTACAAAGCTTTGTAGCAGAAAAGAGCAGATCACTGACTCCTCAATGCTCTTTTCGTAAATTTAGGGAGAGTAAACACCATCTTGCTGAGCTATAAAAAAAACTAATTATTGGGCGATCATCTATGAACTTGGAAAAGAATACAAGATTTTAGAAATTCTACTTGGGGAAAAATAACAGATACGTTCATATTTCAGTTACGATTCAATTAGAAGCTCTAATCCTTGGAAACAGTAAGACATGAAGGAACCATTTCTGTGATTAACTTTAAAAATTAAAAGCTGACTTCTCATAAGTTTAATAGCAATATATCTGATAATATAGCATCCACTTTAATCAGTAATATAGCATCCACCGCACATACGAACATGCATAAAACTTCAGTACCACCCGGGTGGGTATTGGTAAACGATGTATATAAAAACCTTTGGTAAGGCGAAGGTTAAAAAAAAATCGTGGATCCATTTTCCGAACACAACATTCATTTTGACAAAAACAACTTTATTAATTGAACGTGTTATTGAGTACTCTTCTCATGCACGGTGATTTAGCAATGCAGATTGAATAAATGAGAACTAAGATGATGACCGTTATCAGCTGTCAAAGCTCGGACGAATCTGTTGGCAGACCCTTTATGTAGCCGCACGTTTTCACTCCCTAGTTAGTAGAATGTTTGACATTCAGAAAGCAATAAAAGTTTGATATTTCGCAACACACATCCAATTATTCTTATTTGAAATTATTGAAATTTAGCTTTATGATCTTGCAACATGTGTCCAATAACTTTGAATAATTTTTTTTTGTTTTTTTCCACAAAAACTTAAGCATGGCAGCCTATTGAAATTCTGTCAAATAAATTTTGTTGCGGTATGAATTTATATTCTTCTTCTTAATTTTTCATAGCATTTTTATTGTCTCTTGCCATTAAATAGAAATATTTCGCTTTTATTTTAGTCATCTGCAGCAATCTGCTCTGCCGACACCATAAATTTATCAATGTATAAGTTTTGGAAGGACAAACAGAGACGATTCGGCTAAATGGTGGCACACAAGCTTCTATTCCTGTTTTACCTTGCGACAGAATACAATCATTATGTTTGTGGCATTAGATGACAAATCGACACATTTTTCTTCGTAATAGATGAAAATAAAAAAAAAACCGTACACAGTGGCAGCAGCTATAAAGTGAAGCAACGTGTGAGAGATTACTCAACTGCTGAAGTATTCGCTGTTAATGTATTTGTATTTTATTAGAAATATTCATTAGAGTCTGTTGCAGCAGCAGTAACGATGCTTGAACCATAAACATCATGTGGAAGCAGCTTTGATACGCTTGTGCGAAGTTTTTATTTATTATTCGATGTGCTGCTAATCGCATTAAAATTATTCGAATACTTATAGGGAAAAAATGTGTTTAATTTTGTCTAAAAGAAGAAACTTTTCATAGCGGAGAATATACGAGTAGGAATTTTATTTTTTTATAAAAACATCGCGCCATACGGTGTTTGTAAAAAACACTGCCCAAGGCTGCCCTCCAAACAAACAGAAAAGATAAACAAGTAAAAACGTTGTATTCGACCGGGTCGAATCTTAAATACCCTCCAAATATTTAGTAAGTAAATTTAAAATGTTTAACTTGGTGGGAAAGAGTTCCTTTAAGACCCAATTTTAAATCTCTATTTTGAGAGAGTCATTTCGGGAAGGGCCGTAGGGGAGACGTTTCACCTCTGCAAGATCAGAGAACATCTCAGCTTTTTATAGGCTTAAGGAACACATATTGTTCAATATTTACACTAGTTTTGCCTATGATATTGCACGTCAACGCCCACTAAAGGGGGCGGGGTCCAAAAATAGACTATATAATGTTTTGCACAGACGAATGTATGGGCATTTCTGGATCATCTCAGACTTCATCACTCATCAAAAATATATATACCTTATGGGGTCCAATTCTTTTTAGAGGGCATTAAAACTCTATTTTGTCTGGGCCTCTCTGGCAAGGGCCGTGGAGGAGATATTTCACTTTTGCCATAAAACTCTAAAAATAAATGTATGGGATAATTAAATGTAAAATTTTTTAAATTTTTTTTTTATAGGGTCATATAGGTGGCAAAGGGGAAGGAGGGGTTGGGTCAGAAGAGTACCAGGTTATGTCTCAACTTCGTCATTAAAGCTTAAAAATTTTATTTTCAAGGAATTTAGGCTTAAGTAAAACAATTTTTTAAATGTTTACATTATTTTTACATATAATAACGCCGATTAAAGGGCGCGGGGTTCAAAAATTTGTTTATTTTTATTTTATGGCTACGAGTCTAACGCGTTGGACCTGAGTCGCATATTAATATTGTGAAAATTACAGTCGCCGCAATGACACAAGGGATTTGCCCGACATAAAAATCTTAATTCACTGTTGCTGTTGGCTGAAGTAGTAGAACACGAGAGTATGAAGCGGAGGAACCTGAGTTCAATACTGCGCTGAGTCATGATATATTGTGTTGAATTCTTCGGATCAGCATTGGCGCATTATTTTGTTATTTGTTGCCAACCTGTTTCAATGATGAAGGCATAACACTGGTCACTGCACATACTGGTACTGTAGCAAAAATTAGCCGGCGAAGTAAAACGCTTGATATACAGTCGAATCCGCTTTAGCGCAACACGCTTTATTGAAAAAAATCTGATTATTGAAAGCGATACAAATCCCCGAACTGATTTTAAAAGCAGCTAGTCTTATTCACTTCGCTTTAGCGAAACATTGCTTTAATGAAAATATCGTATTACTGAAAACCAAAAGCAAGCCCACAATTCCTTTTTGTATGAAGTAAAAAAGGTTGAAATAGTTACAAAAAAACTGTCTATCTTCTCATCTTTTCTAATCTGTCCCCTCAATACTATCCCCTCGTTTTCAGCTCCGGAGCAATGCATTGCATATATAGGGGTCATCCCTTGAGTGCTGGTCCAACATAAAAAAATCTTACTTCGCTTTAGTGAAAATAAACAATGACATTGAATCGATTGCATAACTTAAGGCTGAAAAAATTGTGCATGTTTTGTGCGTTAAAAATTTAATGGCAAATTGTATTTGTCCTTTTCGCTGTTACGTATTTTAATGTATGTTTCCATAATATTCTTAATGCAAGTGGATAGACATTTTCGAGGAATTCGTCAAAATTTTCAACAACAAAATGAATAATTCTATGAATTTTTTTTGTAAATAAAACTTTTACTTTAAATTGACGTAAAAAAATATACAGATTTGGTACAAAAAAATATTGTTTTACTGATTTTAAGCAGTACGCTTAACTGTAACAAATTTCAGTAATCCGAACTACTTTTTAGAGAAAAAATCGCATAACTGAAAAAAATGGGTTTTGATTATTTCCAGTAAAGCGGAGACGACTGTATCTACAAAAAATTCTCTATCTCCTCATCTCTCTTCATCTGTCCCTTCAATACTATCCCCTCCATTCTAGTTCCGGCGTAATGCGCTGCATATGTGGGGGTCATCCCCTGAGTGCTGGCCAGAGATAAAAAAATGCAGTTGTAGAATTAATTTTTTATTAATTTCTATGGCTAATTGTCCTAAGATTTGCTTTAAATTCAAAAAGACATGATAACATGATTACAAACGTAAGTCAACATGTGGTTTTAATTATCCAACTTACATAGCAGAGCAGAAGAGCTGTTTTCAAAAACCGCTAGACTTTCATCATCAGTATCCATGTGTATTTTTATCACCTAATAAGTGGTGACAAACAAATTTGCGAACAATTAGCAATAGAATTGCATGTGGCAATAAAAAGGTTCCATAAAAATACCTACAGAATTTATTTCATTTATTTCGTTCGAGCTGTGAATACGTTGGAGTTGTAAAGTCAATACGTGGCCATTTGCGTAATAACACACGTGCCTACATTTTTACACTGAGGTTAACACTAAAATATTAATTCATTCAAATTCCTTTGCACTTTTCTTCTCACTCTGTCTAGGAATCAGTGTTCTTCATTGCACTCAATAAATATTAATCGTGTTCTTTAAAGTATATTTTCCTCCACCTTTTCGTTTTTCATTTTCATGTTAAACATGCTTTTGCATAAAATAATTTAGAAAAAAAGTACTTAAAATTGCATTTAAAAAAAAGTGTTTCTAGTGATTTTTTTGTTTTTAATGTTGGGTTTAATTAAAGTTCTGGCTGGTGGGAATTCGTGTGAATGTGTTTACAAAAGTCCTTCTTAACATTTACTGTTTACTTAATATACATTTTTAATTTCCTCGGTTCTATTTTTGTGCTCTTGGTCGTTTTAAATACTTCCCACTAATTTTTATGTTTTATATTAAAAAAGCTTAAGGGCAGGTTTGGATTTTTTTTTCAGAGGAATTCGTTTTTGTGCAAAGTAAACAAAGTGTGTTAAAATTATTATGCAAAAGAAAAATAAACATTTGGTTGCATTATGTGGGTGTTTCAATATATTTTTTTTTCATATTGTAAATATTGCTCAGTTTTTGTATACATTAATAAAATTTATTTTTCAATAATTGCTTATTAATGAGCCTGCTATGGCTTTTCAAGGAAGTCTGGAAGGTTTTTCTATTTTCTTTTTTGGCATTACTTTGTTCGTTAATAAGACCAGCAGAATAAATTGTATTGAAATTCAGATGAAAGCTTTTACTTTGTAATTGTTAGGTCCTTTTATGTTCATTTTTTTTTTACTTGGATAACAATTAAATCACGAAATTTCAATATTTTAAGCAACACTTGAGCACATTTTATTTGATATTAAACTTTAACTTAGGTTGACAGTCAATTGGATTTTTTTTTTTAACAATTTTAGTTAATTTAAAGCCAATGAAAATCTAAATAAAATGACAACTCCTTCGATGTATTTATTAAAAAGAAAAAAATAAATTTTGTGATATTTGTCAAATAGAACTTTCACTCTTTTAATTAGTATTTAAGTTCTGAAGGCATCAAGTCATGCATTCGTATCAGAGACATTCCCTAGAACTTTTTTAACTTTTATGGCTTTGGAATGAATTTGATTAAGTAACATAAAGTTTTTTTTTTTTTTTTTTTGTTTCACCTGTACTTTTCTGCAAGTGTATTAACTAGCAACTCATTGTTTTTAGTTTGTTATTTAACGCATGCCAAAAAAGTATACTTGTTTGGTTTTTCACAGAAAATATTACAAAAAAAATAGAGAAAAATCTGTTGTAATTAAAAAAGTTTTGCACTAAAAGAAATTTTCAAAATAAGTTGAAAACAAAAACAACAATTAATAGCAACAGCCACGAAAATTATGATTACGTCAGCAAAGACGTTCTATTAAGCACGATAACTTTTTGTTATTTTTGTCTAGATTTTTTTGAAAACTTTTACACTTTTACTTGAGTAATGAACACAACAGACAACAGCATCTCACACAAAAACAAAATAATAATAATTATAAAAAAACTCTCCTCTGTTCAACATACAGTGAATGGCCATATTATTTAGGACAGTATAAAAATTATTGCCCTACAATCAGAAAGATATGAAAATTATTACAAAGCACCGGGGAAAAATCCGTATCAATTTGTTAATGCAATCGTATATAGCAGAGCAAAATAGTTGTTTTGTTTTCGCCAGCTAAGACACTTTCATCATCAGTACTCCTGTGTTTCTCTATTATGTGGCTTAGCTGAATGTGATAGCCTTTTGGTTTCATTTATGAAAACTTTATTAGAAAGTGGTATACGAGAATTGTAACAGTACCAAACTGCTGTTAATACGTATTAAATTCCTGCATAGCCCGTTGATTGTTAGAATTTTTAAATATATAATTCAGCGTGGAATGATGGCAAATCGTTCGCAATATCTTTATTTCCTTATGTCACTGTTTCATATTCCATAAGTCATTTGAGTTTCAATGCACAGGTTTTTGGTGGATGACTGTTGTAGGTAAAGCGAAAATTTTTTAATCCCCTGCACTCGATTCTACACCAAATCGAGAAAATAGTATCGAATTTTTCTGATTTGTTATATTACATTCAATTAAGATTTATAGGCTAATTTTTTTAAATTTTTGTTTTAAATTCAGAAAGACATCATAAATACTTCAAGGCACAAAGGAAAGTCAACATAAGTTTTTAATTATGCAATTTACACAGCAGAGCATAACAGCTGTTTTCGAAAGCCGCTACACTTTCACCATCAGTACTCATGTGTATTTGGTTTGTGGTAGTGCGCGGTCAGGTTATTTGCTAGCAGATGCTTTCAATGACGACATTTTACATAACAGAAAGCGATTGACACTATCAGGGAATAAAGACCGCGTTGTACGCTCTCTTTCATGGCTACTGTAGCAAAAATACCTCACCGATGCAAGTAATAAAATTGATGTAAACAAAATCTTCTGATTTTTCTTTATCTATCCTCTGAAAACTATCATTTCCGCTTTTCATACTTTTTTTCCCAAAGTTCATACCCAAAATTTTTTTTTTTTTTGTCTTGGACCAGCACTCAGGGGATGACCCCTATATATGCAAATGCATTGCGCCGGAACTGAAAACGAGGGGATAGTATTGAGGGGACAGATTAGGAAAGATGAGAAGATAGACAGTTGTTTTTGTAGCTATTTCAATCTTTTTACTTCGCCGGCTAATTTTTGCTACAGGGCCGACGAGGATGGGTGCTGTTACTCTGCTTTTTTAGTACATGATGGTGTCAGTCGCTGCCAATTATGTTCAGTGACCAGTGATTATGCTTTCGTCATTGAAACAGGCTGGCAACAACTAACACAACCACGCACTAAAGCTGATCAGAAGAATTCAACACAATATTTCATGACTCAGCGGGGGCTCGAACTCACGACCCTCCGCTTCATAGTCTCGTGTTCTACTACTTCAGCCAACAGCACCCACAAATTTAAGCAATTGCACTACAAGGGTGGGCCAATATGTACATGAATAAAAATTTTATTTTATTTTCCTTATTTTCCTTTGATTTCTACACACTTAGTCCAAAGTTTCCCCAATTTTTGTTGATCTCTTCCGATTACAATGATTTGTCGAGGTCGTCAAAATAGGAATTTTTTTTGTGAGATGATTTCATCCATGGTGTCAAATCTCTTTCCTAAGAGCAAGAAATAATCGCTTGGCGGTAAATGTGGAAAATAGGCCGGTTAAGGAAACAGTTCGTAGCCCAATGCCTGGATTTTTGCCATGGAAACTGCAGATGTGTCCAGTGGTCGATTGTGAGCAGAAAGCTTGCGGAAAGCTTTCTCATAGCCAAAGTAGAAATCACAGAGCCATGTGAGATGCCTATTGCTTCCACAATGTCATTAACTTTCCATCTCCAATCGGCTAAAACTAGCGATCTAAACTGGACGTCCAGAATATTCGGTCTTCTATGTGCTTGTACGGCCACAATGAAATTATCTAAACAACTTCTTGACCTTGCAATAAGATGGTGCAGAGTCCTCAAAATATTTATCTAGCTTAGCCTTGGTTTGGGTGATAGTTTGGGTGATCAAGATTTTCCTTCGATTACAGGAGGAAAAGTTTTTCGCTTTATTGAAGGAATTTCAAAAGATAGCGATAAGCTCTGGGACTGGGTTATTGAGCCGCTTGGTTCATCTACTAAATTTCTTTGGTTGATAGCAGAAATCATAGACACTCCTGATTGAGTTCTTGGCACGCCCTTTCGTATTGCCATGTAAGACTTTGCGAGATACATTCCAAGTTCGCGTCAAAAAATTCGACGTTAAATTGGCTTGTTTGTATTCCAATTTCGATTTATATCTTTATGTATAATATCGATCATGTTTGAGAAAACAGCAACCGTTCTCTCTCCTACACAATTTCTTATATTTCTAAATGACCTTCTATGGCAGACTTTAACTCCTATCTACTCTTTTGCAGATGATAGCAGCCTTTGCCATTCATATGCTTTCAATAATAGACCGACATCGTCAGAGATCGGGGCGATGAGGCACAATATGAGCGTTGCGTTCAACGGTGACCTCAATCAATGTTGTTTGCTTACACACCGACGCAAGTCCGATCACGCTGCTTCATTTGTAAATATGGGTGGTATAGATATTGAGCAATCAGAGGCTCTTGGTGTTCTTGCCATGAAAATCCAGTGTGACGTTCGATGGACAGAGCATATTTCCAAAAGAAGCGGTCAAGTGCCTCGGTTTTCTAAGGCAGTGTAAGACATGGGTGCTGTTGGCTGAAGTAGTAGGACACAAGAATATGAAGCGGAGGGTCGTGAGTTCGAGCCCGCGCTGAGTCATGAAATATTGTGTTGAATTCTTCTGATCAGCATTAGTGCGTGGTTGTGTTAGTTGTTGCCAGCCTGTTTCAATGATGAAGGCATAGTAACTGGTCACTGAACATAATTGGCAGCGACTGACACGATCATGTACTAAAAGCAGAGTAACAGCACCCACCTCCGTCGGCACTGTAGCAAAATTTAGCCGGCGAAGTAAAAGGTTAAAAAAGCCACAAAAAAACTGTCTATCTTCTCATCTTTCCTAATCTGTCCCCTCAATACTATCCCCTCGTTTCAGTTCCGGCGCAATGCATTGCATGTATAGGGGTCATCCCCTGAGTGCTGGTCCTACTCCTAAAAAAAAAAAAACATATAACATCAAGATTTTCCTTCGATTACAGGAGGAAAAGTTTTTCGCTTTATTGAAGGAATTTCAAAAGATAGCGATAAGCTCTGGGACTGGGTTATTGAGCCGCTTGGTTCATCTACTAAATTTCTTTGGTTGACAGCAGAAAGCATAGACACTCCTAATTGAGTTCTTGACACGCCCTTTCGTGTTGCCATGTAAGACTTTGCGAGAGACATTCCAAGTTCGCGCCAAAAAATTCGGCGTTAAATTGGCTTCTTTGTATTCCGATTTCGATTTATATCTGTATATATAATATCGATCATGTTTGAGAAAACAGCAACTGTTCTTTCTCCTACACTATTTATAATATTTCTAAATGACCTTCTATGTCAGACCGTAACTCCTATCTACTATTTTGCAGATGATAGCAGCCTTTGCCATTCATATGCTTTCAATAATAGACCGACATCGTCAGAGGTCAGGGCGATGAGGGACAATATGAGCGTTGCGTTCAACGGTGACCTCAATAAAATTGTTGTATGGGGTCACAAAAACTGGATAAATTTCAATACCTGTAAGACACAATGTTGGTTGGTTACACACCGACACAAGTCCGGTCACGCTGCTTCATTTGTAAATATGGGTGGTATAGATATTGAGGAATCAGAAGCTCTTGGTGTTCTTGCCATGAAAATCCAGTGTGACGTTCGATGGACAGAGCATATTTTTCATGTTTCAAAAGATGCGGTCAAGTGTCTCGGCTTTCTAAGGCAGTGTAAGACATACCCATCTGATCTCCTTACTATTTCTACCACTTACATCCGACTGAAAATGAATGCAACTCTCATGTATAGGTCGGTGCTTCAAAGTCTATTTGAAGTCACTCCACAGTGTACAGGAGAGGGCAAAGAAACTCATAAGGGGCGGTAGGGTAGCCAACTCTATTGACTCACTTGAGCATCGACGCAATGTGGGGTGCGTTTTAATGATTAAATCGTTACTATAATGGGTTTTGTTCCAATGAAGTTAGGATCTTTCCCGAAACGCGGACTTTTCTACGCTCAAGACTCTCTAGAGTGAGATCACATCCATAGGTAGTGGATTTTCTAGTCAACCGCACTATGCATTACAGGGAAAATTCATTCTTTGCCCGTATTGTGGAAAAAACTCCTTGCGGGGTCTTTCCTGCTGTGTATAGCATGAAAAATTTCAAATCGAATGTCCATAGACACTACTCCCTTTATCCTCTTTCCCACAACCAATTTTTCTAGTTCCAGCATAATGTACGCATGTGTACGGGTCATCCCCTCAGTAACGGCCCTAATTGAATAAAAAGAAAAATACTGGCCACCGATTTGTTTTTCTTTTCGAACTATAGCACGATAACATTTTGTCCACTGTATCCACACTTGACGGCAGAAAATGTTGTCTTTAGTACAAATTACATTGAAACTGCGTATGTGTGGAAAACCACACACGAGGGAAGTTTTGAAATATTTCGTGACTCAAAAATATTTTTTTAATAAAAAAATGCGCTTTCTGTTAAAACAAAGTCAGGAAATTTCTTTAGTATACCTCAAACATTTTTTTGCTTATCGTACAAATATGGTTCAGTTTGTGTGGTTTTCCACACAAGGGTGATTTGAAGGTTAACAGGCAGCAAAATTCAAAGAGTTATGGACTTATTGACCTCTACTCGTGTTAAAAAGAAGGCCAATTGTTATAAATCGAAATCATAAATATATGTATATGAAATTGTCTACTTACAGAGAAGAGAGAAAAAGGCCGACGCAAGTTGCAATGTACAATTTAAAAAAAATGCAAGTGCAATGCTTAACATGTCTTAAGTGCAACTTTACGTTGCAGAGACATTTTTTGCATTTTATCGGCATTTAGGAACGTCGCTTTACTTACTCAGCCAGAGCAGCGTAAATGTTTGCATACAAAATAAAGATGGTGCGCGATTTTGACAGCTGATACTCATTAAAACGAGTTGCCAAACGAATGGGAACATTGGACGTTGCCAGATAGTTTACATATGCGTTTACGAAGTGCATGCATTGTAAATATGCATTGCAACTTGCGTTTAGGAAGTCGGACAAACTTTTGTTCAATATCTTTTTTATTATAAGAAATATTAAAGGAAGATAAAAGTGCGACTATTAAAATATTTACTGGGTTATAAGTCTATGTTGCAGGTTTCTATACATAAGTGTTCACTAAGCATTAATAGTTTCACCTTTAGGTTGTAAGAATCATCATAACTTTGCCATCGACAAATCCCCGTCTGCTTCGTTGTTGTTAAAAGGTATAGCAGCTGTAAAGATAAGTACTTTGCAAATGTAAAAATATGTATTCCTTAGATTATAATATTCATAAAACTTTATACTCGTAGACAAACTCCCACACATTTTAGCATAGACAGAAACGAAAACTCATTATTAACAAAAACAAAAACAAAAAAAAAAAGAAATAAGTAAATGTGACATGATGGTAGTGAACTTTTTAATTCTCATGGGATGTGATACATCAAAAACTACGCTTCTTGTAAATTCTCCATTTTATTTTGCCATTTTCGTTAAATTTTTGTTATTATTTTTCCGTAAAATATCTGAATGAATGCTTGATGAAATAACAACAATGCTTAATATATGATAATCGTATATAATGTCGCAATAATCATGCACATTCAAAAGCACACAAGAATGAAATAATGACTTCAGCAAAAATAAAACAACGATATATGAAAATTATTTTCTGCGTATGGTTAGACTGAAGTGTAAGTGTACAAGTAGTACATTAGGGTAGGTCATAATTTATAAACAAAAAATTATTCAAACAAAATTCTTATATAAATAGAATTTAAACAAATTCATTTATTAAATAAAAATAAAAAATAGTTTGGTTCTTTTATACCCTCCAAAAAAGAATTTGGTGGGTGTATTCACTTTGTCATTTCGTTTGTAACGCATCAAAATATCCATCTCAGATCCCATAAAGTATAAATATATTCTTTTTATTTTTTTTTTTTGGACCAGCACTCAGGGGATGACCCCTACATATGCGATGCATTGTGCCAGAACTAGGAAAGTTGGTTATGGGAAGGAGGATAGAGGGAGTAGTGTTTGTGGACGTTCGATTTGAACCTCCCCAAGTTAAAACTGACAGGAAAGACCTCTGCTGGAAGTTTGTTCCACATACGAACCGTTCGGCCAAAGAACGAATTCGCTCTGCAATGCGTGGTGCGATTCAACCACAAAAGGATGTGCCCTATGTGAAGAGCGGGTAGCTCGCAGAAATAAACAGTTTTCGGGCACAAGCTCCCTTATTTCACCAGAACACATTCCGTTGTAGTATAGGTAGAACAGTGAAACACACCCCACGTTGCGTCGATGCTCCAGTGTGTCAATAGAGTTGGCTACCCTACTGTCACCGATGAGCTTCTTCGCTCTCTCTTGTACGTGGTCGAGCAACTTCAAAATAGAATTTGAAGCACCGGCCCATACATGAGAGTTGTATTCCATTTTAGGTCGGATGTAGGTGGTATATGTAGTGAGGAGATCAGTTGGGGTGAAGTATGTCTTACACCGTCTTAAGAAGCCGAGACACTTGAATGCTTCTTTTGAAATATGAAAAATGTGGTCTGTCCATGGAACGTCACACTGTATTTTCATACCAAGCACATCCAGAGCTTCTGCTTCCATAAACACGGATGGCGCAGAACCTTCGACCAGCCGCCTATGAGTAAACACGCAGCACTGTGTCTTATGGGGGTTAAACTTACTCCTCGTCGTAAGGCCCCATTCTGAGATTGATACGAGATCACTTGTGAGTGACTCGTTCATCCTTCGTCTCCTGGCGTCAATCTCCTCCAGGCTTGGCCGGCTGGTGAACGAGAAAGAATGGATAATGCTGCTATCATCCGCGAAAGAGTAGATAGGGTTTGAAGTCTGACATAGAAGGTCATTTATAAAGATAAGGAAGAGAGTAGGAGATAGAACAGAGCCTTGCGGCACCCCTGAATTTACCTTGAACTCGTTTAATGAGACCCCGTCTATAACAACTCCTATAGTGCGGTCTCTGAGGAAGCTCGCTATGAAGCGAGAGAAATCCTGAATCATCTTGATCAGTGATGAAATCTAAGACGATCTGAGCATGCCCATCCGTCCGCCCGTCTGTGGAAATCACGATTCAGTGCAAACAAAAATAGCTAGACTCTTGAAATTTGGTATACATATACATATATATTTTGAAGCTTAGAGCAGGTTAAGTTCGGGGATGGGCTAAATCGGGCAAGAGCGAAAAAAGTTTCCCTAAGAAGAACTAAACCAACCCAGAAAAAACAACATCATTTTGAAAGTTTTTTGGTTATTTTGTTAAGCAAATGATATATTTTTATGTCAAATACAGTCCAACGCCTTAAACTGGAGCCATAAAATTAAACAAAATTATTTTTGGACCCCGCCCACTTTAGTGGGCGTTATTATAGGCTAAAATGGCATAAAAATTTAACAAATTCTTTTACTTAAGCCTACATTCCTTAAAAATAAAATTTTTAAGCTTTAATTACGAAGCTGAGACGAAACCTGGTACTCCTCTGTCCTACCCCCTCCCCCCCCCTTCACCCCCTAAATGACCCTATAAAAAAAACAATTTTTTTAAATTTTGTATGTAATCATCCCAAGCATTTATTTTTAGAGTTTTGTGCCAAAGGTGAAATGTCTCCCCCACAGCCCTTGCCAGAGCAACCCCGCCAAAATACAGTTTTTATATCTTCCAAAGATAATTGGACCCTTTAAAGTAAGTATGTATATTCTTGATGAGTGATGAAGTTTAAGACGGTCTAGCAATGCCCATATGTTTGTCTGAGGAAAACATGATATTGTCTATTTTTGAACCCCGCCCCCTTTAGTGGGCGTTGACGTACGATATTATATAAAGGAACTCTGTCCCACCAAGTTAAACATTTTAAATTTACTTACTAAATATTTGGAGGGTATTTAAGATTCGACCCGGTCGAATATAACGTTTTTACTTGTTTTAAAAGCTCGTAGTATTCCTCAGGATATTTGAAATTGCCAGATATATGAAACATTATTTTTATAAAATGCCTTGGCGGTTTGAGTCTTAAGCTGCAGTCGCATCTATCAAATATTTTATGAAAAAAAACGTAAACAATAGTTTGTGCGTTAATTTTTTATAATTTATGTAAAGTATTTTTAAAGTGATCATATGCCTATTTACTAAAAAATTCAATACACAATCAGTATTGTCTTTCATCGTTCCAATTTGTCGGACATACACATTAAATATTAATGAAACGTTTGTAAAAAATTGTGTCTACGCTTATTTCGTCAAATATTTGATAGATATGAACGTAGTACCTTTACGTATACAAAACCATAAGTATTATTTCTTTATATTTTGTCATGATTATATATTATGTTCATCATTTCTTGTTATGCTTTTGACATTAAGATGAGCTTTTTATTCGTATACCTTTTAACAAGCATAAGAAATATATAAAATGACAGAAGAGAAAAAAACCCCACAGGACGAAAGAAAACATTATTCAAACACATGTTTACCTTGTAATACATCCACAAACATCTACAGCTTTACATGTGTGAGCGTGTGTATATCCTTTAATTGTTTTACAGTTTAGTGGTTTATGGTGCTGAAAGTTTTTACAACTTAAACTCTCTTAATGTCTAAATGTCTGCCATTCTCTTGAACACACTCAAAGCCATTTTAATAGTACATACAATATCATCATCATATATATTTTTATTACATGCTGAAAAGAATATTATAATCACATCTACAAAATGCAAGTAAGTAATAGGGATAAATTATGCATTTATGATAAATATGTTTTGACAAATACACAACAAACGTTAAACTCATGCTCGTACAATTTATTTTAAAGTCAGCACTAGTCTGATATATTGTCATCATAATCTTAAGGAATGTACGAGAATGTTTTCATCATGAGATTACGAGTCTTCTGACAATGTATTCGTTCGTTCGTTCGTTCATCAAATATTTCATTACACATGACATGTGTTTTATGTTCCTTTTTTATATACATATTTGTATTTTGTATACATTGTTGTTTATTTAAATGGTGAGGAGATGGCATGAAAAGTTTTGTTGTATATTAAAGGCCTAATTTATAAAAATATATTTTGTTATATAGGATTTTGTCAAACGAGAAGGTTGTAAGCATAAAATATTTTTTATGAACTAGGCCTTTAATTATTATTATTTAGCACTATACAAAATGGAGGACTCTTTGGAATGTTTAGTAAATAATTGTTGTTAAATTTACTAGTCATATCCGAAGTTTGCTTGAAAAATGTGTTCTCAAATGCCGAAAATTACACTTGTTAAATATTTGCCTAAGAAATTTTTATAACTAATGAAAATATATCGATTAAGCGATAAGTTTATTAAATAAAACAATTTCATACAGGATACTAAGAGATAGAGTCATATATTAGAAAGTGTTTAACTCAATAAAAACTTGTCTGACTTAAAAGGTTTTTGAATGAAGATGGATAGGCTAATTGTTCGAAAGTTTATTTGAAATTCAAAAAGACAGGATAAATATGCCACGGCAGAGAGGAAAAGTCAATATCAGTTGTAAATTATAGAACATACACAGCGGAGCAGAACAGCTGTTTTCGAAAGCCGCTACACTTTCATCATCAGTAGCCTTGTGCATTTTGTTTGCCACCGCTTATTCTTCTTTTTTTAAAGAATCTAAATAATATACGGATACTATCGCAACAAAACAGCTGTTTTCGAAAGTCGCTATGCCTTCGTCATCAGTACTCATGAGTATTTTATTATTTTTTATCATTTCGTAGTTACGCAGTTTTGGATAAATTATTTTCAGTCGTGAACGTATTATTAAAACGCATCTAAAAATATTTAACGGAAAAAATTATTGATATTAGTTCGGGTTAGATTGAAGAAAGGAGCCAGTACTTTCATATTCGGGACATGCAATGAAGCCAGTAAAGACCTATTGTGCGCTCTCAAGTAGCAGAAAGCAAAACCCCTAACAGAGAAACTCCTTCTCATATCCCTTGATTTCTAAACCCGAAAATGTCGGATAGAATGTCATTGTCAAAAACCTTGATCTCAGTTGGTCAAAAGTGGGACAGTGACAAAGGAATTGCTCCAAAGTCTTTGTGTCTTCCCTGTATGCCCTGCAATCACTGTCGTGCATGGACGGAATTCCGTGCAAATGTCAAATTCGATTGAACCATCAAGACACCGAGTAAACGCCCTAGTTTGGGCTTACTAAGCTTTGTTTTTGTTTTGTAATTGGGACCAGCACTCAAGGAGGACACGTACATATGAAGTGCATTGCATTGGAACTATAAAAGAGGAGTTAGTATTGCGAGGAAAGATGAAAAACGATGAGAAGATAGAGATTTTTTTTAGCTTCTTCAGATCAATCTTCTCTACCTTAAATGGCTTTATGTTGAAAAGATTTATCTCTTCGAAGGTTCATTGCCGATTACGCCATAGTGGGCTGGCACTCAAACAAGACGAACTCTGACTTGTACTGCGTAGTCGTTAAACATATTCTTTTTTTATATTAAATTGAATTAAGATTCATAGGCTAATTGTTCGAAATTTGTTTTTAAATCTCAGAAAGACATGATAAATATTCCAAGGCACAAAGGAAAGTCAACATCAACTTACACAGCAGAGCAGAACAGCTGTTTTCGAAAGACGCAACCCTTTCATCATCAGTGCTCATGTGTATTGTGTTTGTCACCACTTATTAAGTGGCTTAGTTGAATTTGATAACAGTTCCTATTTACACAAATTTTATTGTGAAAAAGAATACGAGAACTGTATCAATCTGATGTTAACATGTTATTGTTATAATACCCGTGTTACCGTTTTGATTATTTTTTCTTCATGTCCCATTTTTCTGAATTTTTTGTTCCATCATACCTAAGTCAAACTTTTTTGGTTTTTGAATTTTATACTTAAGTACATGTGAACGTTTTTCCACCCTCCTTCGCCGGCCCTGTAACAAAAAATTAGCCGGCGGAGTAAAAAGTTTGAATGAAATAAGCTACAAAAAAACGTTGTCTATCTTCTCCTCTCTCCTCATCTGTCCCCTTAATACTATCCCCTCCTTTTCTATTCCGGCGCATATGTAAGGGTTATTCCCTGAGTGTTAGTCCAAGATAAAAAAAAAATTTTTGCCAACATTTTCTACCATAACTAAAGCTATTATTTCAAACTTTGACTCAATTGAATGAGAAGCTTAAAAAAATCGCAAAGCTAGAACAAGAACTCAATAATTATTTCATGAATAAAATTAAAAATCCCTTAAGAGATTTTAACGAAATTTTTATCCTTTAGCACAAAAGCTCTGCTATTTAGCAGCTTATTTCCAAAACTTATATTTTATTTTAAAAGCACATATTGGACAAATTTTATAATCTCGTTGCTTAATAGCTAATTAATTGGACTGTTTGCTGAAATACACACTGCCTGTATATTTTTTTTAAAAGAAGTTTCATCGTTAATCTTTTACAAGTTTTCAAAAAAAAGAAAAAAAAATACCTCTTCAATTGATTACTGCTAAATAAAAGTATTTTGAGTGACATTTGATATGTCTTTAAATTAACTTGATACCTAAAAAAAAAAATACAATCACGTACATAAAAAAAAGGATACGGCAGCTTTCTGTGTTATAAAAATAAACTGTTATTGATGACTGTCCATGTTAACGCACTATTTTTCATTCTCCAGCTCTTACTTGTCTGTAATAATACAAGACAAACTTTACTGCTTGTGTATATACGGCACGTTTACGCTTCGCCCACCTAAATATTATTTTTACCTAAAAAAATTCTATACAACAATCATCCATCAATATGTCGAGCTTATAGTAATTTTCTTTGTTTAAACAACAAAATATCGAATGCAACAAAGTTTTCTCTTGTTTGTGGTTTTTGCTTGTTTATACGAAAATTATACCCGCAAGTCAAATTAAAGTTTATATTAAATAATAATTCAATATGCAACATGTGTTCATGTCCCTCAGCCTGCAAATAAATACATACGAAATTATTTACTTATATATATTCTTGTTATTTATTTGTACATTAACAACTGACTTTATTGTTAATGTATATTTTCGCATAATAATTTATAATCTTTAACAATAACTGCCTTCTAAATACATGTTTTAGAGATGCGCATAATTATTTTCCTTAAGGTTGTATACAATTCAAAAACATATTTCAAATTTATGCAACAGTTGAAAGCAGTTGTATTGTGCTTTTATGTGGCAGGCAAACAATTTGTTAACGCATATGTCTGTCTATTAAGAACACATTTAGTTAACATACGTGAAGCAAGTTTGTTGTTTGATTTCTTAAGAATATAATAATTTAATATTTTTAATGCGAATTGATACTTGAGGCTGAAATAGCCTCTTGAGACCGTTGGTACATGTGTGTGTGTGTATCTTAACTTATTTTCACTTTGAAATATTAGCCACTTGCTTTGATAACTAAAAAATACTTTTTTTTCTATCCAATAGAATACCGGGATGCACAAAACATCGATAAATGGCATTGCTGTGCAGTTGTAGCCAATATTTTTGAAGTTTTTGGAAGTTTTTACTAGGTCAGACTTTGTTTAATCAAATGAATTATTTAAAGTTAAGTACTTTTATATATATTTTTGTGTTGTAAAGTAAATAGGTTTTTTCTAGTTTTTTTTCACAATGATATGCTACTCCGTTTTCTTGGTACGCATCAGGACTAAAATCTTCACTTTTTAGGTCCTTCTTCCATAAATTGGCGGATCTTCAAGTTGCGTGGTTGTTCCACAAATTATGTAGATAAAAGAGCGATTTTATGCACAGTATTATTTTATAAAATTTTTAATAATATTTTTTTGTAAATTTTGGAAAAGAATCAGTACGAATGAAATTGAAAATTATTTTGTAAAAGTTATATTGTGATTTTTGCTTCAATATCAGCCAAATTCAAATACAATTCAATATTTCACAATAGGCAGTCAAAATAATAATGGGAACGCAGATACAATAATGGCATGACTGTATTCTACAGCAGAGTAAAATATCAAATATAAAAATTTCAGTCTCACGCAAATTACAGCATACGATATCGATCGAAATTTGTTTCGGCTACGGACTACATGGCTACATGTGCCGCTAGCAACACTTATCCCCTTATAGTCAGCTACTTAATTATTTTGAAAGCGGCAGCTACAACGTCGACATTTCAGTTTAGTGGTGCCACTTTCATATACACCCTGTCACCACTTTCATATACAGGGTGCCGCAAAAGTAATCCTCCTATCAGAAAATGGCGCAAAAATCACCTTCCGATGTTTTTTGGCTGTAATTGTACGCGGTCGAGCAACTTCAAAACAGACTTTGAAGCACCGGCCCATACATGAGAGTTGTATTCCATCTTTGGTCGGATGTAGGTGGTATATATATTGAGGAGATCTGGTGGGGTGAAGTATGTCTTACACCGTCTTAAAAAGCCGAGACACTTGAATGCTTCTTTTGAAATATGAAAAATGTGATCTGTCCATCGAACGTCAGACTGTATTTTCATACCAAGAACATCAAGAGTTTCTGATTCCCCAATACCTATACCATCCATAAACACGGATGGCGCAGAACCTTCGACCAGCCGCCTATGCGTAAGCACGCAGCACTGCGTCTTATGAGGGTTAAAGTTAACCCTGTTCGCGAGGCCCCATTCAGAGATTGACACGAGATCAC
Organism: Linnaemya tessellans; assembly: GCA_951800035.1. Classification (NCBI taxonomy): domain Eukaryota; kingdom Metazoa; phylum Arthropoda; class Insecta; order Diptera; family Tachinidae; genus Linnaemya; species Linnaemya tessellans. The sequence goes on along the minus strand of OX637536.1, from coordinate 39,277,101 downwards.
TTGTGAGTGACTCGTTCATCCTTTGTCTCCTGGCGTCAATCTCCTCCAGGCTTGGCCGGCTGGTGAAAGAGAAAGAATGGATAATGCTGCTATCATCCGCGAAAGAGTAGATAGATTAAATAGATTCAAATATCACTCACCCATTAGGATTAGTAGAAAAGTGTGATTCGTTAAGTTGAAATTTATCGATATAATTAATTTTAGAAAATTATAAAATTTTCATATAAGTATTTATTTGGATTTCAGTTTTATTTTTCATTAAACGTTTATTCCGATTTTAAAATAAGAATTGTTTAATTGACATGCAATAGTACATGTTAATAGCTATTGTTTTCTCTTTTCTTTTTCATAAGTAAACTTTTAGTTTTGTATACTATATGACTAGTAGTTTATTTTCATTGTATTGAAAAAATGTATGTGGCATCATGCGAGCCAATTGTTGTCATTGGAAGGAAATTGATATATATTTATTTTATAATACAACCAAGTTAAGCAGAAAACTATTCCACAAAGAATGCCTTTATTGATTGGATGGCATTAATTAATTACCAAAGAGGAAGTTATAATTAATTAATATTATTTGCAAATAACTTCTAGAGAGCTTCATAGAATCTTAATGAAATAAATTAATACATAAAGACAAAATCGGATTTTAATACCAAACTTGTTACATATCAATAAGAAATAGAGGTAGAGTGGTATTCAGCTAATCTTGTTGTTTCACAAAACTATGAGACGCATTTTAATATATTAAATATTTTATATTGACTATAACAAAATCCATAACGCTTTTATATGCCTAAATAAGGCATATAGAGACGCTTATAAATGTAATTGTTTTCTTTTCCAAATTAAGATGAGTATTAATCATACATCACTTATATTATATTATTAATGTAAATCGTTACATATTGCAGGTTCTGGATGCTGTATATAAAATAGGAGTTCTTCGTAAAAATTCAAAAGATTTTTATTTTGCTTGGAATAGTGTTTCATATTTATAAACTAGTATGACAAACAACTTCGATTGTTTTTTTTTATTTTTCTTTTAAGACAACATCTTAAAAAAAATTGTTCGATGATGTTCACGTGAGCGCATTAGTTCAAATTATATACATATGAGTTATAAGAAAATGGAATAAATAATTCTGAAAAATAAGACTTGAAGAAAATTATCAAATAGCAGGGATTTAAGGCATATTTCCATCGATTTGCTATAATTCTTGCATACAATATCTAAATAAAATTTAGTAATTAAAAATAGTTATCACATTCAATTTATTCGCTTAATAACTGTTGTTAAGAAAAATTACATGAAAGTGTAGCGGCTTTCGAAAACAGCTGTTCTGCTCTGCTGTGTAAGTTGGATAATTAAATTGTTGCTGAATTTCTGTTGTGTTTAACATGATATCTTAGTTAATAACACGTTTCGAACAACAGATAGTTCAATAGAAAATACTTACAAATTATATTTTGTTTTTGTTTTTTTTTTGTTCCTTGATTTATTAAAACAAAACAAAAACAATAATTTTTTTCAGGTTGCTTAGTATCCTTGATATCATTCGAAATGGAAATAATAGCAACTTTCAATACACATTGGCAACTGCCTTTAGCTTTAACAGAAGCAGAATATGCATTCGGATTGTTTCCTATAGCAATTGCTAATTCTTGAAATGGCAAAAGTTTTATTACTTCAAATACAATTCGGCATATGCAATACCCGTTTTGCTCAAGAAAATCGTCTTTGACTTAAATGCTATTCGGCATCGGAAAACATTTTCTGCAACTCTCTTTCTTGCTAATATCATGTGGGCAAATTTGAGGTTAGGAAGTAAATGTGCTCCAAAATATATTTTCTTGTCGACAAATTTAATTTCATTGATACCAACATAAAGCAGAAATCTGGGAATTAATATTGGAACATATATGTTATAATATTGGGGAAATATACAGCTCTACCCCGTAGGGAGACGTTTGCTCTTTTTACAAAAATTTTCAAACCCATTTTGCAACAAGGCTTTGCTTTTCTCATCAATGCAGTGCCGAATTTCATATTTCATAACGTCAGTTGTGTGCGGTTTGTTCCAGCACATTCGCTCTTTCAAATAACCAGAGAGAAAATAATTCAGCGCCGTTAAGTCGCAAGAACGAAGCAACCAATTAACCTTCGCCTTACCAATACCCACCACGGTGACCATTTCGGTTTTATTTCTTTAATAACTTGGTTAATTTTGCTCCAATCTAAGAGAAATTTTGACTCACTGAACAAAGTATTTGTACTTTTAGAATTTATCAAAAATATTATTAAAAACAATTTTTTAAGGAGTTTTTAAAGTTTTTTCAATTTTATTGCATGGTTTACCAATACCCACCCGGGTGGGTATGAAACTATTTATTATAAAAACTGATTAATAGAAATTTTTTACTAATAAAAAAACATTTAATTTAAGTATGTTGAAGAGCCTTGAGGACATTTTTCACATTTCGTTTGACTGAGAATGCATTTAAATGTATCAGCCCTGGACATATTTCTAGATATTGGATTTGGATCCATATAAAGGTTTTCATGAATAATATTGATCGATCGTCGGCGATTTTTGATTGGCGCCTCCTTATACCATTTCACATTGTCTGTAGTCTCGTAATACAAAGAACTCGCACATGATTCATCATTATCATCACAATCACTTTCAACGGTCACCTCTACTTCGCCAAGCTCCTGTTCTATATCAGAATCGTCAGCATCTCCAATAGCCATACAATCCTGGTCTTCATCATCATCACCACACAAATTCTCAGTACCATCCAAATCTAACTCAGTGTCAATCAATCCAAGAAAATACTCTTCTCTCTCTCTCTCTCTCTCTCTCTTCATGAGACAGCCTTTAGCAACACAAGTTACAATAATTATTTTTACTTTGAAAGTGAAAATAGTGATTATAAAATAAATACATATTGCAAATTATTTTCAATACTCATAACAAAAAAACTTTGCGACCATTTTCCAACGTTCTTACACAACAACTAAATTGTATATTATAATAAAAAGCTTCCCCTCTATGCTTACATTTCACAACACATATAAATATCTAAATTATCGTTATAAAGCTTTGTAGCAGAAAAGAGCAGATCACTGACTCCTCAATGCTCTTTTCGTAAATTTAGAGAGACTAAACACCATTTTGCTGAGCTATAAAAAAACTAATTATTTGGCGATCATCCATGAACTTGGAAAAGAATACAAGATTTTAGAAATTCTACTTGGGAAAAATAACAGATACGTTCATATTTCAGTTGCGATTCCCTTAGAAGCGCTGATCCCTGGAAACAGCAGGACATGAAGGAACCATTTCTGTGATTAACATTAAAAATGAAAAGCTGACTTGTAATAAGTTTAATAGCAACATATCTGATAATATAGCATCTACTTTAATCAGTAATATTGCATCCACCGCACATACGAGCATGCATAAAACTTCAGAACCACCCGGGTGGGTGTTGGTAAACGATGTATATAAAAACCTTTGGTATGGGGAAGGTTAATATCGCCAAATCAAGAAATTACGCGACTGGGAAATTTCTCATGCAATAACTGAATTATTTGGCCGGTTGTGTGGCTTTTGGCGTCATCTTGCTGAAACCAAAGGCCATTGATGTCAGCATTAGACGATAGTGGTAACAAAAAATCGGTTATCATGGTCTGATAGCCCAGAAAATTCATGCTGACGGCGTTTCCTTGCTCATTTTACTTTTTTTTAATGTAGTGGTTTTTCGAGGACTGTTTATGAATTTATTTTTTTAATTTTTTTTTTATCTTGGACCAGCACTTAGGGGATGACCCCTATATATGCAATGCATTGCGCTGGAACTGAAAACGAGGGGATAGTATTGAGGGGACAGATTAGGAAAGATGAGAAGATGGACAGTTTTTTTGTAGCTATTTCAACCTTTTTTTTTTACTTCTACGGCTAATTTTTGCTACAGGGCCGAAAAATGCGCTGTTTTCGTTCAGTTTTTCAAATAACTAAAAAGTTCGACGCAGACAATAGTCGGCCGGCATTCCATAATTAAAATGTCACAATTTTGTACTAAATCGCTGTCAAAGGATGACAGTTCAATTCTTGACATGCCTCTATTTGACAGCCAATTTACTTCCCATCCTGAAATTTACCCACGGTACCATCTCTTTTTGGAGCTTACTTTTATTTTAAAATTATTATACGTAAGGTCTAATACATAAAATTAAATAAAGGGTTTGTAAAAGGTCTATATTAACTATTTTCATACAACCACCGTTTTTCAGATTTTAAATTAAAAATATCACCAAAACTTAACGATTATAAAATTTTTTAGAAATTAAATGTTTTACATTTTTATAAAATATTTCATTCCTTTATAAGGAATAAACATAAAAAACATCACGGATCATGTGCCAAAAACTTGACAATTAGAACAGAATTTTCTTCACAGCTATTGGAAAATCTTTTTGACTTAATCTTTTATGAAGTGCCTTCAGTTAGAAATAATGTACCATCAGCTTGCTGGTACAATCACGAGAAATATTTTTAAGTCAACTATTTTGTTAAATTCTGCTAAAAACATTAAAGTTTTAATAGGTTCCCATTATCCTGTTTTTGTTTTTTTTCTTGTACCTTTAAAGCACAATTGATAAATTTCTTTTTTAATAAAACAAAAATCAACCTGAAATTCTTGGCTGCAATTGATGCAGTGAAATGGAAATTTCACTTACGCAGCACAAACTAATATTCATACATTAAAATGTGTACAACTACCGCAACTTCAAAAAAAATTATTTATTCAGCAACTTTTAATGTTGAAGCTACTGCTTGTGGCCACGATAAATAAGTAAAATATACAAAATGCTAATAGATGCTATTCATTCAGAAAATAAGTTTGTTGAAAACTGTTTTTATTTTTATTTTTTTTTTTTTGGGAGTTTGGTCAGCAAAAAGTTAATAAAAAAAATTAATTTAAACAAGTCGAAACTTGATAAAAACAAATAATAATTTAGAACATGAGGTTTAAAAGAAAAATTGAAAGGTAAAAGTTTTTACAGTCTAGAATAGCAGCAAAGAGGTTCATGTTGCGATCGAGTTTAATTCAGTTGGTACAAACTTAACTGGAAAATTTTTATTAATTTTTTCTTTTGTACAGACTTAGAAAGAGAGTTTTATTTGTTTACATGTAAGTTGATTAGCAAGTCATGTATTTGATGAAGTCTGCAAGACCTTCGAAATGTTGAAGTTAATTAACGATAGGCGAAGCGCGGGCGATCAGGTATCGTCTCAGCTAAAAAATTTTTCAGGGATGTAGTCTAAAGTAACACAATTTGTTTAATTTTTACACTATTTCTACTTTTAATATCTTACGTCAACGCCCACTAAAGTGGGCGCCGCACAGTGGGATTTGTTCATACAATGTTTGGCAAAATATATAAGGATTGCTCGTAGAATGTTGACATTATGCTCTGAGCCTTTGGTTAGCTCAATTAAGAAAACTATAAACTCTCATAAAAATTGGGCACGCCCACTACCCACCGCCCATAGAACCAAATATTTATTTTTGGCCCAAAGTTTCTAAAATTTGGCGCAGAGCCTTTTATTACTTCAACTAAGAATGAAATAAAGTTTCATTAAAATTGGCCACGCCCACTACCCACCGCCTATAGAAACCAAAACTTATTTTTGGTCCAAAGTTTCTGAAATTTGGTAGAAAGCTTTTTATTACTTCAATTAAGAATAAAATAAAGTTTCATCAACATAGGCCACGCCCACTACCCATCGCCCATAGAAACCAAAATTTATTTTTGGCCCAAAGTTTCTAAATTTTGGCGCAGAGCCTTTTATTACTTTAATTAAGAATGAAATAAAAATTCATCAAAATTGGCCACGCCCACTACCCACCGCCCATAGAACCAAAAATTTATTTTTGGCCCAAAGTTTCTGAAATTTGGCACAAAGCCTTTTATTACTTCAATTAAGAACAAAATAAAGTTTCATCAAAATTGGCCACGCCCACTACCCACCGCCCATAGAAATCAAATTTTTTTTTGGCCCAAAGTTTTTGAAATTTGGCAGAGAGCCTTTTATTGCCTCAATTAATAAAAATATAAAGTTTGATAAAAATTGGCCACGCCCACTATCCACCGCCCATAGAAACCAAAATTTATATTTGACCCAAAGTTTCAGAAATTTGGCACAGAGCCTTTTATTACCTCAATTAATAAAAATATAAAGTTTCATCAAAATTGGCCACGCCCACTACCCACCGCCCATAGAAACCAAAATTTATTTTTGTCCCAAAGTTTCTGAAATTTGACACAAAGCCTTTTATTACCTCAATTAAAGCCCACCACTCACCGCCCATATAACCCATATTATATTTTATGCCACAACTTTTTGTTTCTTTACCAAAACTAATTATTTTATAAATAATTATTTTATAAAAATTCCATGAATTTGGAGACAAATTTTATGATATCATAAAAGATTCTTAATTAATTAAACTTTGTTTTTTTAATTGATAATATGGAGTCTTACCTTTCATTTTATTATAGCGGGAGCACTTAGAACGGCCGAGCAACCATTTTTTCTTCCAACGAAGTTTGCAGTCACGGCACATTATGGAACAAATTTTATTCTATGATATCTTTTAAACCATATGAGCGAACTTTATAATTTTTTTTTATAAATACGGAGAAGACTATATTTGAAAAAATCACTATTTAAAGCAGAGCCATAAAATTATCTTACGTACAAAGACTATAGAAGTGCGTAAACCCTTTTCAATATTTTGGATCAAAATTTACATGTGACTTTACTTCATTATTTCAAAGACAAATAATCGTTTTTTTTTTTGGGATACAATTTATGGATTCTTCATACTGAATAAATTTTTTACAAAACTGCATCATTACATTTTTAAATTTTGTGTCGAAAAAATTACTTATTGCACAAAAAATACTACTGTACGGTACGGCAGCGTATGATTAATATTTGTTTGTATGAATTCGTATTACTCATACGTCTTCAACATATATTTCGAAACAAAAACGTTCCACATTTTCGTGTCGCGTTTCATCCGTTTAAATTTTACCCTTATAAGCGCACTTCAATAAAATCAAATAACACTCTCATCTGGCATATATGTTTGCTAAGAGAAGTAGGGTTGAGAAAAGGGAGGGACCTGATTCAGTACTTTAGTAATTAGACCATCAATTTGCATCAATATTTTGCTTCCTCAAAACTGTTCATAGTCTATAGCAGTCACAGCAGACATAAAATGAAAGTGATACATGATATTATTCTTCCAAAACTGTTGACTGTCCAAGTGAAAGTTCACAATTTAGAAATATTATGCCCTGCAAACATATTCCAAAGTAAATGCTGCCCTCCTTTCACTCTATTATAATTCAGATTGATAAAAAGCAATACATTTTAAGGGTTCGTGTTTTTTGCTCATCTAATTATTTTCCTAACAGATATACATATTTGTTTTGCGTACTTTTGTTGTTAGACATCGACGTTGTAGTTGTTATCATGATGCCTTTTCTGTTGATCATTTTATGGTTGCCATTGTGATTATCTGTCTGCTTGTTCATAATTACTGTACGTAACAAGTTTAAGGCTCTTTTATTTCTTTATTCAGTCATTTCAACAATTTATTTGATCATCCACATTTATTATTAAATTGAAGGACTTTGTTTTGTACACATGTACGTGTCATTGTCGCTACTACTGCTGCTGCTGTTGCTGCTGCCGCTCCTGCTGTTGTTATGGCTTTGCTTTATTGTATGCGCGGATGTGCAAATTAAAAAAACACTTTGTTATTTAAGATGTAATTTAATTGAATTTAGCAATCATTAACAACAAGCAGAGTATCAAAGGCAAACTCTCCACATTATGAAATACAAACGTTTTTGTTGTTTAACAAACAGTGAAACATGCAGCAGACGATAAGAAGGACAGACAACGTTTATTGTTTAAAAATATCTATGGGACAATATTTTGCCATGAGTTAAAGGATTAAAAGAAAAATATTTGATATTTAATATTATAGCATACAGAGTATTTTTATACCCTCCAAAAAAGAATATGGTTTTTTTTTATTCACTTTGTGATTCCGTTTGTATCGCAGCGAAATATCCATCTGAGACCCCATAAAGTATATATGATCAGTGATAAAATATAAGACGATCTGACCACGTCCGTCCGTCTGTGGAAATTACGATTCAGTCCAAACCAGTTTTGATACCAGTTGTATATGAAATAGTTTATAACGAGCAAAAACAAACTTTAAAAATATGTAATTTTTTTTTATCTTGGACCAGCACTAAGGGTATGACCCCTATATATGCAATGTATTGCTCCGGAACTGAAAACGAGGGGATTGTATTAAGGGGAGAGGTTAGGAAAGATGAGAAGATAGACAGTTTTTTTGTAGCTATTTCAACCTTTTACTTCGCCGGCTAATTTTTGCTACAGGGCCGACGAAGGTGGGTGCTGCTACTCTGCTTTTTAGTACATGATAGTGTCAGTCGCTGCCAATTATGTTCAGTGACCAGTGGTGCTATGCCTTCGTCACTGAAACAAGCTGACAAAAAGTAACACAATCGAGCACTAATGCAGATCAGAAGAATTCAACACCATATTCATAACTAAGCGCGGAGTCGAAGTCAGGACCCTCCGATTCATAGTCTCGTGCTAATTTCAGCCAACAGCGTTTTTAACTTGTAATGAAGGATACTTTTACTGGTAGAGAAACATGTCGCGACAGGATGCGACATGCATTATGCTGCTTAGAGTTATGCCCTTTCATTCCCTGCAGTCTGATGAAAGCAGACAATTTCTCATGCTTCTGGGAGAGAAAAGATTTGTCCGCCGTTAACTGAACTCGTCAGGTAGTTTTGAATACAAACTCGAAACAAACCTTAAGAAGTAAGAGCTCAGTGTGATATTCGAAGAGTTTGGGATCCTTTATGAAGGATATTACTTAATATTTGAAAAACTTAGAAGAGCGCCATTTCACTGACTTTTGAATTTGGCAAGCAAGAAATGGCACTCCAGATAGATGCATTGAAAAAAGCGTATCCCTGCTAATTGCTTAGGCAGCTGTAAAGGATCTTCAGTTAATGGAAAGTACTAATTTACCAGTAGCTTTAAAGCAACCAAATTTGATTCGATTTGTAATTTTATGCATAGCCAGCTTGACTGCTGCACGGCTTGGGTACTTAAAATTCTATTTCAAGTTTAATTATAGAAGTAAATAAAATCTATTAAAAAATATTGAAAAAATTTGGTGGAAAATGGGTTAACATATTTGATAAATGCCACTGAAAAAAAATTTACCTCCACAGCAGATATTACAAAATTTATTACGAAAGCAATCTGTAAATTAAACCATAACATTTGAACAAAATTATTTGCAAAATTATGCCACGGCAGCATTGAATTATTTGCAAAACTAGCAAACTTTGGAAATGTTTTATATCATAATAAATAATTCTGCCAAAGTGCAGACAATAATAAAATGATTACCATTTCATCAAGCAACTTTGCCACTCGCAACAGCTACACAAACTGAAGAAATTATAACCATAAAAAAGGAAGTAAAACGGAAGTATAAAAAAGGCATAATAATATTATTACAGCATAAAAGTTGAGTAAAACAAACGAATCAACTGAATTATAAGATACACAATGAGAAAAATATTAAAATCTAATCAGAAAACTTTTTATGTTTGCAACATTCGCAACACTCATTGCTTTTATTGCAAAAACTAAAGTATTTTGAAAGAAAAGGGGAAAAAATACAGTCAGCATTTCTTATATATTTTTTGGTCCCTCTCAAATACAAAAACGCAAACACCTTAAGCATAATACACTTAAAAGCATTAACAAAAACAGGTGTTACAACTAAAAATAATATCATTTGGCCAAAATATTTGCCAGGTCTTGATATAAACAGACAAAAGTAACAATCACCGTCTGAAAGTATAACTTTGTTTCGTTCCCTCTAGAGAATCGAAGTAAAGTGGCAAGCAAGCAAACAGCAGAGCAGAGTTAATGAAGTAATGAGTATGAAACGAGACTGAAGTTTTGTAATGAGCCGAGTTACAGGAGAGGGCAATTGTAATATTACACTGTTTACATTTGCCATTTGAGTAAAAAGATTGTTAAATAACTTCAAGTTAAGAGTCAGCAGTCATGTAAAAATGGAGTATGAAAAACAAAAAGATTCTATAGAGAGATGAGTTGTCCTTGTAGATATGGAAACCTGGCAAAATGAGGGGAAATTTGCCTCGAATGAGAACAATGAAAATATAATTTATTTTTGTACCCTTCAAAAAAAAACTGTAGGGTATATTCACTTTGTCATTAATTAGCGAAATATTCCTTTAAGAATCCATAAAGTAAAGGGTGCTTTTTATAGAGTGACACAAGTTTAAATCACAATGAAACAAGGAAATATATTTTTAATATCAATGAAATGAAAGAAAGAACATTCTATAAAATTAATGTCTAAATACGATTCCTACCATGTGGACGCCAAGGCTGGCACGTAGAAGGCGCAGTCTAGAACCCCGAGTTTCAACAAAAAGATATATCTTCCATAAAATGGAAAGACACGACCTCAGTTGCTGAGAACGGCGACGACTTGATTAATTAGGATCATCTTCAAGGCTTTCCTGTACAGCAACTACAGCTTCTTCAGTGGGCACTGTTCGGCGTCTCACGGCATGCACGTTATCAGTAACAGTAAATGTGGTGCAAAAATGAGTCTACTGTCTCATCACTAAAGGCGGATTCACCCATGTTGTCCGAACAAAATTTTTGCCCGGACAAAATTTTTTATATGTAGTTTGACGTCTCTCTTTTTAAGAGAGAGAAACTATTTTGTACGAACAACTCTCAGCTTGAATTGGTTTAATTTTATATTTTGTCCGGACAAAATTGAACTGAGTTGCCAATAGGTTGAACTTTTTCACACAAAGTTGAAGTATCATTTTGTGTTTGATATGTTAAATTGTATGTGAGGCTAAAAACATAAATTATGATAAATAATATTATTAATTTGTTTTTTTATATGTGTATTCTGCTAATAACAATGCTTTATGCAATTCAGTGGCCATAAGGAAAAGCAATTTTCTCTTTTCGTCCATTATCACTATAACAAATTCCTCAAAAATAATTTAATATATGTAATATCTAAATATCAAAAAAACAATTCAAAATATAAAAAAATCGCTGCAGTACTACCAGCTTGTAAAACTAATTTTTTATGTGTATGGCAGATTTGTTTTTCCGAACAAATTTTTCTCAATGAGTGAATCGTGCTGCAGAAAACTCTCCTTAAAGAAAATTTTGTCCGGACAAAAATTTTGTTCGGACAACATGGGTGAATCCACCTTAAGAAGAACTAAACCAACCTTTAAAAAACAGAACATAATTTTTAAAGTTTTGTTGTTTTTCCTTTGTAATTTTGTTAAGCAAATAATATATTTTTATGTCAAAAAAGGTACAAGCATTTGGAGTCATAAAATCAAAAAAAAAATTTTTTGGACGCCGCACAGTGGGATTTTTGTGCAATAAGTAATTTTTGCGTCACATAAAATTTTAAAATGTAATGATGCAGTTTTATAGAAAATTGATTCAGTATGAAGAATACATAAATTTTATCCCAAAAAAACGTTTATTTGTCTTTGAAATAATGTAGTAAAGTCACATGTAAATTTTGGTCCAAAATATTAAAAACTGTTTACGCACTTCTATAGTGTTTGTACGTAAGATAATTTTATTGCTCTGATTTAAATAGTGATGTGTTTCAAATATAGCCTTTTCTGCGTATTTAGAAAAAAAATTATAAAATTCGCTTATATGGTTTAAAAGATATGATAGAATAAAATTTGTTCCATAATGTGCCGTGATTGCAAACTTCCTTGGAAAAAAAGGGTTGCTCGGTCGTGCTAGGTGCTCCCGCTATAATAAAATGAAAGGTAAGACCCCATATTATCAATAAAAAAAGTTTAAACAATTAATAATCTTTTATAAAATCATAAAATTTGTCTCAAAATTCATGAAATTTTTAATATATAAAAAAATTTGAAAAAGTAATTAGTTTTGGTAAAGAAACAAAAAGTTGTGGCAAAAAATATAATATGGGTTATATGGGCGGCGAGTGGTGGCTGATAATTGACGTAATAAAAGGCTCTGTGCCAAATTTCAAAAACTTTTGGCCAAAAATAAATTTTGTTTTCTATGGGCGGTGGGTAGTGGGCGTGACCAGTTTTGATGAAACTTTATATTATTGTTAATTGAGGGAATAAAAGGCTCTCTGCCAAATTTCAAAAACTTTGGGCAAAATATAAATTTTGGTTTCTATGGGCGGTGGGTAGAGGGCGTGGCCAATTTTAATGAAACTTTATATATTTATTAACTGAGGTAATAAAAGGCTCTGTGCCAAATTTCAAAAACTTTGGGCCAAAAATAAATTTTTTAAACAAAAATACACATAAGTACTGATGATGGAAGTATAGCGACTTTCGAAAACCGCTGTTCTGCTCTGCTAAGTAAGTTGAAGAATTAAGAACTGATGTTGTCTTTGATATTGTGATTTGGAATTTTTATCATGTCTTTCTGCATTTAAAACTAATTTTCAAACAATTTAATTGAAAATTTAATAAAATTCTCGTATATGGATGGTCTCCAAAGTACTCCACTGTGTGATGTAGAGGAGAAAGAAACTTATTAGATACATTTGGGTAACCAAATCTGTTTACTATAATGAAGTTTTACTAAGAGTTGCCCATTTCATATGGAGACTCATTATTTGTTAGAACTGCACTTTTGTGGAATCAACTCTGTGCGGAGGATTTTCCTATCATGTTTTACATTTGAAAATTTTATTCTCCTTTTGAGAAACAAATACAATCTATTTTGCTGGAATCTGCCATCAGCTCCTTATTAAAAATAAGGACATTTTTACATGACAATTAATATTTTTTTGCTGTGTGTAATAAAATTATTTAAAGATAATCGATGCCACAAGCCTATTACTTCAGATGCCACATAATTTTGAGTTATAAAAGCTTTTCAAAAACATGGATTCTGGATAAGGTCTTTAAAATTTTACTAAATATATTGGAAACCATTAATAATTTTTAAATCTAATATATCCCAGCAATATTGTCTTAATCTCTTTTTAATTAAAGTACTTTTGGATTTTCCTCTCTTTTACCATCTTTTTCTTGTGGTAACATACTGTCTGCTGCAAAATCACGTAAAATACACAAACGTGCTCGAATTTACTGCTGCTTAGGGCTTTCGCCTCGTATGATATTTGCTTGATTAATCCAACAGCTAAGAGGAAGCGAACAAACATATATTCGAATGTATTCAAAAATTTATTCGTTTATATCAAGTCGATTATTCAGTGAGCTCTAGTAAAGAATTTTATAAAATAATATTTCACATACTATAAGCAATTTATATTTTGCAAATATATTTTAAAATTTTCGGTTTTTTTTTTTTTGAATCAGGTTGAAGTTCAAAACCAAAATAAATATAAAGTATATGTTGAATAAATTAATTAAGACAATAATCTACCTTTGAAGAAACAAGGAATTTCTTATCCAACTAGTTGCTTGGTGTGTGGTTTTCATACGTTTTTTTTTTTTTCAATATATTACAGAAAGTCTAATTTTTTAACAGAGAATCTTTTCTCTGTAAGTAAATTGCTTATAAAATATTTATCAAAAGTAATAAGTTAGTTTTTAATCAATTAGTTGTAATCGATGTGGGCAATCTAATGGCAGAAGTCTAGGAAAAAATTTCTTACCAGCAACAAACATTTATACGAAAAGTTTTTAATATTTTTAATGTAAATTTTTGTTAGGCTTTATTTTAAATATGTATATTTGAAATAATTATTGAAATATTTAGACTAGGAATAATCAAAATTTATTTTATTTTGGGATTAAAAAGTAGAGTAGTACAATATTCAAAAAACCACTACACTTTCATCATCAGTACCACTGTGTTGTTATTGTTATTAGAAACAGATCACCCTGTTTCATCTTTAAACATGAGTGGTTTAAATATTGAGGAATCAGAAGCTTTTGATGTTCATGGTATGAAAATCCATTGAGACGTTTGATGGACAGAACACATTTTTCATGTGCCAAAAGCTGGCTAAGGCGGTTTAACACATACTTAATTCTATCTGACCTCTTTAATATTTACACCACTTAGGTTAGGTTAGCTTAAAAAAACTGCCCATAGTAAGCGAGAAAAAAATACTCGGAGGCCATAAAAAGGCCCATTGTGATGCCCAGAGGACTATACCCTACACAAACCTTTCAAGACGAAGTGATGGTTCCTGAGAACGACTTAGAACTTCTCACAAAGCCCATAAGGGCAGCCAGCGGTGCATCCCTGAGGTAGTCCAGATCTCGCAAGAAACGAGAGCCTAGATGTCTAAGTCTAAGCTCCTGCAGGGCCGGACAGTCACAAAGGAAATGCTGTACTGACTCCTTTTCTTCTTCATCGAAACAGCTCCTGCTCGACCATCATGGGAAAAACCCCAAGGCCCTGACATGTGCCCAATTGCACAGTGCCCCGTCACGACCCCTACCAGGAGTGCCAATGACTCGTCCCTAAAAGTCAAAAGCTGTGCTAACTCTCCTAAGCGAGGGCCATAGAGTTTTGGAGACCCTAGAGGTGGTAATTGTTGACCACCTGCTTGTCACCTTCACCTCTGCCCACTGCTGAAAGTTGTTTACACCACTTACATCTGACCGAAAATGGAATACAACTCTCATGTATGAACTAGTGCTTCGATGCCTATTTTGAAGTTACTCTACCGTGTACAGTACAGAGTGAAGAAAGTCATAGGGGATAGAAGGGTTGCCAACTCTATTGATTCACTTGAGCACTGACGCAATGTGGGGTGTGTTTGACTGTTTAATCGTAATGAAATCAAGGAACTCTTTCCCGAACAGTCAACTTTTCTATCGTGGATTTACTAGTGAAACGCACTACTCGTTGCAGAGAGTGGCGCGTATATGGAATAAACTCCCTGCGGAAGTCTTTAATGTCGTATATAAGAAGTTTCAATCGAATGTTCATAGGCGGCATTCCCTTTATCGTCCCTCTCACAACAAATGTTTGATTTTTTTACCTCGGACCAGCACTCAAGGGATGACCTCTACATATGCAGTGCATTGCGCCGGAACCAGATATAAGGGGATAGTATTGCGGGGACAGATGAAGAAAAATGAGGACATAGAGAAATTTTTTGTAGCTATTTCAACCTTTTTTTTCTTCGCCAACTAATTTTTTGCTACTGGACCGACGAAGGAGGATGCTGTTACTCTGCTTTTAGTACATGATCGTGTCAGTTGCTGCCAATTATGTTCAGTGACCAGTGACTATGCCTTCATCATTGAAACAGGCTGGCAACAACTAACACAACCACACATTAATGCTGATCAGAAGAATTCAACACAATACTTCATGATTCAGCGCGGGGTTGAACTCTGGATGCTCTGCTTCATAGTCTCGTGTTCTGCTACTTCAGCCAAGAGCATTCCTAGTTCCAGTACAATGTACGCATAGTCCTTGTTAAAAAAAAAAAAAAAAAAAAAAAAAACGATATTAAGTGTATTATTAGTACATGATAACAGTTTTCAGTTATAATTTGTTATAAAGAAATAGTATACGAGAATTGTAGCAATTATATTTTTAATTTTAACTATTCTGGTTCTCCATAACCAATTAAAGAATATTAATAAAAAATAATAATAAAATATTTTAAAATAAATCACTCTACAAAAAAGCAAGCACAAGTAAATTTTTTATTTATTTTTTTGAACATATTTTTTGAACTTTTTATTCAGACTCAAGTTCAAATCTGCAACATGTAAATTAATTTCTAAGAATTTTTGTTAAATTCAAAGCATTTTCTTAAGATTGAAATATAAATAGTTTATTTTTATAATCATCAAACTAGCAGAACAGATCAGTACGGATTTGCAGGTCGCTACATCATTCCATCAGCGTTCGTTGTTCAACTTTATCTACATACAGATTATGATAAAGAACCATAAACAAATTTTTCTATTTATGTTTTTGCAACTGCAAATAATTCAAAGATCACAGAAACAGCTCCAAAGAAAGAAAATCGCTACTAGATGTTTGAAAAATTCCAAAAGCCTAAATTCGATTATTTGCTTAATCGAATAATTTGTAAAACAGACTCACTTGAGTTCTCTACTGTTGCTAAAGCATCTACAAATGCTTGTCAATGACTATAAATCATCATATTCGCATTAGAGTGGCACTGTTTTGTGTAGCTTAAAAAAATATACCAAATTTCTTGACATCCTTTTTCCATTGAAACATTAGAGTAAACTTGATAACTCCAAATATATTTACAATATTATTCCAAGATTATCGCTGAGGCAACCAAATATTCCTTGAGCACATTTTTGAAATAAAAATTCTCCTCTTTATCTGATGCAAAGAGTCAACAACAAATTACAGTATGAAACTTAATGTTCTTCTATGTTTTATTTTGTAAAATCTTTACATTTTAAATGTTCACATGCTTTTAAGGCTATTGAACTAGGGAAAGAAAATTTTTTCAGCTTCCACTACGACTCTAAAGATTTATACGCAAAAACTTTTTTTTTAACCCTACGGTCAATGACCAAAAATATATACGTTAGTCAATGACCGGGTACCCCGGTACTCATAGTTACTTTTTTGCATATTTATATATTGAGAATTATATATTTATGTTAAGTAATTGTTAAAACATATGAAATAAAAACAATTTCGTTGTTAGTTTTGTATTTAAAGTCGCTGTGCTTCCATATTTCATCTGTCGCTACGGTATATGACTATATTTTTCACTACTTTGTTCATGCTAATAATGGTAATTTACGGATAAGACTGCTCCGTTCCGTGATATATACCCTGACAGACAGCGAAATATGGACTAAAGTTTGGTGGATTTGTAATACCAAGAACTGTTAACTACTTCAAGCGATAAACAGGCAACGGGTCATGAGAAAAGGGAAGGAGAGAAAATTGTTAAGGACATAACATGTCTATTCCTTTGAAGTGGACGCAATATCACGATTGATAATTTTTTCACTACTCTTGCTCTAGCGGAATATCTTATTTTATGTAACCTGACAATGGTGGGTACGTTGAGGAAAAACAAGCCATATATTCCAGACGAAATGAAGAATAAAAGACGAACTATTGGGTCATCTATATTTGGATTTTGGAACAATGTCACAATATATTCATATATGCAAAGACAAACGACAACAGTGTTGATGGAAAACCGGAAATTATTATATTTTATAATAAAACAAAAGGAAGTGTAAATGTTATGGACCAAATGCTAGGTCGACAAACAGATGGCCACTTTCAGTATTTTATTATATAATTGGCTTTGCATGCCTCTTAGTGAAGAACGCACAGCAAACAGCCATATTACGCGCAACTTTTCGTCGAGGTCATTGCCACTGAATGCAATTTGCGAAAATTAATACACACATCCACAATGTGGGAGCAACCATCAACCTCCAACCGCATTACTGGCAAGAAGCCCATTACTGGTTTTTCGAGGGAGAAAAACCAGAAAATCATGCAGCGTATGTGATAAACCAGTATGCGACCAGCACAAAAAAACTGTTTCAAAATGCTTTGCCTGTGCCTAAATAATTCTAAACCAATAATTTTGTAAAAATGAAAACCTTAAATAAAAGTTAAATCAAATCAAAAGAAGGTTTCTTATAAAAAATCAATGAGTGTTCGGACTCACGGGCGATGTGTTAACACCTTTTTGTTTATTTATTTTATATTAAACCCACAAAAAACAAAGAGAATGCAAAGCAACAAACAAATGTACATACGTACATTGTTATGTTTGTACATAAGCTACATACGTTGCTGTCTTGCTATCTCATTTTTATATATGTACGTATAACCACGTCACTATTCTCTTTGCTATGCATAAGACAAAACCGAAGATTAACATAAAACACTTTTTTAATATTACTCCAAATTAATACTCCGAATTAAAACACTTAAATCTCCGCTCGCCGATATCGGATCGCCTTAATTTTTGGCCTAAACTCTTCGTCGAAACCCGCACTAACGTTTTAATCCAAAAATTAATAAAATCGGCTATGAATTTCCGGAGAAAATCGCGTGGGAAAATTATATGAAAATCGCCCAATAATCACTTTCAATACCGACTGCCAAGCAACGAACAAACAAACTCTTACATCTTACACCTTACACTTGCGTATGTATTGAAACTGATAGTTTACTGCCCTAGAGGCGCGCGTATAGATGTTAACACATCAATAAATGATGGGAGAATATATCAACTGTAGTGCAAAACAAGTAAAAATTGAATGGGGTACCGGGGTACCCGGTCATTGACTCGCGTAGGTGTCGAACTAAAAACCATTTTAAGTATTGAAGAAATTAATACTATTAACGTTTTGTTTTTTAATAATGTTTATAAACACCTAAAGCGCGACGATCTAGAGTTTTAACACCATATCTTCATTATTACAAAATTGAGAGCATTTTTAAATTGAAAAAGGTACCTGGGTACCCGGTCATTGACCGTAGGGTTAACAAATCGTGTTAACTGCGTATTTCTCATTGTCGACTGAATTATTCTCTATCGCACAAATATATTTAAAATAAGAAAAATTTTATAAATTGGTTTTTTTTTTAAATGTATTTATACGAAAGAAAGAATTCATTCGGCAGTAAATATTTTCATTAAATTCAATTAAGATTGATAGGCCATTTTTTCGAAATTCTTTTTATTTTATATTCATAAAGACATGATAAATATTCCAAGCCACAATGGAAATGTGACAACAGTTTTAATTATCCAACTTACACTGCAGAGCAGAACAGCTGTTTTCGAAAGCCACTACATATATCTTCATTAGTACTCAAGTGTATTATTAGGCGGCCTATTTGAATATGATAACAGTTTTTATTTATAAAAATTTTATTAGAAAATTGCATACACTTTTAATCCCTTATCCGCCGTTTGATTCTTTTCTTCTTATCCCTTTTTGTGATTTTTTGTTCTATTGTATTTGATACAATTTTTTTTAATCCTTTTAAAATTAATTACATGTGAACGTTTCATATTTAGTGTTAGATCAAGCTTCAATTTGTATATAAGTAAATGGTATCGAACTTTTATATTAAATTGCTTTTGTTAGAAAATTTTGCTTTAAATTCAGAAGGACATGATAAATATTCCATTAACTCTGCTTTGAGGGCCACCTTATTGTAAACTTCACACACACACATTAATGCCATGTTATTCAGTAAATCAGCAGTTTTGCTTGTCAAAATTCAAAAACCGTTTGTCTGTGTTTGCTGCTCAGTTCCTTCATCTTTTTGTTGCATAATCCATATTAATGGAATTGTATTTCAATTTTCATCTTTTATCTCTTTACTTTAATGATTTTGCACTTTCCTACTGAACATTGTATGCATTTAAGCACTAACACAAGCGAATGTGTTCATACATAAAGACAGACGAAAACATATACACATACACTTCTGTGATGTAAGTACCGAGTAAAACATGTTCTTTATGCTCTACTCTTCTTTTTTTTTAATTGTGGTTGCAGCATGTGTGGGCTCATCAGTTTTTCACCCAAATTATGCAATAATTTATATCATCATATCATAGTCATTGCTGCTCGTTATAAATTTTATACAAGGCTTTTGTTGTTTCTTTTTTTTCACATACATGCATGTTCATATATGTATGTATATGTTTACATACACACTTGTATGCAAGTGTGCATGCAGCGCAGCAGTAATATCATAATGAAATCATTTCTGCTCTCATCAGAAGTTTAATTGAAAATATTAAATTATTAAGAGTTGAAAAAATGATCACGTGGTTTTATCGCATTTTGAATTATCGGCCATAAAACGATTGTTGAGGCCAATTTCGTTTGTCACATTATTTCTGGGTCCTTTAGTAACAACGTATGTATTATTGGTAAGAGCTCGATTTTCCTAGTCTAGGTTTGTTTTTTTAGTAGGTGCAGCCCTCAGGGAATGATCGCTTTGTATGCACCGGAATTAGAAACGGCCGTATTGAGAGGACAGATGAAATAGATATAATGATAGATAATGTTTTGGTTTTTTGATGTTGACTTTCGTTTGTGCCTTGGAATGTTTATCATGTCTTTCTGAATTCAAATTATTAATATTATTGCTATATTACAGCATAATGAATGTTAGTAAAAAAAAACTTACTACAGTCAACTCTTGATAATTTGAAAGTGAAGGGACCAGAGAAAAAGTTCAAATAATCGAGTTCTCATTTTAACGAGACTTCAAAATATCGAAAGAAAGACAGAAAAAAATCAAATTATCAAGAGTTTTCATAAAAAAGCAAAACCATTTGCACGCACTAAATTTCGCAAAAGCAAAGCAAAGAAATTTAATTTTTTATGTTAGCAACTGTCGATGTAGTGGTTTATACTAAAATCGTGACACAGAAACTAATGCAAACGATTTAAATTTCTTTCGAAAACAGAAACAAAATCACACTAGGAGTTCATATTAAAGAGTGTAGAATAACCGAACTTCAAATTATAGAACGTTGGCGAGCAAGATGTAATTTTTGTAGCACATCGCAAAAAACTAAAAATAAATGGTTGTTTTATTTATTTTATATTTTGCATAAAACACAGCAATTAAAATAATTCAATTTACAGAGCGTAGAGCCAAAAAATGCAAATTATAGCGAGTCGGCGATCAAAATGCCATCCAAATAATTTCAAATTATTGAGGGGACCAAATTACACAGATATTTTTCCATTTATTGAGTGTTTTTAAAGGGACTTGGAAAACAGTTCAAATTACCGCGAGATTCAAATTAACGAGTTTCAAATTATCAAGAGTCGACTGTTCTTTTTTTTTTTATTCCTTTAATTGCCACAAAAATTTACTTTTTAAGCTTTTACGACAAATTTAAGATGTCTTCCCTGCGGCTCTTCGCGCAGCGAACCTGTCAAAGTAGAGTTTTAAAATTGGGCACAAAAATGTCTTAAAAGGACTCTGATCCATCAGATTAAACATTTTTAATTTATCTCCGTCCCTCTTTAATCTTCGCCTTACCAATACCCACCACGGTGACCATTTCGGTTTTATTTCTTTAATAACTTGGTTAATTTTGCTCCAATCTAAGAGAAATTTTGACTCACTGAACAAATTTTTTGTACTCTTGAAATTTATCAAAAATATTAGAAAAAAATACCCAGCCGGGTGGGTATGAAACTATTTATTATAAAAACTGATTAATAGAAATTTTTTACTAATAAAAAAACATTTAATTTAAGTATGTTGAAGAGCCTTGATGACATTTTTCACATTTTGTTTGACTGAGAATGCATTTTAATGTATCAACCCTGGACATATTTCTAGATATTAGATTAGGATCCATATAAAGGTTTTCATGAATAATACTGATCGATCGTCGGCCATTTTTTATTGGCGCCTCCTTAAACCATTTCACATTGCCTTTAGTTTCGTAATACAAAGAACTCGCACATGATTCATCATTATCATCACAATCACTTTCAGCGGTCACCTCCACTTCGCCAAGCTCCTGTTCTATATCAGAATCGTCAGCATCTCCAAAAGGCATATAATCCTGGTCTTCATCATCATCACCACACAAATTCTCAGTACCATCCAAATCTAACTCACTGTCAATCAATCCAAGAAAATACTCTTCTCTCTCTCTCTCTCTCTCTCTCTCTTCATGAGACAGCCTTTAGTAACTTAAGTTACAATAATTATTTTTACTTTGAAAGTGAAAATAGTGTTTATAAAATACATACATATTGCAAATTATTTTCACTACTCATATCAAAAAACTTTGCGACCATTTTCCAACGTTCTTACACAACAACTAAATTGTATATTATAATAAAAATCTTCCTTGCTATGCCTACATTTCACAACACATATAAATTTCAAAATTATTGTTATAAAGCTTTGTAGCAGAAAAGAGCAGATCACTGACTCCTCAATGCTTTTTTCGTAAAATTAGAGCTGAGCTATAAAAAAAGTAATTATTTGGCGATCATCCATGAACTTGGAAAAGAATACAAGATTTTAGAAATTCTACTTGGGAAAAATAACAGAGACGTTCATATTTCATTTGCGATTCCCTTAGAAGCGCTGATCCTGGAAGGACCCATTGCTGTGATTAACTTTAAAAATGAAAAGCTGACTTGTCATAAGTTTAATAGCATTATATCTGATAATATAGGATCCACTTTAATCGGTAATATAGCATCCACCGCACATAAGAACAAGCATAAAACTTCAGTACCACCCGGGTGGGTATTGGTAAACGATGTATATAAAAACCTTTGGTAAGGCGAAGGTTAAAACTTGTGACACTCAAGCAAAATAGAAAGAAAACAAGTTAAAACGTTATATTCGACCGGGTCGAATCTTAAATACCCCCCAAATATTTAGTAAATAAATTTAAAATGTTTAACTTGGAGGGACAGAGTTCCTTTAAGACATCTCTGTACCCAATTTTAAATCTCTATTTTGTGAGATTCATTCCGAGAAGGGCCGTGGGGGAGACGTTTCACATCTGCAAGATCAGAGAACATCTCAGCTTCTTATAGGCTTAAGGAATACAAATTGTTCACTATTCCCACTATTTTTGCATATCATATCGTACGTCACTGCCCACTAAAGGGGGCGGGGTCCAAAAATAGACTATATCATATTTACCACAGACGCACGTATGGGCATTGCTAGATCGTCTCAGACTTCATCACTGATCAAGAATATATACACTTTATGGAATCAATTTCTCTTTGGAGGGTATTAAAAAAGTATTTTGGCAGGGTCGCTCTGGCAAGGGCTGTGGGGGAGACATTTCACCTTTGTCAGAAAACCGTAAAAATAAATGTTTTGGGTAATTAAATACAAAATTAAAAAAAAAAATTTTATAGGGTCATTTAGGGGGCAAAGGGGAGGAGGAGGTAGGGCAGAGGAGTACCAGGTTATGTCTCAGATTCGTCATTAAATCTTAAATATGTTAATTTTAAGGGATGTAGGCTTAAATAACACAATTTGTTAAATTTTTACACTATTTTTGCCCCACTAAATGGGAGGGGTGCAAAAATTTTTTTAATTTTTTTATGTTCTGTCCCCAAGTTTAAAGCGGACTTTCTTTGACATAAAAACATATATCAGTTGCTTAACAAAATTACAAAAAAACGTTAAAAATTATGTTGTTTTTTAGAGGTTGGTTTAGTTCCTCTTAGGGGAACTTTTTTCCCTCTTGCCCGATTTAGCCATTTTTCGAACTTAAGCTGTGCTATCCTCCAAGATATATTTACACCAAATTTGAAGAGTCTGCCTCTTTTTGTTTGGACTGAATCAAAATTTCCACAGACGGACGGACGGATGGACATGCTCACATCGTCTTAGATTTCATCACTGATCAAGAATATATATACATTATGGGGACTCAGATGGATATTTCGCTACGTTACAAACGGAATGACAAAGTGAATATACCCTCCATATTCATTTTTGGAGGGTATAACAAGTAAGAAATTTGATATAAAATATGAACTGCAAATGTAACGTAAATTGCTTTTATTTGGAGGGTATTTAAGATTCGATGCGGTCGAATGTAACACTCTTGCTTGTTTCCCTTCAATTCGTATGTTGTTGGCCTGCTTTTCACAAGTTTTAATTGCCTGTTACATTCTCAGCTGCACAGACAGTCTTGCTACTTGAAATATCCTCACAGCCCTTAAGATGATATTTTAACAATGAAAACTTTATTAAATGGAAACTTTCAACAATTTAATTTTACAAAATACTGCTCTAAAGTTGATTAGAATTATTACATGAATGTTTTGCACTGTTTTTCCAACATAGAACATTCTGAAAATACAATTAAATTCTGCTCTTTAATTAACTTATAAATTTCAAAAATATATTTCTTAATTGTAGTGTTTGTCTGTGTTCGAAAAAATGTTCTGAAATTACTTGTCTATTTATCAGCAATTAAAAATAATTTCTGTTTTGCAGAGAAAATAAAACCAAAACAGCATGACCGACCGTTAAGGACGATCACATACAGAAAGCGGTTTAATAATTGCATAAACAATAATATAATTTTTGAAATGTCCTCATTAAAAAGTGATATAAATTTTTACAGTCAACTTAATTAAACCAGCGAAATATTTTGTATATTTTATGTTAATTACTTCACAGGCAATTTGAAGAGTTTTTTTAGTCTTTAAGCAAAAGTTGTGGAAGGGAAACGTTAAAGTTTTAAACCAGACATTGAAAGAAAAAATAGCAGTTTCAACATTTATGCAGTAAGAGCTGATATTAAGAATATATTTTCATAAATCACTTAACGTTAGTGGAATATATAAGAAAACAAGTAAAAACGTTATATTCGACCGGGTCGAATCTTAAATACCCTCCAAATATTTAGTAAGTGAATTTAAAATGTTTAACTTGGTGGGACAGAGTTCCTTTATATAATATCGTACGTCAACGCCCACTAAAGGGGCGGGGTTCAAAAATATACAATATCATGTTTTCCACAGACGAACGTATGGGCATTGCTAGACCGTCTTAGACTTCATCACTGATCAAGAATATATTTGCTTTATGGGGTCCAATTCTCTTTGGAGGGTAAAAAACCTTATTTTGGCGGGGTCGCTCTGGCAAGGGCTGTGGGGGAAATATTTCACCTTTGTCATAAAACTCTAAAAATAAATGCTTGGGATAATTATATACAAAATTAAAATTTCTTTTTTTTATAGGGTCATTTAGCGGGCAAAGGGGGAGAGGGGGTAGGGCAGAAACAGGTAGACATAAAACTCTAAAAATAAATGCTTCGGATGATTATACACGAAATTAAAAAAATTTTTTATTTATTTTTAATAGGGTCATTTAGGGGGCGAAGGAAGAGGGGGGGGGGGGGGGGGTAGGACAGAAATCGGCAGTCATAAAACTCTAAAGATAAATGCTTGGGATGATTATATACAAAATTTAAAAAAAATTTTTTTTTTTTGGTAGGGTCATTTAGCGGGCAAAGGGGAAAGAGGGGGTGGTGTAGAGTAGTACCAGGTTTCGTCTCAGCTTCGTCATTAAAGCTTAAAAATGTTATTTTTCAAGAATGTAGGCTTAAGTAAAACAATTTGTGAAATTTTTATGCTATTTTTGCTTATAATAACGCCCACTAAAGTGGGCGGGGACAAAAAATATATTTATTTTATTTAATGGCTCCAAGTTTAAGGCGTTGGACCGTATTTGACATAAAAATATATCATTTGCTTAACAAAATAACCAAAAAAACTTTAAAAATTATGTTGTTTTTAGAAGTTGGTTTAGTTCTTCTTTGGGGAACTTTTTCCCCTCTTGCCCGATTTAGCCCATCTTCGAACTTAACCTGCTCTAAGCTTCAAAATATATTTATTTCCACGGACGGACGGACGGACGAACGGACGGACATGCTCAGTTCGTCTTAGATTTCATCACTCATCAAGAATATATATACTTTATGGGGTCTGAGATAGATATTTCGATGCGTTACAAACGGAATGACAAAGTGAATATACCCTCCAAATACTTTTTTGGAGGGTATAACAAGATTTTAAAATATTGAAATTTTTTTTTTATTGTTTTATGTACAATTTTTTCACCGACCAAATGCATCGAATTTCATACTTTCCTTGTCCTTCAACATGTTTAAGATTAGTGTGACATATATAACGAAAATTTAAAATAAATTAAATTTATTTAAATGTTGCTGTTAACTGTTGCTGTTGCTGTTTTAACGACCTGCAGAATAATATTGAAATAGGAATGATTAATAATGTAACATTTCTTTTTTTATAGCGTTCCTTTCTATAAATTTTTATGTTTAAAATCAAATGCAAAAAAAAACAAATCTCATTTCCTGAATTACACACATTCACATTTTGTCTATTCCACATGTCAGATTTTCCCTGTTCTTCAGATTATCTTTTATGCTTTCAAGTTATACACACGACAAATAAAATATATTAAAAATTCCATAATTTCCATAAAATTGTGGGCACAAAAAGCATAACGATTTTCCATTAACGCACAGCTGAGACTATTGATAAACATATTTTCTTCCACCTTGAAAGAACTTTACAAGAAAATAATATAAGACAAAGATGTCATAAACATTTACAATAATAATTTTTTATCTGTATGACAAATGAAGAAATATTTTGCCAAAATAATTGTAGGAAATGGTTATCTCTTACAAATATTCCAGCTGGCTGTGCATCCTTAAATCCACAGTTTTGTTTTAAAATATTTTATTACCTGTTTACGCCTGTTTGGTATGAATCAAAATATATATATGCAGATAAGGAAAATGGATAAAATATTTTGAAGCAGGAGTAGCTAGAATTGAAAAAGGACTTGTTTTCTTCTTCACTTAATAAAATTCTTTGGAAAGGTGTAGCAGTTCACACCAAAGAAGTTTCCTTACGACAATTAATAATCATCAAAAGTAAATTTCGACATTACGTGTCAGTTGTACCTAAGAAGTACTTCTACGAGGGCAGTAGCAAATGTTGGGTGCTAGTTGTGGTGTAGTTATTCAAATTTGTTTTATTTCTGATATAATAAATGAAAAATATCTGTAGCCAGGATACTAAATGGGCAAATACTATTTTAAATTAATTTTTTTTGTTGAGGGTTAAACATTGCCTGCATGCATTCCATTGGTGCTTTAACAAATCATCAGTAAACTTCAACCATATTTTTGAAAATTTACAAAAGCCCTTATCTTTTTTTATCTTGGACCAGCACTCAGGGGATGACCCCTATATATGCAATGCATTGCGCCGGAACTGAAAACGAGGGGATAGTATAGAGGGGAAAGATTAGGAAAGATGAGAAGATAGACAGTTGTTTTTGTAGCTATTTCAACCTTTTACTTCGCTAATTTTTGCTATAGGGCCGACGAAGGTGGGTGCTGTTACTCTGCTTTTAGTACATGAAAGTGTCAGTCGCTGCCAATTATGTTCAGTGCCTATGCCTTCATCACTGAAACAGGTTAGGAACAACTAACACAACCACGCACTAAAGCTGATCAGAAGAATTCAACACAATATTTCATGACTCAGCGCGGGCTCGAACTCACGACCCTCCGCTTCATAGTCTCGTGTTCTACTACTTCAGCCAACAGCACAAACAAATCATAAGATAAGTTGACAACTATTATCAAAAAAATACTTTGACTACTTAATAAAACGTAACCAAATAAAGGCCCTTCCAAAAGGCTCATCTGCCAGATTATTTGTAATTTATTCAATCTTGTTCGCCAAATAATGGACAGATGTATAAGATTCCACAACCGGTGTGAATAATAAAATCGTCCTATCAAAATGCTAGTTCAGTTCAGGCAACGTACCCTGCACTGTGCCCATTTTATGGTCGCTTTAATCGTTCTACACAGAGAGAAATATTCGCAATGTGGTGCATAAATTTTAGTCCACTAATTCAGTAAACTATTGAACAACACCTGCACGTGTACCATTCACAAAATCTGCCGAAAATATGGCAGTTGTTGTTACAGAGTGTAAGGAAAAAAATCCCAGGTATTTGATTCGAAGGTGCTGTTGGCTGAAGTAGTTAACCCTAGACTATGAAGCAGAGGGTGCAAATGACATCAGTTCAGGTCGTTCACCAGATTTATTTGCATCTTGCAGGCATCATTTTGCGCTTACGCATTCAATCAATTATATTGTGTTGAACTTTTCTTATCAGCTTTAGTGCATGGTTGTTTTAGTTGTTGGCGGAATGTTTCAGTGACCAACGCATAGCACCGGCCTCTTAATATAACTGCCAGCTATTAACACTATCATGTGGTAAAGAGCAAGGGAATATCACTGTCGTACGTCGGCCTGTAGCAAAAAATTTGCCGTAAGGGTTTGAAGTAGTAGCTACAAAAATTCGTTATATTCACATTTATCTTTATCTCTCCTGTCAATGTTATACCCTCCTTTCTGGTTCCGGTATAATGCACTGAATATGTAGGGGTCATCCCCTGAGTGTTGGTACGAATTAATAAGAAAACAAGTAAAAACGTTACATTCGACCGGGTCGAATGTTAAATACCCTTCAAATATTTAGTAAGTAAATTTAAAATTTTTAACTTGGTGGGACATAGTTCCTTTATATAATATCGTACTTCAACGCCCACTAAAGGGGGCGGGGTTCAAAAATAGACAATATCATGTTTTCCACAGACGAACGTATGGGCTTTGCTAGACCGTCCTAGACTTCATCAGTGATCAAGAATATATATACTTTAAGGGGTCCAATTCTCTTTGGAGGGTAATAAAACTGTATTTTGACAGGATCGCTATGGCAAGGGCTGTGGGGAGATATTTCACCTTCGTCATAGAACTCTAAAAATAAGTGTTTGGGATAATTATATGCAACATTTAAAAAAAAAATTTTTTTGATAAGGTTATTTAGGGTGCAAAGGGGGAGGTTACGTCTCAGTCATTAAAGCTTAAAAATGTTATTTTTAAGGAATGCAGGCTTAAGTAATACAATTTGTTAAATGTTTACACACAAATGTTTGCATATAATAACACCCACTAAAGGGGGCGGGGGTCCAAAATTTTTTTTTTTTTATTTTATGGCTCCAAGTTTAACGCGTTGGACCTGCTTTGACATAAAAATATTACAAAAAAACTTTAAAAATTATGTTGGTTTTTAGAGATTGGTTTAGTTCCTCTTAGGGGAACTTTTTTACCTCTTGCCCGATATAGCCCATTTCCAAACTTAACATATGCTCTCCTTTAAGATAAATTTATACCAAATTTCAAGAGTGTAGATCTTTTCGTTTGAACTGAATCGTGATTTCCACAGACGGACGGACGGATGGACGACATGCTCAGATCGTCTTAGATTTCATCACTGATCAAGAATATATATACTTTATGGGGTCTCAGATAGATATTTCGCTGTGTTACAAACGGAATGACCAAGTGAATATACCCTCCATATTCTTTTCTGGAGGGTATAAAAATTATATGTCACTCACAAGAGCTCGGCCTTTCGCAGACCACACCAAATTTTGTGTCGTCACTTGGTCTTACAACCGTACAATATTTAACAAACACAGAAAGTGGAGGTAATGAGATCTTTCCACCGAGATGTCGCGATTCGACGCCGATAGACTTTTTTTGTGGAGGTTATTTTTTTATAACGCAAGTGTATGGGAATAAGTCACATAATTCAGCGGTCCTCAAAGCCATCATATGCCATGCCTTCGAATGCATGTTAAATTGGAAATTTTGAATGCCAAAACCCCCAAAGAAGCCGTGATGGACGTTTGAAAGAACGATATGCAAGATAAGTTACATTCCACATACAATAACATCAATAAGCCTCTGAAACGAATAAAAAATTTCGATGATATCTCATACACATTTTAATTTATTTAATTTAAAAATAGACAGTACTTAATGCAACACCCTTTAGTTTGAAAAATGATTTAGTTTGTCTAAATGATTCAAGCATCTTTATTTTGAAAGCACTTTTACATAATCTGGGCTAATTCGTATGCACATTGATTCATAATACTAAATTTTCGAACTAAAGGGTGTTTTTTTATGAAGTTTTTTTTATACGAATCACTCTGTTGTCTGACAGCTGGTTTGACAGTTTAAAGTGACGTCTCTACTCAGTATTGTTTGGCAAATCATCATGAACAGGTTAACTCCAGAACAACGCTTCCAAATCGTGGAAATTTATTTTCAAAAACAGTGTTCAATTAAAAATGTTTATCCGCTTTTTTACCGCAAAATTCTCTTCAGTGATGAGGCGCATTTCTGGTTGAATGGATATGTCAACAAGCAAAATTGCCGTATTTGGAGCAGAGATAATCCACACGCCGTTCAAGAATTACCAATGCATCCCGATAAATGTACTGTTTGGTGCGGCCTATGGGCTGGTGGAATCATCGGTCCTTATTTCTTTAAAAATGAGGAAGGACGACGCGTTGCCGTGAATGGAAATCGAAACAGAATCATGATCAATGAATTTTTGGTGCCAAAACTTCAAGATATGGATGTAAATGAAATGTGGTTTCAACAGGATGGTGCCACTTGTCATACTGCGGGCGAAATAATGAACTTATTGAAAGAACATTTCAACGACAACATTATTTCGAGAAATGGACCGGTGAATTGGCCTCCGCGTTCGTGTGATTTGACGCCACTCGATTATTTTTTGTGGGGATAACTGAAATCATTGGTTTACGTGGATAAACCAGCAACGATTGACGCTTTGGAAACCAGTATTCAATGTGTCATTGCTGAAATACGCCCTCAAATGCTTGAAAAGGTGGTCGAAAATTGGACCTCCTGAATGACCTTTGTGCAAAATAGTCGTGGTGGCCATATGCCCGAAATTATATTTAAATGTTAAATGACAAGAAATTATCTACCAAATAAAAAATTTTTTTTTGCCATTTCATAATTTGGCATGTGTTTTAATTAAATTTCAAATCAGCAAGCTCTTATAAAAACACCCTTTAGAAATGAAAAAGAGGACCTACTTCAACGCCGACAAAATATATCAAGTTGATATCATTAATGAGAAACTTTCCAAAAATAAGAGAGAAAAATACACTCGACTAATGCCACAGTGATTTTATACCTGCTACGAGTAAGTTTTTAATATGAAATTAAGAATGATATATAATCATACATCATTTCATATATGAGATATGATCAATATTCCCGAAAATAGTTAAGCTACAGAGGCGGCTAAAAAGTTAGCCATAGGTAGTAATGCTAGTCTGCCATTTTCAATGGTCGAGAGATTGACTCCTGGCAAAGTCCCCGGTAATTTTTTGCGTTCAAGCCAAGCGGACTGTGGTGGTCATCTAATAATATGAATTAATGTTTCACCTAAGCGATAGAATATAAGAATTTCCCTGGGAACGTCAGCAACACTAAGAAACTTAAAGAAAAGTGCACACAAAATATATTTGCAGCTGATGAGCGGTAATAAAAATGCTTTTAACCCTATTTATTTATTTATTTTTTTTTTCTTTTTTTGTTCTTTCCCAAGTATGAGACAAGACCATTTAAACCCAAAACATATCATTTATCATCACAATACACTTTCTTTGCCACTTGCAGTTTCTTATTTGCTTTGCTCGTATGAGCAGAAAAGTTTAACCATCAAAATGAATATCTACATTTTCGTTAAAACAATATAAAAAATGAACTTGCATGAGTTTGAATTTTTTTTTATATGAAAACTGTACACAACTGTAAACGAAACACCTGCGTACTGTTACACAACATTTTTCAATTTAATTTACTTTGAAAGTTTTTCTTTCAATATACCTGTTCTTATTTAAATATTAAATGAGCTTTATGAATACAGATGGTAGCTGGAAAGAGTTATTTGGACAGAAATTTTATAACAAGATTCAAGAATTTAAAATTAGTAAAAAAAAATCAAATCTAAATTAGCCTGCTTGGTGAGTTTGCAAAGACTAACGCCGATTTAAATCGGTACTGTAGCAAATATTTCTTGGCACAATAATATATTAAAAAACAAGTAAAAACGTTATATTCGACCGGGTCGAATCTTAAATACCCTCCAAATATTTAGTAAGTGAATTTAAAATGTTTAACTTGGTGGCCCAGAGTTCCTTTATATAATATCGTACGTCAACGCCTACTGAAGGGGGCGGGTTTAAAAATAGACAATATCATGTTTCCCACAGACGAACGTATGAGCATTGCTAGACCGTCTTAAACTTCATCACTAATCAAGAATATCCATATTTACTTTATAGGGTCCAATTCTCTTTGGAGGGTATAAAAACTGTATTTTGGCGGGGTCGCTCTGGCAAGGGCTGTGGGGGAAATATTTCACCTTTGTCATAAAACTCTAAAAATAAATGCTTGGGATAATTATATACAAAATTAAAAGCGCAATCTGGAACAGCAATTTTCTACAACCAAAAAAAAAAAAGGTTCCATAAAGTGGAAGTACACAACCCCAGTTGCTGAGAAGGGCGATGAATTGATTGATTAGGATCATCTGCAATGATTTCCTGTACAGCGGCTACAGCTTCTTCAGCTCGCACTGTTCGGGGTCTCACGGAATGCTTATTAGATATCACTAACAGTAAATGTTGTCCGAAAACAATCTATTGTTCTTAGAATTGCTCCCTCTGAAGGACGATTATGTACGCCATAAAATGGAAGAAGTGCACGATGAATTTGACGAATACAACAATTTATTTGATTAAAAGTTTCAGTAATTTGCACACGTTGCTCTAGTGTTGTGACTCTAAAAAAAACACGCTGTAGGATTTTCTTGTAGCAACAGTATAAAAAGATATTTATGTAAAATTTTCTTGGGTTAGTGTTCCAGGGTTAACAGGTTAATGTTATTTCCCTTTCATATATTTAAATATTATTAAGAACTGTTTTATTTAAAGACGGTTTAGGAAGAAGACTATGGTTGTTGCGTTTTTGTAAAATTTTAAAGTCTGATATGCTTTTTCTTATAAAGGGTGGCCGAAATTGAGGTGTCATTTTATTCAAAAAAAATTAATTTTTTTCAGTTATTAAAAATATATTTATTTTAAATTGTATTACAGGATGTTAATTTCCCAACAGGCTATAGGTTCAAATCTGCGAAACTGCAAATTATTTTTTATTTGTTTTTATTTTTCAATAAATGAACGTGATTGCATAATATTAAGACCTTAAATATTAGAGTATAATAAAAATTATCAATCACTTTTTCAATAAACTGTTGTCAATGCTTGAGATCTGTTCGATAATGTTGGTTTAAAGCCCTTGAACTGTTCTGGGATTGTTGCTGTTGATACGTTTACTTTCAAAAAAAAAAAAAAAAAACCTAAAGGTGTCAAATTGAACGATGTTGTTGACCAATTTACTCCTCCTCTGCAAGAAAAATTATAGTTTTCCAAATTTTCTTTCAAAAGGTCCACTGTTTGTCTTGCTGTGTGACAATTCGCACCTTCCTGGTAAAACCACTTATTCTTTACGACTAAATCATCAAATTTTCCGCCACAAAAAGCTTCGGATCATCTCGCTGTACCGATTTCCATTCATCTTAATCTCGTTTCTATGATCCGATGATTTCTACTGACCACAATGACCGGTTGTATGACCACTGAAAAATTCAGTTTCTGTTATCAAGATCCAGGATCCAGTTTCTTCAAATCTCTCAAAAACCAGCTTTATGGCACGATTTATTGGAATATTTTCTCAATCGAATTTTGTTCTAAATTTCCTAATTACATCCTGAAAAATTTTGTCAATTATATATGAATTTTTATTAGTCGAACTTTCTTATGAAAATTGTTAATTTTTTCAACGGGCTTAAGTTCGAATCTGCATGACTGCTAATGATTTTTTACTATTTTATTAATAAATGAATTTGTTCAAATTCTATTTATTATTTTTTATATTACGATTGGAATATTAAGAATATTTTCAATAATCCTCAAACCAGCAGAACGGATGAATTTGAACAAATTCATTTATTAATAAAATAATAAAAAAATCATTTGCAGTCATGCACATTCGAACTTAAGCCCGTTAAAAAAGTTAAATTTTGTCAATTTCAAAAAATTTTTTAAATAAGGAAAACAAGTGCTTCCTTCGTGTATCGATCCATATTAACTCAGCCGAGTGTATTTTAAATATGAAAATAAAAATTCGGAATACAAATTACAAGTAGAAAAGAAAATGGAAACAAATTTTAAATGATACCTCTCTTTGGGGCACTCTTTATAATTCCCAAAAAGTGTTTGCAAGGAAGTCTGTCAGCTAGAACTGCCCAGAAGTATACTGCAGTTTACTGCTGCCTTTCCTGTAAGAGGAAATGAAATGCAGTCATATAGTCGCTATTCACCCGCAATTTAATTTAAAGTGCCTTTGCTGGACTCCCGTCGCACTATTAATTACTAAATTTTTCTTAGTTACTATTGGTTACGAAATTATTATGTCGTTTTATACCGACTAACAGCCCATATAAAATCTAAGTAATATTTGCACAGTAAAACAATAGAAAAACTCTTTTTCATTTAATTAATTAAATTTTATTTACCCAACAAAACTTTTCTATTCCTGCTCAGTTTTGGGTTTAAGTTTTTGTTTTTTCTCCACACACACACTTTGGAAAAAGTTTGCTGTTGTAGCAGAGGTAAAATAGGAAACGGAAGCGGATGAAACAACGTCAGCAGTAAACAATATTATTTCGTATGTATGAAATGTTGGAAAAATGATTTTAAATATCAACTTATAGTTAAATCTTACTTCTGCACAAAGTTCTTTGCATGTTTGCACATGAAACTCTAGAAATTTTGCAAGTTTCGTACTCTTTTTCTTAACAAGTCGTTGGCGTATGCAAAAAGAAAAGAAATAAAAAATAAAAAGAAAACGAAAAGGAAAAAGAAAAAGTTTGCGTTAAATTTTTCCAATATATTTTAAATTTGTTTACTCTGCAAGCTATTCCTTTCTGTAATTCTTTCTTCTCTGGCGTATAGTTATTTATTTGCGTTGTTAACATACTAAGTGTCTGCGTTGATCCCTTTTACATTTCTATAAATGCATTTAAATTTAGGTACTACAACTGATGCTGGTAGATTTAGAAAAAATTTAACTAAAAATTTGCATAACAGTGTGTTGAGAATGCCTGTCGGTCTGTCCGTCTGTCCGTCCGTCTGTCTGTTTTATTTGCATACAACCCCATTTGAACTTTTCAACTCAATTCTTTTTTGCTTAAATTAAACAGAACCCTCAACGTGAACTATTCAATATTGATGGAACCGGCAGCCAGCTTCCTTTTATTTGTAGCCCCCTTTCTTGCAGATTGTGTTCGAATAAATTTTTGTGTGAAAATAGAAACGAAAATTTAATTTCCGCTTTTCTGCTGCATTTGAACTTATTTAAATCAAATTTCAACTTTTGCAACCACTGCAATGTGTAAGTGGGAGTCAAGTTTTCTTGCTCCTGCTATCGTGTAGTAGCGCTGCTGCTCATGCTACTGCAGTGCTGTTGTTCGTTACCCCAGTTTGAATTTACGTTCATAGATAATTGAACTCTTTTTCTTTGCATTAAAATGAAAGAAAGAAATTTTCTATATGAACCTTTGATTTTTAAATTTAATATAAATATTTAAACTGAAAAAAAAATTTGACGGAGTGGGGGATTTTCAATGGTTTTACTGGATGATTAATTTTTACTTAATGGAAACATATAACACTAAATTTTTAACTCAACAATCTATATTCAGTTGAAAGTAGTTACAGTAAACAGACGTGGGAAATACTTATAACAAGTGAATTAAAACAAATCATAAACAGCAATTGAACTTCATGTGCTGAAGAATAAAAAAATGTATTCATTCAACTCTTTATCTATCACATGCACATGCTAATACGTTTAGATCAGTCACACAGTGAGGAAGTTTAAAATAATATTTCATGAATAGTTGGGACTACAAAATGGACGAAATTAGGTAACATATGAGATATAATTTCAAAACCCGCATACTTAGTCGAAAACTCACTCATTTCGTATAATAAAACTGCTTAATTTGAGCATTCGCTACATAAAAGATGAGAAGTGAAAGAGTTATGACTTGTATTTTTTGTTATGACTTGCACTTTTTGTAATGACTTGCACTTTTTATAATTACATGCACTTTTTATAATGACTTGCACTTTTCATAATGACTTGCATTTTTTATGATGACTTCCACTTTTTATGATGACTTGCAACTTTTATAATAACTTGCACTTTTTATAATGACTTACACTTTTTACGCTGACTTCCACTTTTTATAAAGACTTTCACTTTCTATAATGTCTTGCACTTTTTGTAATGACTTGCACTTTTTACGATAACTTCCACTTTTAATAATGACATGCACTTTTTATAATGACTTGCACTTTTCATAATGACTTGCATTTTTTGATGACTTCCACTTTTTATGACGACTTGCAACTTTTATAATGACTTGCACTTTTTTTAATGACTTGCACTTTTTATAATGACTTGCACTGTTTATAATGTCTTGCACTTTTTATAATGACTTGCACTTTTCATAATGACTTGCATTTTTTATGATGACTTCTACTTTTTATGATGACTTGCAACTTTTATAACGACTTGCACTTTTTATAATGACTTGCACTTTTTATAATGTCTTGCACTTTTTGTAATGACTTACACTTTTTACGCTGACTTCCACTTTTTATAAAGATTTTCACTTTCTATAATGACTTGCACTTTTTATAATGACTTGCACTTTTTATAATGACTGGCATTTTGTATAATGACTTGCACTTTTCATAATGACTTGCATTTTTTATGATGACTTGCACTTTTTATAATGACTTGCGCTTTTTATAATGGCTTGCACTTTACATAATAGATTGCACTTTTTATAATGACTGGTATTTTTTATAATGGCTTGCACTTTTTATAATGACTGGCACTTTTTTTAATGACTTGCACTTTTTATAATGACTTGCACTTTTTATAATGTCTTGCACTTTTTATAATGACTTGTACTTTTCATAATGACTTGCATTTTTTATGATGACTTGCACTTATTATAATGACTTGCACATTTTATAATGACTTGAACTTTTCATAATGACTTGCACATTTTATAATGACTTGCACTTTTTATAATGACTGGCATTTTGTATAATGACTTGCACATTTTTTATAATGACTTGCACTTTTTATAATGGCTTGCACTTTTCATAATAACTTGCACTTTTTATAATGACTTACACTTTTTATAATGACTTGCACTTTTTATTATGACTGGCTTTTTGTATAATGACTTGCACATTTTTTATAATGACTTGCACTTTTTATGACGACTTGCAATTTTGACAATGACTTGCAGTTTTCAAAATGGGTTACACTTTTTATAATGACTTGCACATTTTATAATTACTTGCACTTTTTTAAATGACCTGCACTTTTTATAATGACTTGCACTTTTTATAATGACTGGCATTTTTTATAATGACTTGCACCTTTTTTATAATGACTCGCACTTTTTGTAATGCCAT
Source organism: Linnaemya tessellans (assembly GCA_951800035.1). NCBI lineage: Eukaryota > Metazoa > Arthropoda > Insecta > Diptera > Tachinidae > Linnaemya > Linnaemya tessellans. The sequence goes on along the minus strand of OX637536.1, from coordinate 39,239,850 downwards.
GGACTTTTTATGACGATTTGCAACTTTTGGAATGACTTGCACCTTTTATAATGACTTTCCCTTTTCTTATTGACTTGCATTTTTCATAATACCTCGCACTTTTTATAATGACTTGCACTTTTTATAATAACTTGCACATTTTATGATGACCTCCACTTTTTATAATGACTTGCGCTTTGTATGAGGGTTTGCACTTTTTAGAATGATTTTCACTTCCTACAATGACTTGAATTTTTTAGGATGACTTGTACATTTTTAAAGACTTGCACTTTTTATAATGACTTGCACTTGTCATAATGACTTGCACTTTTTATAATGACTTTTTTCCGATTTAGATGAAATTTGGTATAGATGTATAATAAGATCCGAGGAATAACATAGGGTTTTGTTTTTGGAAATGATACATTGTATATTATAATTTGATTATTATAAAAAACGGTACACATATGCCACTACCCTCTATATTGCAGAAAAGTCTTATATCTGAAATAATTTTGGAATTCGAATAATATCAATTAACAAAAAACTTTATTTCAAAATATTGGCTTAAGAGGATTACTTGTCCTAATTTGGTTATTATAAAAAAGGGGGCCACTACCCGCAAATTGTGGCTAAGGGAGCAATTTTATATCTGAAATAATTATGGAATTCGATCAAGGGTGATCAAAAATTTGTATGGACATATGAAATTATTAAATTGATAACCGTGAACATTTCAAACTTTGATACAGTTAACATAACAACGTATTTGTTTGGTCTACGAAATTGTGAAACTGATACGCATGGAAACTTTAAGCTACAACACATCATTAACATAACATACACATTAGCTGAAATTTGTTCGCGGACAAAGTCGTATATTACAGCCAATGTCATAAAAATATACCATGACATATTAGCTCAGTGTTACAAATTACAAGATCCTTTCTATTTTGTTGAAATATTTAAACCTGTAATAAGTTTTTTTTATCAAAGATTTTGACTAATGCATACATTTCTTATCCTCTATTTATTTGCAGGTGAAGTCGAACGTCTACTTAAGGAATATCGTCAAAATCAAGAATTGGTACGCCGTATCGGCGGCCATTATTATCAAATTATATATCCGGTTCAGCTGAGACATCACGAAAAGATGGGCATTTCAACTCGTGAAGTTAGTGCACCAAAGGTACGAAATCGTTTACGTTATAAACGAAATTTAAACAATTATACAATGGTATGTTCATACTCTCACTTCCACTACAAATCTCTTTCTTTCTCTCAAAGTCTGCCCTCTCATTTTCATGTTAACAGTCATGATTAGATAAACTTGGCTATAATTTATTTGTGTTATTTTATTATTAATATTATGATTTTTGTTTAATTTTTATTATTATTTTTTTATAAAGTGTTGTACATACATACATGTATGTATATGTTCATGTTCAGTAAAAAGTTTTTTTTTGATTTGTAAGCAAATATGGATACTAGGGAACAAATCATGTATACTTACAATTTGACTCGATAGTTAATTGGTTTTAGTTGATGGCCCCATTCCTTACAACTATATTTGGTTATTTATAGAAAAAAAATCAATTAATTTATTAATTCACATGGGCTTTGTTTGTTGCGTGTTAAGTACGTCTAGATGCCTGCATTTCATTTCTTCTTACACCAAAAAATCATCAATAGACTTCAACTTAATACCAAAAGTAGCAAAGCCTCTTAGCTTATTCACAATGTTTTCTTTTTGAATTAAGGAGGAAAACAAATGAAATGCAGGCTTATAAATAACAAACATTAATATCAAATCAAATAAAATATCCATATTGGATGAGGGAATTGGTTCCACGTATCAAATATACGGTAAATTAAGGTAAATAATTTAAATCCAATTTAAACAATCAATAGAAAATACACTTTCTTTAGAAAAACAATCTTAAAAGTCATAAAACTTGAATATATTTTTAACGGCCCTGTTTTGTAAATCGAGTCCTTGAAAATTAACTTTTTCTTAACATATTTTGTTCCATTGATACCAGTGCGTTCCAAATGCGCCAATTTTGTTTGTTTACATACCCATTGAGCCAGAAATGTGCCTCATCGCTAAACAAAATTTGACTCAAAAATGTCGGATCTTCTTCGAACTTTTCAAGATAAAGTCGAACTATTTGTAAACATTGTTCAGGCGTATGTCTTTCCATTATGAAATGCCAAACAATACTAAACAAAAATAACATGACAGCATGACACGACTCACACGTGATCTGTCAAAAAATTGAATCACCCGTTATATCTGGCCATCATTGTTTTTATAGAAGTACGGACCAATGATTCTACCAGCCGATAAAGCACACTAAGCAGTCAGTTTTTTTTGGATGTAACGCTCTGTTATCACACACTTGAAGACTCTTATTACTCCAAATACGCCAGTTTTGTTTGCTGACGAGTCCATTAAAAAAAAAGTGAGCTTCAATGCTTAATAACATTCTCTAATGAAAATCGGAAACAAGGGCAGTTTTGACTTGGGCCTATTCAGGTACAATTTGGAAACGTTGTTTAGGCGTCAGTGTTTTTATATTGAAATGCCAAGCCAAACTAAACTCAAATCATTCAACAAGAAACAAAATGGCCGCCAGTTAAAAAAGTGTTGCTAACTTAAGGTTTTATAACTCATTAATAAATACCCTTTACATGTACCTGGAAATATATATATATTTCTTTATATTTAATAAAAAAGTTTAGACCCAAGTTATGTCCTAAGTTAAGGAGTAACTAACAACTGAAACATTTTTTTTAAGTTGATATATAATAACAATTTTGATTTGTAAGTATATCAGTGCAATACCTGAACAAAACTAAGTATAACATAACCACGGCTCTATATTGAAAAAGAGCCAATCTTAATGATATTAATAAAATACTCATCATCATCATCACCATCACCATCATTTTACCCCAAAATTAAGTGTTGGATATACCATTGATATTTGAAATTGATCTCAAACAAAATTTAATAAAGTTTTCCTAAAAATAATTCTTTTGATATATTAAAATTTTGACATGTTTTGAAATTTGCATGTTTTTCTTTATTTTGCTAATTCGAAATCAGTAAGAAAATATAGATACGAAGCACCAGTAAATTTTATTCACAAAATTTGCATGATGATTATTTCCTTAACCTTTTCTACTTTTCAATCAATATAAAATATTGCACAATTAAAAATATATTTGAACAATATTTATTATATTTGAACAATTTAACAATATTTATTTCCAATATCACATATGTCATGTATGAATAGTTTGTATTGCAATAACTAAAGCAGTATATAATATCATGTTGGCAGAACTGAGGATATATTTATGTAGTCTAGTAATGAAAACTTTAAAAACACACACACACACACACACTTACATTACCAAATGCACATATTGTTCACTACTTGCACATGCACTCAACTACATGCAGTCGAAAGATTATGCAATGAGTTGCTAAAAGAAACTTAAAAGTTTTCCTGCACAGTTTTTAGCAATTATAAAACACTTTCAATAATTATTCCTCAAGGACAATTTTGTTTTTGATTTAAAAATTTGTTTTGAAAGCAATAATAGCTATTGAATTACTTAGAATATCTAAATTATATCTTAATTACTTTGTTAATGTATTTGTAAATGTGTAGCACAGTGACTTTCAACAAAACCGATAAATACTTTTGCAAAAAAATAAATTCTATAAAGAAAATTATAGCCTTCAGTGATTTAAAGTCAGAGAGTGTTCGATTTCCTTGACATTTTGTTTTCTTGATAATCTTGTTCTATTACAAAATATCTTCTTTGAGACCAATGAAAGCAACAGTTTTAATTTAATATATCCCATAAACTATAAATCTTTAGTACAGAAGAGCTGAAAAATGTAAAGTGAGCTGTTTTCCGACTTCAAAACAAAATTTAAATTAGGAACACGTAATGCGTTAAACACACAACTACCGACAACAGCAGACTACCGACTACACGACTACAGAAATACAGGGTCCGCCAAATAACAAAATGCTATAAAAAAAACGACTGAATATTTTTTCAATCCTTTCGGTTAACAACGGAAAATAATTTCATTCAAATGGCTGCCTCGGCTGGCCATGCAGTAGCCTACACGATCGGTCCAATTTTTAAGCTCATTATCGATTGTGTGCAGCTGTATTTCACCAATGGCTCCACGAATATTGTCCTTTAAAGCGTCAATTGTCTCTGGCTTGTCGGCGTAACACTTATCTTTGACGGCACCACACAAATAATAGTCCAATGGTGTCAAATCGCAGCTCCGAGGTGGCCAAACGACATCATCATCATCGGCTTTTCAATGTATGCGTGCGGGTTTTCTGGTGCACAGAATGCGACAATTTTGCTTGTTTACATACACATATATGGGAATGATTATTTTCACGGCTGTATGGCAGGTTGTTGTCCGTGCTATTTTTCCCTTATATATACATGTATTCTATTTCTGTAGTCGTGTAGTCGGTAGACTGCTGTCGTAAATGTGTTTAATGCATAAAGCATAATTTCATAGTCACATCTTTATTTCATTTCTATGTAAAAAAAAATATATTCCAAGGAAGTGAATAAGATCCTGAAGTTGTGATCCGGAAGTAGTGGAAATCTGGACCATTTCTAATGATTTTTAGATGGGGTTTTCATTGCATGAAGCTCTATTTTTTGAAGACTTTTCAGTGAATTCAAAATCATGTTCCCGATGTTGAGTAAAACTGATTTTTGTGTGTCTGATTTTTGCCAAGGAACTAATTGTTCATAATTTATTGTGGAATTAGGAAAGGTTCTTTAATGCGAAACAAATACTTAATAATTTAAACCAAATATGGAACGTACACGAACAATACTGTCTAAATGTATTAAAACGCATTATATTGTTTGCCAAAATGTGATATTACGCTCTCTGGAAAGTTCTCTGTAGTTTCCTTTGCAATAACAGCAAAATCGGTAGGATTGTGTAGGTTGGCACTTCGATTTGATTTAATCCACATATCTATTCCCCAATTCATAATCTTCAATATACTTAATTACCGAGAGTAACGTGAAGTAGAACAATTCGGCCCATCCTCATCTCTTTCACTAAAAAAATCGGTATACATATTCGGTAATGAGCATATTGTGATGATGCGCAGGTCTGCACACATCTGCAACCCTTCCAGTAACTTCAGATCTTCTTCAGGGCAATAATTATAATAGAGATTAATATAACAATATTTTAAAAATAACTATCCATATTTGTCTTTAATCTTCGGTAATTCATTGTTGTTTAATGTTCTTCAAACTTTAATTAAAAATGTGCTTTTCTCTTTTTAAATTACTTGGTTGCTGATTCTTCGACCTTTTCAGATTTTTAATAATAATTAAAAATCTAAATAATAATAATAATTAAAAATATAAAAAGGTCGAAGAATCAGCAATCAAATAATTTAAAAAGTATTTTTATCTTAAATGATTGTAGGAAACTTCTGCTGATGCTTGGGGTTTATTTTGTATTAAATTATTTGCTCGCAAACTTGTACAGTCGAATCCGCTTTAGCGCAACACGCTTTACTGAAAAAATCGGATTACTGAAAGTGATACAAATCCACGCACTGATTTTAAACGCAACTGGTCTTTGTCTCTTCGCTTTAGCGAAACATCGCTTACTGAAAATATGAAAATATAGTATTATTGAAAACCAAAAGCAAGCTCTGTACTTCTTGTTGTCCGTATGATTACAGTAATACACTCACACCGATTTGATCTTACTCTAAATTTGTGATTGTATTGTGAAAAATATTTTTACCCCCCAGCGTATAGATGTTTACACATCAAAAAGCATATACACGAGATGTACACGAGTACACTTATAGTTATACACAAGTAGAAGGTGTACACGATGAAAGAAAGACAATGTCTATAGTGCATTCAAGGTGTACATTGTATTAAAGGTGTACAAAATTTAATTGTTGTTGCATTTCTGACATCTCTAATGTCCACTGGCTCGGCAGGCTTCCAATATTTTACCAAAATTATCCATCACGTTTATCAATAAACTGTGGATGACATATTGGTGGCCAATTTGGTCCTGCGCGAGAAAGAACACAATTTTCGAAATAACGTGTTTTAATAATACAAAATTTTGAATAAAATTTACAAGTAGATAAAATGGCAGCAAAATTAAAATAATACTCTAGCTTTGGATATCTTTTATATCAAAAATTAAATGAATTAATGATAGTCCTTACGTTTCCATTTATTATAGACGGCGAGGGAGCACCAGATTTCACTTCTGATTGATATAAAACTTATATTTTATAGGATCCTACTGGCATCTCTGAGTGATCCTTTTAGTTTTTGTTGGCATTTTTTAATAATTTTTTCAGCAAAAATTAACCTAGTTGAAGTTAAGTATGGAGTAAGATATTGAGAGACTGACTTTGGAAGCTGGTAACCGGGGCCTCCATGCTTCGTTATAATGATAAATAGTTTTTGCAACTTCGCATTCACTTGAGAATCGTTAAGAGCAAAAACGTCAATAGTGAGTAGAATTTTTGAAATAACAATAGATTTTTATGGCAGCTAATCGCTTTATATATTTCATTACTAGTTAATAAAGAAACATAAAATATAATTGTACACATTTTTGCCCGTCACTGTTATGAAGCATTTCGCGTTCAAAATACAATCTCAAAGTTTATTTACATTTTAGTTGTATTTTCAAAAGCGTAACCATCACACCCCCCAAAATGTTTTCGAAAAGCAATTTGTAAATAATTTAATGCCCCAGATAATTCAGAAGTGATTAAACCCTGCCGAACTTAAGCACAAATTAGCTAAAAATTCAAACAGCATTTGCAGTACTTCCGTACGTTTAAATTACTGTTAATGGAAACAATGCCAAAAACCATTTCCAGCCCAAAAGAGTACAATGGCTGATACACACACATACACACGTTTATATAAAGTTTCTTGGAGCACGTAGCAGTAATTTAAGTAAAATATTGTTCAAATCATTTTGTTAATTCGATAGAAATAAAAATAATACACTCTCTTTGACAGAGATAATTAAATGCTGAAACTTGGAAGCGTTTTGCACTCACACCTGCGTCTCCCTTTTTTCCAGCTCGTTAGCTAACGAATATTGAGTTGGGGAAAAAATGTAACGAAGGCTGCAAATGAAGTTAAAATTATTTATGGCTAAAATTAACAAATTAGCTGAGAGTGCTTTAAATATAAATTATATAAAAAAAAAAATTGTTAGTTAATGGGGAGAAGTTCAATAGCATTTTCATGACAAAAGAATACCAGATTAATTACCATTAGAAAAAAAAAAAGGAAGAAAAAAAAAACAAAGGAAAAATTCATTTGAAATGCTCATTAATTGTCCCTTTCATAATTCAAGCATAAATATCTATTAATTTAATTTCTTTCCATTGATTTAGTATTCGGCGAGAAAAGAACAGGATGATTTATTAGCCGTATGCGGTGGAAGTTTTAAGACTTCGAAAATAAATTCGGTAAATTTATGTCGTGTTGTCACACAGGTACGTGATCATTTTACTGAGTCGCTGCTGTTGGTTAGTTAAATGCTTAGATCGCAAATTGCTTTCAAACTGTTTTCCTGTCAATGGAAATTAGTTTACATTAGTTTACCATATCCCTTGGCTTATTCCCAAAAAATACACCCAAATCTTTTAATGGCTTTAATAATAAAAATAAACAATTAAAATAAACTATTTTCATAATTTCATTTTAAGGACTAAAGGTAATATTGACATCGTAGATTAGTGTTCACTAAAGTTATTATTATGAATCGTCTAAAAGAATTTTTTTTACATTTTTAGATGTTGAAGAAAATTTTGTCGTTCTTAATTTTTATTACAACACATTTGTAACATGAAAAGGTGTTGCAAATATTAATGGTCTCATTGCTTTCTATACAAAATATTAAATAGACCTGTGCAGTCCTCAATTAACAGATCTGACTTATTAATGACGGTAATAGTTAAAAACATAATGATGGAACAAAAAATTCAGAAAAATGGGACATGAACAAAAATAATCAAACGGTAACACGGGTATTTTAACAATAACATGTTAACATCAGCTTGATACAGTTCTCGTATTCTTTTTCACAATAAAATTTGTGTAAATAGGAACTGTTATCAAATTCAACTAAGCCACCTAATAATTGGTGACAAACACAATACACATGAGCACTGATGATGAAAGGGTTGCGTCTTTCGAAAACATCTGTTCTGCTCTGCTGTGTAAGTTGAATAACAAAAACTGATGTTGACTTGCCTTTGTGTCTTGGAATATTTATCATGTCTTTCTGGGATTTAAATTAAAAATTTTGAACAATTAGCCTATAAAATCTTAATTCAATTTAATAAAAAATATAAAACCTTAAAAAGCAATTTATTTCGGTCTTATTTTAAGCAAAGCAGACATCTAAAGGAATCTACTCCTCTATTTATTATTATTACATATTTTATACCAGAGTGTCACAATGAAATCACAGTGAAAGACAAATTAAGTGGCCACGCCAGAAGCTATTAAAAATTCAAAGGCAGTGAATGACTTTCATCTCCAGATTTGTAAAATATCTCAAATGAGAGACAATTTAAAAACTGCTGTACGCAGACTGTTCAAAATGTAAGGAGAATTTTGAAATTTCGCCTGTAACGAATATCAAACTCATGTTTACAGTTTCAGCGTGTTTAGCTACATTGTGAAAAAAAAAATTAAATAAATAGAAATATTAAAAACAAGTAAAAACGTTATATTCGACCGGGTCGAATCTTAAATACCCTCCAAATATCTAGTAAGTGAATTTAAAATGTTTAACTTGGTGGGACAGAGTTCCCACTAAAGGGGCGGGGTTCAAAAATAGACAAATTCATGGTTTCCACAGACGAACGTATGGGCATTCCTAGACCGTCTTAGACTTCATCATTGATCAAGAATATACGTGGCACGCAAGCATTCAAGTAGGATCAAAACAGATCCCGTTTTGAAAGATCAAGAATATACATATTTACCTTATAGGGTCAAATTCTCTTTAGAGGGTATAAAACTAAATTTTGGCGGGATCGTTCTGGCAAGGGCTGTGGGGGAAACATTTCACCTTTGTCATAAAACTATAAAAATAAATGGTTGGGATAATTATATACAAAAAAAAATTTTATATATTTTTTTATAGGGTCATTTAAGGGACAAAAGGAGAGGAGAGGGTAGGACAGAAACAGGTAGTCATAAAACTCTAAAAATAAATGCTTGGAAGTATTATATATAAAATTAAAAAAAAAATTTATTTATTTTTTATAGGGTCATTTAGCGGGCAAAGGGGGAGGAGGGGGTAGGGCAGAAACAGGCAGTTATAAAATTCTAAAAATAAATGCCTGGGATGATTATATACAAAATTAAAAAAAAAATTTTTTTTTTTTTTGGTAGGGTCATTTAGAGGGTGAAGGGGGAGGAAGGTGGTAGGGCAGAGTAGTACCAGGTTATGTCTCAGCTTCGTCATTAAGGCTTAAAAATGTTATTTTTAAAGAATGTAGGCTTAAGTAAAACAATTTGTTAAACTTTTATGCTATTTTTGCATATAATAACGCCCACTAAAGTGGGTGGGGTCCAAAAATTATTTTTTTTATGGTTCCAAATTTAAGGCGTTGGACCGTATTTGACATAAAAATATATCATTTGCCTAACAAAATAACCAAAAAACTTTAAAAATTATGTTGTTTTTTCTGGGTTTGTTTAGTTCTTCTTAGGGGAACCTTTTTCCCTCTTGCCCGATCTAGCCCATCTTCGAACTTAACCTGCTCTAAGCTTTAAAATATATTTATGCCAAATTTCAAGAGTGTAGCTCTTTTCGTTTGGACTGAATCGTGATTTCCACAGACGGACGGACGGACGGACATGCTCAGATCGTCCTAGATTTCATCACTAATCAAGAATATATATACTTTATGGGGTCTGAGATGGATATTTCGATGCGTTACAAACGGAATGCCAAAGTGAATATACCCTCCAAATTTTTTTTTGGAGGGTATAAAAACTTACTTGTTTTTAATTAATTAAAGATTTTTCTTCAAAATTTTCACGTGTGTGTCTCAGAGACATATGTTGGTAGGATTTGTAATATTTAATGTCGGTATGATTAGGGATAAAGGTTAAGCCAATTCTCAGGCAAAAAAACTTCCTGAATATTTACTTGTTGGGAGCCAGATATTAAAGTGAACAAACAATGGCATGCACTTTATACACCCAATATACGAGGATTATATGGATATAAAAGATTAAACCGTGTGTAAATATTTAAAGACAACTAAATGATTTTTGATTTATTATGAAGAGTTTTAATCTTATCAAAAATATTTCTTTCTATCATCACAAAACACAAACCAACATACAAGCACAAACAAAAATCGCTTAATAATTTCTTAATTTCTTTTTTCTCTTTCCAAATCCAAGACGATATTATAACTCTTAACAAAAGAATATCCATCATATTAAATAAATACAAAAGCTAGTTAAGCTCAAGGTTGTTTGGCAGAAATTCTTTTTATGTTGTGGGTTAAAAAAAAAAATAGATATATATATATATATATATATATATATATATATATATATATATATATATATATATATATATATATATATATATATATACATATATATATATATATATATATATATATATATATATATATATAAAATATTAAATGCAATGTTAAATAAAATTTAGTGGCCATTGATAACAAAAGTTCATACAATGTCTTGCAGATAAATCTATTTTCTGATAAATCTTTTTGTAAATATATTTCATGTTTCTGGTTTTTTGCTCTTTTCTGCCCTTTCAAAAATCTATTGTTTGATTTAAATGATTCTTTGCGTGCTTGTGTTGGTAAACATGTGTTTTCTTTTTTTATTTGTTTCCTCCTTCCTTTTTTTTTTTTTTTTTTTTGCTTAAGCCTTAAGCTAAGATTGCGCAAAATATACAAAGGAAATATTTCAAAATAGCTTATATGAAGCGGAAACATATAAAATATGTATGTGAAAAATATTACTGCAAGCAACAATACGTTTTTTTTGTAGTAGGATTAACACTGGGATAGTATAGATACATATCGTGGGTCTCTTGTAAGAAGGCCTTAACAAACATTTTTTTAAAATTAATTTTTTAAGTGATTCTAGCTTAATTCTCATACGTACATGTTGTCACTTAATGCAAAGTATTTAAAATAATGGGTATACAAAAAATTTATATAATGACGACTGAAGGTTCTGCAATATTTTTACTTTATCCTATATAATGAGTGGGATTCCACTCTCATCTTGCTGGAGGCGCTTTGATGTTGCACTATTCGAATTGGCTCAGGACAGGTGGTTCAGAGAATCCACTTGCGAGATATCAAGAGTCTTATGGCCCCGCCTAGACTCTAGGAGGACGAAGGATCTTTTGAACTTCGCAAGAGGTAATCTACGTAATATAGTGGTCACACTTACTGGTCACTGCACCTTTGGGATCCATGCCAGGCCTATAAAGACTACTGCTCCAGTTGCAATGATGAGGAGGAGGAGGAAAGCATTGCACACCTCCTCTGCTTCTCTCCTGTTCTGGAGGAGCAGCGCCTATGTTCGGAGATATGGAACATAGGACTGAGATACCTGAGTCTCTTTATTAGGAGCAGTGGCTGGTTCGGCAGCTGACTCCCCTGGGACGCGTATGCACGACCATAACTCTTGGTTTATGTATCCCATCTTCTTCCTTACTATCCTTCTTACCTTAACTTTCGACTATCCCTACTTCTTCCTCTTTTCTTATCTCTTCAATCCCCTTAAATACAGGTGTCACAAAGGGATCAAAATAATTGGACCCAAGTGGGCTGGTCTCTGTTTTTCTTTTCACCAGCAACCTGCTAACCTAACCTAACCTATCCTAACCTAACCTATATAATGAGTGGGCAAATTTGAGGTTAGGAAGTAAATTGCTGTCAAATTATTAAATACAATTAATTACACTGTCAATCTTTTGACGTTTATTTAGTAAAAAGTTGGGAAATTTTATGTATGGACCACTACACTCTTAGACAAAAAATTATAATTATTTAAAAATTTACTATGAACGAAAACAATGCGTTTTCAAACAAAATCATTTTTAGTCGACAAGACCCATTTTCAATTAGGCGGTTGTACAAACAAATGAAATTGTCACAAAATCCACAAACAATCCTCGGAATACCATTACATGCAAAGAAAGTGACCGTATGGTGCGGTTTGTATATTTTCGAAAAAGAAACGCCATCACCGGGAACTCCCTGCGCTACCCAAAAAAATGATAACAGATATTTTTGTGGTTACAATAGGTCAACTCTGTCAATATTTGGTTTCAGCAAGGCGGCGCCACAAGCCACACAGCAGCCCAAATAATTCAGTTACTGCATGAGAAATTTGCCGGTCACATAATATCTCGACTTGTCAATGACAATTGGCCGCCTCGTTCTTGAGATTTAACGCAGATGCATTCTTTTCTCTGGGGCCATTTTAACGTCGGGATTTATGTGAACAAACCACAAACAATTGCTGCTCTAAAATATGAAATTAGTCGCTGCATTGAATAGATAAGCGAAGTTTTGTTGTTAAATGTGCTTGAAAAGAGCGGACGTCTGGCGATGTGCTAGAGGAAGACATTTGCCCGATATCATATATTATTATCAATTCCCATATATCTACTTTACACTGGTTTCAACTAAACTGAATTTGTAAAAAAATTATACTTTTCAGCTGATTTAGTTCCTAACCTCAAATTAGCCCACTTTGTATTTGTATTTATGTGATCTAGGGCGTTTGGGCTTTCCCCATGCCCTTCTAACCTAACCTAGGTCGTTTCTGATTAAGAGGCAAACTATATTTTTTAAACTGAATATCAAGAATTCGCATGAGGTGAGGACTAAACATGTGTAGGTGTGAATTTAAACACCCATTTCACGTCTATTTACAAAGAATTAAAGCAGGGACCGTAACTGTTATGACTTTTATAAAAAAATCAAGAAATAAGAGTTATTTTTGATTTTTATATTTTTAGATAGAAAATAGTTATATTTGATATTTATTATTTTAAATGAAAAATAAAAGTTATTTTTGATTTTTATATTTTTATATCAATAATAAAAATCAATTCAAAATTCGTGACATAGGTAATATGTTAGTGTTTCCATGGCTTCGAAAATTAGCTTTAATTGTTCATTCTGTACCTGCCACTCAAGTCAGTGTAGAAAGGTAATTTTCAGCACTCAGATTAATATTGGGAGATTTGAGATATAATTTATCTGAGGAACATTCAAAATCAATTATGATGGTAAAATTGAACACCTGAAAACGACCTCTTAACACTGACTTGAATGGCAGCCAAAACTTATAAGCTATTTCTATGCATTCATGTTTTTATAGCTGATAATGGATAAGTCACATAATATATTATATTCATATAGAAATTTGAATGAAGCAGCATATTCTAATACATACGGCATCAACAAATAAATAAGAGTTTTTTATTGATTTTTATTATTGATATAAAAATCAAAAATAACTTTTATTTTTCAATTAAAAATATAAAAATCAAAAATAACTTTTATTTTTCATTTAAAAAAATTAAAATAAAAAATAAGTCTTATTTTTCATTTAAAAAAATAAAAATCAAAAATAACTCTTATTTTTCATTTCAAAAAATAAATATCAAAAATAACTCTTACTTTTGATTCTTAAAATAAACATCAAAAATTTAAAAATCATGCAATATGTTGGATGCATTTCGCCTAAAAATCATGATGGTGTAATTAAAAGTTTTCTACGATGTTCATTTATGTATGATTTATTTCTTCAAAAATTGAAAAATAACTCTTATTTCCGGTCCCTGAATTAAAGTACATATTACACAGAAAATTGTTCCTTTGGTCGAACTGTTTGTATGTGCAATAAATTCCTAGCGGAGACCTCTATTCAATAAGATAAACTTCGAACCGAATGCATATGAACTCTATTTTCTTTATATCCCATGCCACAATAAATTTTCCTAGTTACTGCTTAAGGCATCACCATGAATAGGGGACATCCCTTGAGTGTCGGCCCTAATAAAAAAAAAAATTAAAAATGTAAAAATGTAATTTCAAAACAAATCAAGTGGTTATCTATAGAAATGTTTCGAAAGGATATATTAATATTTATTTATTTGTATATTTTTGTTGTTATTATTTTATAACAACCGAATTTATATAAAATTAATTTCAATTTGAGTGTCTATGGATATTTCATTTAAAACTACTACAACTACACTACAAACCTAAAACATTTTTTTTAAATTAAGCAGTAAATTAATAGCTCCGTTCTAAAATTTAAAAAATATTTTTATTTTCATATACTCATGTAGTCTAAAGTTTTATGAAAGTTATTTTTTCTGTCTTAGCTTTTAGTTTTCTCAAATTTCAATAATTTATGTATTTAATCCTTAATTTTTAGTTTTGAATTTAAAATTTTATCATGTATGTAAATTTCTTTATACCGCAAAAAAACAGTTAATTTAATCACTTTTAATCAATATATAATATATAAATATTTATTTATGTAAATATGCTATTTACTTAATATCCATAAGCCAAAATAACAAATCAATGTTTATGAAAGTAAAATTTGCCAATCTGTTGTTTTTCTGTTTTGTTTTTTATTTACTTTTTAGCCGGGTCAGCGACCACGACCACACGATGAAGGAGGCTTCAGCAGAGGCAGAACAAAGGTAAGTGGGCACCCGTACTCCATATTTAAGTAAAATATATTTTATAATTTGCAGTTTTTAGTCTTCGATAAAAGTAAGGGCGAATGTTTACTTTGCTGCTCAGTTATTGTGATTCTTTAGCTGCCTGTTTTTAGTAAAAAGAATACAAATTTTAGTTTGGCTATTTATATTGAAGCAACAATAAAAAAACTCAAAATTTGTATTCCTTTTACAAAAACAGGCAGTAGGTCGAAAAAATGTCTGTATAATATTTTTGGCAATTACGAAATTAAAAACCTAAAATGGTTTTTATGCATTACGCCTTATAAAGGGTGTTTTTATAAGAGCTTGCTGATTTGAAATTTAAATAAAACACATGCCAAATTATGAAATGGCAAAAAAAAATATTTTATTTGGTAGTTAATTTCTTGTCATTTAACATTTAAATATAATTTCGGGCATATGGCCACCACGACTATTTTGCACGAAGGTCATTCTGGAGGTCCAATTTTCGACCACCTTTTCAAGCATTTGAGGGCGTATTTCAGCAATGACACGTTGAATACTGGTTTCCAAAGCGTCAATCGTTGCTGGTTTATCCACGTAAACCAATGACTTCAGGTATCCCCACAAAAAATAATCGAGTGGCGTCAAATCACACGAACGCGGAGGCCAATTCACCGGTCCATTTCTCGAAATAATGTTGTCGTTGAAATGTTCTTTCAATAAGTCCATTGTTTCGCCCGCAGTATGACAAGTGGCACCATCCTGTTGAAACCACATTTCGTTTACATCCATATCTTGAAGTTTTGGCACCAAAAATTCATTGATCATGATTCTGTATCGATTTCCATTCACGGTAACGCGTCGTCCTTCCTCATTTTTAAAGAAATAAGGACCGATGATTCCACCAGCCCATAGGCCGCACCAAACAGTACATTTATCGGGATGCATTGGTAATTCTTGAACGGCGTGTGGATTATCTTGGCTCCAAATACGGCAATTTTGCTTGTTGCCATATCCATTCAACCAAAAATGCGCCTCATCACTGAAGAGAATTTTGTGGTAGAAAAGCGGATAAACATTTTTAATTGAACACTGTTTTTGAAAATAAATTTCCACGATTTGGAAGCGTTGTTCTGGAGTTAACCTGTTCATGATGATTTGCCAAACAATACTGAGTAGAGACGTCACTTTAAACTGTCAAAACAGCTGTTAGACAACAGAGTGATTAAGAAAAAAAACTTCATAAAAAAAACTTCATATGTATTCAACTATTTGCGCGATATCGATTAAACCGTATTATGCTCCAACCGATTACATATATTTTCCTAATTTTGTTTCTTTCATTGAGAAACAAACAATCAAATTCGGTAAGCGGATTCTGCTGGATTGAAAAAATTTCTAAATTATTTATTATTTTATTTTTATTTTATCTTGGACCAGCACTCAGGGGATTACCTCTACATATGCAATGCATTGCGCCGGAGCTGAAAACGAGGGGATAGTATTGAGGGGACAGATGAGGAAAGATGAGAAGATAGACAGTTTTTTTTGTAGCTTTTTCAACCTTTTACTTCGCCGGCTAATGTTTGCTACAGGGCCGACGGAGGTGGATGCTATATTAATTGAATTAAGATTCTATAGGCTAATTGTTCGAAATTTTAATTTAAATCTCAGAAAGACATGATAAATATTCCAAGGCACAAAGGCAAGTCAACATCAGTTTTTGTTATACATTTTACACAGCAGAGCAGAACAGCTGTTTTCGAAAGACGCAACCCTTTCATCATCAGTGCTCATGTGTATTGTGTTTATCACCACTTATTAGGTGGCTTAGTTGAATTTGATAACAGTTCCTATTTACACAAATTTTATTGTGAAAAAGAATCCGAGAACTGTATCAACCTGATGTTAACTTGTTATTGTTTTAATACCTGTGTTACCGTTTGATTATTTTTCTTCATGTCCCATTTTTCTGAATTTTTTTGTTCCATTATACCTAAGTCAAACTTTTGGGTGCTGTTACTCTGCTTTTAGCACAAAATATTATCAGTCGCTGCCAACTATGTTCAGTGACCAGTGAATATGCCTTCATCATTGAAACAGGCTGGCAACAACTAACACAACCACGCACTAATGCTGTTCAGAATAATTCAACACAATATTTCATGACTCAGCGCGGGCTCGAACTCAGGACCCTACGCTTCATAGTCTCGTGTTCTACTACTTCAGCCAACAGCACCCCTTTTGTCTTTAATTTATTGTCATGTCAAGGCAATATAATAAAACAGAGTTGTTATCTACTCCAGTTGTTGCTGGAATCAGCGTCTCTGCTTTTCTCAACTAAATACTTGCCATTTATTTGTTATTGTATTTGCACAACTACGAGTATATGATTATTAATAGGGTTTATTCTCACACATCAGATGATTTTCGCGGCACTCATATTGACTTATTTATGAATAAACATTAATTAGACTTTGTGCAATTAATTAAAAGAGAGTGTTGATTCTTTAATTTTTATTTAATTGGGTTTTTTTTTCAAGATAGTTTTTTGTCTGACCGTTTTGTAGTGTATCTTGGCTTTGTAGCAATTATTAGCCATTAATTGGATTAAAACAGTAAAAAAAAAAACGTTGTAGTTTTAATTAAAAAATATAATTTTAATTACAATTCATAAACATGTTTGATGTGCAATTATTGAATTACTCATATTTAGCTTCAATTAAAAAGAGACGCAGGAGGCCATTTGTAATATTTTTTTTTTAATATTTAAATTAAATTTTAATTATAGCGGTCTACTGGTTATTAATATGTCACGGGTAATTTTAATAGCTGGAGATACAATTTATATATCTTAAATAATGTACTTAATTTTTTTAAGCCTGTAATATCATACTTCGTCGTTTCGACGACTCATGTTTACGTTTTGTATATCTCTTTTTCTATTTGTATTTATCTATACCTGATTTTTCGTAAAGCAGTAGCCGCTGATATGGTCTTGATGTTCGCGCAGTTATAGCCCTCTAAGTATTGGGCAAGTTTTATTTTATTGCATAAGTATCATCGAAACCACGGGTTACACAAAGCAGAATTTATTAATTTGTAAATCACGGCTGACACTGTTGAAAACAAGTTTCTTTAAATACTCAATATGTTAATTTTCAAATGCAAACAAATTAAATCGATTATGTAAACTATTTTTATAAATTCCCATGTCATGTTGTAAAAAATTAGCCAAATGAATTAGAGCAACGCAACGTAGTTTTATGGCAAATTAATAATAAAACAAGTAAAAACGTTATATTCGAGCGGGTCGAATCTTAAATACCCTTCACAGATGTAATTCTTCTTTCTTTCTTGCTAAAACAGGAAGTAGGTTTAATTAAAAGATGTAACATAGTTTTACTTGACAAAAAAATTTTAATGTTTTAAACTTTTTGGTCACTTTCATGTGCCATAAAATATATTATTTGTTCAACCCCGGAGTCGAAATTTTGATTTTTTAAGATTTTAATGCCAATTTGGTTCTTCCTGAATTATAAAATTGTTTTAATTAGCAAAAACAACAACGTCAATTTGCTTACTTTTATATATTTCAATTTCCCAACCCTGGAAACGAAATTTAAATTTTTTTACCAATGCAACTCTTAATGAGGCATAGCTTCTCATCTTTCCTAATCTGTACCCTCAATACTATCCCCTCGTTTTCAGTTCTGGCGCAATGCATTGCATATATAGGGGTCATCCCCTGAGTGCTGGTCCTACTCCTAAAAAAAAAAAGAAAATTGTTTTATTTAAGAAAAACTTAATATTTGTAACCATTTCGGTCATTTTTAAGTACCACAAAACATTGCAGTTATCCAACTCTGGAATCTAAATTTTAATTTTTTTTTAATTTTTGATACCAATTTTGTTTTTTCTGAACTAAAAATTGTTTTAATTAGTAAAAAACCGACGTTAGTGCCTTTTTGGTTACTTTTATGTATAAAAAGAAATTAAATTTCCCATCCCTGGAAGCGAAATTTAAATTTTTTTTTACCAATCCTGGTCTTCATTAGGTATAAAATCGTTTTTGCAACCACTTTTGTCACTTTCATGTACTACAATATATTGCATGTACAAAAAAAAATTTTAAACTTCCCATCCCTGGAAGTGAAATTTTAATTTTTAGTTTTTTATATCAGTGCAACGCTTCATGAGGTATAAAGTAATTTTTTTAAGAAAAATTTAAAATTTATCACCATTTTGGTCACTTGCATGTACTATTAAATATTGCATTTGTCCATACCTGGATTCGAAATTTTATTTTTTATTTTTGAATTTTTGAAACCAATTTTGTTCTTCCTAAATTATAAGACAGGCTTAGTTAGCAAAAAACGAAAAAAAAACAACATCAGTTGCCTGTTTGATTACTTTCACGTATAAAAAAAATTCAATTTCCCACCCCTGGATGCAAACTTTGAATTAAAAAAACTTTTTTTTTGGCCAATGCAAATCTTCATGACGTATAAAGAGGTTTTGTTAAAGAAAAACTTAAAATTTTTAACAATTTTAGTTACTACATGTACCACAAAATACGGAATGGCCCGGAAAAAAAATTTTAATTTTCCATCCCTGGAAAAAAATTAAATTTTTTTAGTTTATAATAGACCATTGAGGCTTCCCAAAGCAAGAAATAGGTTTAATTTACAAACAATAAAAAAAATAATTGATTTTTTTTATAAATTTTGCGTCGAGAAATAGGTGTAAGCTTCCCAGCTCTGGAACCATACTTCGGATATTTCAATAGCACTCTATGTTAGTTCATTTCCAATCCAACGGTCCAAGAACGAAGTCTCTAGCTCTTCTGGGGGCTTGGGAAAACCGATTTCACGTACAGAAGGACGGACAGACGGACATCGCTCAATCGTCATCGCTATTCATAAGGATCCAGAATATATATACTTTGTGGGGTTCCATGTGCATATCGAAGAAATTACATACGAAATGACAAACCTATATATACCCTTTCATTTTTTTGTGAAGTGTATAACAAGTAAAAACGTTATATTCATTTGCTTAACAAAAGAACAAAAATACTTTAAAAATTATGTTGTTTTTTAGAAGTTGTTTTAGTTGTTCTTAGGAGACCTTTTTTAATCCTGGTCCACTTTAGCCAATTTATGAACTCGTCCGGTGCTATCCTTCAAGATATATTTATATCAAGAGTCTGGCTCTTTTCGCTTGGACTGAATCGTGATTTCCACATACGGACGGACGGACGTACATGCTCAGATCGTCTTAGATTTATTCACTGATCAAGAATATATATACTTTATGTGGTCTCTGATGGATATTTCGCTGCACTACAAACGGAATGATAAAGTGAATCTTTTTTTGGGGGTATAAAAATAATTTATGTTTACTTTTTTTATTAACATACAAAACAAATAATTGAAAGAAATAAGTTTCATTTATTTAGTTGTTGCCGGTCTTTAGTTGTCGTCGTCGTCGATTCGACGAACTATGACATTTACGCCACAAAAATATGTGTGATAGTCTAGGGTTAAGATATATTTAATTGAACATAGACAATTGCCTAAAACTTGCTTTCAGACTATGCCTCGTTGCTTTGCGGTCGTTTGTATGCCATTCAAACTTATGAGAGCACGCCGTTGCTAATAATATTTGCTTTTAGGGATGCAATTTTTTAAGGCTCTTATCATCATAGCAATTTTTTAATGGTTCTTGATATTTTTTTTAATTAAACCTTGAAATTGGGAATTTTAATTTTAAACTCCTATATCTGTTATAGGGAAAAAACATGTTCTCAACTTTTGAAACTTTCTTCGAAAAAGCGATTTAAAATAATCTTCCTTTTTCATGTTTTCTATTTAATATTTTTCTTAATAGAATATGACCGCTATTTTTTAACTCTACACTGCAAACTTGAAAGAAATTGTTTTCTCTTAACACACAATCCATGGCCTTCTTTTAATACAGATCCAACATTTATTTTCCTTATACGACAACATTAAGCACAACAAAAGTTGTGCAAAAATTATTTTAATATCAATAACATATAACAAATTTTAACAAAGTGACATTTAAGATAATATGTCGTGGACTGCTTTTGTATTTGTTTATATGCTTGTGTTTGGTTTTTAATTTTCTTCAAACAAAATTATAATACACGAATACAACATATTAGAAGAGTTCATTTAACAGGGATTTTAATTTAAGTCTTTGATAATGCAAAGCAATTTATTTTATGAATAATATATTTTCTTTTTTCATTTAAATCGAATGCAATTAATATTGATATAAATGTATTCGAAATAGATGGGAATTAAATAAACAAATATGCATTTATAAATAGTACATACATATTACTAGAACTTAAAAACACTACCCAGCAGTTCTGATCACATATATCAAGCGCTTATTCTCATTACAGCGCTTAATAAACTCTATTGACTAATAAAAAGATTCATCTAACAACTTTTCATGGACATTGAAACTGCTGGGCTGCTTTTTATTACATTTTATTTTCCAATAAACATTTTCATTTAAATAGAACTCTATTTATGTTTTGTTATAAATTTAATAATGATAAACTGCCACTGCTATTGTTTATTTTAATCTTAAAAATTTGTCATCATGGAAAAACATGACACTTGAATTAGATTGTTGTTGAGGTATTGAAATGCTTTCATGTATAAACTAATTTTAATTTTTGTGTACATTTATATAACACAAATACATATCTATGTGCACATTTGTATATGGAATGTAGTATATAGTAAACAGTGCAATATAACATCATCAGTCAAGCAACACAAATATATAGATAAGATCACCATACACCAATGCCGATGAAAATATTAAGACTTGCATGGAAACCTACTACAATTCTACATATAAATCACTTTAAGAGAATATCAAAAATTGGATTTTTATATATTCAAACTAAGAAATGTTCACTTTGTATAGTTCATTCTTGCATATTGCATTGTTCCTTTTATACCCTCCAAAAAATAATTGCAGGGTATATTCACTTTGTCAATCCGTGTGTAACGTAGCGAAATATCTCTCTAAGACCCCATAAAGTATATATATATTTTTGATCAGTGATGAAATCTAAGAAGATGTGAGCATGTCCGTCCGTCACGACTCAGTCCAAACGAAAAGAAAGGTATAAATATAGCACATGTCAGGTTCGTAAATGGGCTGAATCGAGCTGGAGGGAAAAAAGTTCCTCTAAAAATGACTAAAACAACCTCTAAAAAACAACAGCATTTTTTAATATTTTGTTTTTGTAATTTTGATATATTTTCATGTCAAAGAAGGTCCAACTCGTTAAATTTGTTGCCATAAAATATAAATAAATAAGTTTTGGACCCCGCCCCCTAGAATGGGTGTTATTATATGCAAAAATAGTGTAAAAATTTAAAATATTGTATTATTTAAGCCTATATTCATTAAAAATTAAATTTTTAAGGTTTTATGATGGAGCTGATACAGAACCTCTGATACTTCTCTGATCCAACCCACTCCGCCCGCTCTGCCCCCAAATGACCCTACCAAAAAGCGAAAAAAAAATTGTTCGAAATTAAATAATTAAATCTCAGATAGACATGATAAATATTCCAAGGCACAAAGGCAAGTCAACATCAGTTATTCAACTTACACAGCAGAGCAGAACAGCTGTTTTCGAAAGACACAACCCTTTCATCATCAGTGCTCATGTGTATTGTGTTTGTCACCACTTATTAGGTGGCTTAGTTGAATGTGATAACAGTTCCTATTTACACAAATTTTATTGTGAAAAAGAATACGAGAACTGTATCAAGCTGATGTTAACATGTTATTGTTATAATACCCGTGTTACCGTTTGATTATTTTTCTTCATGTCCCATATTTCTGAATTTTTTGTTCCATCATACTTAAGTGAAACTTTTTGTCATGTCTTTCTGAGATTTAAATTAAAAAAAAGTGGGTGCTGTTGGCTGAAGTAGTAGAACACGAGACTATGAAGCGGAGGGTCGTGAGTTCGAGCCCGCGCTGAGTCATGAAATATTGTGTTGAATTCTTCTGAACAGCATTAGTGCGTGGTTGTGTTCTTTGTTGCCAGCCTGTTTCAATGATGAAGGCATAGTCACTTATCATTGAACATAATTGGCAGCGACTGACACTATCATGTACTAAAAGCAGAGTAACAGCACCCACCTTCGTCGGCCCTGTAGCAAAAATTAGCCGGCGAAGTAAAAGGTTGAAATAGCTACAAAAACAACTGTCTATCTTCTCATCTTTCCTAATCTGTCCCCTCTATACTATCCCCACGTTTTCAGTTCCGGCGCAATGCATTGCATATATAGGGGTCATCCCCTGAGTGCTGGTCCAAGATAAAAAAAAAAAAAAAAAATTTCGAACAATTAGCCTATAAAATCTTAATTCAATTTCATATAGCAATATAAAATGTTCGTTAAAATTCTTACTACAAAAAAATTTTTACACTTAACTATTCCAATTTTTTTTTTTTTTTTGTATTTTATGGCAAAGAAGAAATGTCTCCCTCCCCCGAGCCCTTGCCAGAGCAACAAAGTATAGTTTAGTACCCTCCAAAAATAATTGGATCCCGTAAAGTATATAGATTCTGGATCAGTGGTAAAGTCTAAGACAATCTAGCAATGCCCTTTCGTCCGTCTGTGGAAAATACGGTATAATCTATTTTTGGACCCCGCCCCTTTAGTTTGCGTTAAAGTTACATATGTGAAAAAAATACTGTAAATATATAACAAATTGGAAGAGAGTGTTGATACATTTCTAAAAATTTAATTTATAAACTTTTACGACGAAGGTAATATGTTCTCTGATCTTAGCCAGCCATACCTCTCCACACCCTTTGCTCTCTACATGACCTTATAAAAAAAATGAAAAAATGTTTTTTCTACACCCTACTACCCTAAAAATTTGGGTTTTAACTTTTTACGATTTAGCTGAGATGTCTTTTCCACGGCCTTTCTCGGACTGACCCGGTATAGAGTTTTAAAATTGGTCATAAAAATGTCTTGAAGGAACTGTGACCCAGCAGGTAAAGCATTTTTAATTTCTGTCAGTCCCTGTTTTTCTCTTAGATATAAAATATTAAAACGCAAGTTTTTATTCTGACATTGTGTAAAAATAATAGTCGTTATGAACATTCAATTTATTGTAAACTCTTTCTCGGCCACCACGAAACTGTGATTATTCCTGAATGATTACGGATTTCATAAAAGGACTTCCCACTATGGCAACAATGCAAAAATTCAAATCCAGCCACATTGTGACGGTGTTCAAGTTCGTCAATGTAAATGGCTACCCTACTGCCTGCAGTTAGTAACACCCTCTTCGTATTAGCGTGACCCACTGTGCAGCGATTTCTCAAATATTTCATTTATTATCTCATCATTTCAAATCAAGCTGATTAAATGAAATAATTAAACTATGGTAACTGTAAAAGTATGCCTGACAGCCTTTTAAATAATTTCAAAGTTAATTTATTTTGTCCTTCGTTATGTAATTATTAATATGAAAATATCTTTTATAATATGCAAATCTAAAAGCTTAAATATTTTCAAACTTGAAATAATTTCTAGAGCAACAGAAAATGTCATAGTGATGTTAATATATTAAAGTAATCGTAAGCAGATCTTCAAAGTTTATTAAAGACATATTTCTATGGAGTTGAATTTATAAAATATTTTCAACATTCTTAGCAACAAAATTTATATGGAGACCAAAGAATAACTGGTAGGTAAGTAAAATCCTACTTTACTGCTCTCCTTTGCATACTTTCGATTTTTATGAGTAAATTATAGGTGAGAAATATACGTGCGTACTTTATTAACCCTTTAACAGCCAAGCCAATAATATACTAGCAATAGCACAATTAAAAATAAATAATTAAAAAAGTGACACATTCAGCTGTGTCGGGTCTTATCTTAGCCTCGTACGTCTAGAGATTATGCATACATTCATTACCACCCTGGAACCTTGAGCTTTCTGATTTTCAGTCCTAATATATTTAAAAAAAAAAAATTAAATAATTATTGTATTCTGATATTTTTAAGCTTAAGGTCTCTTTATTTTAGTTTAATTATGTATTCCATTTCTGACAGGTTGTAATCGGTAGCCTGCTGTCTTGAATATGTTTAATGTATATGGCAAAGGTTTTGAGAAATTATTGCAGACTTACTAAATATTAAGGCGCCCCATACGTATGAGTAATGTTTTCGTCACTCACGTTTATCATACGTGCCCTTTGTGCAATAGTAGCATTTTAGAATTTAAAAATCATAGCATACTTATTGGGATAATTATGATTATGACACTCTCATATTGAGTTGCCAGCTTTCTATATAAAGGGTGTTTTTATAAGAGCTTGCTGATTTGAAATTTAAATAAAACACATGCCAAATTATGAAATGGCCAAAAAAAAATTTTTTATTTGGTAGATAATTTCTTGTCATTTAACATTTAAATATAATTTCGGGCACATGGCCACCACGACTATTTTGCACAAAGGTCATTCTGGAGGTCCACCTTTTCAAGCATTTGAGGGCGTATTTCAGCAATGACACGTTGAATGCTGGTTTCCAAAGCGTCAATCGTTGCTGGTTTATCCACGTAAACCAATGATTTCAGGTATCCCCACAAAAAATAATCGAGTGGCGTCAAATCACACGAACGCGGAGGCGAATTCACCAGTCCATTTCCCGAAATAATGTTGTCGTTGAAATGTTCTTTCAATAAGTCCATTGTTTCGCCCGCAGTATGACAAGTGGCACCATCCTGTTGAAACCACATTTCGTTTACATCCATATCTTGAAGTTTTGGCACCAAAAATTCATTGATCATGATTCTGTATCGATTTCCAATTACGGTAACGCGTCGTCCTTCCTCATTTTTAAAGAAATAAGGACCGATGACTCCACCAGCCCATAGACCGCACCAAACAGTACATTATTCGGGATGCATTGGTAATTCTTAAACGGCGTGTGGATTATTTCTGCTCCAAATACGGCAATTTTGCTCGTTGACATATCCATTCAACCAAAAATGCGCCTCATCACTGAAGAGAATTTTGCACTGTTTTTGAAAATAAATTTCCACGATTTGGAAGCGTTGTTCTGGAGTTAACCTGTTCATGATGATTTGCCAAACAATACTGAGTAGAGACGTCACTTTAAACTGTCAAAACAGCTGTCAGACAACAGAGTGATTCGTATAAAAAAAAACTTCATAAAAAACACCCTTTATATTGTACCCGTACTTGCACAAAGGGTTAACGAATTCATATCTCAAATAACTGAACAAGAAAATGCCTAAGATTCTGTTACAAATAAAAGATGAGTGCAAAGAAGGCTTTTGATACAATCTAACATTTACAATGAATTTCAAAAGTGTTTTGGCTCTCATGAACATGATGAACTGGCAAGTCCTTTACGCTAAGTTACTTAGTGAGATAATTTTCATATTTAAAAGTAATACCATTAGAAAAGTGTAAGGAAATAAGAAGAAAAAACAGCATTAGCTAAGAAACTGTGTAAGGCATATTAAATTTTATTTTTCATATTGAAACAGCCATTATAAAAATAAAAATATCAAACAAAAGGACAGACCCATGGAATGCCTTAACTTATCGTGCAACCTACTGGTTAGCGTCTTCAGCTCTTGAATATAAAATTTTTAGAGTCATGTAATAACGATGCGAGTGTATGTGTGTGTGTGAGCGTGTGCTATGGCCTACTCTTCAGCTCATAAGCTCGTCCATTAAAGATTTAAATGGAATGTTTATGTGCCATCTGGCGTAACATCTCAGTAAGTCTGACCTGTACAATTTCTATTAACATGTACATGCATTCATATTCATTTTGCTTGGTATTGTTGTTACCACAAAAATTAAAAGGTCCTTTGAATTTTAGAGTGAAATAAATCTAAAAATTGTTAGCTGTGACTACAATTTTGTAAAGGTAGTCGAAAAATGACAGGCTGTTTTCTTTTTGACAGAAAGCTGGGCAGTTTTTCCCCCATGGCTTTTATGGTCTTTGACTTCCTTTCGCCATAAAATTTTATACAGGTCATCCAGTTTAATAAAGCAAGGATATTACAATGTATTTTCTTTAAAAGCTGTTAAAGAACAATTTTATAATGCACGAACATTAATGAAGTATCAAATACATTCGTGGAGTAGGGGAAAATGTAATAGATATTAATTTTATTCCAAATTGTTTGCAAGAGCCAAACGATATGACGACATTCTCTATCAACTTCTTTAAAAATTATTCTACGACCCTACATATTAATTTTCTTCGACATTTTTGTATGAGCCAAACGATATGACGACATTCTCTATCAATTTTTTTCAAAAGTTGTTCTACGATTTTGCATATTAATTTTCTTCACTTTGACAAAATTGCTGACGTGCTGGAGCGTTGAGTGCGATCTTCTTTAGAAAAGGTCTACCACTTGAAAACATTTTACTTCCTTAGAGAAGCAATCATCATGTGCCACTGTCTACACTTCTATTGCTTTTGAGCATTTAAATTCATTTTTTATAAAATTGATACAAATTCTTTGATCCAAAGCATTAATGAATCTTATAAAGAAACCAAATCTCCCTTATTCTGTAATTAATTGTTGGCATCTACGTTAAGACCTCAAAAATAGGACAACTATTTTATTTTATTATAGGCTGCTATTGAAATTCAGAAAGATCCGAGGTATGGTTCCAGAGCTGGGAAGCTTACACCTATTTCTCGACGCAAAATTCATACCAAAAATCAATTATATTTTTTAATGTTTGTAAATTAAACCTATTTCGTGCTTTGGGGAGCCTCAATGGTCTATTAAAAACTAAAAAAATAAAAAAAAATTCCATTGATGGGAAATTAAAAATTCTTTTTCGGCCTATTCCGTATTTTGCAGAACATGTAGTAACTAAAATTGTTAAAAATTTCAAGTTTTTCTTTAACAAAACCACTCTCTACGTCATGAAGATTTGCATTGGCCAAAAAAAAAATCAAAAATTTTAAATTCAAATTTTGCTACCAGGGGTGGGAATTTGAATTTTTTTTATACATGAAAGTAATCAAACAGGCAACTGATGTTGTTTTTTTTTTGTTTTTTGCTAACTAAAACTATCTTATAATTTAGGAAGAACAAAATTGGTATCAAAAATTCAAAAATAAAAAATAAAATTTCGAATCCAGGGATGGACAAGTGCAATATTTTATGGTACATGAAAGTTTCCAAAATGGTCAAAAATTTGCAATTTTTCTAAAATAAAACTACTTTATACCTCAAGAAGCGTTGCACTGATAAAAAACAAAAAAAAAATTAAAATTTCGTTTCCAGGGTTGGAAAAATTAAATTTTTTTTGGTACATGCAATATTTTGTAGTACATGTAATAACCAAAATGGTTGCAAAATTCGATTTTTTCTTAAACAAAACTACTTTATACCTCATGAAGATTTGCATTGATAAAGAAAATTTTAAAAAATTTATATTTCGCTTCCAGGGATGGGAAATTGAAATTTTTTTTTTAACCAAAAAGGCAATTGACGTTGTTTTTTTACTATTTAAAACTATTTTTTAGTTCAGGAAAAACAAAATTGGTATCAAAAATTAAAAAAAAATCAAAATTAGAGTTGGATAACTGCAATATATTGTGGTACATAAAAATTACCTAAATGGTTACAAATATTAAGTTTTTATGAAATAAAACTATTTCATGCATCATTAAGAGTTGCATTGGTAAAAAAAATTTAAATTTCGTTTCCAGGGTTGGGAAATTGATATATTTATTCTGCATAAAAATAACCAAAAAGGCAATTGACGTTGTTTTTTTTTTTTTTTGCTAATTAAAGCTGTTTTATAATTCAGGAAGAACAAAATTGGTATTAAAATCTTAAAAACTCAAAATTTCGACTCCAGCGTTGGACAAATGATATATTTTATGGTACATGAAAGTGACCAAAATGTTTAAAAATTTTAATTTTTTTGTCAAGTAAAACTATGTTACACCTCACTAAGAATTGCATCGGTAAAAAAATAAAAATTCCAGAGTTGGGAAATCGAAATATTTTTCGTACATAATTGTACATACATAAATTCAAAATTTTGTGCTTTTAGTGAATTAAACCTATTAGATATTTCAGAAAAAATTAAACTAGTATCAAAATATTATAAATTTGGTTCCAGGGTTGGAAAATTGAAATATTTTTGGTATATAAAAGTACATACATAAATTCCAAATTTTGTTTTTTAGTGCATTAAAGCTATTTTATATATCAGAAAAAATTAAATTAGTATTAAAAAATAAAAAATTCGGTTCCAGGGATGGAAAATCGACATTTTCCGATACATAAAGCAGCCATTTTATTTGTTATTTTTTGATTTTTATGATGGATTATACCTACTTTATATATCAGAAAGAAGTAAACTGGTATTAAAAACCAACAAAATCTAAAAGACGATTCTACGGTTGGACAATTAGAACTTTTTGGGGTACATGAAACGGATTTTTTGTTTTGTTTGTAAAGCAAATATATATATATATATATATATATATATATATATATATATAAATTTTTTTTTTTTTTTTTGAAAGACGTTCATAGGTATTAGATAGAAGAAAAACCAAACATATAGCTTCCTAGCCGAAAAATTTAATCGTTTTCTTAAATATAAAAGTAACCGATAACATCATTTTGATTTTCTAACTAAACCTACTTTCAATTTCAAATAGACAAACCCTTAAAAAAGTCAACAAAAAATTGACGAAACGTCGGGTAAAATATGTAATATAAGGAATTTTTATTGACATAAAGAAAAAGTTAGGCCGCAATTAGCTAAAGACATATAGCTTACAATAACTATCAGTTTATTTCTATTTTCTTCTCAAAACGTTCAATAGTGTGCTATCAAGGGCTGCCAAATACAAACTAAATGACGCAGCTGGTTAAAGTTTTTGGCAGAAACCAGCTGACGGTTGGCGATTTTCAGTAAAAGTGTGGCCATTTCAATTAAGAAGTCGCGGACTTATTATCACGCCGTTGTATGCTGGAGACTAGTGTAAGAACATAAAAAATAAACGATAATCAAATGTACGAGGTGCATTAAATTTTAAAAGTCACCTAAATTTGGAACGCACCTCGTATAATTAATTTACATTATGTAGCTAGAATAAAAGTTTTTTCTTATTAAACATACAACAGAATGTCATATGAAAATAATTAATTCCAAAGCAACGCAGAGCTTTTGACTTATGACACTTTTTGAAATTTCGATTTGCGGCAGACTTGCCAACAAAGCGGTTAAGGAACAACACTTTTATTTATTATTATTATTATTATTTTTTATAACATCCTTTGCCTATTGAAATTATTAAAAAGTTGTCGCCATTTTTTATTTACACCCACACGGGGCATGAAAATGTAAACGATGTACAGTCGACTCTTGATAATTTGAAACTCGTTAATTTGAATCTCGCGGTAATTTGAACTGTTTTCCAAGTCCCTTGAAAAACACTCAATAAATTGAAAAATATCTGTGTAATTTGGTCCCCTCAATCATTTGAAATTATTTGAATAGCATTTTGATCGCCGACTCGCTATAATTTGAATTTTTTCGGCTCTACGCTCTATAATTTGAATTATTTTAATTGCTGTGTTTTATGCAAAATATAAAATAAATAAAACAACAATTTATTTTAGTTTTTTGCGATGGGCTACAAAAATGACATCTTGCTCGCCAACGTTCTATAATTTGAAGTTCGGTTATTCTATACTCTTTAATTTGAACTCCTAATGTGATTTTGTTTCTGTTTTTTAAAGAAATTTAAACCGTTTGCATTAGTTTCTGTGCCACGATTTTAGTATACACCACTACATCGACAGTTGCTAACATAAAAAATTTAATTTATTTGCTTTGCTTTTGCGGAATTTAGTGCGTGCAAATGGTTTTGCTTTTTTTTATGAAAACTTTTGTTAATTTGAATTTTTTCTGTCTCTCTTTCGATATTTTGAAGTCTCGTTAAAATGGAAACTCGATTATTTGAACTTTTTCTCTGGTCCCTTCAGTTTCAAATTATCAAGAGTCGACTGTATATGACAAAACGGCTTTAAAATTTCATGAAATTTAATTTCTTAAAGCCGCTTACTGCTGTACGCTTCACAAAATGAAATAAAAGAACAAGAATAAGAGGCAACAAGTTCCATTGCCCAAAGTTGTTGTGGTACAGATTTGACATTTCTCTCAATTTATAATTTTGTCTTCCCTAAATTTGTCTGACTTGCACTTCATGTGGTGTAAAATAACTTCTGCTAATTTATGGTTTAAGATTTTTGTGGCGTGTTAAAAACCTGTCACTTTTAAATACTTAGACTTGACTTTGATGATTATGTTTTGGGCTTAGTGGTTGTTGTTTTTGCTGTATATCCTTCAAAAAAATGTTCAATTTATTCATTACTCTGCTACAATTTAAATATATCAAGCTTGTGAAATTTAAATTCAAATTCCCTCTGCTAATGCATATTTCTTTCTTATAATGTTTTCATATATTTATTTATTTATTATTATTATTTTTTTTCTTAAATTAAAACAACAAACCAGAGTGGAAATAATGCACGCAACGGTTCGTAAAGAAGCTGTATTTTAAGCAGCTGAAAATTTATTTTTACCTTGGAGTTTAAATCTTAGAGGAATCTGCATACATTGTTTATGGTTCTTTATTTATTAATTTTCATTTATAATTTTTTCTTTTTGTTTATTAAAATTTGTTTTCTGCTGGGGAAATATTTGCTTTCAGAAAAAAAAAATGTATGAATTTATTATATTCGTGGGAAATTAAGTCACGAGTCTTTGAATTTTATATTATTTTTTTAACGTCAGCAAATTTTTGAAATAAAGAAGGATATTAAAGTTTGCGTTTTGCAACCATCAGCAAAAATAAGCTTTAAGCCATTAATATATAAAATACATTAATTTCATGCATTTAAGTGCCTCTTCGCAGGACCTTTGGGACAGAAAAGTGATAAAAAATGCCACCGTTACAGGAAAATAACTGAAGTTTCTGATATACTTAGGAAATTATATATAGAAGGTGATAATAACAGTAATCGGTTTAAAAATTCTCAAGTGGTCATGAACTATGCGATTTCATGGATGAATTATAAAATATTTCGAATTGTATGAGTGTTTCAGAGACGCTTTCATTTACTGAGAAAATTAATAGTGTTCATTATGTACATTATGTACCCTTGATAGCCTTTGGAGGTAAATATTATTGATATTAATAGAGAGTTGCGTCTTTCGAAAACAGCTCTTCTGTTGTGCTGTATAAGTTGAATAACAAAAACTGATGTTGGCTTGCCTTTGTGCCTTGGAATATTTATCATGTCTTTCTGAGATTTAAATTAAAATTTCGAACAATTAGCCTTTAAAATCTTAATTCAATGAAATTAGTTTAATCTGACTACAACCACAAAAGTAGCACGGACAACAACCTGCCGTGTAGCCGTTAAAATAATCATACCCATATAAACAAGGGTATTCTATTTATGACAGGTTGTAGTCGGTAGCTTGCTGTCGTGAATGTGTTTAATGCATTAGTTTAGAAATATGTTGCATATAAAACTGTATTACATTCACTTTATAATGACAATCATAAGAAGCACAAACATTTTGGAAAACATTTCTATGGAATCTCTCATGTTGCTCATACGCCATGAGCCCCATTTTAATCAAAAGTGTCGTTATTTTCTTATACCAAACATATTATCCTGCCAGTGCGTTTGACACGTGTTTTAGGAATTGCTTTGTGTCAAATATTAATATATTTTTGCCAAAAAAATCCATTCTTGTTTAAAATCCTGTTAGCTTTTTATACTTAAATACTTATTTATTTTTTCTTGTGGCAATCTTTTCTATATTAATAAAGCAACAAACAATATCGCAATAAAAGAGAATATTGAAACAGGATATTTTTTTTAGTTTTTCTTTATTTTTCGCTTAGAAATGGCAACATTTTATAAAGATGTACGAGTATGTATGTATATTACCGTAAGTAACATTCAATTCAGAAATTTTTGTTTATACATCCGTTTCCGACAGTGCTTCATTTTAATATCCGTTCCACTTAAGTACATTCAGCAAACTAGGAATATGGGTACACCAGCACACATTCCAGCTCCAATTTTGTGCGTTTATTTTTTTTTCACATTCTTGCTACAAATTTAACTGAATAAAAGTTTTGCATAGCAATTTTGCTATAAAATATACATTCAAATGTGTTTATATGACACCTTTTTTTTTGGCTGTAGCAAACATTTAACTTGGAATATTCTGCGAGTAACAGAATTGCAAAAGAAAGTGAACAAATTTATTTTATGACGTTACTAAGAAAATTTAAATTTGTGTTATAAAAAATATTGTAGCGCAATATTATTAAGTTGATTTGTGCTGTTCGCAAAATTTTCAATCTATTGTTTAGAGTACTGCATTTTGCCGTTTCTAATATCTGACTTGGTTCTTATATATGTTTAACATGCTTCCTTTGTTTTCGGCTAAGCATGTCTATATGTTTGTAATTCTTTGCTTGCTAACTGAGGATGTCGTGTAAAAACCAATTAAATGCAGGCATATACTTAGACATACTTAATGCATAACAAACAATGTATATGTATGTATATTTGATATGTGAACTGAGACAATCCTCCGCATTCTATAACTCTTTGTTAACGTTATGGCAAGACAATGTCAAAACTTTGACACTTACCTACTCCTTGTGGAGACCAATTTATTACTTTTGACATCTGGCGATTACTCTTTAAGGCCTTGAATTTAACAAAAGCCTATTAGAAATAGTCAGTTGCTAAAGAAGAGGAATACAGATGTATCCAATTTTTAGTACTGTCTTCACGTGACATTGACAAATAGTTACATAATAAGGGGGAATTTCTAAATTAAATTACAATTAAACGTTATAATACTAACAAATATTCTTTCATTATTTACCTAAAAATAAAATAGGTAAACTATTTGTTGACCATGTAAAATGAATATGTTCGGAGCTATTAACTATTTCTTAAAAATTTATATTTGTAACAACTATTACTAAGAAAATTGACCTGATAGTTTAAAAAGCTATACGGTAATAAAATTTAAAGACCTAAAATCTAAAGTCAAATTTCGAATTCACTATTCATTTAAGTGTAAGGCGAAAAAATTTCAACCATGAATTCAAAACATAACTTTTGCAAGAAACATATGGCCCATTAAAGCCTATTAATACTACTATCATTCCGTACGTAAGATCCACAATATTATTATGCGGCCTCATAAATTATTTCTCAACATAGTCCCCTTTCAGCTCAATGCACTTAGTAAGACGATATTCCAACTTTTTTATACCATCTGAATAATACGATTTTGGGAACCCCTCAAAATACGCGTCAGTTTCAGTATTCACTTCTCCGGTTGAGATGAATCTTTTTCCGGCGAACCATTTTTTCAAGTTTGGAAAAAGGAAAAAGTCACTGGGAGCTAAATCTGGACCATAAGGTGGACGATCAACCAATTCGAGGTGTATTTCACATAATTTTAGCATCGTATCTAATGCCGTGTGAACCGGTGCGTTGTCTTGAAGAAAGTGCACTTTTTTTTTCTTTAGACGTGATCGTTTTTTCTTGATTGCATCAATCAATTGATCCAACAATGCACGATAATCCTCGTACTTTCCTGTGATTGTGGTTCCTTTTTCAAGATAATCGATGAGCAATATTGCGTGTGCATTCCAATATACAGTGGCCATAACCCTGCCAGCCGACTCCACTGTCTTCGCCTTCTTCGGAGCACTTCCACCAGCTTCCACCCATTGTTTCGATTCATGTTTGGTTTCAGGAGTGTGTGTGTAGTGGTGGACCCACGTTTCATCAACAGTTATTAATCGACGCCAAAAATCAACAGGATTACACTTTATCATGTCCAAACACCGCTGTGAAGTGGTCTGTCGAACTCGTTTTTGTTTGACACTGAGCAAACGCGACACCCATCTTGCCGATAGCTTTTTCATATGCAAGTGTTCACGCAAAATGCTGGACACGCGTTCACATGACATGTTTACCATTTCAACAATCTCACGTAACTTGACTCGGCGATCGTTCATAACGATATCGAGGATTTTCTTTAAATTTTCTTCGGCAACCACCTCTTTTGGTCTTCCTCTTGATGGTATTGTTGCAGTGCTTGTTTTAAATTCAGCGTTTAAATTCAGCAATTCAATATTTTACCATGTAATCTGACGGAGCAGACTCACCGTAAGGTTTATCTAGGTTTTCTTTTCTCTCTTTCTCTCTTTCCCTTTCAAATAATACTAGTGTTTAATTAATGCACGAAATGCACCTTTTCCATTTTTCAAGAAACACAAAAGTTGCTTACTTCAAACGACTACAACAAGTCAACTAATCAATGAATTTGGGTGAAATTTTAACAGCTGACGTTTGACGAATCGCAATTAAAAAAAAGATTTTGTGTTTGTGCTGCCATCTAGCGCTAGGTAGCTTCAATATCGATCCGTCCTATATTTTCAAACTTGAATGAAAAACGTAATAATGGAACTTTAGAATGGAAATGCGGATTTTATTTTTTAAAGACTACAAGTATGTCATCCGTCGATTTGAACACACTGTTCAAAACGGAGCCTTGTGTTACGCTACCAATTACTGCACCTAGTGTTGCAGTAAAGCGACAAAATTTATCTTGGCAAGGCCATAGCCCTTTCAGCATTACATAATCTAACTCGACTAAGGCTAGTGTAACTTTTTTTTTGTGTTATTCATACAAAACCTAAACTCAGCTGCCATTTCAGATTTGTATGATGTCCATCACGTTTTCTGACCAATTTTGGCTATAATATATTTAGCAGATCATGAATCAGAACATGTGTTTTGCACCTTTACAAAAAATAAATACATATAAACATTTTTTAAACATTGTTGTCACATTGTGCTGACAATTTATGTCAGATGAAATTATACGTTGTTGTTGCTATTGGCTACTGTGTTTTTTTTAAGTGAGGTTTTAGGTTCTTGTCGTTTGCATTCTAATAATTCTCTTCTTTTAGTTTTTGCACACTATTTTCTAAACTGTGTTCCCTTTTATTCAAATATATCCGACCACTGCTTCAGCTCATAAACGTATGAGCAGTTTTTTTTTCTGTTTCACTGTAAAACCACAATTTTGTTACAAAAATATAATGAAAAGAAAAGTTGTGTCAATGTGTGTTTATGTCAAATGTATGTTAGGGGAAGTGCATGTGTATGAGTGACTGTTTAAATATTGGCTGCGTGTTAAGAGAGACTGAGTGTGCCAATTGGGTGTGAGGTTGTTTGATAACAAACATAAAACATGTGCTGCAGCTTTTGGTTCTGATGAGGCTTTAGGAAATTAAATTTTAGTTTAACACTTGTAAAAATATATAAACGACGTAAATATCAGTGCACGTGTTCGTAAATAAAAAAATATAAAAAGTTTCCTCTTGGCATACTGCGGTTCACAAAAAAAAAAAAAACTTTTTTCCATATTCCTATTTTTCATAATGTTGATGGCAACGTACTTATTATTCAACCATATAAATTACTTTAAAAACTATTTGTTATTTATTTTATTTTTTTTAACAACAAAGTTTTCTACGCCCTAGGGAGTATAAAAATTAAGAAATTAAGTTTAATTGTTGAAGAATTAAAGAAAAATTTATTGGAAATACTTTTTCTCTCTTCAAATATGATATATTTATATATTTGAATTTGAAATATATGAGCGCAGTTCAAGCATTCGCGTGGTTTTGTTGATTTATACTTTAACCTTCGCCTTACCAATACCCACCACGGTGACCATTTCGGTTTTATTTCTTTAATAACTTGGTTAATTTTGCTCCAATCTAAGAGAAATTTTGACTCACTGAACAAGTTTTTTTGTACTTTTCGAATTTTTGAAAAATATTATAAAAACATTTTTTTTAAGGAGTTTTTAAAGTTTTTTCAATTTTATTGCATGGTTTACCAATACCCAGCCGGGTGGGTATGAAACTATTTATTATAAAAACTGATTAATAGAAATTTTTTTACTAATAAAAACATTTAATTTATGTATGTTGAAGAGCCTTGATGACATTTTTCACATTTTGTTTGACTGAGAATGCATTTAAATGTATCAGCCCTGGACATATTTTCAGATATTGGATTAGGACCCATATAAAGCTTTTCATG
Source organism: Linnaemya tessellans (assembly GCA_951800035.1). Classification (NCBI taxonomy): domain Eukaryota; kingdom Metazoa; phylum Arthropoda; class Insecta; order Diptera; family Tachinidae; genus Linnaemya; species Linnaemya tessellans. The sequence continues at coordinate 39,202,766 of OX637536.1, read as the reverse complement.
AATAATACTGATCGATCGTCGGCGATTTTTGATTGGCGCCTCCTTATACCATTTCACATTGTCTGTAGTCTCGTAATACAAAGAACTCGCACATGATTCATCATTATCATCACAATCACTTTCAACGGTCACCTCTACTTCGCCAAACTCCTGTTCTATATCAGAATCGTCAGCATCTCCAATAGGCATATAATCCTGGTCCTCATCATCATCACCACACAAATTCTCAGTACCATCCAAATCTAACTCAGTGTCAATCAATCCAAGAAAATACTCTTCTCTCTCTTCATGAGACAGCCTTTAGTAACACAAGTTACAATAATTAGTTTTACTTTGAAAGTGAAAATAGTGATTATAAAATACATACATATTGCAAATTATTTTCACTACTCATACCAAAAAACTTTGCGACCATTTTCCAACGTTCTTAGACAACAACTAAATTGTATATTATAATAAAAATCGTCCTTGCTATGCCTACATTTCAAAACACATATAAATATCTAAATTATCGTTATAAAGCTTTGGAGCAGAAAAGAGCAGATCACTGACTCCTCAATGCTCTTTTCGTAAATTTAGAGAGACTAAACACCATCTTGCTGAGCTATAAAAAAAAGGAATTATTTGGCGATCATCCATGAACTTGGAAAAGAATTCAAGATTTTAGAAATTCTACTTGGGAAAAATAACAGATACGTTCATATTTCAGTTGCGATTCCCTTAGAAGCGCTGATCCCTGGAAACAGTAGGACATGAAGGACCCATTTCTGTGATTAACTTTAAAATTGAAAAGCTGACTTGTCATAAGTTTAACAGCAATATATCTGATAATATAGCATCCACTTTAATCAGTAATATAGCATCCACCGCACATACGAACATGCATAAAACTTCAGTACCACCCGGGTGGGTATTGGTAAACGATGTATATAAAAATCTTTGGTAAGGCGAAAGTTAAGCCTCAGAGTAATTAATTATTTCGAAGCCGCATTTCTAAATTATATCAAATATATTACAAGTACAGTCAGACGGACATCGCTAATCCGGCTTAAATATTTATAAGGTCGTATATTAATATTGTGGAAATTACTCAGTTAATGGCAATTTTACATGTATCTTTTACAATTTTTGACGAAGAATTTAAAAAGTATAGATGGCACCAGCACTTCTGGGTTACACACATCATACACATATCATATCAATTGTAGTACCTGAACATATACTCCGCATTTAATTTTTATAACCTCCAAAAAAAGAATTGGAGGGCATATTCAGTTGGTCGTTCCATGTGTAACGTAGAGAAATATCCCTCTAAGATCCCATAAAGTATATATATTCTTAATCAGTGCTGAAATCTAAGACGATCTGAGCACGTCCGTCCGTCCGTTTGTGGAAACCACGATTCAGTACAAACGAACAGAGCCAGACTCTTGAAATTTGGTATAAATATATCTTGAAGAATAGCACAGGCCAAGTTCGGAAATGGGCTGAATCAGGCAAGAGGGAAAAAAGTTCCCCTAAGAGGAACTAAAACAACCTCTAAAAAACAATATAATTTTTAAGTCTTTTTTGTAATTTTGTTAAGCAAATGATATATTTTTATGTCAAAGAAGGTCCAACGCGTTAAACTTGAAGCCATAAAATAAAATAAAAATTACTTTTGGATCCCGCCCACTTTAGTGGGCGTTATTATATACAAAAATAGTGTCAAAATTTAACAAATTGTTTTACTTAAGCCTGCATTCCTTAAAAATAACTACTTTAATGACGGAAGCTGAGACGTAACCTGGTACTCCTCTGCTCTACCCTCTCCTCCCCCTTTGCCAACTAATTGACCCTAACAAAAACAAAAATTTAAATAAATTTTACATTTAATTATTGCGAACATGTATTTTTAGAGTTTTATGGCAAAGGTGAAATGTCTCCCTCACGGCCCTTTCCAGACAGACCCCGACAAAATACGGTTTAAATACCCTCAAAAAATAATTGTACCCCTTAAGTATATATATATTCTTTTTCTTTATTTTTTTTTTATCTTGGACCAGCACTCAGGGGATGACCCCTATATATGCAATGCATTGCGCCGGAACAGAAAACGAGGGGATAGTATTGAGGGGGGGACAGATTAGAAAAGATGAGAAGATAGACAGTTTTTTTGTAGCTATTTCAACCTTTTACTTCATAGTCTTGTGTTCTACTACTTCAGCCAACAGCACCCACTTCTTGATTAATGAAGAAGTTTAGGATGATCTGGCAATGCCCATACGTCCGCCTGTGGAATACATGATATAGTCTATTTTTGGACCTCGCCCCCTTTAGTGGGCGTTGATGTACGATATTATATGTAAAAATAGTGTAAATATTGAACAATTTGTATTCCTTAAACCTATAAGAAGCTGAGATGTCCTCTGATCTTGCAGAGGTGAAACGTCTCCCCCACGGCCCTTCCCGGTGTAACTCTGTCAAAATAGAAATTTAAAATTGAGTACTGAGATGTCTTAAAGGAACTCTGTTCCACCAAGTTAAACATTTTAAATTTACTTATTAAATATTTGAAGGAGATTTAGGATTCGACCCGGTCGAATATAACGTTTTTATTTTTTTCTATTTAATTTGGTGATCTTGTAAAAAATTAGCGATTTATATAAAATCATATTCTATCTTATTTCCTTGCATTTTGTTACGTTTTGACTAATAAAGTTTGGTTTTTATAGAGTGACACTGAGTTTAAATCATAATAAAACAAAGAAATATGTTTTTAGTAGCAATGAAACGGGCTTTATTGAAAAAAATTTTTATGAAATTAATGTTTAAATGTGATTTCTGCCACGGAAGGCAGAATCTGTAACACCAATATCCAACATCTAAAAATATCGTCCATAAATTGGAAGGCCACAACCCCCGTTGCTGAGAACGGAGACGAAGTGATTGATTAAGATCATCTTCAATGCTTTCCTGCACAGCGGCTACAGCTTCTTCAGTGCGCACTGTTCGGCGTCTCACGGGATGCACATGATCAGTAACAGTAAATGTGGTCCGAAAACAGTCTATTGTTCTTCGAAGGACGATTATGTACGCCATAAAATGGAAGAAGTGCACAATGAGTTTGACGAATAGAAGAATTATTTTGTTTAAACATTTTAAAAAATTTTACGACTTGTCCTGGTGTAGGTCGATTCATAATGAAATTCCAAAGCATACTAAAGAAAAAGCAACAATCAGCTGTTAAATAAAACAGTGATGCCAACTCAAAGTTGTTACACTGTAAAAAAAACACTTGTAAAAACTTGTTACACAATTTTTAAAGGCTCAGATGAAAAATATTCAGTAGGAAAAGTTTGCCAGCCATTCGCAGAGTGAGAAAACTGGATCGGTTATGGACAGAAAGACTTCTGTGCGTGAACGTACCGGCCGATTTCTTGTAATCACTGCTGCAAACGAGAATGAATAGAATAATTTTATTTATTAAAAACTTTAACAATTTGCACGCGTTGCCGTGGTGTTGTGACACTCTAAAAATAAAGCACGCTTTAAATGTTTTTTTTTTAAATCGGATAATTACTAAATACATTAATTCATAAAAAAAATATTTTAGGTTTATAGAAATTTAACAAATAAGAAGATTATAAAAGTGTAAAATGTATTTTATGAGTCAGACCTTAAAGCTTCGAAAGCTGATTAGGTTTATTAAATTACTTTAGTAATGGAAATTATTTGGTTTTATTTGCATAATATTTCTCTACTTTTTCCGTAAGTATTTAGTAAATTATTAACTTTTATTCAAAAGGATAATATCTGCTGGTGTTGGTGATTTAATAGCTTTTATAGTGCAACTAATTCGATAATCATTTATTTAATATTATGCCTCGTTAGGTTTAATTAAAACAAGAAAATATATATTTTATAATTAACATTTATATAAAAGCAAATTTCATAATTACGTATGTTTCCATAGAACTCAAGCAGAAGCAAAGAATGATTTAAATAGAGTTATTAGCAACAACAAAGTTAATGCGACTGCACAGTAGACATGCAAGAATTTAAGAGATAGTACATTGACATCGATTAATATAAAGGAGAATACTATTGGCACCGGCATGATTGTATGTGCGAACTTTTATTAGAATAGAATAGTTAGTTTGAATTTCCATAAATATTAATTAATTTCAAATATTAATTAAGAAGCTTAAAGCATATGCAAAATCGATTGTATTATTTCTAGCTGAAAAGGCCAACTGAAAATAAATAAATATTGTGTTATTTAAAAAGATTAAAATAGATTTAATCTCAAGTATTTTGATGTTTAGAAAAATACTTGAAGGAATAAATCGGGAAATTGTGAAATGCATAGCAACCAGCTAACAAATTTATTTATCACTACACTGATACACGCGCTGGTTTTCATTAAACGTTGATAATCAATTTATAAGATAAATAAAAATATTGTTCAAATTCAACTTTAATTTTTAATGAGCTATTGTTGTACGTTCAAAAAAAATAAAAGAACTTTCTGCAATAAAATTAGTTTATTATCCAACTTCTTTCTTGGACCCCTTTCACACACATCAGGTTTGACTCGTCAAGTCTCGATCTTTTAGGAGAGGGCGGTGAAGAGCGTGACTTGACGGTGCTAGTCAGTTTTTATATTTTCTTTTGTTTTATTATCCGTAATATATTAAATGAATGTTCAGCAATGAAGAAAAAATTTGCCATGACGTTTCGTGTGTGAATGTGAACTCAAGTTCATAAGGAAATTGAACAAAAACTGATCCCGTAAACTTGATGTGTGTGAACCAGCACTAATGAATGCATGGCACTGGCCTCTGAATACAAATAGCAGCGATTGGCACTCTCATGTACTAAAGAGCAGAGGAATAGCACCCTCCTCCGTTGGCCCTGTGGCAAAAAATTAGCCGGCGAAGTAAAAATTCTCTAACTTCACACCTTTTTTTATCTGTCCTCTCAATACTAGTTCCGGTGCAATACACTGCATGTGTAGACGTCAGCCCCTGAATTAATGCTGGTCCGACTTAAAAAAAAAAGAAAACGAGAAGTGTGTCAACACTAATGCTAGAAACACAACTACAACGAACGACGAATTTTTGGTCGCGAATATTCGTCGCCAAAAATAAAACACATTGTTGTATATGAAAATGCACACAATCGTGGCGTTGGTCGAAATTCGTCATACTCAGCGAAAGTTGAAATAGATTTATTTCTAATTGTTTCGTCAACGAACGACGAACAAATCAATATAAAGTGACCAGGTTTCATATACTCAAACTGGTTTTTTGTGGAAAAACATAGTTCACTACTGCATTGTTGCATGTAGCACTAAAATTTTCGGTGCATACTAAAAATGTATCATTCGCCAATTCACAAAAATGTATCATTCGGACGACTTTTTATTAATTTTGAACACTTTTTATAATATAGTTTTTCTTTCTATATCTCACTTTTTCATATGGTCACCCCATCAGCTGTTAAATGAAAATAATAATTTATTTACAGACAAATAATTTTTCAGAAAATAATTACAAAAAGGAATTTGTTCTGAAAAATGGACAACACCGGGATAATTATTGAGTGTCTAAACAATCTGGCTGGCATCAGAGGATTACAATGATTTAAAAAACGAATATTAAAATTTTGTTTGCTTATTATTTTAATTTATTCGTCGTTATTGTGTTTCATAGGACGCATTGATAGAGCGATTTTTTACCAACGAATTCGTCGTACTAAGCGAAATTCGTCGTTCGTCCCAGTTGTGTTCCTAGCATAAGGCTATAGTAACACACAATAAATTTCTGCCTTGCCGTTTTATAATTTTCTAAATTCTTGGTCCCATTTCGGGTTAAACTAATATATCATGGTTTGCATTTTTCGTACTCTAAAGTACGTATGTCGATGGCCCAATCTAGGAGCTTAATTTTTATGAAGGTATTCGTATTTAGTTGGCATTAATTTTTGTTATACTTTTAAGTGAAAATAATATTCCTAGGCTGACATTCGTAACATATCGAATTCAGACGTCGAAATAAATACTCCAGGGCACAGGGGAAAAGTCTACATCAATTTAATTAAAAAGTAGCGCTCTTCGAAACCAGGTGTTCTGCTCTGCTGTTTTAGTTCGAAAATTAAATTGATGTTGACTTTTTCTTTTACTTGTGCATATTTATCATATCTTATTGAACTTAAAACGTTTCACAAATAAATGTATCAATTTTAAGGGAATTTAATAAAATTCCAAATACAATAAATTCTTTTAAATATTTATACATTCGCCTGTTTATTAAATTAAAGGTTCAAATTAAACTCAAAAATTATTTCTTTTTAACTCACATTCGCCATAAACAAATAATAATTATAAAAAAAAATTGCATATTTGAAAACTTAAATGGAAATTCTCTGCGATGTAAAATTAATTGCCAGACTATACGTTGATACTAAAAGCATACATTTCTGATCCTCTCGTATACAACTAAACAAATAACATTGATTTCAATTAGTAAAATTTTTAATATTTTTGTTTTTTAATTTCAATAACAGTGCGTCACTGTTTACTTTCATATCTGTTGGTTACTTAATTAAATTGAAAAACTCCATTACGCTAATGAATGTATTTGTTTACACATGCAGACATCCATACACATGTGTAGAGATGGATATGGATATAATACTCGTACGCTTGTATGTATAACTAAATGAAGAGTGGCTATGAAAATAACGTTTATATGTGTGTGTAAAGGGTCTGTCATTAACTGTTTGCTATCTTTATATTTAAGTAAAAAAATATGTAAAAGTATTTTTATTTTTTTGGAAGACTTTTAGATGCCACCGTATGTAAAATATAATATCGTTCAAATGTCCGCCATGTTTTTTTTTCTGGGTGGAGGACATCCGAAATATTTAACTTTCTATGACTCTGGCTTATAAATCATGGCATGGGTTTATGTTGGCTTTAAGCGCCGCTGTGGTTTGTGGCTCATTCGCCAGAAATCGACTTAGGAAAACCGCCCAAAAGAAAAAGTCTAAGCGGGTGTAATCAAACGATCTCGTTGGCTAGTTCACATCATCTGTATCATCCATGCCCTCAAATCCTACGTGTAGGGTATCCAATGTGACATGCTTTGTATAGAATGTAGCGCCGTTCTGTGGAAACCACATGTCGCTCTAGTTCAGTTCATGCAATTCAGGCGAAAAGAAGCTGATAATCAATCATTGATCCACAGCTCTCGCCATTGATAGCGATGTCCTGGCTGACAGTTTTCTCAAAGAAATATAAACAGCTGATACCTCCAGCACCAAAATCCACATCAAGTTGTAACTTTTCCGGGATGTATCGGACACTTTTGAATCTTGTGTAGATTGATGTCGTCCCGTATTCGACAATTTTCTTTAGACAAGCCGCTGTTCGTCCAGAAATTATGGCTGCAGTAACCAAGAAATAGAACACCATGTACATTAGGGCGAATAGAACACCATGTACAGTAGGGTGTCTCGAAAAAAAAGTTCTCCGTACACCACCGAATATAAAGCATTGTTACAAGGTGATTTCGAAAAAAAATAATTTATTTTGCCGAATGTAGGGGTCGCCAAAATACATATTTCATTATATCTTCTACATTTATGGTCGGATCTCAAAGAGTGATATGTCGATGTTTTTGTCTTGAGGAGGCCAGTGTGTTGCTTTAAAAGGCATTGGCCTAAAATATACCGTTCTTGTATTTACCCACCATATCTCAGTTCCTACAACCCTAATGTGACACCCTAATATCAGAAAATTACAGCACGCAAAAAATCATTAAACAATTGTTAAAGAAGTTTTTTAATAATCCCAACGGAACTATTAAAAAAAAAGACATAAATATTTTTTTGCCGAACGTAGGAGTCGCCTTATCCTCCTCGAGACAAAAACATCGATGTATTACTCTTTGAGATCCGACTGAAAATGTAGAAGATATAACGAAAAATGTATTTTGTCGTGCCCTACTTTCGGCCCCTACTTTCGGTTGTTGGCTGAAGTTGCAGAACACGAGACTATGATGCGGAGGGTCGTGAGTTCGAGCCCGCGCTGAGTCATGAATTATTGTGTTGAATTCTTCTGATTAGCATTGGGGCATGATTGCGTTAGTTGTTGCCAGCCTGCTTTCAACGATGAAGGCATAGCACTGGTCACTGAACATAATTGGCAGCGACTGACACTATCATGTACTAAACAGCAGAGTAACAGCACCCTCCTTCGTCGTTCCTGTATCAAAAAATTAGCCGGCGAAGTCAAAAGGTTAAAATATATACAAAAAAGTTTCTATCTCCTCATCTTTACTCATCTGCCCCTCAATACTATCCCCTCCTTTCTAGTTCCGACGCAATGCACTGCATATGTAGGGGTCCCGGTGCTGGTCCTGAGTGCTGGTCCAAGTTAAAAAAAAAATAAAATAAAATAAAAATTATTTTCGAAACCGCCTTGCAACAATGCTTTTTTTGTCTATAAGGCAAAATAAAACCATGTTCATTATTTCAACCATTTCGTTAGCATTCATTTAGTTCTACACTAGCAATTTATTTGTATTATAGAAATGAACATTGAAAAAGTCCCTAAAATGCCCCAAAAAAAATAATATATTTTGTACCCAATCTACAGCACTTTGGCGGAGATGTAAAACTTGCCTTCGAATATCTAAAGGTACGATATTCGCATTGTGTGCAAATACACAAGCAGTAAAAATAGATATTGTTCTTAGGCTTATGTGAGGGCTGGTATTTCTTCCGACAGCACTCGCCAGCAAACAGCAAAATTTTCCATTTATTTTTAATTCTGCAGATGCGAATGGCAACGTAAAAAAAACTATAACAACATCCAAAACAGAACTCTAACCATTCTGAATGGCATGGGAACACAAATAAGAAAAAGGAAAGATAGTATTATTATTATTATTTATAGAATATCCCAAAAACACTTAGAGCAATCATATCGTATGTTGAGTAATTTGCACGTGTCTGTCTTAAAATAGAAAAGCACTGACTTTCATACCACCACAAACAAACAGCAAATTGCATACAAAATTGTGTGAAACACCAAAGACGAATGCCATTGTTGGAAAACAAAATCGATTTGATTTCAGAAATCGATAGGGTTCATTAAACTGCTTTAAAAAAAAATAGAAATGTAAAGTACAGCAAACACATTTGCACGTGGTACATTTAGCATGTGGGACGAATTCACTTCATATGATGCTGTATATATTTATTTCTTGAACTTTTTTACCAAAATTTGCAGCTCTTAAATTGTTTTATGCTATAGGAAACAATTTTCAAAGTAAAAGAAATGAAAATTGTATTATTATATTAACACGTAGGCCGGATTGATATTGAAGCTACCTAGCGCTAGGTGGCAGCACAAACACAAAAACTTTTTTTTTTCTTTAGAAAATGCGAACTGTCAAACGTCAGCTGTTAAAATTTCACCCAAATTCATTGATTAGTTGATTTGTTGTAGTCGTTTGAAGTAAGCAGCTTTTGTGTTTCTTGAAAAATGGAAAAAAGTGAATTCGTGCAGTGATTAAACACTAGTATTATTTGAAAGGGAAAACGGCGAAAGAGAGAAAAGAAAAGCTCGATAAACATTACGGTGAGTCTGCTCCCTCAGATTACATGGTAAAATATTGAATTGCTGAATTTAAACGCGGCCGAACAAGCACTGCAACAATACGATCAACAGGAAGGCCACAAGAGGTGGTTGCTGTAGAAAATATCAAGAAAATCCTCGATATCGTTATGAACGATCGCCGAGTCAAGTTACGTGAGATTGTTGAAATGGTAAAATGTCATATGAATTGGACACACATTCGTTTGCATTTTGCATGCAAAAGCTATCGGCAAGATGGGTGTCGCGTTTGCTCAGTGTCGAACAAAAACGAGTTCGACAGACCACTTCACAGCGGTGTTTGGACAAGATAAAATGTAATCCTGTTGATTTTTGGCGTCGATTAATAACTGTTGATGAAACGTGGGTCCACCACTACACACACACACCTGAAACCAAACATCAATCGAAACAATGGGTGGAAGCTGGGGGAAGTGCTCCGAAGAAGGCGAAGACAGTGAAATCGGTTGGCAGGGTTAGGTTAGGTTAGCAGGTTGCTGGTGAAAGGAAAAACTGACAGCAGCCCACTTGGGTCTAATTATTTTGATCCCTTTGTGACACCTGTATTTAAGAGGATTGAAAAGATAAGAAAAGAGGATGAAGTAGGGATAGTCGAGAGTTAAGGTAAGAAGGATAGTAAGGAAGAAGATGGGATACATAAACCAAGAGTTATGGTCGTGCATACACGCCCTAGGGGAGTCAGCTGCCGAACCAGCCACTGCTCCTAATAAAGAGACTCAGGTATCTCAGTCCTATCTTCCGATATCTCCGAAATGTCTCCAAAAAGCGTGCCTTGCCCAGCGACTGTAGGCGCTGCTCTTCCAGAGCAGGACATAAGCAGAGGAGGTGTGCAATGCTTTCCTCCTCCTCCTCATCATTGCAACTGGAGCAGTAGTCGTTATAGGGGAGCCCCATGCGCCTGGCATGGATCCCAAAGGTGCAGTGACCAGTAAGTGTGGCCACTATATTACTTAGTTGACCTCTTGCGAAGTTCAAAAGATCCTTCGTCCTCCTAGAGCCTAGGCGGGGCCATAAGACTCTTGATATCTCGCAAGTGGATTCTCTAAACCACCTGTCCTGAGCCAATTCGAATAGTGCAACATGAAAGCGTCTCCAGCAAGATGAGAGTGGGATCCTACTTAGTTGGTCAATGTCGGCTTCCTGAAGTGTGGTTGCTCTCCCCTCCAGTTCATCCGCCTTAATGTTGCCCGTGGTGGTCCCATGTCCCTGCACCCAGTTCAAGGTGATGCGTGAATGTTCCGCAAGTCCGTCAAGGGTTCCGGGGCATTCCTGGGCAAGTAGGGATGTGCTATAAACCCCCGTAAGAGACCTTATTGCAGCTTGACTGTCGGTAATGAATTGGATGTAATGAATTGGCTGGCAGAGTTATGAGTTATTTTGGAATGCACACGGAATATTGCTCATCGATTATCTTGAAAAAGGATCCAAAATCACAGGAAAGTACGAGTATTATGCTGCATTATTGGATCAATTGATTGATGCAATCAAAAACGACCATATTTAAAGAAGAAAAAGGTGCACTTTCTTTAAGACAACGCACCGGTTCACACGGCATTAGATACGATGCTAAAATTACGTGAAATACAATTCGAATTGGTTGATCATCCACCTTATAGTCCAGATTTAGCTCCCAGTGACTTTTTCGTATTTCCAAACTTGAAAAAATGGCTCGCAGGAAAAAGATTCATCTCAAACGAAGAAGTGATTACCGAAACTAACGCGTATTTTGAGGGGTTCCCAAAATCGTATTATTCAGATGGTATAAAAAAGTTGGAATATTGTCTTACTAAGTGTATTGAGCTAAAAGGAGACTATTTTGAGAAATAAATGTTTTAAAAAAAAAAATTTTTTTCTACTTAGGTAGCTTCAATGTCAATCCGCCCTCGTAAATGTTTAACTCGTGTTTTCATTTCGGACTTCTGCTTAACGACTCATAAGAAAATACTATCAATTCCGTAATTTAGTCAGTACTTTTAAGTCAACACAATCCGCTATTCGCTTTGCTTGTCTATGGAAAGTAACTAATGTTTTCGGCGGGTATGCTGCCTACTACTGTCAAACTGACAGATTACCTTTTAACAGCTGCTAGTCACCGGGGCTGATCAATGTGTCACATCAATGTTATTTTATATCCTGTGATCAAAATATTTCTATAACATTATCTTCACAGTTATTTTTTTCTTTTTTTTCATTTAAAAATAAATACAATCACTAAAAGCTACTTTCGGTGTCTGATTATAAATTTAAATCAAATAAAGGCTGCCAAAAACTATTCTTAAATTTTATTGTAAAGCACGCACACACACACACACACACACATATACACCGCACATATCTTTATGTTAATTATTTCTAACCTTTTCTAAAGTCTTTTCTGAAATTATGCACATAATAAATTAATATTAAACAAACAAAATATCATATTGACAACTACAGAGATTTTAACTTGTATTTTGTAGTCCTGGGCTTAGGACACACTTTGATGTTGCTGCCTAAATTTAAATACGGCATAATTACTAACTGCCAGTTTGCCGTCCGACAAACGGCTTTGCTTGTGTGTTTGAATTTACATTAAAACAGCCATTACAAGCAATATTTACAACATGTAAAATTACTTCTTTGTTATTTGCGAAAAGCCCATCGTAGCATATTTTCCAATTTAAATAAACAATTCTATAAACTTTTGTTTCACATGCGGCTAACAGTGTGCGTGTGATTTAGGGTTCTGTGTGTGTGTGTGTGTGCGTTTGATTTTTCCATGTATGCCTGTGTCGGTTTAATACAAACATTTTTTGGCAATATGCCTAAAATTAACTTTTTTGTTTACACTTTTATAGAGAATTCAAACAATGGCAGATTTGTAAAATAGATTTGTGCATCTGTGAGTACTTGAAACGAATAGGGAAATTCAATTGCTTGTATTTGCGAAAAGTTTATGGCTGTGTAACCATTAGAATAGTCAAGTTATTCGGATAACAAATTGTTCGAATAAAAGTTAAAGTCAATGAATTATTGCGTCATAGTGTAACTTTTATTTGAACATGTGAAGAAGTTACACTAGGATATCAAATAAAAATATTAAATAATTGTTAATTTTTTCAACGGGCTTAAGTTCGAATCGTCAGGGTTGGGGAATTTCGTACTAACCAAAAATGTAATAACTTAAAAAATATGAATGTGGGAACTTCTCATATTCAATTTTTGTTAAAAACGTTGGTTAAATAGTTGATATTTCTTCTAACTAGCACCACTTCCAAAAAGTGGAAAAATTGAACAAAGAACGCTGATGAGATGGCGTAGCGGCCTCGAAATCAGTACTGATCCGTTCTGCTGGTTTGATGATTATTGAAAATATTCCTAATATTCCAATATTAATATAAACAAGTAAAAACGTTATATTCGACCGGGTCGAATCTTAAATACCCTCCAAATAATTAGTAAGTGAATTTGAAACGTTTAACTTGGTGGGACAGAGCTCCTTTATATAATATCGTACGTCAACGCCCACTAAAGGGGGCGGGGTTCAAAAAATATACAATATCATGTTTTCCACAGACGAACGTATGGGCATTGCTAGACCGTCTTAGACTTCATCACTGATCAAGAATATATTTACTTTATGGGGTCCAATTCTCTTTGGAGGGTATAAAAACTGTATTTTGGCGGGGTCGCTCTGGCAAGGGCTGTGGGGGAGACATTTCACCTTTGTCATGAAACTCTAAAAATAAATGCTTGGGATAATTATATACAAAATTAAAATTTCTTTTTTTTGATAGGGTCATTTAGAGGGCAAAGGGGGAGAGGGGGTAGGGCAGAAACAGGTAGGCATAAAACTTTAAAAATAAATGGATGATTATATACAAAATTTAAAAAAAATTTTTTTTTTTTTTGGTAGGGTCATTTGGGGGGCAAAGGAAGAGGAGGGGGTAGGGCAGAAATCGGCAGTCATAAAACTCTAAACATAAATGCTTGGGATAATTATATACAAAATTTAAAAAAAAAAATTTTTTCGGTAGGGTCATTTAGGGGGCGAAGGGGAAAGAGTGGGTAGGGCAAAGAAGTACCAGGTTTCGTCTCAGCTTCCTCATTAAAGCTTAAAAATGTTATTTTTAAGGAATGTCGGCTTAAGTAAAACAATTTGTTAAATTTTTATGCTATTTTTGCCTATACTAACGCCCACTAAAGTGGGCGGTGTGAAAAAAATATTTTTATTTTATTTAATGGGTCCAAGTTTAAGGCGTTAGACCGTATTTGATATAAAAATTAATCATTTGCTTAACAAAATAACCAAAAAACTTTAAAAATTATGTTGTTTTTTCTGGGTTGGTTTAGTTCTTCTTAGGGGAACTTTTTTCCCTCTTGCCCGATTTAGCCCATCACCAAACTTAACCTGCTCAAAATATATTTATGCCAAATTTCAATAGTCTAGCTCTTTTCGTTTGGACTGAATCGTGATTTCCACAGACGGACGGACGGACATGCTCAGTTCGTCTTAGATTTCATGACTGATCAAGAATATATATACTTTATGGGGTCTGAGATGGATATTTCGATGCGTTTCAAACGGAATGACAAAGTGAATATACCCTCCAAATTCTTTTTTGGAGGGTATAAAAATAATAAATAGAATTTGAACAAATTCATTTATTAATAAAATAGTAAAAAATCATTTGCAGTCATGCAGATTCGAACTTAAGCCCGTTGAAAAAATTAACAATTTACGTAAGAAAGTTCGACTAATAAAAATTCATACATAATATTAAATAATTTTAATATTATTTAGCATTTCTAAACACAAGGTATTTACAAAAAAAAATAATTTTAAATTCTCAAGCAAAAATTTATATATATAAAAATTTAAGAATATATATTATTAGTCGAACTTTTTTTGGTAGATTAAATTACTACGTTGAAAATTATTTAGCTGGCTCTAAGTTCGAATCTGCAATTTACAAATATTTTTTTTTGTTAAAGAATTGCTCAAATTCTAATTTATATTAAGAGTGGAATGCAATTTCATTTAACGATATGCAGTAAGAAAAATGTTTCCAAAATTTCCACAACTTATTAAACTGCAAGTTAAGGGAACTCATTGTAAGTCTGTATGACTTAAAATAATTCTTATCACTCTATAATTGCCATTAGCTACACAATGTCTTCTGACGACGAATCCAGTGCATTATTTCAACTTAAGGACTTTAAATGTTTATCATCAGAACATTAAACTTGAATACACGGTGACCACTTAACATGTTCCTTGTAACACCGCCATTTGCTGTTAAAGTGGTTTTGAAGTATTTCGCTGCTTGCAAAGTTACCGCAATGATAAATTCACAACAAGCACTTACAATGTTTTTAAGGCAAAAATATATTTAACAGCAACCGCATTGCAAATACGACGACACACTCACACACACACAAATTTGAATACTTTACAAGCACTTCAGTGAAGTAAAATTGATTTATTAAACTCTCTTTAAGCCTCGATTTGACTCAGAATCTTAATTTTAATCGTACCCGTGTAGCATAAAATATCTGGAACACCCTATTGTACATGCAATAAAATTCACGTTTATTTATATTATCTATGGCTGTATTTTTATAGCAAATGCTTTTACATCTACATGAGCTTGAGTTGAGGTCATACGTAATCTCTTAAATTGAAAATTAAAAACGACAATTGAATTATATCGACCTATAGAGAGAGTTCTTTTTTTTTTGTTTTGGTAAGCTTTATTTGTAAATCCTACTGTATTAGATTTAAATTAAAAAAAAATTAAAAAAAAAACACTTGATAAAATATTATAAGTAAAATAAAGCCGAGTGTTTTGCATACAAATATGATAAATGCATTTCCATGATGCATTATAAAAGATTCATGAATAGGTTTTGTGAAGAAGATAATAAACTTTAATATGGAGAATAAAAACGTTAGAGTCTCTTTTAGAATTTATAATTTAATTTTTTTTATTACTGCCATAGACTTTTGAAAAAAATTTCTAAGAATTTTTACACATAAAAAAAGGTTTTAAATACAATGCGAAAGCAATGAAATATTTTTTTTTGTTAAATTTTAATAGATTTTAAATGAAAAAATCAAGACTAGTGGATGTTAGATATTCCAACGGAGTAAAATTTTCCTAAGAAATCAGATCACGTTGTAGGACAGCTCATGATGAAGGTAAGAAGGGTGCTCTTGGCTAAAGTAGTTAACACGACACTGTGGACACGAAAGTCACTAATTCGACTACGCAGTCAGTCAATAAAAAATAAAAAATAAATAGAAAAACAGAAAAGGAAAAGAAATGGCAGAAAAACCTATTGCTTTTCAACAAAATCAATACCAATTTGGGATTGAACCTGGCTAAAAGCAAGTTTTTAGTACTTCAAAGATCCGTATTTACCGTGCTTTTGGTACCGCTTGCAATTCATTTTCATAAGATAGCCACCTTAATATCAATTAGTTCCTTTAGTTCCAAAAGGAGCGTAGAGCCTCATGCAAAAACCCAATCAGCTACTCACCTTAAACCAACTGATTACCGAAGCGAGAAAAATATTGCCATCAAATTTATATCGAATGCCAATTGGCTTTGAAAACAGAATAGTTACGAGCAAATTTAAGCTACTGCCTTGAGCTAACAATAATAATGAAACTTTGGCATGTAAAGGGTTCTTCAACAAGAAGTTTGTTTTTCAATTGTGGCAACACCAACAACATGGTAATTTTGACAATTAGTTCTTTGAGGTATTCGCAGTAGATGCATTGGCGATTGTTACTATGAATTCAATTTTGCTCGAAAATTGCATAACAATAATTAAAATCCACTATGAAAATGGTGCTTCTGGTAAAATTACATTTAGAAAAATTTTCAGTTCCTCGATGTTCTCAGAAATTTGGGGTAATCCAAAACCACCACATGGCGAAGCCTTACAAGGTTCAACTGGTGCAGGAATTGAAGCCGACCGACCATTCCCAATGCCGTAGATTTGCTCAATTCATTCAGGAACAAGCCATTGGTTTTTCCAAAAAAAAAATTTTTTCAGACCAAGCCCATTTTCATATGTCAGCGAATGTCAACAAGGCAAATTGCCGTATCTGTCAGCGTGGTGGAGATTTGCCAGATATCCTTTTTCATATATAATTGCCGAACTATTCTCTTCGTAATACAATAAAAATGTTAATTAACTTCATATAAATTTTTTGTTTTAATTTGTTTTTGAAAACAAAGTTCTTGTTAAAAAACCCCTTACTTAAGTATAAAAGAATTCAAACCAAAAAAGTTTGTCTGAAGTAAAATGGAACAAAAAATTCAGAAAATGGTACAAAGTACTCAAACGGCAACACGGACGTTAATAGTTACTATCCTCTTGATAAAAATCTCGTAGGCAGTTTCCTAATAAACTTTTTGTAAATAAAAACTGTCCCACGAAGCCACCAAAAAAGTAGTGGCAAACAAAAATTCATATCAGTACTGATGATGAAAGAGTAGCGGTTTTCGAAAACAGTTCTTCTCCTCTGCTGTATAAGTTTGATAATTAAAAACTTATGTTAAATTTTATTTGTAACTTGGAATATTTAAATATCATGTCTTTCTGAATTTAAAAAATATTTTACTATCAATCTTAATCCTGCGTCCTAAAGGTTGGGTCATTATGACCCATACACTTTTTATTGTTGAGTATCTTTTTTTCAACGTTTTGCGACTTAGCTGAATTTTTCTTATTATTTCGTTCCATTGGATGATTGACCGGCCATCAACTAAAAAAAGCTAAACTGGCTGTTGGTATAATGCGGCACTATGTGTCCTCTTAGGACACAGGGGCAAATATATATCCAGCCTTGCTTTTTGTACCCTCCAAAATATAATATGGAGAGTATATTGACTCTGTCATTCCGTTTGTAACGCAGTGAAATATCCATCTGAGACTCCATAAAGTATATATATTCTTGATCAGTGATGAAACCTAAGACGATCTGAGCATGTCCGTCCGTCCGTCTGTGGAAATCACGATTCAATCCAAACTAAAAGAGTCAGACTCTTGAAATTTGGTATAAATATATCTTGAAGAATAGCACAGGTTAAGTTTGGTGATGGGCTAAATCGGGCCAGAGGAAAAAAAGTTCCCCTAAGAATAACTAAACCAACCTCTAAAACACAATATATAATTTTTAAATTTTTTTTGTAATTTTGTTAAGCAAATAATATATTTTTATATTAAAGAAGGTCCTTAAACTTGGAGCAATAAAATTAAAAAAAATTGGACTCCGCCCTCTTTAGTGGGCGTTATTATATGCAAAAATTTTATAAAAATATAACAAATTGTTTTACTTACGGCTGCATTCCTTAAAAATAACATTTTTTAGCTTTAATGACGAAGCTGAGACGTAACCTGGTACTACTCTGCCCTACCCCCTCCTCCCCCATTGCTCCCTAAAAGACCCTATAAAAAAAGTTTAAATTTTGTATATAATTATCCCAAACATTTATTTTTAGAGTTTTATGACAAAGGTGAAATGTGTCTCCCACAGCCCTTACCAGAGCGACCCCGCCCATAATACAGTTTTAATACCCTCCAAAGGGAATTGGACCCCATAAAGTATATAAATTCTTGATCAGTGATGGTCTAGCAATGCCCATACTTTCGTCTGTGGAAAACATGATATTGTCTATTTTTGAACCCCGCCCCCTTTAGTGGGCGTACGATATAATATAAAGCAAGTCTGTCTTACCAAATTTACTCACTAAATATTTGGAGGGTATTTAAGATTCGACCCGGTCGAATATAACGTTTTTACTTGTTCTTTTCTCATCATATACTGAAGAATTTTAAAAACTGTATACACGAATTTTTGCGTATCTGCATATAGTCCTTATTTTAAAATATAAGATTTAATATTAAATTGAATTAAGATTCATAGGCTAATTGTTCGAAATTTGTTTTTAAATCTCAGAAAGACATGATAAATATTCCAAGGCACAAAGGAAAGTCAACATCAGTTTTATTCAACTTACACAGCAGAGCAGAACAGCTGTTTTCGAAAGACGCAACCCTTTCATCATCAGTGCTCATGTGTAGATATTGTGTTTGTCACCACTTATTAGGTGGCTTAGTTGAATGTGATAACAGTTCCTATTTACACAAATTTTATTGTGAAAAAGAATCCGAGAACAGTATCAACCTGATGTTAACATGTTATTGTTATAATACCCGTGTTACCGTTTGATTATTTTTCTTCATGTCCCATTTTTCTGAAATTTTTTGTTCCATGATATCTAAGTCAAACTTTTTTGGTTTGAATTTTATACTTAAGTACATGTGAACGTGTTCCAATTTTATTATTGGTAAGTCAAGCCATATCTTGAATTTGTATGTAGTAAGGAATATTTATCATGTCTTTCTGAGATTTAAAAACAAATTTCGAACAATTAGCCTATGAATCTTAATTTAATTTAATATAACAATATAAATGTTCGTGAAAATACTTACTACATATAAGATTTAATTTTGTACCCTTTTCTAGTCCAGAACAGCACTATGTAGCTGTTTCATTTCCCAATTTCTAAAAAACCAATTTTTAATGCCAAAGGAAATGACATGTGGTGCAACCCAAATATGTAAAACTACAGTCTTCCATGATTTAATTTAATAAAACTGACATTTCTATTGATTTCAATTAGGGATGTAACCGATACCGATTCCGATATATCGGCGATACTTCTGATTTGCCGATATATCGATATCGGCGATATTTTAATGTCGATACGACGATACTTCTTAAATTTTTTTTAGAGCTGTTTTGGGCAAACAATTCAATTTTCAACGCTTTTTACTAACCGTTGTATTGAAAATTTGGATGATTTTAGAAGATAAACAGTATGACATTCAGTTTGAATGGACTCATTAATAATCGCATACACTATTATATTGTTAAAAAATAATAATTTGTTTTTGTTAATTTCAGAATGATTTCAAATATCAATTTTAAATATTAATAATCTCTTACACTGTAATTTTGTATAATAAAAGAATTACTCTACTTGAGTTTTGTTAATTTTAACTTGAGTTCAATTTCAATATGCGTATCGGTATCGGAATCGATATCGGTGATATTTCTTTTTGAGTATCGGTATCGGTATCGGATCGGCAAAACGGCGTATCATTACATCCCTAATTTCAATTTTCATATATTCAAATATATTGTGCCAGCATTGACTTTCATATTTAAATGAACACAAATTAAAACAACAAAATCAAAAACTAGAACTCAGCATGTGACATATTCATTCGAATTGTAAACTGCCAATAAAAAATTAACCCCGTACACAAATCATGCAGAGACTTCTTTGCAACTGATTTTATGGCGATATCAACATTCAACGTTATCCGTATGCTATTTTTGGTTGTTAATAAAATAGCCAAACTAATAAAAGTATTTTATGTAAAACCGACTCACTCCAGGATTATTAGATTATTTAAAAGTTTATAATTTCTATACGTTTGTTTGTATGTGTGTGTTACATCCAAAACTGAGTTTTTCCTAGTGCTGTTTTTTCCAGTTTGTTTCATAATGCCTTTATCATTTTTGTGCTTTCTTTTAGTTTCATGGGTCTTTTATCTAAAATTCATTTCACGTTTAGTCATAATGCTTCAGGTGCTCCACAAGTCATATAAATGTTCGTATTAATGTAAATGGCTATAGCGATAATATCAAATTCTAAAAAACTACAGGGTGTCCCCACACTCAAGCGCATAGCTTTGCCTTTTTTTTCGATGTACTTATTTGGCAATATAAATTGGTTTATTATTAAAAAAACATTCTGTATGTTGTCTTGGTTTGCAAAGACTTGTAGAAAAAAATGCGAATGTTTTCTTATTTTATTTTTCTACTGTCCATTCATGTAGTTGCAAATAAATAAAACGAGAATTCAAATAAAATAATAGATAAATCCATGTTTAAATTTAAATAAAACTGATTTATATTGCAATTTGTTGTTACGGCTCTTGTGTTCTGTCCTATTTGTTATAGCTGAAGTTTAAAGTTCATATAGACAAATATTCATTTGCATATATGAACTAAATTTCCATTTAGCTAAAACTCCTTGGTTTATATTCAAAATTAGAATTTAATTAATATTTTATCTCTATCAATTTCTTTATAAGTTATTTCTTATGTGTGAAATATGGATGTTATTTAAATGATCGCCTCTAGATGGGTTACATCAGTCGATGTAGTGTCCAACAAAATTTTTTGCTCACTTCGTTAGGTGCATCCGCGAAAACTTTAAATGCTACCACCTTAAGAGATCAGTCGCGTAAAATGGCATTTGACGTAGTCATTTAATATGTGCTGATGAAAAAGACAAACAACAGTACTGTTGATGGGATTGTAGCATTTTCTGAAAACTCTCCTTTTCTTATCTGCGTTTTCTTTTTTGGATACAACATGAAAAATCGTTAATTGAATTTAAATATAAAACAAAAAAATGTTGTCATCTTAAATAAAAATACTTTTTTCAGTAGAATCAAGGCATAACCGCCAATAAAGCTTAACCCTCTAACCCGCAAGAGTGCCTCAAGGCACTTATAACAAAAATTGAATTTACTCAGAAACCAATTACCATATTTTGTTTTAATTTTAACGGAGCATTTAGTTACAGATCTATTTACATTTCTCTCGAAAGTTCAAATAAATTTCGACATTTGGCTTCGATTGGGTCAGCTGGTTAGTAAGAGGAATCAAAATTACTGCAAGTGAAATTCTGTCTGTTATTATACCCTCCAAAAAAGAATTTGGAGGGTATATTCATTTTGTCATTCCGTTTGTAACGCATCGAAATATCCATCTCAGACCCCATAAAGTATATATATTCTTGATCAGTGATGAAATCTAAGACGAACTGAGCATGTCCGTCCGTCCGTCCGTCCGTCCGTCTGTGGAAATCACGATTCAGTCCAAACGAAAAGAGCTAGACTCTTGAAATTTGGCATAAATATATTTTAAAACTTAGAGCAGGTTAAGTTCGAAGATGGGCTAAATCGGGCAAGAGGGAAAAAAGTTCCCCTAAGAAGAACTAAACCAACCCAGAAAAAACAACATAATTTTTAAAGTTTTTTGGTTATTTTGTTAAGCAAATGATATATTTTTATGTCAAATACGGTCCAACGCCTTAAACTTGGAGCCATTAAATAAAATAAAAATATTTTTTGACCCCGCCCACTTCAGTGGGCGTTATTATAGGCAAAAATAACATAAAAATTTAACAAATTGTTTTACTTAAGCCTACATTCCTTAAAAATAACACTTTTAAGCTTTAATGACGAAGCTGAGACGAAACCTGGTACTACTCTGCCCTACCCCCTCCTTCCCCTTCGCCCCCTAAATGACCCTACCAAAAAAAAAAAATTTTTTTTAAATTTTGTATATAATCATCCCAAGCATTTATCTTTAGAGTTTTATGACTACCGATTTCTGCCCTACCTCCCCCCCCGCACCTATTCCTTTGCCCCCTAAATGACCCTACCAAAAAAAATTTTTATTTTTAATTTTGTATATAATCATCCCAAGCATTTATCTTTAGAGTTTTATGACTGCCGATTTCTGCCCTACCCCCCCTCCTCTTTCTTTGCCACCAAAATGACCCTACCAAAAAAAAAAGTGTTTTTAAATATTTTATATAATCATCCCAAGCATTTATCTTTAGAGTTTTATGACTGGCTGTTGCTGCCCTACCCCCTCCTCCCCCTTTGCCCGCTAAATGACCCTATTAAAAATAAATATAAATTTTTTTTTATTTTGTGTATAATCATCCCAAGCAATTATTTTTACAGTTTTATGTGTATCTGTTTCTGCCCTACCCCCTCTCCCCCTTTGCCCTCTAAATGGCCCTATCAAAAAAAAGAATTTTTAATTTTGTATATAATTATCCCAAGCATTTATTTTTAGAGTTTTATGACAAAGGTGAAATGTTTCCCCCACAGCCCTTGCCAGAGCGACCCCGCCAAAATACAGTTTTTATAGCCTCCAAAGAGAATTGTGATGAAGTCTAAGACGGTCTAGCAATGCCCATACGTTCGTCTGTGGAAAACATGATATTGTATATTTTTGAACCCCGCCCCCTTTAGTGGGCGTTGACGTACGATATTATATAAAGGAACTCTGTCCCACCAAGTTAAACATATCAAATTCACTTACTAAATATTTGGAGGGTATTTAAGATTCGACCCGGTCGAATATAACGTTTTTACTTGTTTTTTTTTTTAACTAATTTGTATCAACTTCTTGTCGTCCGATCTCTTCGAAATAATTTTTGTTGGAAAGGTATGACATCGTTCTTTGAATTTATATGTTTGTAAATGCAAAACAAAACAAAGAACATGTACTGAGAACGCAAAAACTAAAGAGTGTCTCAGGGCACTCTTGTGCGTTCCGGCTAAATTTATCGATCACTTTTATTCAGTTACTTTTCATCTCTTTGTTATATTATTTTAAAATTTTGATCAAAAAGTGATAGAAATGATAGATAAAAACCGCAGACGTATTAAATTATCCTCTTTCACTGATGATGATGACGAATCTTCATCATCATTTGTCGAAAATGTTGAGTCATGTTCTGCAGCCAAAGAACAAGCCCCATCAAAAACTGATAGAAAACCATAGAAAAGACCTCGTTCTTCGTTACCATTGATGGAAAGTAGTGGTCCAGTAAATGTGCCATCTAATGGTGGCTTCATTGCAAACTATACAAAAAATCACAAACACAGTGCGTTTGCTCAAAGTGCGACCTTCATTTGTGCTGCTCAAACGCTAAAAACTACTTTTACGAATATCATCGTAGAAAGTAAACCATACATTCATATTTTTTATAACATTCATCCAATTTTTAATAAAATCTTATCATAAATAATATTTGTTTTTCTTACATCGGAACCGCCAACAGTGCCCTGAGGCACTCTTCACCTTTTCTTACCTAACTCTTAAACTATAATCGATAATGACTTTCTGATGTTTTTTTAAAGTTTATTAGGTCATAATTAGCCAACTATTTTTTTTTTTAAACTTTTAAAAGTTTGCGGGTTAGAGGGTTAAGTTCATAATTTTCGAAAATCGTTTCTTGATGAAAATCTTTTATTTACGGTAATTTGAACCATCTGTCGAAATATTAAGGTCGTGTCCAATATCGTTACGAAAATACAGCAAAAATATCTTTAATATTTTAATTTCTTTAAATATTTTTGTAACTGTACAGCGTCAAATCAGTCTCAAAAGTGTAAGGATGTAAAAAAGCAGTTTAAGAGCAGCTTGCTAGAGTCATTCCAATTAAATTCAGTTTTTTATATATATATATATATATATATATATATATATATATATATATATATATATATATATATATATATATATATTTAATTAAAAATATAAAGGGTGTCCAGCATTGAGGTATAATTTTTATTTTAGTAAAAAAATAATTTTTTTTCAAATATAGGGTCCGCAATCTAACGTTTTTTTTTCAACTAGTGCTTATTTCGTGAATGGTAGCACTTAGCTCATGTCTGATTTGACAGATAATTAGTTTTATCCTTCCGCTGAACGAATATGGTTGTGTATACGCTTGAACAATGCTGGGAAATATGGGCCTGCGATCGACTTACAGAAGATGCCGATTTTGCCAAGAAAAAAATAATTTTTTCAGATGAATCTCATTTTGATCTTGGCGTTTATGTAAACAAACAAAATTGTCGCATTTGGGGCACAGAAAATCCGCACGCATACATCGTCGCACCCAAAACGAGTCACTGTTTGGTGCTGATTTTGGTCCAGAGGCATAATTGGGCCATTTTTCTTTCGAAAATGAGCAAGGTGTGGCCGTTACAGTCAGAGGCGATCGTTATTGGGCCATGCAGTCATTTGAATGAAATTATTTTCTATTATTAACCGGAAGGATTGTACTTTTAAATAAAAAAATACATTTGAGGATATATTCAGTAGTTTTTTTTATAGCATTTTCAAAAAAAAAGTTATTTGGCGGACCGTACATATAATTAAAAAAGATAAATGGTGTCCAGAATTGAGGTATCATTTTTATTTTAGTAAAAAACTAATTTTTTCAAATATTAAAAATATTTGCAGTCATGCAGATTCGAACTTAAGCCCGTTGAAAAAATTAACAATTTAAATATATTTTTATTCAGTTTAATCTAGTTATAGGTTTCGGTCAAAGATTAAAAATTATGTCCGTCAATAAACTTTGAACATAAAATCAAGGACCTGTAATACTTCTGGACTTTGTTTTACTGTTCTATAAATATTTCATTATATATTATAAACTGGTATATGAAAATAGTGACAGATGATACTCTTAGTCATAATCTTATGCAGGAAGCTGTCCAGGAAAAGTGCAGCTTATTTATTAAAATGTCCTAAATTTTATTTTGGAACGAAGTTTATGTAGTAACTATAAAAGTAAGAAAATATTTTATATTTTCATGAAAACCTTGCATAGAATATTATTATTTTACATACTTCAAAAGTATTTGTAAAGCTTAGAAATTTTGGTTTCACAGACATTAAAATAATTAATTTTACATTTTTGAACATCATGTTGTCAAACTAAGCGAAAATTTAAAATCAGCTCTGTTTTTGTCATGCTTTTAATTCATAATAATAAAATTTCCAAGAATATTTTGCCCTTGTCTAAAATCATTCTTCATAAGAAACTAATTTCGTAAGTGCCATTAATGAACGTGTAGGAAAGTTAAAAATATCAAAAGATGTTTACTTCAAATGCAGATTTTTAATGGCAGGCAGATAATAATTTTTTAGATATATCTTGCCAATAATTTATAAATGTGGCTAAAAAGTTCTGCAACAGTCAAAAATAACAGTTGCAATAAATGTGATACTAAAACGTTTGCCATTGGATAACAACCAAGCGAAGCAACAAAAAATTATAATTGTCTGATGGTTAGTGATTAAACGTTCAGAGGCAGCTTTTTATTCTGTAATAATTTCAATGGCTTTTTTTATAATATTACTGTGGTTTTTAGATTTTTTACTTTTTGCCCTCCAGAGATAATTGAGTTTAATGTTTAGTTTCAACCAGTAGATTTCCTTATTTTGTTCTCGTCCTGCACTATTTTTTTGATTTTATTAAAACTGCATTAATGTTGACAATATGCCAGAATAAATAAAATAATATTGAGGGGATAATTCTAATAGACACAGCAGTAAACAAATTTGTATGATGTTGTTCTAGAAATAAGTTTTTTTTTTTTTGTATAATTGCAATTAAGGATTTAAAATACAGTCGACTCTTGATAATTTGAAACTCGTTAATTTGAATCTCGCGGTAATTTGAACTGTTTTCCAAGTCCCTTGAAAAACACTCAATAAATTGAAAAATATCTATGTAATTTGGTCCCCTCAATAATTTGAAATTATTTGAATGGCATTTTGATCGCCGACTCGCTATAATTTGAATTTTTTGGCTCTACGCTATATAATTTAAATTATTTTAATTGCTGTGTTTTATGCAAAATATAAAATAAATAAAACAACCATTTATTTTAGTTTTTTGCGATGTGCTACAAAAATTACATCTTGCTCGCCAACGTTCTATAATTTGAAGTTCGGTTACTCTACACTCTTTAATTTGAACTCCTAATGTGATTTTGTTTCTGTTTTTTTTTTTAATTTAAATCGTTTGCATTAGTTTCTGTGCCACGATTTTAGTATACACCGCTACATCGACAGTTGCTAATATAAAAAATTAAATTTCTTTGCTTTGCTTTTGCGGAATTTAGTGCGTGCAAATGGTTTTGCTTTTTTTAATGAAAACTCTTGTTAATTTGAATTTTTTCTGTCTCTCTTTCGATATTTTGAAGTCTCGTTAAAATGAAAACTCGATTATTTGAACTTTTTCTCTGGTCCCTTCAGTTTTAAATTATCAAGAGTCGACTGTGGTTAGACTGTACAACTCAATAATGCTATTAAGCACAGTGACCTTTAACTTAATAAATCAAGAGGGATTATTCAAAAAAATATTTTCCATAATTCCAATTGGCTGCTCAGTTTGTATATTTGAAAGTATGAGATATTTAAAAAAAAAAATTTTTTTTCTTAAATGTCTGCGATTTAAGCTTTTTGCGAAAGCTTCTTTACCTTTGAAACTCTTTTCAATATGTATTTATTAGAAATAAACACGTTTTGGGTAAAATTGTGGTTCACCAAAAAAATTGATTTTTGCAAAGAGGTATGATCTTCGATCTCATAGGAATTAATATATATATTTTTTTTTAGGAGTAGGACCAGCACTCAGGGGATAACCCCTACATATGCAGTGCATTGCGCTGGAACTAGGGAAATAGATTTTGGGAAGGAGGATAAAGGGAGTAGTGTCTGTGGATATTCGACTTGAACCCCCTCAAATTGTAAGTGGCGGGGAAGACCTCTGCAGGTAGTTTGTTCCACGCACGGACTGTTCGGCTAAAAAACGAATTTTCTCTGTAATGCGTATTGCGATTCGTTGGAATATCGAGCACAAACGCATGCGCTCTTGATGAAAACCGCGTTGAGCGTAAGAAAGAATGGGTTTCAGGAACAAGTTCCCTAATTTCACCAGAGCACCTGCCATTATAGTAACGATAGAAGAACGATACGCACCCCACATTGCGACGATGCTCAAGAGAGTCAATAGAGTTGGCTACCCTACTGTCTCCGATGAGTTTCATCGCCCTCTCCTGTACGCGGCCGAGTAACTTCAAAATAGACTTTGAAGCACCGGCCCAAACATGAGAGTTGTATTCCATCTTCGGTCGGATGTAAGTGGTGTAAATATTAAGGAGATCAGAAGGGGTGAAGTATCTCTTGCACCGTCTTAAGAAGCCAAGGCACTTGAATGCTTCTTTTGCGACCTGAAAGACATATTCCGTGCATCTGACATCACACTGCTGCACATCACATGCCCAGAACATCAAGAGCCCCTGACTCCATAATACTTACGCCACCCATAGAAACAGATGAAGCAGCTTGGTCATACGTACGTCGATGCGTAAGCATACAAAAGTGGGTCTTACGGGCATTAAAATCAACCCTGTTCGCCTGACCCCATTCGGAAATCTTCGCGAGGTCACTATCCAGAACGTCGTTCATAAACTGCCTCCTCGTCTCGATTTCAGACGTTGACGGCCTGCAGTTAAATGAATAGGAATGCGAAAGGCTGCTATCATCTGCGAATGAGTAAATAGAACAGGAAGTTTGGGAAAGTAGATCGCTAAGAAAAATTAGAAATAGAGTAGGAGAAAGAACGGAGCCCTGCGGTACCCCTAAGTTGACTCTGAACTTATCGGATGAGATTCCATCTATAACAACTCGTATAGAGCGATCCCTGAGAAAGCTCGATATAAATCGAGAGAAGGTGTCTCCAAACACCAAATGCAATAACTTTGGACAGGAGTGTTTCATGCCACACTCTATCGAACGCCTTAGAAATATCTAGAGCCACCACTTTACTTTCGCCAAAATGAAATTATATAATTTTGATTGTGGACGTAACCATTCATCTAGAAAAGGGCCCCATCTTAGAAGACGATTTGTCGATGAAAAATTGCCAGGTACTTTGCCCGACCATAACCCCCGTTTTGATGAAACCATTTTATTTGTTGACCACGTTGCCTAATGCAATATTCATTCATTCTCATACACCATAATATTTCTCTGATTTTGTACTATTTTAGAGCCAGAAATCTCTTAATTTAAAGAGCCTTTGAAAAATTATTTGTTTTGAAATTTTTCCATAATTTTTATTATCTTTTGCCAATCTTCAATGAATATGTAAATTGTTGGGTTTATGTTTTTATTGTCTATTCGATTTATTGTCTCCCATTAATTAATTAAATATTAACGTTTCGTAAGAACCATTGAAATGCAGGCCTAATAGACATACTTGACCACATAACCATCAAACGACTAATACTTGTCGGTTATATATAAGTATTATCTCTGTATGTATATATTATTTATGTATGTGTGTACCGATCACTTGTTTGTTTTTATTGCCAATAATATATTAGCAATTATTCAATGATATGGAAAGTTGCTGTATCAAAATGTTTGCATGAAAAAGCAAATTTCCCAATTCTCTAGCCCAAATTTTAATAAATTGTCTCTGAAATTTATTGCGGCGGCAAGGGAACATTTTTCGAAATTAACTGTAAAATAGATAATAAATAATGATTTATTTGATTTTTGCCGCCAGCGAAGTAAATTCTTTGGCTGCTGGAAAAAAGAAATGACCAGTGATTATGGAAGTTGTTTATAAAAGCAATTGTAAAAAAAAATAAGTGTTAGACTTTTTAGAAAGCCTTTAATATTAGCAGAAAAGAAACAAGAAAAACCAGTAACTTTTTTTCCTACTCCAAAAGCCAAATGGATTTATTATCAAATATTAATAATGGCCTACTCCACTAAAATCTGCCAATAAATTAAAAAATATGTAAACATAAATTATCGAAAAAGCAATTACTTTTCTTATTCCTTTCAACTTTTATAAAAATGCTACGCTTCGAAGCAATTGTTTTATATGAAAGAACAGTAATACAAAATGTTGTTTTGAATCCCCTCAATTTGTTTTTGATATTTCTGCGAGCAAACAATTTATTCGAAGCTGTTCTGTTTTTAATTTTATTTATATCACAATAAATAAATTGACTCAAAGTTTTTGTATAGACAGTATTTGAGGACGGGGAAGAAAAAAAAAATAAAAATACCATTAACTTTATTGCATGGATAAGAAAAGTTAGGGAAATGCTTATGACGTTTATCAATTCTAAATGAAAACTTATGATAATTATAATCGAAATCTTTTCAACTTATTTCCTTTGACCCTCTTCAGTTGAGTTGTATAGAGATAAGGGATGTAAATTTGTGTATTTATTGTTAATAGTGATTGGCAATTTAAATGAAAAATTAATGCTTGAAGGAAGTGAAAAACCTCAACTTTTGGCTTATAATCATTTAGTTTACAAAGTGGGACGTGTTATAAGCAAATGGACTGCTGGAAATTGCTGTTACATGCCGGCTTATTTGTAAAAATTTTCTATGAAAACTGTATTCTGAATATATTATTATTATTAATCGTTAAATTTCGTTAATAAAAACTGATCCTGTATGCCATATATCATGTGTTCAGGAGGTTATCATAAAGATTTTCAGTACAACTAGATGAGAAGGATGTCGAGTATTGAATATTAAAATTTATATCGTATTTAATGATGAAAAATTGCTATTATTCCCAAAGTAAAATAATTTTCTACATAGGGAATGTTGTTTATTGTCCTATTTATATGAGTTAAAGTTTAATTGGAACTATTTTTTAAAACTTTGGGAAGTTCAGATTCTGAGACTTAAAACTGCTTCAAACAAAAGCTGTCCATCCGCATCTACTGGAGCCAAATTAAGAAAGCTGTTAACAGAATTGGACTATATAAAGAAAGTAAAATGAAGACGAAGAACGTGATAAGCATACTTCAGCTATAAGAAATCAACGCCTTATATTGTATATTTTTTTTAATAATATTTCCCATTTTCTTTGTTGATAATGTGTTTGAATACACTTGGAAACCAAATTTTCTTTGGAATAAATTTCATATTTTTCCATACTAACATTGGGGCTTTTAGCCTATAAATTTTAATTAAATATAAAGAAATATTACAAAAAAATTAATACAAAAAAATTATGTGGATTAAAACTTTAAGCAAAAATAAAAAATTTTTACGGATAAAGAGTGTCTCATATTAAAATGAGAATATATAGTTTTAAAGTGAAACTTCTTTACAATCGTTTTGATTTCAAACTCGATGAAACGAAAAAATAGGTCCATAGAACAGTGATGTCAGCGTCATACACAATTGTGGAAACAAAACTCACATGTACGCTTACACTCTTTTATTTTGCGAGCGTAAAATATAATTATTTACTGAAAAACACTCTCATTCAGCGGGAGATATCGCAAGCCCCATTTTGAATCCTCGAAACAGAAATACATAATATATTTATGTACATAAATAAATATAAAGAGGCTGGCTGAAATAAGCTGGAGGCACTGTATCTAGGTACATCTCTTCGAAAATTTATTAAAGTAGCTTCTGAGTGAATTAATAAGTAGGCTTTTTAAAAAATTTTTTCTTTTCTATTTAAACTAACGAAATGTTCAGGTAAAAAGTGGACAAATATTTTAAAATTAAATATCTGTTATTGCTGCATAAAATTAGCTGTGAGCCTCTGTATGTTAACTTTATTTGGCTATTGTAAACTTCAAATTATATTTATTCATCATTTAGACAATAACGGTTAAGTAAAATTTAATCGTGCAGACTGCGATGTTTCTACATGAAAATGAAATGAAAAGGTCATTAATTAGGCCTCGCAACCGTACATTTCTCCCGCTGGGAATGTTAGAGATAAGAGTAATCTCACCAACACAATCGCAATTGACTTCACTGCCATAGAGACACAAACACATAAATGTATCGGATTCAGCCGGCGAGAGAATGAGATAGAACACATTAGACGCTCTCGGTCTCCTCTTTGTGCGACTCTTCGTAGCATCCCCACTATCGTCTACTAAACATTGTCCATATGTACGCTCCTGTGTAGTGGGATAGTTAGTACAGTCGAATCCGCTTTAGCGCAACACGCTTTAGTGAAAAAAATCAGATTACTGAAGGCGATACAAATCCCCGCACTAATTTTAAACGCAGCTAGTCTTATTCACTTAGCTTTAACGAAACATCGCTTTACTGAAAATATCGTATTACTAAAAACCAAAAGCAAACCCACAAGTACGTTTTGTATGAAACTTACTTTGCTTTAGTAAAAATATAAACAATGACATCGAATAGATTGCAGAACTTAAGGCTGAAAAAATTGTGGATGTTTTGCCCGTTAAAAAATTAAATGGCAAAATATATTTGTCCTTTTCGCTCTTACGTACTTTATTGTATTTTTCTATTATATTGTCAATGCAAGTGGCTTCACATTTAATTTAAAAAGTATTGCTTTACTGATTTCAAGCACTACGCTTAACTGTAACGAATTTCAGTAATCCGAACTACGTTTTTAGGAAAAAATCGGATAACTAAAAATAATTGGTTTTTTGTTATTTCCAGTAAAGCGGAGTCAAAATATATAGTTCAATTGAACAAGTTTTTAAGCCGTAGACGTAATTACCTTTGCAGTGATATATTACAAGTCCGTAGCATTAATATATAAAGCATTTAACTTATAAACTTCTTCAAAATTGCCTCACTATGGATTCTTCCGTCAAAATGCCTACTATGCACTTCTCATACTTGCACTTAGGCTCAGTAAAGATTTCTAATTGTTTGTTAGTGATTGTATTAGTTACGATTTCTGTTTTTGTGCCACAGTGTGAATTCTTCCTTCAAAATGCCTACTATGCACTTCTCATACTTGCACTTAGGCTCAGTAAAGATTTCTAATTGTTTGTTAGTGATTGTATTAGTTAGGATATTTCTTTTTTGTGCCACACCGTGATTTTAAGCAGTACGCGTAACTGTAACAAATTTCAGTAATCCGAACTACGTTTTAGTGAAAAAAAATCGGATAACTGAAAAATTGTGTTTTGGTTATTTCCAGTAAAGCGGAGTCGACTGTATATCTATATATATCTCGCTCCAGGTTCGAGCGTTCAACGTGTTATGTTAGTATGTGTTTAATGTGATGTGTCTGCGCCTGCGTATTAGAAAGTTTTAGTATAAGTGTGTTGAGTGTTGATGCATTTTTATTTGTGTCAATATTTTTATCTCCTTGATAAATGAACTTTACAATTATGCCAAAAACTAAAGTTGAAAGCATTGTGAATACTGGCGGAAAAAATTTAAATACAATTAAATAAAAATAGTCATTGAAGAGTATTGAAAATGATAAAATTTGAATTGTTTTCAGTAATTCTAATTTTTTTTGCGATGTACTTATTAATATACAGTTTACATGAAGCGACTGTTCATTTTTTAAATTTTAGTACTTTTCAATAAGTTTTTTAATCAGGGACTTTTCAGAAGTTTAATTTCTAACCGTTTGGGACTTGCACACACACACTTTTTTTTATAGTTTTGAATTTTAATATAAAAATTCTTGAAAAAGTTAGTGTGGTCAAATATGTCTATATGTCAGCATTTCATTGGTGCTTGCAGCAAATCATCAGTAGACTTTAGCCTAAAAAAAAAACTCTTATCTTCTACATAAATTGTGAAAAACTAATTAAGATTTGCAATAGTATGAGTTACGAAATTTTTAGAAAACACAACAAAAAAATATTATTCGGTATGAATCTGTTTTATTTTTCTGTTTTTAGTTTCCCTTTAGTAAACACAAAAACTATACAATAAGTCACATCGAAAAACAAAAATTTACAATAAATTGTATTGAACGTTACACGAAAGAACATTGTTGATGTATTGTTCCTTGGAAAATCGCATTACTTCTTCTTTGAAAATCTTATTGTTTTTCGTAGGGGAAGAGTAAGTTAGCCGGCAAAATCGTGCGATTTGACTTTTTGGTTTTTTTATTATTATTTTTTTTAATTTAAAGTAAACAAATTATAATTCCCCAACAGTTTAAGACCTGAAAACTAATATCATCGAGCAGGTATCCAACATTGACAACAGTTTATTGAAAAATGCAATCAATCATTTTGGTAAAAGATGGGGAGCCTGCCGAGCCAGTATAGCCACTTGAGCACCATAATTTTCCATTTTTAACCGGAACCTGAAATAAATCTATTTTCTATATCGAAACTTAAATGATATCCCAGTTTTGGACATCCTTTATAAGAAAAATCATTTGCAGGTTTTAACGTTTTTCAAACATTTAAAAAACACGCATATGAATCAAATTATTTTCTACCTTACAGTTTTTAATTAAACCGTTTTTTAATAATATTTAAATTCATCAAATGGAAATAGTAAATAAATAATACATTAACCCTAGAACACTATTCCACGTAAATTTTACAAGTAGTTTTTTTTTAAATTATTGCTACAAAAGCATGCAGTAACCTAACGGAATTGAATTCGACAATTTCAATACAATTTCAAAAGAACCTAGAAAAACCATTTTTAGTCATTATAGTTCTTTCAGAGCGAAAATATGGGATACGTGCATTGGAGCAATTATTTTATTGCTGATATAACTTGACATCAAACATTATTTTTGTTTTTTTGCTTTTAAAGTTTTTTTTTGTTCACCTTGACTTGAATTAAAAAATTGAGTTTTATTATATATGTTTTACTATCTGAAAAAAAAGCTTTTTATTTAATTTAATAATTTTAAAATGATAGCTCCACCTTGAACAACCTTTATTTGGGAAAAAATTTGCGAATTCATGTTCAGCAGGTTTCAAAACAATTATCCGAACAACTAAGCAATTAATGAACTATCTTTTAAAGCTTTAAAACTTGCTTTGATGTACTTTTATACAAACACTTTTAGTAAGACGTACACATACATATGAATGTTTTGGTGTTCATATAACACTTTAAAAACATAACAATATTACAAAAACACTGCAAAATACGGATTATTATACAATATATAGAGTTTCCAATTTTATAGCACCGTATTTAAATTAAACCTATTGTATAATTTTAATTGGATTGTGTTTTGTTTTAAGCCATTACAATTTAAAATGCAAAAGCTTTCTGAAAACCATAACAGTAAAACCACCCCTGGATTCAAATTAACCTTTATTTTTTTACAGTTTAATAAATTCCTCATTTTTTTTTATAAAGTTGTTTAGCTGGTGAAATAAAAATTAGACCTTTCATAAATAAATTTAAATTTTCATGTACTGCTTATAACACCTTTGCTGTTGATTAAAAAAAGAGGAGGGGAAATTCAACCAAATTGAACAAATAAATTATTGCCTTTGATATTATGGTTTTAAGAAAAAAGCTCGTAACGATGTAAAACTCTGACCGAAATTGTTACATATTTTTTTATTATAATTTAATTTTTTTGAAAACAGTTTTCGAATAATTTTGAATAAAAGAACAGCATAGATATACACACACATACATATACAGACGTCATTGTTTGCGTGCCCCATCATGCTCATTAAACACATAAGAATATATGAGAATATTTGTGTGTGTACAGGTTTCATTTTTGTTTTGCTTATTTCTTCTGGTTATTTTATGCTTTTCTTCTTTTATTTTTGTTCTTATTGAAGCAATTTGATTTTCTTTTTCTAATAAACATGCGGCTCATCTTTCATCCCTCCCTCATTAAAAGAAAAAGTTAAATAGGATCTAAAAATGCCATAATTGTAACAGTATGTGTTGAATATGCCTTGCTCACACACACACACACATAGGCGTTCTTTTATCATCCCACATTTAGAATATAACTGTTCTTGTTTTGTTGTTGTTGCTGTTAAGTTTTCTTTATTTCTATTTACAAGTATTTGTTACCAACTTGGGGGCCGGGCAAGAAGCCAGCAGTTGGGAAAAATAACACTAAACAAAACCACTCTAATGATTCAAAAGAAAAAGATAAAATAAGAAAGCAAAAGTATAGATAAATAAATAAAAGTTTAACAAAACGTTGGTTTTAAGTTGTAGGTTTGTACTTTTCTTGCGTTAACTTTGATGTTGTTTTGTGAAGGTATTCTTTTGTTGTTGTTTTCCCCATACTTTTTAATGCCCAGCAACTGTTTTCCATAAGTATTTGTGGTTACTGTTATTATATCCTCAAAAGTGTTAGTGCGTTCTAATGGGTGGAACTTTCAATTGAACTTAACTACTTCATTAATTTTTGTTCTTATTTTTTATTGTTATTTTTATTTTATTTTATTACTAGCTTTTACTCGCGAAGAATAAGTGAAACTTCAGCTGACGTTTATGTTATGTCAACGTGTGTTGTGTTTTTACTCTTTCAAAGTTTAATACGTTCTTAGTTAGCAGTATGATAATTTCATATCTACTTACATATTTTTGACCGCCCTTGACCCTCTCATAGTCATTGTTTAAAAAAAATACATTGTTTAGTCATTCATAGTTATCAGTGTAATAATTTCATATGTCCATACAAATTTTCGACCACCATTGACCAGTTATTTCTCCGATGTCAAAATATTTAAATCGGTTCAGCGGTTTGAGCGTGAAAAGGTAAACGAGGGACAGAGTTACTTTCATATTTACTATATTAGTAAGAAAAAAAGTAGAAGACACTGTAAAAAGTGCAAGTCATCATAAAAAGTGCAAGTCATCATAAAAAGTGCAAGTCATCATTAAGAGTGCAAGTCATCATAAAAAGTGCGAGTCATTATAAAAAGTGCAAGTTATCATAAAAACTGCAAGTCATCATAAAAAGAACAAGTCATTATAAAAAGTGCAAGTCATTATAAAAAGTGCAAGCCATCATAAAAAGTGCGAGTCATTATAAAAAGTGCAAGTCATTATAAAAGTGCAAGTCATCATATAAAGTGCAAGTCATCATAAAAAGTGCCAGCCATCATAAAAAGTGCAAGTCATCATAAAGAGTGCAAGTCATCATAAAAAGTGCGAGTCATCATAAAAAGTGCAAGTCATCATAAAAAGTGCGAGTCATCATAAAAAGTGCAAGTCATCATAAAAAGTGCAAGTCATCATAAAAAGTGCAAGTCATAATAAAAAGTGCAAGTCATTGTAAAAAGAACAAGTCATTATAAAAAGTGCAAGTCATCATAAAAAGTGCAAGTCATCATAAAAAGTGCAAGTCATCATTAAGAGTGCAAGTCATCATAAAAAGTGCGAGTCATTATAAAAAGTGCAAGTTATCATAAAAACTGCAAGTCATCATAAAAAGAACAAGTCATTATAAAAAGTGCAAGTTATTATAAAAAGTGCAAGTCATTATCAAAAGTGCTAGTCGTCACAAAAAGAGCAAGTCATTATAAAAAGTGCAAGTCATTATAAAAAGTGCAAGTCATTATAGAAAGTGCAAGTCATCATAAAAAGTGCAAGTCATCATAAAAAGTGCAAGTCATTATAAAAAATGCAAGTCATCATAAAAAGTGCAAGTCATTATAAAAAGGACAAGTCATCATAAAAAGTGCAAATTATCATAAAAAGTGTTGAATCCCTAGAGTTAGATTTTAGCATTAGAAGAATATTTTATAAATTTCATATGATAAAGCCTAACTAATTGTGATTTTAAAAATTCCAAATTGGATCTGAAAAACTTTGAAATTTATTTTTAAATTCTGTATTTTATAATCAAGAGCTTAAAGTTTTATGTTGGAAAGCTTTACTTACAAAGAGAAGGAGTATATTAACACCAATTCACTGCATTGACCACTGATGTTTTGGAAACCAAAAGTGAAACCACTAAAAAATATTTCAGAGTGGTGATATTCCCTGATAGTGGATGTTGGAATGTATCAATTAAAATAGTATTGTTGCAGCAACCATGCTAGAACCAGTTATTTTCTACGCTCCGGTCTCACACACCTTGGGACATTAATTTTATGTATAATTTTTCTTGGTACTTGGTGGTAAAACACTTTTTGCCATAGTAATCAGTTTCGTTACACTCAATGATTTTCGAAGTAAACTGCACACGCACGTAGATATTGTTGCTGCTAGTGTCACATTTTGTATCTCTTTTATCGAACTCACACATGCATAAAAACAATGTGTAGGTGTTAAGACTTTCTTCTCTTTTTTTGGGATTTTTTTTTATTCTAGCCTTTTTTCCCAGATATAAATTACAAATCTATTTTAAGGTTCAGCAGGTTTTCGTTACTTATTTTATTTCTACTTGCCAGAAACAATTGTAGCCTATTTTTTGAGAAGATTTTGGCGTCAGGTAACAAAAATATAAAAAAGATTTTTGTTGTTAAATAAAAATTCCTTTTCCACTCAATTTAATGTGTACTTATGGGGTTTTCTATTTTTTAAAAAAGGCAAAAAATTAAATTAACAAATATTTTCTCCATTGCTCCTTATTCATTTCTTAATTTGAATTCCTACTTGGCCTTTGTACGTAATTTCATTAACGTGGAGTTTCATCTAGGTAACAAAAATTTAACTTAATTGAAGAGAATAACGAAGGCATTCTTAGTAGAAAAATATTTTATGCTAAAAATTTTCATGTGGAATGTTGGATACATCAAGTGCGGAATTTTCACCATGAAGTTTTAAAGTTTTGAAAATTTTAATTAAATTCAAGATTTATTTTCCTTATCATAAAATTCCAACATTCTCTCTGATATACGAATACCGCATAGTCCTTTATGTGTCGTAAGTAGCACTATGACTTTTTAAAATCTCTGTGGGATTATGTAGAAAATTTTTATTTAAAATGTATAGATGATTATAAAAAATACAGATGTCCTAATTTAATAAAACTGAGCGATTGTACTTTTAACAGAATTATATTATGTGAAGCAAATAGTTAATAGAATTCATAAATGCAATAGCACCAGTAGAGATTAAATGAAAATATCTTAGTTGCAGCAACTACGTTCTGAATATATCGCTGAAATCATCTGCTGCTTAAAACTCTTTGCATTGAAACAAACAGAACAGCTGTTTTCTAAAGCCGCTACTTTTGCATCATCAGTACTCATGAGTATTTCTATTTGTCACCACTTTTCTTTTATCTCAGGGGATGACCCCTACATATGCAGCGCATTGCGCCGGAACTAGTAAAGAGGGGATAGTATTGAGGGGACAGATGAAGACAGATAGAGAATATTTTGTGGCTTTTTCAACCTTTGTACTTCGCCGGCTAACTTTTTGCTACAGGACCGAGGACGGAGGGTGCTGTTACTCTGCTTTTAGTACATGCCAGTATCATTTGCTGCCAATTAAGTTCAGTGACCAGTGACTATGACTTCATCATTGAAACAGGCTGGCAACAACTAACACAACCACGAACTAATGCTGATCAGATGAATTCAACACAATATTTCATGAGTCAGCGCGGGCTCGAACTCACTACCCTCCGCTTCATAGTCTCGTGTTCTACTACTTCAGCCAACAGCACCCACTATTGTCTATTTTTGAACCCCGCCCCCTTTAATGGGTGTTGATGTAAGATATTATATAAAAGAACTCTGTCCCATCAAGTTAAACATTTTAAATTTACTTACTCAATATTTGGACGGTATTTATGATTCGACCCGGTCAAATATAACGTTTTTAATTGTTTTGTTTTATTTTATTTTATTTTGTTTTAGAAAACAAAGTTCCTTTTGAAAAGCCCTTTATATATCGCGATATATCGTGTTTTGAGATTTTAAGTAAACTGCAATATTTTATGAGATTTTATATTATTAAAAGTCATGTTACAAACTTCAATTCCAGTCTGTATTTCGCTACTTCAGAAAACGAAAAACAAAATAAACAAATATTTACTTTTATTTTATTATAAAAATATAATAAAAAATTTATTAGATACATTAGCTCGCTGCACCTACGAATGCAGCGACACAAAGTTAAAGCAGAAGTAAATGCTTTTATTTAACAAAAAAAGGCTTAAAATAACCATTTCGATTTATTTGTTTTATATACAAACATTTTTTTTTTTAATTGACTGTACATAACAGTTTATGGCCTTATCTACTTCTGTAGCTATATACGTGTATGTGTTTAATATCAATAATATTGTATCAATATCACAATACCCTGCAGAATTAATGCCTGATTACACTTCGTTGATAATGCATAAGCGTTGCTCAAAAATATATGTGTATTGAAATAATTCAGCAGTTTCTTAACCAGTCGACCTCCGAATTGTGATAAAATTCTATTTAACGGTTCGGGAGATGTTGTCTGATCTCCATTCACAGATCTGCAACAAGTACGATCGTTATGTGTTATTCACTAGATGTGTTTGGAAAAACGGCCTTGATTTTGATTTTTGTAATTAAAATATTTCTGTCTAGAAGACAGGACTTTTAATAACGAAAATTGCCCACAAAAAAAATTCTTTTGTAATATGCCTTTATATTTTGTACTATCTTGTGTTTGCCTTAGGTGTTCTCTACTCTCAAAATATATGTTTTATCTGATCAATACCAAAAGCTTGGTATGGGCTTGAATATTTTATAAAATACAGATAACTGGCTTCTTGAGGATGCTATTGGCTGAAATAGCTAACAGGAGACTATGAAGTGGAAAGTCCCGAATTCGTTTCCACAGTCAGTCATGAATATGCTGTCGAATTCTTCTGATCAGATTTAGTTCATGATTGTGATAGTTGTTGTCGATCTGATGCAGTGATGAAGGCATAGCACTCATTACGCAGCATAACTGGGAGCAATGGATTAATATCCTGTACTAAATAGAAGAGCAACAGCACTATATTACGTCGGTACTGTAACCACATTTAACTGCAAAAAATGTCTTTATCGTCACATCTTTCTTTATCTCTTTTCTCAATACGACCCCATCCTTTCTAGTTCTGGCGCAATGCACTGCATATGTAGTAGTCGTCTCCTATTATAAAAGTAAAAACGTTAAATTCGACCGGGTCGAATCTTAATGCCCTCGAAATATTTTGTAAGTAAATTTAAATTGTTTAACTTGGTGGGACAGAGTTCCTTTAAGACATCTCTGTACCCAATTTTAAATCTTTATTTTGTCAGAGTCATTCCGCGAAATATCTTTGGGAAACGTTTCACCTCTGCAAGATCAGATAACATCTCAGCTTCTTATAGGATTAAGGAATAAAAATTGTTTAATATTTTTACTATTTTTTCATATAATCGTACTTCAACACCCGCTAATGGGAGGGGGAGTCCAAAATACAATAAATATATCATGTTTTCCACAGACGAACGTAAAGGCATTGCTAGATCGTCTCACACTTCAAGTGATCAAAAATATATATACTTTATGGGGTCCAATTCTCTTTGGAGAGTAAAACTATTTTTTTTTTGCGGAGTCTCTCTGGCAATGGCTGTGGGGGAGACATTTCACCTTTGTCATATAACTAAAAATAAATGTTTGGGATAATGAAATACAAAATTAAAAAAAAAAAATTTTTTTTTTGTAGGGTCATTTAGGGTTCAAAAGGGGATGAGGAGTAGGGCAGAGGTGTACCAGGTTACGTCTCAGCTTCGTCATTAACCATTAAAAATGTTATTTTTAAGGAATGTAGGCTGAAGTAAAACAATTTGTTAAATTTTTACACTATGTTTGCATATAATAACGCCGACTAAAAGGGAAGGGGTCCAAAAATTATATATAGTTTTATTTTATGGCTCCAAGTTTAACGCGTTAGACCTTTTTTGACATAAAGATATATCATTTGCTTAACAAAATTATAAAAAAAAACTTTAGAAATTATGTTGTTTTTTTAGAGGTTGGTTTAGTTCTTCTTAGGGGAAGTTCTTTCCCTCTTGCCCGATTTAGCCCATTTACGAATTAGGCCTGTGCTATCCTTCAAGATATTGGGTGTTTTTTATTGAGGTATAGAACTTTAAGTTGGCATCACTTTTTTAACTGGCGGCCATTTTGTCAGCTGTCAAGTCATTAATATTTAGTTTGGTTTGCCATTTCATCATGAACAGGTTGACAAAAGAACAACGCTTGCAAATCGTGCAAATTTATTTCGAAAGTAATGGTTCAGTTCGCGAAGTTTACCGCAAGCTCCGTCCATTTTATGGTCGACATAATCGTCCATCAGAGCAATTAATTCGGTTAACCATGGATCGTTCGAACAGTGCGCAGTGGGCTGGTGGAGTCATTGGGCCATACTTCTTCCGAAATAATGCTGGAGAGTCAGTTACCGTTAATGGAGACCGGTATAGAGCCATGATAACCGACTATTTTGTTCCCGAATTGGATGGCATGAATGTGGATGAGTTGTGGTTCCAAAAAGACGCGCTACATGCCACACAGCGCACGTCACAATCGATTTATTGAAGGAAACATTCGATGAGCGCATAATTTCGCGGAATGGACCTGTCAATTGGCCACCAAGATCGTGTGATTTGACACTATTGGATTATTTTCTTTGGGGATATGTGAAGTCGCTCGTCTACGCCAACAAACCAGAAACGTTAGGGGACTTGGAAGGCAACATTCGTGGCGCTATTGCCAACATACGGCCCCATATGCTCGAAAAAGTGGTTGAAAATTGGACCTGTAGAATTGGCTTTATTCGAGCCAGCCGCGGCGGCCACATGCCCGAAATCATATTTAAACATTAATGGCATAAAATTATCCTTCCAATAAAGCCAAATTGATGGACATTAAAACGATTTTCTTGTGTTTTATTTCAATTCGAAGTTCTATACCTTAAAAAAAAACACCCTGTATATTTATACCAAATTTTAAGAGTCTAGCTCTTTTCGTTTGAACTGAAGCGTGATTTCCACAGACGGACGGGCGGACAGACATGCTTTA
The DNA here is from genome assembly GCA_951800035.1 of Linnaemya tessellans. NCBI lineage: Eukaryota > Metazoa > Arthropoda > Insecta > Diptera > Tachinidae > Linnaemya > Linnaemya tessellans. The sequence goes on along the minus strand of OX637536.1, from coordinate 39,160,680 downwards.
TGGGGTCTCAGATGAATATTTCCGCTGACGGAATGACAAATTCTTTCCAATTCTTTTTTGGAGGGTATAAAAAATGTAGAAACGTGTATTATAATTTCATATTCCATTTATATATTTAAAAAGTATATGTGACCTGCTCCACGAAAAGGGACCTCTGGGCCGAAAAATTTTTTTTTTACTTTTTCAGTGATTCTTATAGGAAAAAACGCTCTTTCAAATGCCGCAAACCGCAAGTTTCTATGTCTTTTAGTTTTTTTACAAATCACCTGTAAAGATGAACATAATTAATGAAAAAATTTAAAAATGTGATATAAACAGATAATATATCGTTAGCTGAAATGCAAAACCACGTAACTAACAAAAAATACAAAATCGGTTTTTTTGATTGATTATGATGCATATCAACGAGGTCCATATCTTCTCCAATTTTTACTGTCATATAATAAAAATTAGACACATTATTAGCGAAAATCGAAAGCACGTAACTACAAGTGCAAGTACTACATAAACCAAAAGCACGTAACTACATACTTGTTGCTTGAAAATAGTAACTAGCACATATTTATTTCTGTTGAATTTTATTAATTCATAGTAGTAGATTTTGAATTTTTATATTGCACTAGCCGATAGTGCTACTACGCGTTTGAACCTTTGAAGTTGCATTTGCAAAGAATAAAAATTTCAAGCAAAAAATGGCAACATCTTCAGGACCTTAAACCATTTCTGCCACCCGATTGTCATTTTTATTACAATGAAATTCCATTTGAGAAGTAGTTAATGTTTTATTTTTTCTTTTATTTGTATTCTATTAATTGTTGTGAATTATCTTTTGTTTTTGTAAATCATTTGTTGTTTTCATATTTTTCAAAAAAAATAATAATAAATATATAAAGCGATATATTAAATAACAACAGAACAACTTCTTTTATTCTACATTTTACGAATGCAAAACAAAATTTTCTTTGAAACTTAAAAAATTTCATTGTAGTTACGTGTTTTTGTTTAAGAAAATACGAGTTCAAAAGCACGTAACTAACGTAACTCTTAGAAACATTAATAAATTATTCCTTTTATTCCAGAAATGAATTAATCGATCTATATTTACTAAATCTGCGATATTTGATTACCAAAATTACATTTATTTTTCAATATATAACATTTTTTGTTTCTCCTGTAAAATAGTAAAAATGTTAGTTACCTAACGATATATAATATTTGAAATTTAAAAAAAGTTCAATACCAAAGGTACAAAATTATAAAAATATCACGCTTTTCTGGTGGTTCTTCTGTATTTTTATTTTTTTAATCTTGGACCAGCACTCAGGGGATGACCACTATGTATGCAACGCATTGCGCCGGAAATGAAAACGAGGGGTAGTTTGAGTGGACAGATTAGGAAAGATGAGAAGAGAGACAGTTTTTTTGTAGCTATTTCAACCTTTTACTTCGCCGGCTAATTTTTGCTACAGGGTCGATTTTGCTGCTTTTCACCTCTGTCTGATTTTCTTTTAGGAAGTTAAAGGAATAGTTGCATAACCATGCGCAAAACACGGAAAAACGTAGCGCTTTTTTAAACGCGTTTTTCTCAATAACTTCTTTTCGGCGCAGAGGTACCTTTTCTTTTATTGAGAACTAGCACGTATGTCACCAACAAATAATCGAAATAAGATCTAAACATCTAACGTATTTCATTTGCTAAAGTGTGCTTTTAGGAGTATAGTGTCCAAAGTTTCTAATACTATTAAATTTCATTGTAAAATGTATCAATACTGAAGGGATACGTCGCATTAGTTGCTACAGAATTACAAAAATACAATATATTTATGTATGTGTTTTTCATGACAATTCATCCAAAAGAAATGTGTAAATCAGGGCGGAGTTCTCTTTTGACAATAGTTGTACATATTATTGAAAAAGCAAATATGCTGGCTACAGAGCTAGAAATAATTTAATCACAAACATTCAGCCAAATAAAAATTCACAAACTACCAGGTATTTACAAATCGCATTTACATTAACGCAATTGAGAAATTGTGGCCCATTTTAATATATTTTATTTATCGTGAATTGTCATTTTTAAAGTGCTCTCAAGTGAAACATTTTAATGGAAAGCGGTTTTCAAAAGCTCACATTCATTTCTGTTTATCAATTAAATTTCAATTATTAAAATAAAATCACATAAAAATAACAAGACTTATTTTACAATAAAAATAATCAATAAAAATCTACAATTGGAAAAACTCATAGGCATTAGTGCCATAAACATTATTGTCTATGTCATGTTTATCGACAGTGAACAGTAACAGGAAAAATCTTAACATTGTTTGTTTATCAGTAGATTGAACGAGAAAAAAATAAAATTACCTATAAAAACATGTAACAAATTTTTAACAAAGAAATTTCATTGAAAATGTGAAATAAATAATTGAATTATTTCATGTATTTTATTCTTTTCACAATAAAATATTTAAATTAAATTTATAAATCATTAAATGATTTCTATGCCTGTACTCTAGGACATTGTTTGTATCCATGTGAGCATAACTAAGCGCTTACAAACAGCAATTACAATTGCTATAATCGAATCGCATGACTACTTTTTAGGAATTTCTGCTGTGCAAAATGAAAATTAATGGCAAAAACCTTTTGTAAAGCTGGCACTTCCAACCTTAGAATTTGAGCAATACCTTTAAAGTTGAATGAGCAAATATTTTATTCTCTATAATTGCAAGTACAATAAATAATTTAAGAAGCACATTAAATTTGTAATTTATATACAATGATATATTCTTGTAATAAATATTGAAATTTACATTGTCTTCAGCTGTGCCATATTAAAAGCATATTTTTATTGAACTCTTATTAAGACTAACGAGAATATTTCTCATTTTATTTCTTTGCAGAAACACTTTCATCGAACCTCATTGTTAATTAAGGCTTTTAATCATAAGTTTCGTTTAGATCTGGAATTAAATTCGTAAGTATTTAAACATTTCTTTTTTCAAATTTATTCATAAAGACTGTAGAAATTAAAACAAGTTGATGCTGAATAATATATATATTTTGTTATTTTTAAACTATTTTACAGCGATTGGGTGTCAGTGCAGCTGATAATATAGTTTTTGATTAAAACAAAATTTATATCCTGGTTATGGTTAAAGAAATTGTATAAAAATAACAAAAATTAATATATAATAAACATTTTAAAACGGCCAAAGTGCTCCTCAAGCCTTAACCAGCATCCGTTAACCGAAATTCATTTTAGAAAATAGTAAACGGTGAGGGATTAAAGCGACAAGCCAAATAAGTTAAAAAGGAAATTATTAAAACAACAATTTGAATATATTAATAAAGTAAATAGTTTTCTTTTTTTAATTATATTCATTAACTTGATTCTAGGCCGAGGTCATAATATTAAAAATGAGTATGAAAAATAAAAACATTTTTTATGTAAAAAAAAATTTTGTAAACAAAAATTTTGTAAAAAAAAAAAATTTTATACAGGGTCCGCCAAATAACTTTTTTGTTTTTGAAAATGCTATAAAAAACTACTGAATATTTTCTCAAATTTCTTTTTTTATTTGAAAGTACAATCCTTCCGGTTAATAATGGAAAATAATTTCATTCAAATGGCTGCCTCGGCTGGCCATGCAGTAGCCTACACGATCGGTCCAATTTTTAAGCACATTATCGATTGTGTGCAGTTTCCTTTAAGGCGTCAATTGTCTCTGGTTTCCTTTAAATCGTCAATTGTCTCTGGCTTGTCGGCGTAACACTAATCTTTGACGGCACCCTACAAACAATAGTCCAACGGCGTCAAATCGCAGCTCCGAGGTGGCCAAATGACATCAGCACTGCGGCTGATAATGCGATCTTTAAAAACAGGGCGCAAAACATCGGGTGTAGCTTCGGCTGTGTGGCACGTAGCGCCATCCTGTTGAAACCAAATGCTGCCAATATCCTCCTCTTCAATTTTTGTGAACAAAAATTCGTTCAACATGGCCCGATAACGATCGCCATTGACTGTAACGTCCACTCCTTGCTCATTTTTGAAGAAAAATGGCCCAATTATGCCTCTGGACCAAAATCCGCACCAAACAGTGACTCGTTTTGGGTGCGTCGGCTTTTCAATGTATGCGTGCGGGTTTTCTGTGCCCCAAATGCGACAATTTTGCTAGTTTACATACTCGCCAAGATCAAAATGAACTGCATCTGAAAAGATGATTTTTTTTTTTTGGCAAAATCGGCATCTTCTGTAAGTCGATCGCAGGCCCATATTTCCCAGCGTTGTTCAAGCGTATACACAACCATATTCGTGCAGCGGAAGGATAAAACTAATTATCTGTCAAATCAGACATGAGCTAAGTGTTACCATTCACGAAATAAGCACCAGTTGACCAGTTGAACGTTAGATGGCGGACCTTTTATATTAAGATTCATATTTTTAAGCAAATCAAACCGAACCACATACCGGGCGTTGTATAATTCAGCTCAAATTCTCTTTATTTTGTATATTGATATCGAGGATCTAACAACTAAACTCACGCCAGATTGTACATATTTCCCGCTGGTACTCATTTTTTTAGAATAAATTCCTTTCTGTAATTATTTTCTCAAAACTTTCCTGTAAAAAAAATATCTCTGTGACCATATGAAAAAGTAGGTAATAGAATTAAATACTATATTAAAAAAAGTATTTAAAATTAATAAAAACTCGTCCGAAAGATAGATTTTTGTGAATTGTTGAATGCATTTTTAGTATACACTGAAAATTTTCGTGCAACAACACAGTAGTCAACTAAGAAGCGGATTGATATTGAAGCTAACTAGCGCTAGATGGCAGCACAAACAGAAATTTCGATCTGTCAAACATCAGCTGTTAAAATTTCACCCAAATTCATTGATTAGTTTATTTGTTGTAGTCGTTTGAAGTAAGCAACTTTTGTGTTTCTTGAAAAATGGAAAAAAGTGAATTTCGTGCAGTGATTAAACACTAGTATTATTTGAAAGGGAAAACGGCGAAAGAGAGAATAGAAAAGCTCGATAAACATTACGGTGAGTCTGCTCGGTCAGATTACTTGGTAAAATATTGAATTGCTCAATTTAAACGCGGCCGAACAAGCACTGCAGCAATACCATCAACAGTAAGGCCAAAAGAGGTGGTTACTGAAGACAATATCAAGAAAATCCTTGATATTGTTATGAATGTTCTGTTTATAGCAATATTCTTAAAAGTGTTCCCACCGACAAATGTGTTAGCAGCACAGTTTTACCTATGCAGGTAAAACAGTTTTAAAGAGATAATATGTACAGCCGTCTTTAGGTATACTGGTGCACAGTGCGTATGAGTGAAATTTTTTTTGTCCATAACTTAAAATATTGCTTATACGTCCGGTAACACGTATTCACACGTTGTAAGTTTTATCTATCCATGAAAAATAGTTTCAGACCTGTGAAATGTAATGCTGTTGTCATATGCACCAGTAGACTATACGTATGAGTAACATTTTTTGTTATCGCAACTCTAAATATTACTCATACGGCCCTGTTATTACGAGTATGTATGTCTATTTATTTGACGTATTGGGGTACCTACGAGTACCAATAGTACGAATTATACAATAACAGGGCATTGCGTTATGTTGGAAAATTCGTACTATTGGACCAAAGTTTCTCTTCTAATTTTATATAAAGTAAAGCATATCCAATAATTTAATTTAAACATTTGTATTTAAAGATTAAAAATGTAATGAAATTAAAGTTCTTAGATATTAACTGTGGAAATTAAGTTGTATATGAAATAAAATCACTCGTATAGCACATCTTCTATATATCAAAATTCTCCAGTTGCTATTCTGTAACGGGATTTTAGTGCAGCTAAAAGCTGCATCTGCTGTTTTATTATAGTGCAAATGGTCGACTTGGATTACCCGTACCTGCTATATATTTCATATAGAGCTTTTCCATTTTAACTGCCTTCTAAAATTTATAATGTATTTGCATCTTTTTGACTTCTTTTACCTTAAATATTTCGTATATATCACATCGCTCCTATAATACAATATTTAAATTTTTAGTAATTTAAACAAAAGTGCTCTATGATACCATCTGTTTATGTAAAAAATTTCAGTATTATATCAAGTTGAACCGAATTTATAGCAAGACAAATTTTGTGCAATCATTTATGAAAGCAGACATTTGAAAAACTTCAAACTTTTTAGATATGATTATGTTGAAATAAAGGAGCGACATGAAGAACACACTACATAAAGCACTTGTTATGACTATTTCATTTCAAAGGCACCAATCGCAAACGTGGTAGTTGGAATCGCCTAAAAGCATACAACAATATATAAATCAGTCTTATTCATTAAAAAAACACAGTAGCTATTCGTATTATCGTGTAGTAAAAAAATTTTGTATATATGCTGCAGTACGGTCAATGCAAAAAAAATATGCCTTTCGTACTGTTAGAAATTCGTGGAAACGAAAGTGTGCAATTTGGATGTTTTTTGTTTATTATTATTATATTTTTGCATAAAATTAATATCGTATGATAAAATCTTCTGCACTTCACAACATTATTATATCACTACTTGCATATATTTTCTATTTATTTGCTTTATTTCCCCTAAAAATTTGATTCCTAAGTTTCCAAATCATTTGGCGCTACTGAAATTTATAGAAAAGCAAAAACAATTTGTGTAAAAAATTTTGAAATTTGCTTTTCTGTTGTGAACAATTTATGCATTAAACATATTCACGGCAGCAGGCTACCGACTACAACCTGGCAGAAATAGAATACATGTGTTTATATGGGAATAAAAATTTTCCGGCTACACGGCAGGTTGTTGTCCGTGGTACTTTTATAGTTGTAGTCAAAATAAACTAATTTCTATTCTCATAGGCGACAATAAATAAATTAGTGCCGCCAATACAGTGAAACATCTTAAATAAATGAGGGCTTAAAAATATTTTCAAACTGGTTAAGAAAATGAAAATTTTTAAAAATATAAAATGTAGTAGCCCTTTCAAAAATAAAAATTATTTTGTAGTTTTTATTTATATATATTTTTTTGCGTTCTCTCTCGGCTTTTATTTTATTAATTAATTTTTTTTGTAATAACTCCTAGAATATAGGCCCCATATAAAGGATAAGGGTATCATTTCAAAATACTCCAAAATGTATTTCTATTGTTAGACATATTTTTCAAATGTAATCACCTATTACAAGTATTATTAAATTCTAAAATTTTGTATCTGACTTTTCAAGTAAAATTTTAATTATTTTGAATTCTTTAATATTGTATATACTTGATAGCCGTTATCGATAAGAGACGTGAGTTAGATAACAAATGAATTAACTCATAAACTCATTTTCATAGTGCCATAACAAAAAAGAACTTCAAAATGTATTTATTACAAAATGAAAAAACAATAAAGAGCTAGCGGCCATGTAGTTGGTGACCTGATGTCGTGAATGTTATATTTTTTCCCACAACTTTTTGTTTCTTTACCAAAACTAATTACTTTTTGTAATTTTCTAAAATCAAAAATTTCATGAACTTGGAGACAAATTTTATGATTTTATAAAAGATTATTAATTATTTAAACTTTTTTTTTAATCGAAAATATGTGACCTATACTATTGCTTTTAATTTTACTTTGTTTCTATATTCGTTTATGATGTTCTTGCTTCGGAAATAAATTAATTAGACAAAATAGTGATTTATTGAGCCCTTCACTTTTGTGTGAAATTATCACATTGACTTGTAAATCAATTAGTTAATATTTATCAGCAACAGTACAATTTCTAACACTTCCTGAAAGTAACAAAATAAATTGACGACCGTTTCAATTGATATTTATTTTAATGACTAAGTCATTAATTTTTGTAAAGACAAATTTTGTGTACCCGTACAAACGATATAAAATTTCGTTGTATGTCCGACAGAAATAATTAAAATTCCCCTTATTTTGAACTAAATTTTATTTATTATTAATCTCTTGTATATTTCTTTTTTATTTGAACTTTTCGTTTCGAAGTCCTTGTTCTGCACTTTTTATACCCTCCAAAAAAGAATTTGGAAATATCCAAACATATCATCATATCATAAATATCCATCTCAGACCCCATAAAGTATATATATTCTTGATCAGTGATGAAATCTAAGACGAACTGAGCATGTCCGTCCGTCCGTCCGCCCGTCTGTGGAAATCACGATCCAGTTCAAACGAAAAGAGCTAGACTCTTGAAATTTGGCATAAATATATTTTGAAGCTTAGAGCAGGTTAAGTTCGAAGATGGGCTAAATCGGGCAAGAGGGAAAAAAGTTCCCCTAAGAAGAACTAACCCTACCCAGAAAAAACAACATAATTTTTAAAGTTTTTTGGTTATTTTGTTAAGCAAATGATATATTTTTATGTCAAATACGGTCCAACGCCTTAAACTTGGAGCCATAAAATAAAATAAAAATATTTTTTGACCCCGCCCACTTTAGTGGGCGTTATTATAGGCAAAAATAGCATAAAAATTTAACAAATTGTTTTACTTAAGCCTACATTCCTTAAAAATAAAATGTTTAAGCTTTAATGACGAAGCTGAGACGAAACCTGGTACTACTCTGCCCTATCCCCTTTCCCCCTTTGCCCTCTAAATGACCCTATCAAAAAAAAGAAATTTTAATTTTGTATATAATTATCCCAAGCATTTATTTTTAGAGTTTTATGACAAAGGTGCAATATTTCCCCCACAGCCCTTGCCAGAGCGACCCCGCCAAAATACAGTTTTTATACCCTCCAAAGAGAATTGTACCCCATAAAGTAAATATGTATATTCTTGATTAGTGATGAAGTTTAAGACGGTCTAGGAATGCCCATACGTTCGTCTGTGGAAAACATGATATTGTCTATTTTTAAACCCGCCCCCTTCAGTAGGCGTTGACGTACGATATTATATAAAGGAACTCTGGGCCACCAAGTTAAACAATTTAAATTCACTTACTAAATATTTGGAGGGTATTTAAGATTCGACCCGGTCGAATATAACGTTTTTACTTGTTGTTTTTCTGTTTTTCACTAATACTTGTTTAATGTTTGTTTTTTATAATTTTGATCTATAGTTTATTTAAAAATCACAGATTCTAAATTACTTGGGTATAAAACGAATTCGTTACCATCGATATGTGTAACATGCCTGTATAATTCTTGCAGTAGGGGTAATTATTTTCGTCTTCTTGGGAAAGTAAAATATATATTTCTTTGCGAAAACTATTTATATAAGTTTAAGACAAAATTTTAAAGGCACAGATATTTTTTAATGAAGTTGAAAATCAAAAAGTGATTAGTTATTCGCAATTTAATATGTTTTTAATGCCTTTTTCTGTGCTCATTCATAGTTGTGTTAAATGTTCCACAAGAAAAGATTTTATTATATAAACTAGAATTAAAGGAATCAATATCGAAGCTTTACTAGTCAAATGAATGGAATTCTTTAAAGTATGAGCTCCATACGATTAGCGGAAAACTAGAAATAAATCCATAAAATGGATTTAATTTTTCAAAGCTAAAATTAGCATCAAGAAATGTACACAACCATGGAGTAATACAATACTTTAAAGTATGCAAACCGTTTGCAAATGGAACAAATAGGTTTAAAAACATAATTTACAATCACAGCCATAGAAATCTGCATAATCAATTTAAGTTGTTTTCATATTTGTTAAATTCCATTGAATTCATTTGTTGCTCAGGTAGCTATTTGATTAATATCTCAAGCATAAAATCATTTTATTTACTTTAACAACTGCAACGTTACGCCAAAAGTACACAATTAAATGAAATCCAAATAATTAATTATATTCCTGTAATTAAGGTGATGCTGCTGCCTTTACACGCTTTTCGTCAAGCAATATCATTTCTTTGTTTTCCAAACTTTAAATTGTTTCTTTTCCTTAAGATATATGTGCGACTGTACAAATATCTTTAGAAACGAATAAACAAATTTATACTTTAACAGAGTCATCAAATTCCGTTTAGAGTTTTTTTTTTCTTTAAGAAGGATGTTTTCAGCATATTTGCTGTTGCTTAAAATGAGTACAAACAGAAAAGGTAAACATAAGAATGTGCTTGATATTGATGAAAAAGGATTAACAATTACTTGTTGGGGATAAAGCTGAAAAGTGTTGCTTCAAGCATTTATTATATGTTACACAAAAGGTTTTACTTGTTTCTAGCTGTGAAGGGTAGTATGATTGTTTAGTATGAATGAAATTGTAAGAGGAAATCATGTAATATTTAGTAAGTAAAATGCTCGGGGCAACGCTAGAAAATTTAATGTCTTACAATATCCGAAACTTGAGTTTAAAAACTTTTCTTTAATGAAATTAATATTAATTTTGTTTTCAGTCCACAGAGCAGAGCTTCGTTTTCAAAAGCCGCTACACCTTCATCATCAGTACTCATGTGTATTTGATTCTTACTTTCGATTTATTCAAACTCTTTTGAGGAAACATGAGAGAATCGCTTCTAATCCCTGTGACGACTAATTTTTTATGCCATATTTTTATTTAATATATTTTTCTCCATTTCACTCAAGTCAAACTTTTATGGTTTGAATTTTATGTTGAGTATATGGGAAAATTTTATTATGTTGCCACAGCTTTATGCTAGAAACACAACTACGACGAACGCCGAATTTTTGGTCGCGAATATTCGTCGCCAAAAATAAAACACATTGTTGTATATGAAAATGCACACAATCGTGGCGTTGGTCGAAATTCGTCATACTCAGCGAAAGTTGAAATAGATTTATTTCTAATTGTTTCGTCAACGAACGACGAACAAATCAATATAAAGTGACCAGGTTTCATATACTCAAACTGGTTTTTTGTGGAAAAACATAGTTCACTACTGCATTGTTGCATGTAGCACTAAAATTTTCAGTGCATACTAAAAATGTATCATTCGCCAATTCACAAAAAAGTGAATTTTGAACACTTTTTATAATATAGTTTTTCTTTCTATTTCTCACTTTTTCATATGGTCACCTCATCAGCTGTTAAATGAAAATAATAATTTATTTAAAGACAAAAAATTTTTCAGAAAATAATTACAAAAAGGAATTTGTTCTGAAAAAAAAATGGACAACACCGAGGTAATTATTGAGAGTCAAAACAATCTGGCTGGCATCGGAGGATTACAATGATTTAAAAAACTAATATTAAAATTTTGTTTAGTTATTATTTTTATTTATTCGTCGTTATTGTGTTTCATACGACAAATTTATAGAGCGAATTTTTACCAACGAATTCGTCGTACTAAACGAAATTCGTCGTTCGCCCCAGTTGTGTTCCTAGCATTACTTCGTAATTTTGGCTATTTTTTTTCAATTTAGCATTCACTAAATTCAATTATTATTGATAGGGTAGTGTTCGTGAGATCTGATGAATAATCCAAGGATCAATGGAGAAATCAATATCAATTGAATTAAGATTCAGAGGCTAATTGTTTGAAAGTTTTTGTTTTAAATCTCAGAAAGACTTGATAAATATTCCAAGGCACAAAGGCAAGTCAACATCAGTTTTTAGTTATTCAACTTACACAGCAGAGCAGAACAGCTGTTTTCGAAAGCCGCAACGCTTTCATCATCAGTGCTCATGTGTATTGTGTTTGTCACCACTTGTTAGATGACTTATTAGTTGAATATGATAACAGTTCTTATTTAAACAAATTTTATTAGGAAATTGAATACGAGAACTGTATCAACGTGATGTTAACACATTATTGTTTTAATACTCGTGTTACCGGGTATGTTCCATGGTACTGATTTAGCCAACAGCACCCTCAGATTATTAATTGATTATATGATGTTGAAAATTAAAATAAAAATTTGTTTAATCAAAAAGAATAGTCCTGTTGGCCAGGCTGTAAAAGAACTTACATTTATTTAATTACCCATTTCATCTAATTTTGTCTAAAATTTACTTTGAATGTAGGACTAAACTTCAATTACTTAGATGGCACACTTAGAATTTTATCCTGATCTTAGTTTATATTATCTAGGAATATCTCATTATTTATGATTTTCAAATGAGAGATAAAGTTTCATGATTTTCATTATGAGTGTTCAGGCAGTTGTCTGTTATTTATCAGATTGCGGCTATTTCCCTAAGAAATATTATCACATTTTACGACAATATTTCCAGCATCTAGATGAAGTATACTTAATGTCAAGAATAGTATACACAATTTTTATTTATCCCCGTAGTCATAAATTTACACTTAAATATTTTTTGCTTAAACTTTATTATATTAAAACACATATATAATTATATTTTGGCCTAAGACCATTCTATTTTATATAATCTGTAAAAAGAATGATGTACTGTTCGAAATCAAATCACTTCTGTTGAATTTTAATTTTATTATCAAGGTTCCTGCCACTTGTTATGAATGCTAAAGATGAGGCTCTAATTTTTGTGTTCGGCACCAAAAAAAAAAACTTGTAACAGCCATCAAGTAAAAGACAATAAACACTAACAAGGCCTACTCGCAGTAACAGCTAAGAACAAGACTGTAATGGCCATAAAAATTAAGGTTGATTCTATTTTGCAAAAACAACAAGAAAAACATACATTTTACTGTCATGTCTTGTCTTGTTATTGCGTTTTTCTTTTGTCATCCTATATCCAGGATAACTTCTCATCTCTAAAAAATTTATTTATTTATTTTTTATTATTATTTTTTTTTTGTTGTCCTACAGTTTATTATTGCCATGGTTTTTGTTGATTTTTTAATTCCCTGTTGTGAGCCCATAAGAAATAAATACAAACAACAGCCAGCGCCATAAAAAAGGGAAAAGTAAAACAATACTGTCGGAAGTAAAAGAAAATAAAGTTTGAGTGCAAATTACGGCTAAGGCCTAAAACACTTTAAATGCTAAAGACTTTTTGACCTTTACATCAAGTTAATGTAGAGCCAACAACAATGTTGTTGGTGTTGTTTCAACAATTATTTCTTTTTGTAATATGAATAATAAAAGTTAAAATATGCAATTGGAAGAAAATATTATATATTCAAAACATATTTTTTATTATTATTTTCATATTTTTCAAGGGTGATTTTTTTTTTCTGTTTTCTCTGGAATACAAGACATACGATACATTACAGTATTTGTTACAAAAATTTTTAAAAGCATGTAAAAATAAACGGATTAACATGTCAAAGATTTTTTTAAAAAAATGTTTCTTTCCAAAGTTATAACAAGATTTTATGTGCAATATGATATGCTTGCTCTTCAGTTTGGTTATCAAAAATAGATAAACAAACAGTAAAAAAATTGGTTAGAAAATGCAAATGATTGCCTTAGAGAATATCACAGTTGAGGTGTCAACACTCTAATATTTTGTTGGCAAATATACAACATTAACTGAGGACATTCGATATCAATTAAAAATGCCATTTAAATTTTACCGAGACTAAAGTTTCAGTTTTGAATCAATATTTAGTACGATCATTTGGATGAAGTCTTTGCACGATACTAATCTTGGGCTACACGCATGCATGATAAAACAGAGGAATATATGTATTTGTTGCTCTTACACAAGCGGCATCCAGGCGAGAATGAGATTTCGTTAATCAGTGGCCAAATTACCGCAATCGATATTAATCGAAATTTCAATACATTTTATATACGAATTTCGATCGATATCGAGTGCCGTAATTTGCCCCCAAGTTAAATTCAAGACAAATGGTTGATTATAATAGCAGAGAGTAGAAATGTGTAGTCTACGCAGTTGATGGAGCCGTCCCTGCCGCATATACATATTCTGAAATTTTTGGCCTTAACCCAGTTTCTAATGAACAACAGCTTAAGTTTACACTTATAAAAGCCTTTTTATTCATATTCGTGTCTGTTTACTGTAAAATCCAAACACTTAAAAATGCTCTCTATATGGGTGGGCAGAAAAAATGTGCTGCTCAAGTACTGAAACTAAATGTTGTTCCCTAAACAGCTCTTTAACTTCTTTATTTGTTACTTTATTGTTTTCTGCTCATTCACAGCTTTTGACGCTTTTAATAAAAAAAGCCACTAAGACGATGTTTCAATATTCATAAAAACTTTACCGTATTTTTTTATCGCAGCGCTAATTAAGTTCAATTTGAATATAAAACCCCTTTAGGTATTATTAAATTTTTTTATAAAATAAAAAATTAAATACACACAGTATAAGCATAATTTTCAGTTTGAATATTTAAGCGATTTCTTGCAAAATCTTTTTAAAGGATATCCAAGATTGCGTTATCATTTTAGTTTAACCCTAGGATTATCGGCAACTTTTTTCCAATAATCGGCGACGATGATCACTTTGTTTTAGATTTACCATGTCCTTATAAATAAAAAACGAAGCTAAACCAGATTTGTCCAACATATTGTAAAACATGGCCAATGAGCAGCGGTTGGTTCGTCGTTTGCAGCAATAGTATGATAACATCTGGTCCATTGTGTCAACTTCAGCTTTATTTCGGTTATAGTCAATAATTTGGTTGGGTTTTTAGCAGCGTTCAGTCTGGTTCCTCTCCCTGGCTCATCTTCCGCTGTTATGTTTTTCTCGTATTTGTATAATGCTATGCTGCTAACAGTATAACATCTTTACTTTTTTTTGGTACATACTTGATGTTTACTTAATTTTTTAAATAAATACGGCTCGAAGGTTTTATTAGCGCGAACGGTTCCAACGAGAGCTAGGCGGACTACACAGTACGTCCTGTATGAAAATACTTCCTTGATAAATTGATCACAACTGTCTCTCCCTGGTTGACTTCTCTGATTCCGTCAAAAGTTTTTCCTGTGTAAAGGATATTTTGTTTTTGAGTCACATACCCACTAAATTTATATGCCATATTTGGCTGGTTTCGATGGAATATATTCTGTGAATCACGTAGGTCATGGAAAAGGAAAAAATTGTTCATCTATGGGTAGGTTTGCTATAGAAGTGTATAAAGATTCCGCATTTGCAAAAAGCAGTATCAAAAGATCGTCTATTGCTGCCGATTTGCTCAATTCTTGGCGAATTAGCCTAGTGTTTGCGTTGTCAAAACGGATGAACTCTAGCAATAAAACGAATTGTTTGTTTTTACATTGCTGCCTTATTCACAGGATGGTGATATGGTGCCCACAATTCTCTAACAGGCTGTGTTGCACATTTGAAAACCTCGGCAAAGAAAAGCAATCCAAAAAATTCATATATTTCTTCTTCGTGACTTGGCTCCCATTCTATGGATTGTTTCAAAGCAATATAAACCTCTTGTGCCTTGCGGTTGGTTTCTCGAACAATAATGCATACTTACCATTTTAGATGTAAAAATTTCTCCAAAAATTTAAATAGCACTAGGCAGAAAGTGGCGCGATGGCCCAGTTTTCATGGCGACAGGAATATTTTACTTCGCAAAAACACATACAAAAATCAAAAACAACACATAAATAATACTTTGTGGTCTAGCCAGACCAAGAAGGTAATTTAATATACCTTGACATAAAAATGGAACTTAACCCCACAAATTTGCTCCGATCAGTTCCAAATTAGTTTGATTCGATTCAGGACATATTATTTATAGAATTCAGTTACCTGGTTTTTTGATTTTTTCTTATATATGAAAGATATTGCAAGCAGAACATAAATTTTTGGTCTGGCCAGACCAAGAGGGTAATCCTAGGGTTAAATATATGAAAAATATTTATATTGCAGTTTCCTACAACTAGATTCCGGTTAAAATTAAAAAATTATGTTTGTCAAGTGGAACTCCCCTTCACACCTACAGACTCGGTAAGGTTCCAATCTTTTGCCAAAATTGTCAATAACGTTTTTCAATAAACTCTTTCCAATATTTAATATCTGCTCGATAGTGTTGATTTTAAGCCCTTGAACTGTTGTGAGATTATTGCTGTACATTTTCAATTTCAAAGACCCCACAAAAAAATCGAAATGTGTTAAATGGCACGATCTTGGTGGCCAATTTACTCCTCCCCAATGAGAAATAATGCGCTTATCGAAGTAACAGCTTATTTTGATACTAAAAACACTTTGTTCCTTCGTGTAACGTTCCATGTTAACTAACCCGACTGTATTTAAATAAAAAATATTTAAAATAAAAATTAAAAGTAGAAAGGGCTGCAAAATTAAAACCCATACGAGAAGACTTTAGAGCAGAGAGTGCTATTGTTGAAAACTATCACCATATTGTAGTAACTAAAAGGATCCATATGTTAAGCTTTCGATGCCTTTGTTTGTACTGCGAGCCGTTATCAACATAATTTTCAAAGTACCATGGAAGCGACATGCAAGATGAGGATTGTCCAGTGATATGGCGTTACGGACCTTAAAATTGTAACAACTACCTTCAAAGCATTAGTCTTTTCTGTTCTAAATTGTACTTAAAGATTTTTTATGTTTATTAAAATTTCACAAAAAGCTTTACTCTATCGATCAGGAGATTAGAATACTTTGACTTGTCATATTAATTATAATTTCTGTCGATACACAAAAATTCTATACAATTGAAAAGAGTATTTGCTTTAAAATATAACATTAATAATATTAAATACTATATTTTAATGCCAGTATATTTGAGTTTTTTTTTCAAAAAGATACAAAAATTATTCAATTTATGCCGATTTATTTTCTAAAAAAGAAAATTACATATTTTGTACTTTTCAATAAAAGATTCAAATATTATAGCATTTGGAAATGGTGTATTTATCAGAAATAAATCTAATATCACTTACAAAAATTTACTTCTATATTAAAAATCCTCCCAATTTTTTTAGAAAAAAATTATTAAAATGTTTTCATAAAAGAAATCACCATTGGTTTCGTTCCCATAATAAGAACCACTTTCCATTTTTTATTTTATTTTATTTAATTAAATTTTGTATCTTAAATTGTTAGCAGAACAAAATTATTTCATTAGAAATAATTATTTAATAACTATTACACAAATTCCTCAGGATGTCTGCTTATCGTTTGGCGCATGCCATATAATCGTCGGCATAAAGCATGTAATAGGGAAGTTTGTTCTAAAATTGATGAATTTTGACCAAAAAAATTTCGCCTGACAGCAAAAAACAAGAACCGTGTGAATCAGATTTATCTACCGGCATGTTTTTTTTATATTAAGGTCAATTAGTTTTTTGAAAATTTTTTAAAATTCAGAAAGACCTCATAGATATTCCAGGGCATAAAGGAATGTTTACATCAGTTTTTAATTATCCAACTTACACATCAGAGCAGAACAGCTGTTTTCGAAAGCCGCCACAATTTCATCATCAATACTCATGTGTATTTCTGTTTGTCACCCAATTATTAGTTCACTTAGTTGAATGTGATAATATTTTTTATTTATAAATATTTTATTAGGAAATATCATACGAGAACTGTATCACTCCGATGATAACACACTTCTATTTAATACCCATGTTGCCGTTTGACTTCTTTCTTCATGTCCCATTTTTATTAATTTCTTGTTCCATTATACCTAAGCCAAACTTGTTCATTGTTATTGTTAGCGCAAGCCCCAGCTTTGATTTGTATCAGTGAATTTCCTACAAAGCAAATTGAATAGTATCTTTTTAAATAAGTTTTGCAATTTTATTACAATCAGGCTTCACACTTTTAAACTGCGGAATTATTTTCATTTGTTATACCCCACTGTGCGCTATGATTATTAGTTTACAAATCTTCATTTAAGTTCTCAGCAATAAAAAAAAATTATTTGTAATTAATTTTTATGTTCCCAAATATTTGCAGCTCTTAAATTTCAACTGGTGCAGACTAATAATTTGTATATATTTTTCTTAGGAATAGAAATCGCTAATTAACCTTTCACATAA
The DNA here is from genome assembly GCA_951800035.1 of Linnaemya tessellans. Classification (NCBI taxonomy): domain Eukaryota; kingdom Metazoa; phylum Arthropoda; class Insecta; order Diptera; family Tachinidae; genus Linnaemya; species Linnaemya tessellans. The sequence continues at coordinate 39,142,790 of OX637536.1, read as the reverse complement.
ATTTCATTTACTTAAAAATTTCTCATTAAATAACAGGAATTAGTTTAAATAAATGTTGCACGAAAAAGTCAAATTAAAACCGCTTTTCTATTTTAATTAACACTTCACAAACATTTGCATTCTTCAGGCAAAATTCTTCAATTTAATATTCTTTAGCGCTTTTATAAATCAAGATATTTACTCAAGTAAAATAATGTTAATTGGCCTAATCATTATCTATAGCATAAACTTTCTACAGCTTTAACTGGTCAGAATGTTTGGCATATAAACACGTCCTATTTTATTAGGGCAAGAAATGAAGGAAATAAGAGATGACAGCTTCAAGAGCAATATTACTCATATTACTTCTATTACGAAATAATGTTTATGACAACGTTTTATTACTAAAACTAAACGTGTCATGGCATTTTCAATTTTCAATAAAAGTTTCCAGCAACAACAATGTGAAAGTAATAGTCTCTTTGCCATAGCAAATATACCAAGATGTTTGGTAAATTAAAGGTTTGTATGTAAGGCATGCCTGTTTGTTGATAGTAAAATGTCTAGGAGTTAATTAGAAATTTCTCAAACAAGAAGTTCAGGCCAACAACTTTGCAACAAAGGTTGACCGTCAGAGTATTACATCTCTGTGCCATCATTACTGGTGGCAGTAAGCAAGACATAAAATCGTATATCCTTTACAAGTTTCTTATTCCACAAAACTAGGCCAAGACGAAAAGTAGTTAAATGTTTTTGGAATTAATATTCTATGTACACTTCACAGACTTATAAGGCAGCAGCAGTAGGCCACATGTAAGTTTCATTAAAGCTCTCTGTGTGTGTGTGTGTACGAGTATTACTACTTCGAACGCCTTTTAATATGCTACAAAATTATCGGGCATGATCCTGACATATATCTATATAGAAAGTGTACGTGTATATATTTGAGCACAATTATTGTTGCATATTTTAAAAGGATTTACTTTGTACGTGAGTTTATGTCTATTTTATTGAAATGCCAATTCAATTCAATTTTCAACTACATTCAGCCTTTTCCATTTCCCGTTTCCTTGCCTACATGATTGTGAGTGCGTGTGTTGTTTCAGCAATAGATATTGTACAATCAACCGTGTATGTGAGTGTGTGTGTATTAATGTGTATATTCTGTCTATTATAATGTCCTTGTATTTCTTTATTGTAGCAAATAAAGAAAATATTACAGTGAGATACATCTAAAATAATATTTATATATGTTACCATTTTTTTCACGCCAATAATGTAAAAATCTCATAGACCAAATCATTTTTACATTAATTTTGCTTTAAAATTTTATTATGCCAAAAACATTGTTATATATATATATATATATATATATATATATATATATATATATATATATATATATATATATATATTTTTTTTAAGAAAATTCAATAATCAAATGTGCTAAGTGGCGGCTACATGGCAGGAATCAAATTCAAACATTAATTTCATAATTTTTTTTTTGCAATAAAGTCCGTTTGCTATGAAAATTTTATTTTCTTATTTTATTATGATTAAAAACTTGTGTCACTCTATAAAAGCACCCTTTATATACAAATGCATTGGTTGAATATACAACTATGCCTTAATGATTTTTGTGATAAACAAGTTTTTAAAAATTTGTTGAAAGATTGTAGTCTTATTACCGCATTCTCATATAAAATAGTTTAATTTCAAAATGTATTTAAAAAATATAATCATTTGCGAATTAAGATTCATAGGCTAATTGTTCGAAATTTTAATTTAAATCTCAGAAAGACATGATAAATATTCCAAAGCACAAAGGCAAGTCAACATCAGTTTTTGTTATTCAACTTACACAGCAGAGCAGAACAGCTGTTTTCTAAATAATAGTTATTTTCTTTCAATAGATATCACTAGTTTTGTGTGTTTTCTGGTATTATTAAAACTTTGCGTGTCGTGCTCCCATAATAATAAACGTAAAATCGTATGGTTAATAAATAATGCCAACAGCATTTAATGAAATTATACTAAGTAATTATTTACTTAATTGTTGCTCTTTTTTTTCACTCGCATGAAAAACAAACATAATGTTTTCTTGCCAAATCCTCCCTGCCCAACTAATTACAATTTAAATGTTTTTTTCTTCTTTTAACGCCCCTATACATGCACACTTTTTTTGTTTGCATTTACATGTATACAATTCAATTTCTTTTCCTTTAATACAAAAACAATTCCACTCAAGTATGTATTTAAATAATAATAATAATAATAATAATAATAATAATAATAATAATACAGATACCGATACCAGAAAAATGATAAAAGCAGCAATAGAAACAAAATCACTTAAATAAAAAATTATTTATTAGATGCAATAAATATTTAACGCTTTTATAAGTACGTGCAATGCAAGTTAATTTATCGCAATAATTAACATTTTATTTGGTTGTTTTAGAATATTTGGCTGAAATTCCCAATATTCATATGCCGACGTCCATAATATGGCTGTAGTTGTGGCATTTACTTTGTACACTGCCATTATAATTTTATAGTCCCTTTTGCTGTTCGAGGGTGTCTGCTGAAAGAATTTAAATTATTTAGTTAATGTTGTTGTTGGGTTTTCAATTGAGTTCGCTTTAAATTGCTAGGCTATTAACGGTTCATTATTGATGTTAATTTATTTTCTATTCTTTTCTCTTTCCAGACAACTTTTATCGCCGAATTTAATACAGAAGCACTATCACTCTAGTGGCTATTTAGTAGATGGCAATCGTCATGTAAGTATATTTTAGGAATTTCTCAAATAAGACTTTAGTCTTCTAAATTGCTGGGGGGCTGGGGAAACAATTTTGCATAAATTTCCAAACAAAAAGCTATAAATTATCTATATGCCACCAAGTGGCAGGCACAATTACTTTTAAATTTCTGCTAGAGACTTTGACTTGTTTAATTTATGAACAGTAATCTATTTAGTGAAAGAAAATAAAATTTTTCCATCACAAGTATTTCCTTACTTATCTAATATAATCTCTCAATTTCCTTAAAGGACTTTTTCAACTGCATATTTACTAAAAAAAAAAAATCTGTGTATTTTCGTATAAGAAAATAAAAAATAAGTTATGCGTTCTTGAATATAAAATTTAAAAAACTATTATAATTAAAATAAAAGTTATAGACAGTTTTGGTTGCCTTGCAGTGAAATATCCCCAGAGGGAAGAGAACCCGTCAATAGACAAGTAACGTGGCTACTTTTACAAAGTGAATATACTTTGCAATTCTTTTTGGGAGATTATAATAGCAGAGTGTGACAAGAGTGTGCCTTTCGTGTCTTGCAACTTCAATAAATGTTCGCTGATCAAAATTTGTCATGTGTCTTAATTTATCATATTCCAACAGTCACGTATGATATGAAAAAATATGAATACTTTTGGGATTATTTGAAATAAATTAAAACTTTTCTAATGAAACAAATTAAGTTTGAAAAAGTAATTTGCTTTTTAATGGCGCTTTCCCCCCCTTGTTTATTTATTAATTATGTTTGTTATAGGAAATTGCTTTTAGATGAACGAAAACTTTACAAACGTACAATTTTAAGCATCAAAATGTAAAAAAAAAATTTAAGAAATATGCTAGTGTTGTGCCGAATTCCAATTTTTTTTATTCGCTAAAACGAACGAGGAAACGAATATTTTAAAAAAATACTGGCGAATACGTATATTTATTGTAAAATTTAACACCTGCAAAATGATGTATGAAACATTTTTTATAAAGAGAATTTCATAATATTTTTTTGTACTTTAAAGTTAATAAATGGTTCCCAAGTTATGAAACAATTAAAGCACAGCTAGACTACAGACAAATGAAAAAATTGAAATTCTATGTAGTAAGAATTTTAACGAACATTTATATTGCTATATTAAATTGAATTAAGATTCATAGGCTAATTGTTCGAAATTTGTTTTTAAATCTCAGAAAGACATGATAAATATTCCAAGGCACAAAGGAAAGTCAACATCAGTTTTTGTTATTCAACTTACACAGCAGAGCAGAACAGCTGTTTTCGAAAGACGCAACCCTTTCATCATCAGTGCTCATGTGTATTGTGTTTGTCACCACTTATTAGGTGGATTTAGTTGAATGTGATAACAGTTCCTATTTACACAAATTTTATTGTGAAAAAGAATACGAGAACTGTATCAACCTGATGTTAACATGTTATTGTTATAATACCCGTGTTACCGTTTGATTATTTTTCTTCATGTCCCATTTTTCTGAATTTGTTGTTCCATCATACCTAAGTCAAACTTTTTTGGTTTGAATTTTATACTTAAGTACATGTGAACGTTTTTCCAATATTTTATTATTGGTAGCTCAAGCCATAGCTTAAATTTGTATGTAATAAGAAATTCTATTTTTTGTACGGAAGCCATCTTATAAGAAATAATCTGCGGACAAATATTATTAAAATAAGAATTTTTTATTCAGACTCAAGTGTAAATCTGCAAATTGGTATTATTATTATACCCTCCAAAAAAGAATTGGAGGGTATATTCACTTTGTCATTCCGTTTGTAAGGCAGCGAAATATCCATCTGAGACCCCATAAGTTATATACGAGTATATTCTTGATCAGTGAGGAAATCTAAGACGATCTGAGCATGTCCGTCTGTCTGTGGAAATCACGAAATGAGCCAGATTCTAGAAATTTGGTATAAATATATCTTGAAGGATAGCACGGGTCAAGTTCGGAAATGGGCTAAATTGGGCAAGAGGGAAAAAATTCCCCTAAGAAGAACTAAACCAATCTCCAAAAAAAACAACATAATTTTTAAAGGTTTTTGTAATTTTGTTAAGCACATGATATATTTTTGTGTCAAAGAAGGTGCAACGCGTTAAACTTGGAGCCATAAAATCAAAACAACTAATTTTTGGACCCCTCCTTCTTTAGTGGGCGTTATTATATACAAATATGGTATACAAATTTAACAAAATGTTTTGCTTCAGCCTACACTCCTTAAAAATGTTTAAGCTTCAGTGACGAAGCTGAGACGTAACCCGGTACTAATCTGCCCTACCCCCTAATCCCCCTTTGCCCCCTAAATGACCATATAAAAAACAATGTTTTTTAATTTTTTTATTTAATTATTCCGAAAATTTATTTTTGAAGTTTTATGGCAAAGGTGAAATGTCTCCTACCCGGCCCTTGCCAAGGGACACACCGACAAAATACAGTTTTAATACCCTCCAAAGAGAATTGGACTCCATAAAGTATATATATTCTTGATCAGTGATATAGTCTGACACGATCTAGCAATGCCCATACGTTCGTCTGCGGAAAACATGATATACGGCCATGTGATGGAAATCGCTTATCGCATGAAATAAAGCGTTTTCGATTTGAAGTCACAAAATTGGTGTGCTAGAGGTCGGAATCGCTCAAAATCGTTCAAAAGAAATTGACGTTTTTCAAGTCGCATGTGATTCGAAAATCGTGCGATTCACAGCACATACATGATAGTCTAATTTTGGACTCCGCCCCCTTTAGTGGGCGTTTACGTACGATATTATATGCAAAAATAGTGTAAATATTGAACAATTTGTTTTACTTAAGCCTATAAGAAGCTGAGGTGTTCGCTGATCTTGCAGAGATGAAACATCTCTCCCACGGCCCTTCCCGGAATGACTCTCAAAATAGAGATTTAAAATTGGATACAGATATGTTTTAAATCAAGTTAAAAATTTAAAGTTTACTTACTAAATATTTGGAGGATATTTAAGATTCGACCCGGTCGAATATAACGTTTTTACTTTTTTTTTTAATAATTTATAAAATTGAAATTAGTTTATTAACAGTGGAGTATTTAGAATGTTTTTATAATTATCAAAATCTGTACTTATCCGTTCATCTTATTTAATAAATATGTGCTATTCTGAATAAATTAATTTGAATTAAAAAAAAATAAATAAAAAAAAAATCAATGAGTGTTCGAACTCACGGGCATTGTGTTAACACCTTTTTGTTTATTTATTTTATACTAAACCCACAAAAAACAAAGAGAATGCAAAGCAACAGACAAATGTACATACATACATTGTTATATTTGTACATAAGCTACATACGTTGCTGTCTTGCTATCTCATTTTTATATATGTACGTATAACCACGTCACTATTCTCTTTGCTATGCATAAAACAAAACCGAAGATCAACATAAAACACTTTTTTAATATTACTCCAAATTAATACTCCGAATTAAAACACTTAAATCTCCGCTCGCCAATATCGGATCGCCTTAATTTTTGGCCTAAACTCTTCGTCGAAACCCGTACTAGCGTTTTAATCCAAAAATTAATAAAATCGGCTATGAATTTTCGGAGAAAATCGCGTGGGAAAATTATATGAAAATCGCCCAATAATCACTTTCAATACCGACTGCCAAGCAACGAACAAACAAACTCTTATACTTACACTTGCGTATGTATTGAAACTGATAGTTTACTGCCCTAGAGGCGAGCGTATAGATGTTAACACATCAAAAAATAATTTTCAGTTTGCAGATTTGAGCTTGAGTGTGAATTATAAACTCTTGCCTTATTTATAAAAAAATTGATAAGTTCGAAAAATAAAAAAATTTACATTAATATTTTGCTTATAAAATATTCTAGATATTTTCGATTAAAAGGACGAATTCGAATACGATTGTATAAAACGGCCGAATATTTGGCAAATTTGAATACTAATATCCCCAACTCACTTTTTACACACATAAACCCTAAGCAACATTTTATTTGAAACATGATGTCATGTACTTCGCTCGAAGTCACAACAAAACAATAAATAGTAATAAAATTATTAAAGTAAATCACGTTTGACATCAAATTTTTATTTATTATTTTCTGTGAGAAAAAAAATGACTTCCAAATACAAGCAATAAATGATTGCAGTTTAAAATTTTAGCACGTCTGTTGAATTTTATTTCACTTTTCTATGTATCAGGTTTTTTTCCCCTAATTTATTAGTTTAAGACGAGACACTTTTACTTCGATGAATAACGATTTTTATTTTTGTGTAGAGTTTTTATTTAACTTTTTTTTGCGATAAACAGAAAATGAATAAGAAAAAAAAAACAAACTGTTCACAAGACCAAATTACAATATTTTTTTTATAAAATTACACCGGGAATGGTAAACAAGATAAAATATTTACAATATTGTGCTCCAAACTGTACGTGTTCACATTATTACATTAAAATTAACACAAAGTTTAAAATGGATTTGTTGAAAAAGGCGACACACATTTTAAATAAATAAAAAACAAAAATTACTTTTTATTTTAAACAAATGTGCCAAATTATATCGGCGTGCTTGCTTACAAACGGTGACTAAAAATGAAAAAGCGTGCTGCGATTTGGTTTTACTTATTCAATTCTATTTTCACACGATTAACAAACTTTTAATGCTTCTTTTTTTGTATCAAACTGTACTATTAACGCTGATGTATCCTTAATTTGATATTGAATTTATTTAGATCACTGTGGACACGTACTTATCGCAATATGACACAGCAGATGTGCAAATATATGTTAACACACTACATTTGTAGTTGTAAGTATTCATGTGTGTAAATGTTAAAGGAAAATATTTAAAAAAAAAATTTTTTATTTTCTTGTATGTGAAAAATGCCATTAAGACAAAAGCCTTTAATGGCAGACAGCTTCCTTAGATGAAATATTTTATAGAATAGTCAGAGGCAAATTGTATAAAAAAAAATTCCCTTCGATTAACGAAAATTGGGTGGGTCTGAAGTCCACATATCAGAAGTGAAACTTCTTTGGCAAACTAATTTTTATGATAATCTAAAGCTTTAGATTTTCGAGCCTTTAAGGAAGGGAAGAAGAAAAATGTTTTAGGAATTTCATTTTAATTAAATATAATTAATTATTTGTAATTAAATTAAATATCGAATGTTTATACAAATTATAGTTTACATTTTTTCAATTTACATTATTTTTTTTTTATTTAAACTTAGAAAAGAGAATTATGTAATATTTTTATTTTATGAAAAATAGTATATTAAAGTGTAAAATAATGATTCACAAATTGAAGTGTCACATGTTATTTATAAATATGGAATTTCCTAACCTTCAAACAAATTAACATAAAAATTGTAAATTAACAACTGCTTATAGTATTGGACTATTGACAAATATATTACAAAATGTTTATTTAAAAATTCAACTCACGAGCAAATGAGAATATAAATAAATAGAAAGAATCTGCGTTTACTGTAGTACAAGACGCTATGCGACAGAACGGCCATCTGAAGTTTTAATATATAAATACTAATCGAATACATCACCAAGAGCGTGTATTTTTTTCTCCAGATATCCCTTTCTCTATGAATCTTTCTCACCCGCTTGCTCCCTACTAACGCTGCATGGCCATGTGCTTCATGCTAGGTTCGTCCTTCCTCACTCTCTTTGAATAGTTCTCAATTGCTTTCTGCCTACTCATGGAAAAAACGTCTCACATATTCGGGTCGCGTTTCATCCGTAAAAATTTCACCCTCATGGGTACAAAGAAGTTTCACTTTAAAAATGAATTTTTTTTTTCAATAGAAAAATAAAGGGTGTTTTTTTATGAAGTTTTTTTTTATACGAATCACTCTGTTGTCTAACAGCTGTTTTGACAGTTTAAAGTGACGTCTCTACTCAGTATTGTTTGGCAAATCATCATGAACAGGTTAACTCCAGAACAACGCTTCCAAATCGTAGAAATTTATTTTCAAAAACAGTGTTCAATTAAAAATGTTTATCCGTTTTTTTACCGCAAAATTCTCTTCAGTGATGAGGCGCATTTTTGGTTGAATGGATATGTCAACAAGCAAAATTGCCGTGTTTGGAGCAAAGATAATCCACACGCCGTTCAAGAATTACCAATGCATCCCGATAAATGTACTGTTTGGTGCGGTCTATGGACTGGTGGAATCATCGGTCCTTATTTCTTTAAAAATGATGAAGGACGACGCGTTACCGTGAATGGAAATCGATACAGAATCATGATCAATGAATTTTTGGTGCCAAAACTTCAAGAAATGTGGATTCAACAGGATGGTGCCACTTGTCATACTGCGGGCGAAACAATGGACTTATTGAAAGAACATTTCAACGACAACATTATTTCGAGAAATGGACCGGTGAATTGGCCTCCACGTTCGTGTGATTTGACGCCACTCGATTATTTTTTGTGGGGATACCTGAAATCATTGGTTTACGTGGATAAACCAGCAACGATTGACGCTTTGGAAACCAGTATTCAACGTGTCATTGCTGAAATACGCCCTCAAATGCTTGAAAAGGTGGTCGAAAATTGGACCTCCAGAATGACGTTCGTGCAAAATAGTCGTGGTGGCCATATGCCCGAAGTTATATTTAAATGTTAAATGACAAGAAATTATCTGCCAAATAAAAAATTTTTTGTTGGCCATTTCATAATTTGGCATGTGTTTTATTTAAATTTCAAATCAGCAAGCTCTTATAAAAACACCCTTTAGTTTGATTTTACGCTGACCAACCAAAATGCAGAAGCAATTCTGTTCCCAAACGACATTGAATTCCGTCACGGTACGGCTGCGTATGATTAATATTTTTGATTCGTATTACTCATACGCCATAAACATATATTTAGAAACAAAAGCGTCCTAAATTTTCGTTTCATCCGTAAAAATTGTACCCAAAAATGTTCAAAGTGATTATAAAGCAATATCTTAGACATGAACCAAAATATTCCATCGCATATTTCTTGTTGTCGGTACAATAAAGCAAACTGCATAGTCACATATCCTCTTTATCACGTTCGACCCAGCATAAAAGCTATTAATCAAAACAATTAAAGTTCGAAGATCCTGATTAGTATTCTAATGCAATGCTTGATAGATTATTTTATAGGAGGTCCGTTGAAAACATGAGCTGAATGTTATATCTTAAAGATTATTTAGTTATTCATTAATTTCCATTCTGTACCCTTCCTGTGAAACGAAACTTTAAATTTTTCCCTTCTTCTAAAGAAAATGTGTTATATGTAATTTGAGGACGAATTTCATGAATTGTTTCATATACAATTACAAATAAACAATAAAAGAGAATTACAATTAAAAATTCATAATAAAACGAGGTGTTGATATAGTGTTATAGTGTTGCAGTCATGATCGCTTAATGAAAATGAGTGCTGCATATGTAGCATCTGGTGACATTTTAAGGGAGACATTATTACAAAAGAACGTCTTATATCTTTAAAATAACATATGTATACTTTTCAGAAAAGAACACTTAAAAGGCAGAATAAATGCAACATAACACGCTATTCATTACTCTTGATGATTTTAACTTTTCCAAGTCTCGACTTAATAGTTGATTTGTTTTTATAATATTCTTATATATTTTTGCAAGTTTAAAGCTTATCCAGTTATGCAAAATGCAAAAATGCTAAAATCATTTATTGTCTCGTAGGTTCCACCCACACCATTACATACTTAGATTTAAAGCGGATATTACTCCCCTTTTCATGCTTTATGGAGCAGACTGAACATTGAAAAGTCCTAATGCAACATTCCTCACTAGTCTTTTTTTAAATTAAAAATTAATGTAAAAACTAATGTTGATTTCTTTTCTAAAAAAGAATGCTACATATTTTGCACTTTTCAAAAAAAAATGGCAATAATGTGGCATTTGGAAACAGTGAATTTATTAGAAAATAATCTGTCATGTCTTACGAAAAATTATTTTTATTTTAAAAAGGAGCCCAATTGTAGAAAAACAGTCATAAAATGTTGCAAGTTTTTCAGAAAAGAACTTACCATAATGTTTAGGGCAACTAAGTACTTCGTTGTATTCAATCTGTAAAATTTTGGATGACAGCACAACTGTGATGTCACAAAGAGCCATAGTATGTATTCTACTTACATTAAATTTCATATATTTCCTGAAAGTCCAAATAAATTGCATCAGAAACTTTTTAAAATGTCTGTTCCTTAAATTTATTAAATAATAACAATATTAAGTTCTCTTCCTTTAGCATATTTTAAAAAATAATACACTTTAGATTTGATTCATAATTTAGGGGGGAAATTCAATATGTGATTTGCATACAAGAGCAGTACACATACGCACACATACATGCAAATTTAAATAATTTATTGTTGTATTGTGATTTTTACAATTGAATCAAATAATTTAATTATTATAAACATTAATATTCGCAAGCCTGAGAAGTGAGGGTTCGTATGCTGTTTCCCAAACAAACTCAATCACTTCAATTCTGTAGACCTGTGTTACATTAAAAAAAACATATTAATTTAAATGAGACTTCAGGAAAAACTCATTAAAGTCATATGATTTTTATTTTTTCTTTTTTTTTTTTGGTGGGAGAAGTGGAAAAATACATATTTTTTACAACAAACACAAGAAAAAAGTGTTCACAATTTGCATTTTTAAAAACCTATAAACAATTGCAAAAAAATAAAAAAAAATTGCGTAACTTTCACTATCAACGCCAAACGAAATCGGCATTTTGAAAAATATTAATTAATTTTCAAAAATTTTTTTCCATATCAGATTTAATATAAACAAGGAAGAACATTATATTCAGCCGGGTCAAATCTTAAATACACTAAGTATTTAGTAAATAAAAACGGGAGAAGGCGTGGAGGAGACATCTCACCTTTGCCATAAAACACTAAAAAGTACATTTTTAAGGTTATAAATGTAAAAAAAAATATGTATAGAGTCATATAGTGGACAAAGAGGAGGGGGCAGGGCAAAGGAAGATCAGAGAACAACTCAGCTTTGTCATAAAAGAGTTACAGCAGTATTCACAAAAAAATAAAGTAAACTTGATCAACACTTTAAAAATAAATTCTCTATGAAATTTTTACTTTAAAGCACACTCGAAGTACGCATTAATTTTTGTGAATACAGCAGTTAATATATAATTTTTAAGGAACGTATTTAAGCATTTGTTAAATATTTTCCGTATTTTTTCCATGTAATGTGTTACTTCAACGCCCACTAATGGGGCAGGGTCCAAAAATGGATTTTTCGAATTTTTGGGCTCCAAGTTTGACGCTTTGGATCTTCTTGGATATAAAAATAGCTAATTTTCTTAATAAAATTACAAAAAAAAATAAATTAAAAATGATGTTGTCTTTTATAGGTTGGTTTAGTTCTTCTTAGGGGAACTTTTTCCCCTCCAGCCCTATTCAGCCAATTTACGAACATGACCTGTATCATCTTTCAAAATATATTTATATAAAATTTTAAGGGTCTGGCTCTTTTCGTTTGGACTGAATCGTGATTTCTCCAAACAAATGGGCGGACATGACCAAATCGTCTTAGATCTTATCACTGACCAAGATTACATTTACATTATGGGGTCTTCGAGGGATATTTCACTGCGTTACACACGGAATGACAAAGTGAATATACCCTCTAATTCCTTTTTGGAGGGTATCAAAATACCGTTCACATCAATTTAAAATTTTTCTATTTTCCAACCAAAAAAATTCATAAATAACTGCCTTTAACAATTTAAAAAGGGGTTTTTATTATAAATCAAATATATGCGCACTTAAAACTATATATAGATTCTAATGATGAATAAAGAAAAATGCAGTTGAAAAAAGTAAGGGATACAATATACAAAATTTTTAATGCAATCGATAAAATTCGTATCTCTGCTTGTGCATATTGTAAGAAAATAATTTCAAATATAATGAAATAGTTTATAAATTTGTTCAAACTTATGCAAGTCATTTTATGTATTAGGATTTCTACACTTTGTATAAAAATATCTATTAAATAAATTCAATATCTAAAGCGGAAGTAAAATTTCGCAATTATTTATTGCTTTCTAATTTTAAACATTAAACGGATTCACATTATTAATCAAAAATATTTTAAATAAATGGGAGAAAATGGCCATAAATCAGCAAAATATTCTTTGAAAAACATTACTGACAAATATTTATGTTTTGTATTTACAGGATATTGAACATTGTTATTATCATGGCACAGTTAAAGATTATCCAGGTGCCAGTGCGGCATTTCATACGTGCAACGGTGTTAGTGGGGTCATACACATAGGAAATGAAACATTTGTGATACACCCCTTTTATGGTGGTGATCTATCGGTAAGTAATTGAAGAAAATTTGCACAAAAAAAACAGATATTTATATGATTTATAGAAAATACATTTATTACAAGGCAAAGGTTGACTTCAGTTTCTTTTATTTATTTATTTTTTTCATATATGCACATTATTTTATTTTAAATTTTTTTTAAAGATTATTTAGAATAATTAAAATTTATTGTCTGTTATATGTATGTATCAACACTTTAAAAATTCTCAAGATTAATTTCATAATAAAAACTATTTGAAAATTTAAATTAAATTCAGTGTATAAAAAGAAGTAGGCCAACAGCTGATTGTTAAATCGCAGCATCTAGCAACGATGCTCAACTTGAGCAGTCACTTATAATCCATCTAGAAATGTTTCTTGTAATCCGACAGATGTTTTACCATATTTCTCTATATTTAGCTGCAAAACGTAACGATTTCGATTTTTTAATTCTTTTCTGAATTAATAAGATGGACTAAACATGTGTGTTTATAAATCAAAATGGCCAAAATTAATCTTAAATTATTAAAAATTTAAAAAAAAGAAAAAACAAATTGTATAATTGTATTCTGATATTTTTAAGCTTAAGGTCTCTTTATTTTAATTTAATTTTTAATTTCAATATTTCGTCACTCCTTTGTGTGACTTCTTCAGGAAATTAATTATTTTATTTAATATTTAATTTCCTGAAGAAGTCACGCAAAGGAGTGACGAAATATTGAAATTAAAAATTTAATTAAAATAAAGAGACCTTAAGCTTAAAAATATCAGAATACAATAATAATTAAAAAGAGGTCAAGAAACCAGATGAATTAAAAAAATTTTATATGCAACAAAATTTTTCAAGTAGGGAGATGATTCCTACTCACGCAATGATCAGAGAAATTCACTCCTATGACTCTGCTGGATACGGTATCGTACGTAAAACCTTTAGACCGACAGAATCTCAATAGTTTTAATTTGAAAAAAAAAGAAATTGGGTTTTATTGTACATGTAAATGCCATGAGGTCCCGTTTTAACCAACAAGCGACCCTAGTTATTAGAAAGAATGATAAATTCACTGAAAATTCTAAGGGAACAGACATTTTTAGGTTGCTGTTGGCTAGAATGGCAGAATGGATCAATAAGTACTTGATTTTTTAAATGAAACACAGGCTTTACAAAATTATTTTATTTTTCATTTTCTCCTTTTGTCTTCTATACACTCTCTTCTATGTTTCTGCAATTTGTTATCCCTTCCGAAAAATGTTATTTGTCGCGGTCATCAAAATAGGGATTTGTTTGTGAAATGTATTCGTAGTTGGAGTCAAATTTCTTTCCGCCGGGCCATTTCTTCAAGTTTGAAAAGAAGAAATAGTTATTTGGGGCTAAATATGGAAAATATAGTGCGTGAGGGAGCAACTCGTGACCCAATTCGTTGAAACAGCACATGTGTAAACCCATGATTGTGAGCAAACCCAGCCCCATCTTTCGGAAAGCTATCTCATTCAAAATTGAAGTTACTGATCCAAATGAGATCCTATGGCCTCCAAATCTCGTTCTCACTTTCAATCTCCGATCGTGAATTTTTTTAATTGTTTCGGATTTAAAGACCACAACTGTAGGTTTTGATTCTGCGGCAGATTCCGTGCTAGTAAGTCATTATCGAAATTCAGTAAACCACTTATTTGGCATGAAAATGGATGGTACGGAGTCCTCATAATATTTATCAAGCTTAGGTTTGGTTTGAATGATGGTTTTCTTCTGCAAAAAATAATGACCACAAAAGGCACGGTAGTATGGTATCAACGGCTGCCAAACACCCACCAAATAATGCAGCTGGTTCAAATTTTGCCGGGTGTCAACTGAGAGTTGCCTATTGATAGGAGCAGATTATAAAATTTAACTAAGAGCCGAAAAATTCAAAGGGTCATAGACCCGCCCTCGTTTTAATGCAAAAATTGCGGAATCGACCCGGTACTCAGTCAGTAGTGTGATTTTGAATTTGCGTGATCAGCATTAGTGACTGAACACCTGAGTGCTGTTCCTACTAAACAAATAAGAATATCTCTTAATTTTATTCATGCTGATTTATATCCCAAATTTACAAAAAAAAAAAATATTAAAAAATTTATTAAAAAATTTTTTTAGAAATTATGTATTAAATAACAAATTCTCAAATAAAATAATAACAATAACAATAATAATAATAATAATAATAATAATAATAATAATAATTGCTTTGTAAGCCAGTAGCCAGCCGTTTCCTTGATTCTAATTTTAATATTTTTCTAAAAAAAAAATAGTTTGGCTGAAGTAGTAGAACACGAGACTATGAAGCGATGGGTCGTGAGTTCGAGCCCGCACTGAGTCATGAAATATTGTGTTGAATTCTTCTGAACAGCATCAGTGCGTGATTGTGTTAGTTGTTGTCAGCCTGTTTCAATGATGAAGGCATAGTCACTGGTCACTGAACATAATTGGCAGCGACTGACACTATCATGTACTAAAAGCACAGTAACAGCACCCACCTTCGTCGGCCCTGTAGCAAAAATTAGCCGGCAAAGTAAAAAAAAGGTTGAAATAGCTACAAAAAAAAACTGTCTATCTTATCATCTTTCCTAATCTGTCACTATCTCCTCGTTTTCAGTTCCGGCGCAATGCATTGCATATATAGGGGTCATCCCCTGAGTGCTGGTCCAAGATAAAAAAAAAAAAAAAATTATATATAAAAAAAGTTTTCCATTTGTAGTTCTTGAGACTTAAACGGATTTTAAATGGTATTGCTGGATAGTTCAGCAACTGCAAATATTTCATATATATTTTACAAAATTTTAATAATTTAATTCTCTCGTTATTTTTGTTAACCACGCAAGCCAAATTTTTAAAACAGTGTTTTGCGTTCGTTCTGAATATAGTAATAAAAAAAATATTTCCCAGATATTATTGATAAAAATTTTTCAACTGAATTTATTTTTACTCTAGAGCAAATTATTTAAAACAAGCCACAGTTCGCTATAGAGACTCCCTACGAAAATATTAAAAAGTACTCTATACCAAATATTTCTGCTGAACGCGACACTTATAAATTAGACCAATACGAAAACAAGAGGAAAAACAAAATCCTTGAAAAAATTCTAAAATAAATTCAAATACCAAATCGTTATGGAACACTCAACAGCACGTTCCTTCTATTACCAGCTAAAAAGCAAATGTTAAAAAAATTTATTAAAAATCATGGTTAAATGTTACTTCCCTGCTGCAAAAGCATAAATGCGAAAACTTATGATTTGAAATATTTTCCATTTATTGGTACGTTTCTATTTTGATTCCTATGAAATTCAGTCGTTGTGTAATTCGAGGTTTTATTTTTTTATTTTTATTTTCCTTTTTTTTTATTGTAACTCACATAAATATTTTTTAGAATTTGTTAGCATTTGTTTTTTACAGTTTGTTACTAAAGCCTCAAACTCTCAGCGCATGGATGCTGGCATACATTCAATACAAATAAATTTTCTCGCGGTTTTTTTTTTTTGTTGAAATCAAGGAAAATAAGCAGCGACAACAAACGAAAATTAGATTTATGGCTGTTAACGTTTATATTGATTTTCATTGCTACCTTTACCCACGAATTTGTTCTCTGTATATAATTTTTGTTTTTTTTTTACCCATTTGCTTTTATATTACAAGTACATGCAACTTATTCAAACACAAATCATCTATAAAGCAAAGAAAAAACTCAAATGTAATATAAAATATTAATATTTTACTAGTGGAAAGGCGTGCGAGTGTTAAACAAGATTGTGATTCTTTAGGAGGGTTAGAAAAACTGCAAACCTGCTGACTCTAGACAGTTTTATGATTTCCAAAACAAGAAAAATTTACATGTTTTTTTTTTTTTTTGAAAGGATACAAAACGATGAGGTGAAGATATAATAAATGTCTGATCTTAATAGTTGAATAATAAAAAAGAAATTTACTTTATATGGCAGCAATAATTTAAGAAATTGCTACAGCAGACACTAAAACGAACAAATTGATTTAAGTAAAAATTTAAATATCATATTATTATATACATTCTGTTCATTTATATATGTAAGCATAAGTATGTGCTTCGCATTATCCAATTTGTGTTCAGGACGTGTTTTGATAATTCAGTAGCTTAATATTTCTGTTACGAGTCTGAATTTACGATTATAGTCCATATAATATTTCCGTGGCAATAATATGAAAAAAAAAAATTATTCCTAAGGACTCCAAAAACTATAAAACTTGAAGTGTGTCTGTCCTAAACAATTGTCTGGTAAATTTATTAATATATTATTATTATGAGGAATCGAGCGAATTGCTGATATTGTTGGCAATGCGGTGGAGCAAGACAGCACTATGCATCTCCTCTGTCGCAATATCGCTCCGAAGGAACGCCACCTTCGATTTCTTGTCATTTTATACTTCAATGGACAGTCTGAAAAATTGCTAAAATTAGCGGTTTCATTAATAGTTTGTACATGACCCTTCATTCACAGAACTTTTTATACAAGAGTATCAACCTTCTACTGCAATCTTTTCCTCAATATTTAGCCTTACCCTTCACTCCTTTCCTTTTATCTCACTTATACAGGTATTCTAAAGGGATAACTTTGGATTTATTTTTGTACCGAAATGGACTGGACATTTTCTTATCATAATCTAACCTAATCGATTGTCATTTGTACATCTCTGGATATTTTGTGCAGTAGATACATTTTTTGCATATGACGGGAATAGAACATAGAAATATATATATATATATATATATATATATATATATATATATATATATATATATATATATATATTTATTTTATAGGATTTTCTATCCAGGGCATAGAAATACAGGATTCAGTTAAATATTTAGGAATAAAATTAGACAAAAAATTGAATTTCCGAGAACACATTTTTCAAACATGTGATAAAGCTGTAAGATGTGGCAGAGCCCTCTTTCCTCTGCTAAATCGAAAATCATCACTTAATCAGAAAAATAAGTTATTGCTTTATCGAATGTGTATTCGACCGATTAAGACCTACGGATGTCAGGTGTGGTCTACAAAGTGCGCAAAAACTCATCTTAAAAAGCTTCAAATCATCCAAAATAAAAATTTGAAAATTATATATAATCTACCCAGACGTTACCCTACAATCGACCTACACAGAAACTTCAAAGAAAAATTATTTGAAAATGTTATTTCTAATTTAACTCAAAGATTTGAACATCGCAACAGATGTTCAAACTATGATTTCATACGAAATTTGTAGCATTGGAATCTTCACCAACTTCAGTCAGGAAGATGGTTAAAGATTCAATGCAAAAATTTTCTATAAAATTTATTGTATGTAGATATAAGGTTTTTAGCTATCTTTTTCTCCTTAAATCCTAGTTCTATTATAACTGATCTCTTATTTCTTTATTTTAGTTTAATATTTGGTGCAATACTATTAAGTAATATCTCAAAATTTGTAAATATATATAAAATATTTTAAAATATTTGTATTGTATGATGATAGAAAAATAAATAAATAATAATAATAATAATATATATTTATTTATTTTAAATTATGTATGAATTTTTATTAGTCGAACTTTCTTATGTAAATTGTTAATTTTCTCAACGGGCTTAAGTTCGAATCTGCAAGACTGCAAACCATTTTTTATTATTTTATTAATAAATGAATTTTTTCAAATTCTATTTATTATCTTTTTATATTAAGATTGGAATATTAAGAATATTTTTCAATAATCATCAAACCAACAGAACGGATCAGTACTGATTTCGAGGCTGCTACGCCATCTCGTCAACGTTCTTTGTTAAATTTTTCCACTTTTTGGAAGTGCTGTTTAGTAGAAATATCAACTATTTAACCAATATTTTAACGAAAATTGAATATGAGAAGTTATCACATTCATATTTTTAAGTTATTACTTTTTTGGGTAGTACGAAATTCCCCAACCCCGACGATTAATATTCCCAATATTCCATGTGTCTCTTTCGCTTTTTCCAGAGCCATCGGCTGCTGAAACTAAAGCTTCTTTGTTATTTATGTTCAAGTAAAAGTCATTAAACCAGCAGAACGGATCAGTACTGATTTCGTGGCCGCTACGCCATCTCATCAACGTTCTTTGTTCAATTTTTCCACTTTACGGAAGTGGTGCTGTTTAGTAGGAATATCAACTATTTACCCAATGCTTCTATATTTTTTAAAGAAAATTGAATATGAGAAGTTCCCACATTAATTTTTTAAGTTATTACTTTTTGGTTAGCATGACGATTAATATTCCCAATATTCCACATATATCTTTCGCTTTTTCCAGAGCCATCGGCTGATACGTTCTGCTGATGTGATAATTATAGAAAATATTCTTAGTATTTCACTAAATAGATAAAAAAAATAGAATTTAATTTAATTTAATCTTGAATTAATTTAGTAAATATATTGGGATTTTCTACCTGATTAAATATATTACCTAAATTTTCCAAGTACTACTCGGGCAGATCCGTTGTAAAACAGAAGGAATTGTAGTTCTCTTCAAAAATACTCTATTGTGTTTAGGGGCCCATATTTAGAGGTTTACTTGAGTCAAATATTTCTTTAATGGATTTAATGAATAATATTAGCTCTTCACAGTATGGAAATTTCTTCTCGTTTACCGTGTATTGATTTTTCATCAATACCTCAATGCTATTCGAAATGTGTATGTGCAACACTAGTATCAAAAATCAGTAAATGAATATATATTTTTTTATTGTAACCCACATTTAAATTCTTTTGTAGAATCTTCAAAACTCTGCTCTGGGCTTAGCGAGTAGAAAAAAATATATATTTTTATAGTTCGTATTAATTTTGCATATTTGATTTTTCAGTTTTACAAAAGCTAAAGCTTTTGCGATAGAGTTCAAATTCATTCTTTGTTAATCAGTAACACGTTTCTACGAGTTTTATTTGTTGTACGGTTCTCTATTTCAAAGGAAAACAATTTATTAAATATTTTATTTTGTATGTATTTTTTTTTTCTTTTTTATATCATTTATAAATTTAAAGGATTATATGTGTTCCAGTATTATTACATGCTTTTTATTCAAGTTGGTTGGTTTAGTGTTTTAGCAAGAATTTACAAAAAAAAAACGAACACAAAATAAATTAAAACTTTTAGGTTTCATTTTGCCTTTGAATTTGTTGTTGTTGGTGTGGTGGTGGTGGTGCTGCTGCTGATGACGACGATGACGATGACGTTTGAGAGGTTGACGTGGACGGGGACGTGATAAAGGTTACTTTTTGGTCTTTTTGTTTTGGTTAAGTGAAGAAGGATGAATTTTTTATGTATGGGTGCCTTTTATATTAATAGTTAGCAGGTATTTTTTCAAGAGTTGGGTGCAAACTGTAAAATATGGCACACGAAAGAGTTAATAAATATTATTAAGATAATTGGAGGATTCACAAGGTATCAAAAATTCACATACCATAAGAAGAAATATTATAAAATAGGATACGAACTACAAGATATGACATAAAAATTAAAAACAAATTATTATTATATCCTCCAAAAAAGAATTGGAGGGTATCTTCACTTTGTCATTCCGTGTGTAAGGCAGCGAAATATCTAATCCCTCTAAGACCCCATAATGTAAATGTAGCCTTGTTGAAATCAAAACAATCTAGCCATGTCCGCCCATCCGTCTGTCCATCACGATACAGGCCAAATGAAAATAGCCAGTCCTTTAAAATTTTGTATAAATATATTTTGAAAGATAACATAGATCATGTTTGTAAATTGGCTAAATAGGGTTAGAGGGAAAAAAGTTCCCCTAAGAACAACTAAGCCAACCTCTAAAAAACAACGTAAATTTAATTTTTTTTTTTTTGTAATTTTGTTAACAAAATAATATATTTTTATGTCAAAGAAGGTCCAAAAATCGAATAATCTATTTTTGGACCCCGTCCCTTTAGTGGGCGTTGAAGTAAGATATTACATGGAAAAATAGTGTAAACATGTAACAAACTACTAAATAAATTCCTTAAAAATTTATTCTTAAAGATTTTATGACGAAGCTGAGATGTTCTCTGATCTTCCTCTGCCCTAGCCTCCACCGCACCCCCTTCTGTTTTTTTTTACATTAATAACCCTAAAAATTTACTTTTTAGTGTTTTATGGCAAAGGTTCCACGGCCCCTCCCGGAATGACTGCTACAAAATAGAGTTTTTATTCGACCCGGTCGAATATAACGTTCTTATTTGTTTTTTATTAGAACGAGCACTCTGGGTATGACTTTTACATATTGCAGCGGAAATAGAAAGGAGTAGGGTGTTGAGAGGGCATATGAGATGGCAGAGATCTTTTTAGCTATTTTAACGTTTATTTTGTCGGCTAATTTTTGCTACAAAGCCGATAAAGTAGGATGCTGTTACTCTGCTCTTAAGAACATGATAGCGTCAATCATTGCCATTTATATTCAGTGACCAATTCTATGACTTCATCATTGAAACAGGCCGAAAATAAGTAACGTAACCATGGCAGGTCAGACACGATTATATATGACTAAGTGCAGAGTCGAATTTCACATTTTCGGCTTGTTAGTCTAGTGTTAACTACTTCAGCCAACAGTTCTTCAAATTGTTTACGAAGTTGCATAATAATATTCTCTAAGATAATTGAAAGTTTTACTAAAAATTGGGACACCCTTTTAGTATTAATATGAAAATAGTTTGCAGGTTTTCGTAAATTTTAATTTTGAGCGAATATATGCACTAGCCAAATACCTTATAAACAATAGGACAACCTTTTCCTAGGACATTTTTCTTGACTTGGTTATCCTTTACTTAAACTCACTCTAAGGATCATTATTTGAGCCATGATCAACTAACCAGATCAAAAAAAAAAAGTTTGAATCTTTAAAAAAATTCGTATTGAAAGTTTTAAAACCCTTTTTTATCTAATTTGTATAAGAAAACATTTTAAACAAGTTTCTAAGTTTGTCTTTCACACTAAATCATGACCACACTTTAATCTAATTCACTTGTGGGTGCTGTTGGCTGAAGTAGGAGAACACGAGACTATGAAGCGGAGGGTCCTGAGTTCGAGCCCGCGCTGAGTCATGAAATATTGTGTTGAATTCTTCTGATCAGCATTAGTGCGTGGTTGTGTTAGTTGTTGCCAGCCTGTTTTCAATGATGAAGGCATAGTCACTGGCCACTGAACATAATTGGCAGCGACTGACACTATCATGTACTAAAAAGCAGAGTAACAGCAGCCACCTTCGTCGGTCGTGTAGCAAAAATTACCCGGCGAAGTAAAAAAGATTGAAATATGTAGCTACAAAAAAAAAACTGTCTATCTTCTCATCTTTCCTAATCTGACCCCTCAATACTATTCCTTCGTTTTCAGTTCCGGCGCAATGCATTGTATATATAGGGGCCATCCCCTGAGTGCTGGTCCTACTCCTAAAACAAAAAAAAAAACAAAAAAAAATTCTTGGCTTATGTTTAAATTTTCAAGAATTAATTGAGAATTACATAAGACAAATTGCAAAAAGCGTTGGAAGTACAACAAACAAAGCAAATATTTAAATTCAATCGCTTGTGAATACTATTCGGCTGTCTTTTTAGCGATAGAATTATAATTGCAATTTGTACTACTCGATGTTGACATTGACACATGTCACATATATCACAATAAATCTCTGGAAAGCTCTTAGGAACATCTCCCTATAATTTAATGTTTTAGATGGTAAAGCTTCACCACTGGCAAATGTCAAACTCTCAAACAGTTTAGCTTACATTTGCATATACACACACTCACACACATATACAGATGCAAATAACGAACAATTTGTGAGCCGCGGAGAGTGTGGTTTTTTTAACATTTCGTTTTAGCATGTATTTTTGAGATTAGCCATTGTTTCCCCACATCAACTAAAATTTTGTTTCACTTCAGAAAAAAAAAAGAAAAAGGAAAAAGCAACAAAATTGATGTTAATTAAAATATTTTCGGTTTAAATGAATTTTACACATATACACAAGCTTTTTTATTTTTTATTTATTTATTTATTTTTCTGCTCTCCGCAATGTTCTTATGGTGGCATTTTAACTTTGGCAAGTTATTTGTCAAAGGATTAATAAGCTGCTCGTTAGTTAAAAATATTTATATATATATTTCTTTGGTAAATTTGCGAAAAAGTTTCTTGTATTCTTTAAAGAGTTTTGTCAATAACTTGCGTACAAATTACACACATTTAAGGCGAATGTGAAACTTTGAATGGCATCATATTATATTGGGTGGCATGTACGTAAGTAGCCGTATATCACTTATATGTCAGTCATTATATTAGACGTTTTATTTTGGTTGAAACATGACGTATGATTGATAGGCATATCAATGTCCTGGAACAAATTGCTTGTTTTACAGTTCTTGCATGAAAATATACAAACAGCTTATTTACACAAATACTACGTGATTTACTTAGTATCAGTAAGTCTGCACTAGTGTGGAAAAATGAGGATTGTGTGAAAAATCCCTTATGAGTTTTTCCATAACTGACATACTTAGGAGAGATATATCTATTTTTTTTTATTTTTATTTTTTGTTTAAAAGTAAGGAAAGTCAGAAAGTTTTAGGAAAGTTCATATAAGAAGCGAACACACACACACCCATACACCACACGCACACACACACACATCAATAACTAGTAGTCATCAAAGTATTAATGTAACAAAGGCATTTTTTTGTGCAAGGATACAGGGAAAAAGCTTAAAATGAATTTATTTTAAATTTGCCTCAAAAAAAAAAAAAATAGAATAGATATAATATGCGGCAAAAAGTGGAATTTTTTAAGCAGATTTATTAATGTTCTTTTATAATTCAAACAAAATGTAAGCGAAAGCATAGAAAATGCCATGGACGTGAGTTTAGCTTTATTCTGCCGGGTGCTATTGCGATGATACAACACACGTATGTCGTTAATACAACCAGCAGCACTCCGATAAGAAGTTGTAAATCTCTACTAATATAATAAATGTGAAATAAAATGACAAACGGAGTTAGTCTCTTTGTTATCTTTCTATGCTGAAACCGCTGAACGGATTTAGATGTAATTTGGCATAGAGATATAACTTGTTTTTCAACATGAACTTCGTTTTTCAATTGTGGCAACACCAACAACATGACAATTTTGACATTTAGTTTTTTGACCTATTTGGAGTGGGTAAATGCATTGGCAATTTTTACAATGAATTCAATTACGCTCGAAAATCGCATTAAAATAATTAAAATCCACTATGAAAATGGTGGTGGTTCTGTTAAAATTAAGCAAAAATTACATTTCGTAAGATTCGTGATATTTTCGGACAACATAAGAATTTGGTCGTTAAATTTGAGTCGACAGGTTCGATACAAAATGTGTCAGCACCAACGCGTGTTTGGCCGAGTCGGTCAACTGAAAACATAGCAGACGTGGCCACTGTATTGAAACAGATCAAAATTTGTCAATTCCTCGACGTTGTCAACAATTACCAAAAAAACACCACATGGCACATTTTGCGTAAGGATTAGGCTTTTTTTTTTTTTTTTTAGGAGTAGGACCAGCACTTTTGGGATAACCCCTACATATGCAGTGCATTGCGCTGGAACTAGAAACGAGGGGATAGTATTGAGGAGACAGATTAAGAAAGATGAGAAGATAGACAGTTTTTTTTTTTTTTTTTTTTTTAGCCATTTCAACCTTTTACTTCGCCGGCTAATGTTTGCTACAGGGCCGACGAAGGTGGGTGCTGTTACTCTGCTTTTTAGTACATGATAGTGTCAGTCGCTGCCAATTATGTTCAGTAATCAGTGACTATGCCTTCATCATTGAAACAGGCTGGCAACAACTAACACAACCACACATTAATGCTGATCAGAAGAATTCAACACAATATTTCATGAGTCAGAGCGGGCTCGAACTCACGACTTTGTTTTGAAAAAACAAAGTTCTTGTTGAAAAGCCGTATAAAATAACATAACTTAATGATCCCATTAAGTGGTCAAGGGTGGTCGAAAATTTTTATGGACATATGAAATTATTATACTGATAACTATGAACATTTTAAACTTTGATACAGTTGACTTAACATGGCTTTTATACCCTCCAAAAAAGAATTGGAAAGTATATTCATTTTGTCATTCCATTTGTAGCCATCTGAGACCCCATAAAGAATATATATTCTTGATCAGTGATGAAATTTAAGATGATCTGAGCACGACCGTCCGTCCTTCGGTCCGTCTGTGGAAATCACGATTCAGTCTAAACGAAAAAAGACAGACTCTTGAAATTTGGTATAAATATATCTTGAAAGATAGCATAGGTCAAGTTCGTAAATAAGCTGAATCGGTCCAGAGGGAAAAAAGTTCCCCTCAGAAGAACTAAACCAACCTCTAAAAAACAACATAATTTTTAAAGTTTTTTTTTTTTGTAATTTTGTTAAGCAAATGATATATTTTTATATTAAAGAAGGTCCAACGCGTTAAGCTTGCAGCCATAAAATCCAATAAATAAGTCTTTGGACCCCGCCCCTTTAGTAGGCGTTATTACATGCAAAAATAGTGTAAAAATTTAACAAATTGTTTTACTTAAGCCTACATTCCTTAAAAATATCATTTTTAAGCTTTAATGATGAAGCTGAGACGTAACCTGGTACTCCTCTGCCCTACACCCTCCTGCCCCTTTGCCCTCTAAATGACCCTATAAAAAAATATTAATGTTACATTTAATTATCCCAAACATTTATTTTTAGTGTTTTGTGGCAAAGGTGAAATGTCTCCCATACGGCCCTTGCCAAAGCGACACCGACAAAATACAGAGTTTTAATATCCTCCAAAAAGAATTGGACCCCATAAAGTATATATATATTCTTGATCTGTGATGAAGTCTAAGACGATCTAGCAATGTCCATACGTTCGTCCGTAGAAAGCATGATATAGTATATTTTTGAACCCCGCCCTCTTTAGTGGGCGTTGACGTACTATACTATATGCAAAACTAGTGTAAATATTGAAAATTTTTTATTCCTTAAGCCTATAAGAAGCTGAGGTGTTCTCTGATCTTACATTGGTGAAACGACTCTCCCAAGGCCCTTCCCTATTGACTATCTCAAAATAGAGATTTAAAATTGGGTACAGAAATATCTTAAAGGAACTCTGTCCCACCATTTTAAAAATTTTTAAATTTACTTACTAAATATGTGGAGAGTATTTAATATTCGACCCAGTCGAATATAACGTTTTTACTTGTTGTTTTTGGCAATGGATGATCTAACGTTTCTAGGATTATATGAAACTTATAACCTGGAACATTTTGAACTTTGGTACAATTAAAAACTCAATACAGTATTGAGGTTTTTTTTTAGCAATGACCATATGAGAGGGTCAAGGGTGGTCTAAAAGTTTTAAGGAAATCTAAAATTTTGAGGAGAAGATCACTAGTGCTGATCAGAAAAAATCGCCGCCGTATTTCGAACATCGCGGAGTCGAATTAGGAACATTCGGCTTCATATTCTCCTATTAACTACTTCAGTACTCTTAAGTATTGGGTAATAAGCTTCTACCATCAGTTGTATAAAATATTCTCCAAACGACCGTCTGTATAACCCTTTTATTACAACATAATATTTCTCTTTTTGAGACTCTTAATTGATTCCATACATTCACGTCAAGCAAACAAACGCTTTTCCATTTTATTTAACTTTAATTAACAATGAATTATATCTGTCGTTGTATATGTGAATTTCCTTTATTGTGTGCCAAACGACAAAACGACGAAATTAATAACAACAATTAAGTGTGCCAAAAACACAACTAAAAGTAATAAAAGTGTTTTTGGGTATAAGCAAACAAATTTTAGTTGTTTGCATTGATTTTAATTGGCTCAATCAAGTTTTTTAATGAGTTGTAATTAAGCCACATACATTTTATTTATTTGCTGCTCGTAATACAAGTAGAAAATAAATAGAAAGGTAAAAATATATATAATATATCAACCATATCGCTACGAATAGAGTAAAAAGTTCTATTTTTTTTATAAGGGTCACTCAGTAGTCATATTTAAAAAATATTATAGAAGAAATATTAATTCATACCTTAAGAATTTTGGAATGAAACAGTTTTTACTCTCTCCTGAAAAATTGTGTTTTGGCGTATGGCGGGTATTGAATATAAGCCGTCGATATATATTTTTTTGAAGTAGTTAAATAATAAATTGAAACATGCAAGAAAATCGTCATTTGAAATCGTCGTTTGTAAAACAGCATAATTGACTAAAAAAATCTAAATTAGGAACCAATTTTGTTGCTTTTATGTACAAAAAAAAATCTATTTTCCAACCCTGGAATCGAATATCAAATTTTTTGATTTTTAGTGCCAATTTAATTCTTCCTGAAGCATAAAATAGATTTAGCTCGCAAAAAAAGTGAATTTGGAACTTATGTGGCTATTTTTATATAACAGACATATATCGATTTTCGAGCCCTGGAAAATAATTTTTAATTTTATTTATTTATTACACGAACATAATTTTTTCTCAAGTATAAAATAGCTTTAATTCACTGAAAAAACCAAAATAAGGAACTTATATGGCTGCTTTTATGTACTAAACTATTTTCAGTTTCCGAACCCTGGAAGCGAAATTTTAACTTTTTTGTTTTCTCTTTACCAATGCAACTCTTAATGAGATATAAAATAGTTGTATTTAAGAAAAACTTAAACTTTCTAACCATTTGATCACTTTCATGTACTACAAAATATTGCAGTTGTTCAACCCTGGAATCGAAAATTTGATTTTTTTAAATTATAATACTAATTTTACATTTCAGAAATTCTAAAATAGTTTTTATTAGCAAAAAATACGTCTATGTACGAAAAAACCTTTTTGCAATTTCCCATCTCTGCAAAAAAACTTTTTTAATTTTTTAATTTGTAATACAAATTTCCCAACCCTGGAAGCGAAATTTTAACTTGTTTGTTTTCTCTTTACCAATGCAACTCTTTATGAGGTATAAAATAGTTGTATTTAAGAAAAACTTAAACTTTCTAACAATTTTGATCACTTTCATGCACTACAAAATATTGCAGTTATCCAACCCTGTACTCGAAATTTTGATTTTTTGAAAATTCCAATACTAATTTTATATATCCGAAATTTTAGAATAGTTTTTATTAGCAAAAAATAAAATAAAATAAGTCTATGTACCAAAAAAAAACTTTTTGCAATTTTCCATCTCTGGGAAAATCTTTTTTAATTTTTTTAGTTTTTAATACAAATTTTATTCTTCCCAAAAATATGAAATAGCTAGGATTAATTAACAAACACACAAAAAAATAATTGGTTTTTGCTAGTTAATTTTGCGTCCAGAAAGAGATATGAGCTTTCCAGCTCTGGAACTGTATACTGGATTTTTCTGAATTCCAATACCACTCTATTTACGTTCATTTCCAGTCCATAATTATAAGAACGAAGTCGCTAGCTCTTCTAGGGGCTTTGAAAAAAACATTTCACGTACTGACAGACGGACAGACGGACATCGCTCATTCGCCATGACTATTCATAAGGATACAGAATATATGTATATAGTTTATGGGATCCCATGTTAATATTGAAGAAATTATACGCGTAATGACAAACCTATATATGAAGGCTATAAAAATATTACAATAACAAATAAGACTAAAAAATATCGAATTGATGTGAAATTATATAACCGAGAATTATAACACATGCGAATGAATATGTTTTTAGACGAAATAAGTCGAAAGGCATACAAATACATTGCAGGAAGTATTGAATTCACCCCTATCACGAACCACAATTCCCATGAAAAAGCTCGCAAAGCTTTTGATATCCTATTGTGAATATTTTTCATAACAAATCCACAATAAACAATATGACATCGTGATTATTGCAAAAAATATTTCTATTGAAGAAAATGTATTTAAAATCAAAAATTTATTAACAGCAGCTGCTTTAAACAGAAAACTAAAAAATCTGAATACTTTTTAATTTTTCCCAAGAACTTTGTTTATCATTGAGGCCATTATGTCCTCTACGTTTAATCCAACTTCTATCTAAATGTGCGTCATTCCTCTCAAGCTATGCCAGTCTTTTATACACTAAATGGTATACTGCTGCTTGCAAATGTGATTGGAAAAACAATTATTACTTGTGCTTAACAAGGCATTGACTTGTAATTGAAGATTTATGTCATGTCAATCTCCTGGTAAATTCAAAATTCTGCTTAAAAACTCTCCAATGCGAAGGGGTTGCATGGAATAGACGCCCAAAATTGTGTATAAACAATATAAGCGGGAGGTGCTAAACACCCAACAGGTTTAATTTGTGATGTATGATATTATAATCCTATATAAATCCGGCCTTCTACACAACAACAACAACAACAACTTTATTTCTTTGAAAAATCCCTTCGTCACCAGCAGCATTATCCTTCAGTCAACAATTTTCGTAAAAGTTAAAAGTTCAGCTGTATACACTTGAAAATGTGTGGTTGTGTATGTTCATATGCGTGCAACGTTATTACTACGTAAACTGAAAAGAGGTCAAGTTTTGAAGCTGGTTTTTTGTCCAATACAGTTTAATTTGCATGCATGTACTGCTCTGTGCCAATGTGTGAGTTCTGGCAAAATGTACAGTGACTGACAATGTTACTGATATCCAATTTAATTGGGTCTTCTTAGTGAAGAAGCTATTCCTAATGTCCTGGTAAAATTTATTTAGTAAAAGAAAAATAGTTGAGCTGAAACAAACAAATAATTGACTATAAAAGTAGCAAAGCTTTATTGTGATTGAAATAGACATATATAAAAAAATATATATATTAATTAATAATAATTTATTATTATTAAAATAATAATAATAAATTATTGACGCACAGTGAAAATGAGTATTAGTTCAGCAGCAACGCAACTTGGAAAAAAATCTTACATATACTCGTATTTATTGTACGTGTATCTTCCAAATTTTTAAACAAAAATATCCAAATAATAATATAATTTATACAAATATAAATAATAAATCGTAGCCTATTGTTGGCATATATCCGTAGTATACTTTTCACACACTGTACCTCAGTAAGAAAAACACTTGTATTCTTATATGCACAGTGTTTATGTAGTTTTGTTTGTATGTATGTATCAATTAAAACTCATTTTTGCTGATGCTACTCCACCTAATACAACAACATCAACAACAAAATTAATAACAAGGTCTTTGCATGTCATCTTTGCCAAGGATGGCCAACATGATCACGAATGGTAATTATTTTTGGTAAATTGTTTCGGTGTTCTTCATGCCACGACACTAAGGCAGTTTAGGTGGTCCAATTTTAAGTCGATCAATATTTCTTTTAATCTCTGCTGCTATCTTCTCCGTCATATGTCCCTCTTTGCATGAAGCAAATGAGAGCTGGCCAGAGTTGCTGTGTACAGCAAAGTATTTACGTATAGAGAAAATATGCTGGAAAATGTGTTTTATTATTTATCCAATAGGAAATAATGTGACTAGTTTATTTTATAAATTTTAATGGCAACTGTTAACGCGACTCCCAAAATCCCCATGATTTATTTGCCGTCTGGTAGCACTAATTTAATTTCGAAATAATAACTAATAATAAATCTGACATGTATATTTATTTAACGAAAGCTATACTGTCTAGAAGCGTCTTACCGCCTTCGCCATTTTGTAGGAGCTTAACTGTGAAGCGGTTCAGACGTGATTGTCTTTAAATTTTATAATAGAATTTTCCAGGAATTTCCATACCAAAAAGTATGTAAAATATTTTAAGCTAATATTGAATATTTGA
The DNA here is from genome assembly GCA_951800035.1 of Linnaemya tessellans. Lineage (NCBI taxonomy): Eukaryota > Metazoa > Arthropoda > Insecta > Diptera > Tachinidae > Linnaemya > Linnaemya tessellans. The sequence goes on along the minus strand of OX637536.1, from coordinate 39,111,778 downwards.
AATTTTATATATTATTTTTATTAAAAAGGAATTTTAATAAAGTTGTATTGCGTAATAAATCAAGCCTTTTATTACGTATTTATAATTTATTCAAAATCCCGTGGAAATTGCTGGCTCGGCCGAAAGACTCTTCAACAATCTTAAAATTCTTTTTGTGGCGCAGTCCGTCCTGTTACCTAAGTCACTTCACCATCAAAGCCAATCCCACAGTAAGTACTATGAATAACGAAATAGAAAAGGGTCAACAAGAAAATGATAACTGCGGTTCACTGCCACATAACCTCGAAATTGATATCACAGCGACATGTATCAAATGCAGCAAAAAGTATAAAAAAAATGCTATTAGCACGTCAGAAGACCCTGTATGTCCGCAATGTCATACAGGTAGATCAATTTCTCCTGACCATAGTATTGCCAGTCGACGATCTGTTCAATCTCAACAGTCTCAATCACGACTTATTCAGCTTAAGCTTCAACATCTTGAAGAAGATCTAGCATTAAAATTAGACCAAGTTAGATTACGCCGTGAATACTTAGATAAAAAACATAAACTTCTAGAAGAAGCTGAACAAGTTCGCGATGTTTCGTCCAATAAATCCCAATCGATTCAAAACTGGATTGACGAAATGTCCATAGCAAACATACCGTCTCATCAGAATATTCACGGTCAATCAGCTATAAATTCAAAGAATGAAAATGCCTCAAAATTGGCTCCAAATGTGCAAGCGGAGAAAAATAAAGAATCGGTGGATATTATTCCGAGAACTTCTCAACATTATACTACTAGCGAAATTCAAAACATTTCGCGCTTTAGTAATGAACATGTCGCACCAGTTTGTGCAACGGCCACTGCCACTAGTGGTGCCAATCGGAGACATGAACTCCTCTCTAGTACGCAAGGTTTTTCCCACCAGCCAACTAATGTGACATTTGCACGTTTACCTGCATCCGATTACTTTCATACTGCGATGCCAAATAATTATTTTAATTTAGGAACAACACTTCCGTGCAGCACAACTTTTCCCAGATCATTCCCAAACAACCCCCCAACTTCATCATTTAATTACAGTAATAATCCATTGTACACAACACAAAATATTAGTAACATGCAAAGCACTTTTAACGCACGACAATCTGTTCCGAAAGAGTTGCCTATATTTTCCGGTAACCCCGAAGATTGGCCTTTATTTGTATCCACCTTCGAATGGTCATCAGCCACATGCGGCTTTTCGGACGCCGAAAATCTCATTCGGCTACAAAAATCTATAAAAGGTGATGCTCTCCAAAGCGTACAACACATGCTAGTACACCCCTCAAATGTAGCCAATGTCATAAACATACTTCGAATGTTGTATGGACAACCTGAAAAAATTTTAAATGCTATTAAAAATAGGATAAGTTCATCCCCAAAAGTTGACGAAAATAACTTACAAAGCCTTACTTCCTTTGCTGTTAATGTCCGCAGCTTAATATCCACTATTAATGCCAGCAACCTATTAGATGAAGTAAATAATTCTTTTTTACTGCAACAACTATTAGAAAAATTACCAACTACTTACCAAATGCAATGGGCTTCTTTAAAATTAAAATTAATTGATCAAAACAAAAAGCCAAATTTAGTTGAATTTGACAGCTGGTTATTTAACATTGGATTAACAGCGAGCACAATTCAACAAAACAATAAACAAACAAAATCCACACCAGATAAACACACCACACGTAACAATTTAGGCTTTAACAAACAAACAACAAGATCGTTTGTTAATTCTCACAGTGGTGAACGTAAATGTGTTGTTTGTAAAAGCTATGGCTGTAAAACTGTAAGTGAGTGCAAAACTTACCACTCATTGGATCGTAACGAGAAGTGGAAAATAATAAGAGAGAATAATTTATGTAAATTCTGCTTGTCTTATCATAATGGTGAATGCAAAAGAAAAAAACAGTGTTGTGAAGAAAATTGTAATTATTATCATCATCCGTCTTTACATCGGTTTTCTTCAGTGAAAAATATTGAAATTAATAAAGAAACGTCAAGTGCACAAAATATGCACATTGCAAGCAAACAAGAGGAAGAAAATATTTGTAATACACACAGAGATGAAGATGATGAAATTTTGTTTAAAATAATACCAGTTAAAATACATGGCAATGAAAAAATAATTGACACATTTGCATTTATTGATGAAGGGTCCTCCATCAGCCTTATGGACGAATCAATTGCAAATGAACTTGGTGTAAGTGGTGTATCTAGTCCATTATGTTTGAGGTGGACGGGAGGTATGCAAAGAAACGAAACAAATTCAGTAAAATTAATAATTGACGTTTCAGGGGCAAATAATAATCTAATAAAGCTGAACGTAAGTACAGTGGAGTCCTTAAATTTGCCAACGCAATCACTGAATTACACAAAAATGTGTCAACGATATCGCCACCTGCGAAATTTACCGATCAAGAGTTATGTCGCCGCTATACCGAAGCTACTCATAGGATTAAACCACCTTAACCTAGGAATTTCAAACAAAACCCGTGAAGGTGCCCCACATGAGCCTGTTGCAGTACAGACAAAACTTGGTTGGCTCATCTATGGATCAACAGCTGCAAATAAACACACAAGTAAGAATTTAAATTTTCATATTTGCAATTGCTCTGAAACTGATAGAAAGTTAGAGGAATTAGTTAGCAGTTTCTATACATTAGAAAGTGTAGGAATTTGCACCAGAGACTCCCTCGTCTCAGATAATGAAATTCGGGCATTAAGTTTGCTAAACAATTTCACAATATTGAAAGAGAATGGGCATTACGAGGTTCCATTGCTATGGAGACACGATAATTTTAAACTGCCAGACAGCTTTAATATGGCTCTTAAAAGACTTGTTTGCCTAGAAAGAAAATTAATGCGTGATGAAGCACAATTTCAAATATTTAAAAATACAATAGAAAGTTATATGAATAAAGGTTATATTCGAAAACTAAATGATAAAGAAATTAACCGTAATGATGGAAAAGTGTGGTATCTGCCTATATTTGCTGTGTTCAATAAAAATAAGCCGGGAAAATCACGAGTGGTGTGGGATGCAGCAGCAAAGTCTGATGGCCTATCTTTAAACTCATTTTTACTAAAAGGCCCTGATATGTTGGCCTCTTTGCCCGCAATCCTTTTTAAGTTCAGGCAAAACTCTGTGGCTGTGTGTGGTGACATCGAAGAGATGTTTCTTCAAATTCATATACGGCCAGAAGATCGCGATGTTCAAAGGTTTCTATGGCGCGATTGTGATCAGGACAAAACACCTGATGTTTATGTTATGGATGTTATGATATTCGGAGCCACCTGTGCTCCAACCATATCTCAATATATAAAGAATATAAATGCAGATAAATTTAAAAATCAATTTCCATGCGCTGTCAAATCTATTAGAGAAAACCATTATGTGGATGATTTATTGGACTCAGTTAATACGTCAGAGGACGCAATAAAACTAATCTCAGACGTATCCTACATACACCGCCAGGCCGGTTTTAATATAAGAAACTGGGTGTCAAATAGTGAGCTTGTTAGACAAGAATTCTCAATGAGGAACTCAAATGACGCAAAGTGCATTAATTTTAAGGATAATAATCAGGTAGAAAAAGTCTTAGGAGTCTTCTGGGAATATAAGGAGGACACTATTACCTTCAAAATTGCTCCTCGGCTTCTCGAAAGCGATTTATTTTTACTAAGAAAATCTCCCACTAAGAGAGAAATGTTGCGACTTATTATGTCAATTTATGATCCACTTGGTCTCATTTCGCATATAACAATGTTTGTTAAAATACTGATGCAAGATGTATGGCGAAGTAAAGTCGATTGGGACGAGCCAATTCCCCCGGAGCTAATAAATAAATGGTCTCAATGGGTAGCAGGCTTGCCAGATTTACGAAATATTAAAATACAAAGATGCTACTTGCAATCATTACAAGATTATAAAAACGTGGAGATACAACTGCACACATTTGTTGATGCTGGTGCTGATGGTTACGCAGCAGTATCTTATTTTAGATTTAGCAGAAACAACGTAATTATATGTTCATTGGTTAGTGCCAAAACCAGGGTAGCACCAATGAAAATAGTTTCTATTCCCAGGCTTGAACTTATGGCCGCTCTAATTGGAGCTCGTCTAGCCAAATTCATAGCAGAAAACCATGAAATTAAAATAACCGACAAATATTTTTGGTGTGATTCAAAAACCGTGTTGAGCTGGATCAATTCCGATCACCGAAAGTATAGCCAGTTCGTAGCTTTTAGAGTCACAGAAATTTTAGAGTTAACATCTCTTACAGAATGGAATTGGGTGCCAAGTAAACAAAATGTTGCAGATGAGGCAACAAAATGTACTAAGATAAAAAACGCATTCAAATCTAATCGTTGGTTTAAAGGCCCCGAATTTTTATACAAGCCTAAAGAGCAATGGCCACAAGCAGAACCATTTTCACGAACAGAAGAAGAGCGAAAACAGAATATACACCAGATAACAAAACATGAGGCAGTTATAAATATATTTCGAATTTCAAAATACAATCGTCTGGTTAGAACGATGGCATATGTTTTGCGATTCATATATGGAAGTAAAATGACAGAGAAAGGTGAATTAACTCAAGAGGAGTTAAACAACGCTGAACTTGCATTATATAAACAAGCGCAATATGAAGCATATTATTTAGAGATTTCTGCACTTAAATCTAAAAGGTCTATCAAAAAATCAAGTGAAATTTATTCTAAATCACCCTATTTAGAAGACGGAGTTTTGTGCGTCGATGGAAGAATCGATATGGCAAACGTTTCTTTACAGCAGAAACGTCCAGTAATACTGCCAAGAAAAAATTATTTAACCAGGCTTATATGCCTACACTATCATGAAAAATTTTACCATGGAAATCATGAAACAGCTGTCAATGAGCTAAGACAAAAATATTGTATATCAAGACTTCGTGCTACATACAAGTCCATTATTCGATGTTGCCAAATGTGTAAAATTACGAAAGCTACTCCACAGATCCCTCAAATGGCTAAACTGCCACGCGCACGTGTTGCATCGTATAGTGCACCGTTTACATATACCGGGATTGATTTCTTTGGCCCAATATTAGTAACTGTTAGCCGCCACAGGGAGAAAAGATATGGCTGTTTGTTTACGTGTTTAACAATTCGAGCAGTTCATATTGAAATAGCCCATTCTTTAACAACAAATTCCTGTATTTTGGCTATTCGTAATTTTATGGGGCGCAGAGGAACTCCAAATGAATTTTTTAGCGATAATGGAACAAATTTTGTGGGCGCTGATAGGGAGCTACGAGAAGCTTTAGCAGATATTGACCGTAATGAATTAGTAAAAACGTTTACAACATCAACAACTAAATGGAGTTTTAATCCTCCAGCTTCACCCCACATGGGTGGCGCATGGGAGCGTTTAGTTCGCTCGGTAAAGACAATTTTGTACAAAATTATGCCATTAAGGCACCCAACTGATGAACTTCTGTTAAGCATGATTGTTGAAATTGAAAATATAATAAATTCCAGACCGTTGGCATATGTTCCCATTGAAACAGATACGGCAGAGGCTATAACTCCAAACCATTTTTTGATAGGAAGCTCTAGTGGATTGAAACCTCTAACATCGTGCGACGACAGCGGGACGGTATTGAGACAAAACTGGTTAATTTCTCAGCAGTACGCAAATATATTCTGGAGGAAGTGGTTATCTGAATATTTGCCGACTTTGACCTGTAGGACAAAATGGCATGAAAAAATAAAACCTTTAAGCCAGGGGGATTTAGTTATCATTGTTGACCCTTCTCTTCCCAGAAACGTATGGCCTCGCGGTAAGGTACTAGAATTGAGATTGGCTAAAGATGGACAGGTACGAAGTGCAGTAGTCCTGACTCAACGCGGAATAATGGAGCGACCTGCCAGCAAACTAGCAGTTTTGGAAGTAGCTCCTGAAGAGAAGTCTGACATCGAGGAAGTTTCTTGTCATACTGCGGGGGGAATGTTAACGCGACTCCCAAAATCCCCATGATTTATTTGCCGTCTGGTAGCACTAATTTAATTTCGAAATAATAACTAATAATAAATCTGACATGTATATTTATTTAACGAAAGCTATACTGTCTAGAAGCGTCTTACCGCCTTCGCCATTTTGTAGGAGCTTAACTGTGAAGCGGTTCAGACGTGATTGTCTTTAAATTTTATAATAGAATTTTCCAGGAATTTCCATACCAAAAAGTATGTAAAATATTTTAAGCTAATATTGAATATTTGAAATTTTATATATTATTTTTATTAAAAAGGAATTTTAATAAAGTTGTATTGCGTAATAAATCAAGCCTTTTATTACGTATTTATAATTTATTCAAAATCCCGTGGAAATTGCTGGCTCGGCCGAAAGACTCTTCAACAGCAACCATAAGCATACAACTTTAGCAGTTGTGCTATTACCTTTGTACCACTTTCGTTTAAGCCATAATACTATATGGCAAAATATTTGCTCAGAAAATCCCATATGTCATGTATAAGATCAGCTTTAGCATGTCTCGGACGATATTGACTTATTCTAATTATTTTGACAGTCAATAGCATATTAACGATATATTATGTTTATTTAAGCGAAATAAAAACCGAAATTAAATTTTAGGTTATACAAACAAGTAAAAACGTTATATTCGACCGGGTCAAATCTTAAATACCCTGCAAATATTTAGTAAGTAAATTTAAAATGTTTAACTTGGTGGGACAGAGTTCCTTTATATAATACCGTACGTCGACGCCCACTAAAGGGGGCGGGGTACAAAATTAGACAATATCATGTTTTCCACAGACGAATGTATTGGGCATTGCAAGACCGTCTTAGACTTCATCACTGACCAAGAATATATATACTCTATGTGGAACTGTTATCAAATTCAAATAAGCCACCTAATAAGTGGTGACAAACACAATACACATGAGCACTGATGATGAAATGGTTGCGTCTTTCGAAAACAGCTGTTCTGCTCTGCTGTGTAAGTTGAATAAAACTGATGTTGACTTTCCTTTGTGCCTTGGAATATTTATCATGTCTTTCTGAGATTTAAAAACAAATTTCGAACAATTAGCCTATGAATCTTAATTCAATTTAATATAGCAATATAAATGTTCGTTAAAATTCTTACTACATACAATGTTATTTTTGTTTTTAAGGCGTGTTTTGTTGAGAGTGTCACAATACCAGAGCAACGCGTGCCAATTGTTTAAATTTTTAATCAAAATAACTGTTCCATTCGTCAAACTCATCGTGCACTTCTTCCATTTTATGGCGTACATAATCATCTTTTCGGACCCCATTTACTGTTACTGATAATGCGCATCCCGTGAGACTCGGAACAGTGCGCACTGAAGAGGCTGTAGCCGATGTACAGGAAAGCATTGAAGATGATCTTAATCAATCAATTCGTCGCCGTTCTCAACAAGTGTCCTTCCACTTTATGGAAGATATTTTTAGTTGTTGAAAATTGGTGTTCCAGATTGGGCAATTCTATGCGCCAGCTGTGGCGGCCACATAGCGGAAATCATATTTAAACATTCATTTCATAAAATTTTCATTCCAATAAATCCCGTTTCATTGATATTAGCAATATATTTCCATGTTTTATTATGATTTAAACTTGTGACTCTCTACAAAAAGGACCCTTTATTTGTGTATTAAAAAATTATGTTTTGCGTGTGTTGAATTAAAAAGTGAAAAACATTTGATATTAAATTACATCGTCAGAAGAGGCGCAGAAATCTTGTGTTCTCATACCCTTAGCTAAATGTATTAAGAAACAACAGGAAATAGAACATAAATTGTGCAACTCTCAATGAATTCATTTGTGTTATCGAACCAAAGGACAACATATCCATCGTCTCCGGCCATCCTCCTGACCTTAAAATCTACTACACGTAAAGTGCGTATTTTGCTTGTATTCAGGTGCCCACAGTCTGCATATATCATCACTTTTAATTTCTATGCTGAACATTACGCATTGGTTATAAATTACTCAAATTCTATTTTAAGTTTCAGATCTCGATTTGTTTCTGCTCTTTTGCATTGAAATTGTATTTTTCTGTGCTTGTCACAAATACTCTTACATACGACTACATGCATTTTAAATCTCTGCAAGTATGTTTGTTTGTATCATGATTTAAGTTCCGTGTATGATTCGTTGTTCTGATTGGAAACAATAGCATTTTTTTTTGTTTGTTTGTGAAATTCTATACAAGCCTTTTGTCATGCATTCAATTGTTATTGTGTCATGTGAAGAGTATTCAATTCAATTTGGGTTTGATTCTGTTTCTAGTTTCAATGGTGTTTGAATTTTAAATCTCAAGAGTTTTAAGGAAAAATATTTCTTTAGCAACAAAAATAGTTTAGCTATTAAAAAAACATTTTTTTTGTTCTTCTTTAAATTTAAGCTTATATTTTGTATACAACATGTTGTCCTGGAAGTTATTTCTTATTATAAACATAGATTGTGGCAATATGTATGTGAAATGTATGTGCTGAAATCTAAGGTTTCAAATGTGATTAGTTTGAAGGAAATGTTATCTAACGGATGGTCTATTGTAATTAAAGTTTACTTATTACCCAGAAAATTTTTCTGGTTTTAATGTTTGAGAGTATAAAGTGATTTTTATAGAAATTTTTTATGTTTTATGTAACTATTAATTAATGATGTTGTTTTACATAGTTTGGCCAATATTTGTTTAACTTGGTCTAGCACTCAGGGGATGACCCTGCGGTGCATTGCGGCGTAACTGCCTATGAACACCTCCGCTCCGCAAGGCGCACCAAATAGCCACTCGTAATGGGGGCATTGGCCTCTGTAAGACCATATGTGGGTTTTCTGTTCCCCAAATAAGGCAATTTTGCCTATTGAGGTACCCACCAAAATTAAAATGAGTTTCATACGAAAAGGTGATTTTTTTTTTTTGTAAAATCAAAAAAATCGATTTCGAGAGCAATTTGTTTTGGATAAATTACTAACAAGCCTCAACGTTGCTCAAGCGTAAATGATCGATTCATTTCGTTCAGAGGAGAAAATGCAGTGAAGTTTGTGATAGAATAGACTGACATAAGTGTTGCCAGATTCGAAATTAAACCGATAGATAGCCCACCCATTAAATTTCTCCTTATCTGCTCTTGTGCTGTATTTAATAAACAAATCAATGAGTGTTCGGACTCACGGGCGATGTGTTAACACCTTTTTGTTTATTTATTTTATATTAAACCCACAAAAAACAAAGAGAATGCAAAGCAACAGACAAATTTACATACATACATTGTTATGTTTGTACATAAGCTACATAGGTTGCTGTCTTGCTATCTCATTTTTATATATGTACGTATAACCACGTCACTATTCTCTTTGCTATGCATAAGACAAAACCGAAGATCAACATAAAACACTTTTTTAATATTACTCCAAATTAATACTCCGAATTAAAACACTTAAATCTCCGCTCGCCGATATCGGATCGCCTTAATTTTTGACCTTAACTCTTCGTCGAAACACGCACTAGCGTTTTAATCCAAAAATTAATAAAATCGGCTATGAATTTCCGGAGAAAATCGCGTGGGAAAATTATATGAAAATCGCCCAATAATCACTTTCAATACCGACTGCCAAGCAACGAACAAACAAACTCTTACATCTTACACCTTACTCTTGCGTATGTATTGAAACTGATAGCTTACTGCCCTAGAGGCGCGCGTATAGATGTTAAAACATCAAAATAGTTAATAGAAATAGTCTAAAAAATTTAAATAAATACAAAACTATTCAAAACTCGAACACTTTTTCTACTAAATCTAGTCTCTATACTATTATAAACTTTAATCAAATTGTTAGTAAAGAATCTAACTATTCCTGCAATTGAAATTAAACCAACAGAATCCTTACCAAACTCATTTACTTTAACAGTCATTTATTTAACTCTACATACTTTTTTCGTATGAGAAAACTAATTAAATAATACAATAAACTCCAAAAAAAAGCTAAACTTTTACTTATTTTTGAACGGTATAAAAACTCCAAATTTTAACTTCTAATATAATATCGGTCTTTTAATAGAACAGTAACTAATCGGTTAAGCGATCGCGTATTTTATTATCAATCTTGGTAAAACGTATAAAAAAGCTGTACAAAATTATTAAAGACATTAAATTTCAAGTCATTCTGTATATGCTAAATCTAAAATAATTATTCAGTTTTTCAACATCCTTTACGTAAATTCAATTTTAAAATGTCATTTTTACAATCTCATGAGGTTTATAATACTTTCACCCTGTGCAGCGTCTGATGCTGGAAATTTATACGCCATGTTCTTTGCCTGTATTCCACATCAACGTCAACATATTTTTCAGCAACTTTGTCATAATCACACTAAATTGTTGTCATAGCCACCGTTACTAAGTAAACTATGACTTTCTAAATGGCAGGAAGAAATGTGTAAAAATGTATACATATATATATATATATATATATATATATATATATATATATATATATATATGTAGATGTTTATATATATATATATATATATATATATATATGTATATATATATATATATATATATATATATATATATATATATATATATATATGTATATATATATATATATATATATATATATATATATATATATGTGTGTGTGTATGTGTGTGTGTGTGTGTGTGTATACGTGTAATATGCGGATGAATATACCCAGCAAACACAAGCTAAGGATGTTTTGCATAATTAATCTTTATCTTAAAAAAACAAATTTAATATGACATGAAATAATCACCGTCCTAAATAAAAGTATAAATGAGTTTTCTAAATACAAATAATTTATTTCATTATTGGATAAGAAGCGTTGCACCAAACGTGTGTCAACATCAATTTAAAATAAATTAAATTTTTTGAAAATTGTGCTATAACTGTAGGTTTATTTAAATTTATATATAAATTGAATTTCAATATTATGCTTTAAACACATTTGAAACAGCAAGCTACACGAATACACAACTACAAAAGCCGTTAGTTACAATCGTCGCCTCGTAGTTAGCTACTTAATTATTTTTGAGACGGCAGCTACATTGTCAACATCTCATATTAGTGGTGCCACTTTCATATATAAAAAAGCGCTTATTCTAAATATATTTATGGACAGAAACAAAATTAATAATAAAAAACACTTTACTTGTTTATAGCTCTTTATTGTTTTTGCATATGTAATCAATACATTTTGATGTCCCTTTAGAGTTGACATGTTGTTGCATCGAGCTTTTTTCAAAATAATGGAATTTTTACTTGAAAAGTCAGATACAAAATTTCAAAATTTAATAATACTTCCAATATGTGAATAAATTTGAAATATATGTCTAACAATAGAAGGATATTTTGGAGTGCTTTAAAATGATAGCCATATCGTTTATATGGGGCCTATATTCTAGGAATTATTACAAAAAAAAATAGATAAATAAAATGAAAAAATAAAAGCCGAAAGAGAACGCAAAAAAAATATATAAATAGAAACTACAAAATAATTTTTATTCTTCAAAAGGGCATTTCCATTTTTTTATTATTAACAATTTTCATATTCTTAACCAGTTTTAAAATATCTTTAAACGCTTATTTATTTAATATGTTTCACTGTGTTGGCAGCACTAATTTATTTATTCTCGCCTATGAAAATAGAAAGTAGTTTAATTTGACTACAACCACAAAAGTAGCACGGACAACAACCTGCTGTGTAGCCGTTAAAATAATCATTCCCACATAAACACATATATTCTATTTTTGACAGGTTGCATTCGGTAGCCTGCTGTCGTGATTATGTTCAATGCATTGTTATTAAATAAAAGTATGTTACCATTGCGTTGATATAGTTCTCATATGTAATTTCCTAATAAAATTTGTATGAATAGAAAAAAAACTGTTATCATATTCAATTATGCCTCCTAATAACAGGTGACAAACAAAAATATACAAGAGTACTGATGATGAAAGTATAGCACCATTCGGAAACAGCTGTTCTGCTCTCTACTTATATAAAAATGTAATCTGTGGATTGAGCTATATATAAAAGAATTCAAACCAAAAAAGTTTGGACTAGGTATAATGGAACAAGAAGTTAAGAAAAATGGGACATGAAGAAAATAATGAAAAGACAACACGGGTATTAAATAAAAGTATGTTATCATCACTTTCATACAATTCTCGTATGCAATTTCCTAATAAAATTCTGTAGAAATAAAAACGTTTACCTAATACGTGGTAGCAGTCCAAATGAGCACATGAGTACTGGTGATGGAAGTGTAGCGGCTTTCGAAAACAGCTGTTCTGTTCTGTTATGTGAGTTGAATAATTAAAAACTGATGTTCACATTCTTTTGTGCCCAGGAATGTTTATCATAACTTTTTGAATTTAAATAAATTTTCCAACAATTACCCTATCAATCTTGATTGATTTTCAACAAATTTTAGAAACATAAAGTAAAAACTTTGCATATTTAATAATTTATGTTTAAATTGATATCATTAGCTGTTGTCTGGTATAAAGAAATAAATTGAAAAATTCTTGTATTAATTTTATCACTTGTTAAAGTCGTCGTCTATCGAATTATAGATCTTGTGTTTGTTGGGTTCTCAAACGCAAAAGCATAAATTTTCCAACATTTACATCATGTCAAATCTGTGTTCGTACGTCTTCAAACTCACTTTAGTGATGCTGTTATGTGTGACTGTAACACACAGAAACAGACGTTTCCTTGATGTTTTACACACTTTAATTGAATTTTAATTAATTTTTGTTGAGCGACTGTCATTCGTGTATTTGAAAGCAAATAAAACTGGAGGACACAAGCAATAGCAATAGAGCTTAAATATCCTTTTTCGAGATACTTGCAAAACACAATAAAATTAAAGTATATTTTTTAAATCTAATTTTATTAGTGACTTTTCAGGCCACTCAAATTAGAAAACTTTTATTTAAATATTTTTTAACTAGACTTGACATACAACTACACATACAATAACATTTTCCCTTTTTATATAATTTATTCTGCTAACAAAAAAACCCTTGCTATATGGCTTTAAAAAATTGAAATAAATATTTTCATAAATCAAGTGGCAAAATCTAGCATTAGTATAGTTTTTTTTATATATCTATGATTCCATAACTTTTCAGTTCAAAACAAAAGAGTCATACAATTTATATTTAAAAATACAAAACAGAATGTATTCAAATTATGTGCCCCGGCCATATCAAATGCATTATAAAATTAATTAACGGCAGGAAGCCAGCAATTTCGGGTTTTTTTTTCTCAAATATATGAGTCCTGTATTCAGCAGCAGATACAATGTTTTGTTATCTGGTAAATAATAGACCATTTTGTTTTTCAATTCTCGTTAGACAATTAATGTACTCATTTGTGAGTTTTATTTAATCAGTTTTCCTATTCAGGGACAAGAGCTGGTGTTTTCAAATACATCTAAACTATGAAAGAAAATTGCCAGAATATCAAACTTCAATTGTATGTTTCACACATGCATTCCATAAAAAAAAATATATATATATATATATAGACAGACTGACAGCTAAACACGCACGAGCGTACTTTCGTGTGTGATATGTATGGCACACACAACTCAAAAAAGAACAATAACATTAACTGACACAGCATTTTTTTTCTATTTCTATGATTTTACCATCAGCTTGCCTCCCGAAACTTATGCTATAGTTTTTCTTTTATATTTTTGTTTACGCACGAACCCAACAGCAGGAAAATTGTGTATGGCGTCTGTGTGTTTTAAGTACTGAATACTGATAATGCCATCAAACATTGTGGCGAATAATGAAAAAATAATCTAACAGAGATTATTCTCTAGTTTATTTTTAAGCTTTACCACAGGGTACTACTGCAAATTCTATAGAATTTAATAGACTTAAGGGAATATATAAATTATAATAAATAGTTATATTAAAAAAAAAATTTTTTTTTAAATTATTCCTTAAATAAAGTTTGTTCAAGGAACATAAAATATTAACTTTGGTAATATTCTATAAAATAAAATTCCTAAATCAAAGTAAAGAGTTACTCTATCAATTTAGGGTGAGTGATGGATTAACTTAACTAAACACTTGCTATAGCATTCATAACAATTGGGATCTAATTTAGAAAGTCATTTTGCTTTAATAATCTTCACACGAAAGCAAAAACAAAGTTTTCATAATATGTAAAATTTTATTTTCCCTTTGAACACAATTTGTTCACCGTACAAATGCTGGAATTTCGTGCGTGACTTTAATATTCAAAATGTTTAAATTTTGTCTGATATGTAAAAGAAAATAAAAAAAAGATGACCAAAAATATTTTAATTTTAGTTTTTATAAAAATTTCACTAAAACAAAGTGATTTATATATATGAGGTCCTAATGTTTAAAATTTCATACACAAAAATTTTATATATTTTTGACCTCAGAAACAGCTTTTTCTAAATCAATTTTGAGTTTAAAAAATAGAACAAATTTTTTTCAATCTGATTGAGAATTTTTACAAGTATTTATATATTTAATTGGAGGGTATATTCACTTTGTCATTCCGTTTGTAACGTAGTGAAGTATTCATCTGAGATCCCATAAAGTATAAATATTCTTGATCTGTGACGAAATCTAAGACGATCTGAGTATGTTCGTCTTTCCGTTCATCCGTCTGTGGAAATCATGATTCAGTCAAAACGAAAATAGCCAGACTCTTGAAATTGGGTATATATATATATATATATATATATATATATATATATATATATATATATATATATATATATATATATATATATATATATGTATATATATATATATATATATATATATATATATAAATATAGATATATATATATATATATATATATACATATATATATATATATATATATATATATATATATCTTGAAAGATAGCACAGGTTAAGTTCGGAAATGGGCTGAATCGGGGCAGAGGTAAAAAAGTTCAAATAAGAAGAACTGAACGAACCTCTGAAAAACAACATAATTTTTTAAATTTTTTTGTAATTTTGTTAAGTAAATTATATATTTTTATATCAAAGAAGCTCGAACGCGTTAAATTTGGAGCCGTGAAGTCCAGAAATTTAAGTTTTGTACCCCGCCCCCTTTATATGCAAATATAATATAAAATGTTAACAATTTGTTTTGCTTAAGCCTACATTCCTTAAAAATAACATTTTTAAGGATTAATGACGAAGCTGAGACTGAACTTACTTTTAATTATTCCAAACATTTATTTTTGAAGATTTATGGCAAAATTGAAATGTCTCCCCCACAAATTTAATATTCTCCAAAAAGCATTGGACCTTATAAAATATATATTCTTGATCAGTGATGAAATCTGAGACAATCTAGCAGTGTCCATACGTTCGTCAATGGAAAACATGATATAGTCTATTTTTTGACCCCGCCCCCTTTAGTGGGCGTTGACGTGCGATATTATATGCAAAAATAGTGTAAATATTGAAAAATTATAATTCCTTAAACCTATAAGAAGCTGAGATGTTCTCTGATCTTGCAGAGGTGAAATGTCTTTCCTCGGCCCTTCCCAGAATGACTCTGTCAAAATAGAAATTAAAAATTGGGTACAGAGATGTCTTACTAAATATTTGGAGGGTATTTAAGATTCGACCCGGTCAAATATAACTTTTTTACTTGGATCCACACTCAGGGTGTGCAATATTTTGTGCCGGATATATGAAAGGAGGGTATAGTGATGGGAGCACAGGTGAAAATAGCTAAGAAGATAGGGAATTTATCACAGGCATTTTGTTACATACTTCTCCGGTGAATTTTGGCTTAAGTACACACGAATTTGGGTACTCTAACGTGCTCTTTATGCACTTTGTTTCCGTTTAATAACCGAAAAGCTCTGGAGCTATAACATCTGCCTTATAAGATCTGTAAAAGCTTAAGTGAATATTCTCAGTTCCTATTTGAGTTAAAAAATTTAAATATTTTGTTGCTTGATATTTTACATAATTTTTCTTGAAAAATTTTGCAAATTTTCTTTACATAAAGAAAAATTCAAAAACATAACATGTTAACATCTGGTTGATACAGTTCTCGGATTCTTTTTCACAATAAAATTTGTGTAAACAGGAACTGTTATCACATTCAACTAAGCCACCTAATAAGTGGTGACAAACACAATACACATGAGCACTGATGATGAAGGTGTTGCGGCTTTCGAAAACAGCTGTTCTGCTCTGCTGTGTAAGTTGAATAAAACTGATGCTGACTTTCCTTTGCACCTTGAAATATTTATCATGTCTTTCTGAGATTTAAAAACAAATTTTGAACAATTAGCCTATGAATCTTAATTCAATTTAATATATCAAAAAGATATATTTTTTATTCCACCCTGTAAAACAATAAAATTTTTCCCAAAGCGCAAACTTCTATGTAAGATTAAATTTTAATTTATGTACAAAATTTAGTTTTTAATAAAAATAAAAAACAATCTGGATCTAAAACAATATTTCATGAAATTTATTTAATATATTTTCCCATTAAAATTTAAAAAGTTTTTCTTTCTTTTGTGGTGTTACGAGTGTTTACGTGTTTGCATTTCATATGTGTGTTTGTAGCAAAACAGCAATAGACTTTCAGTATGTTTTTGAAAAGTTGGAAAACATCTTAAGTTACTCACGAACGTTTAAAAATCATTTCAGAACTGCACTAGATTAGAAACTTATATAAAAAATAAATCAACAATAGAATTGTGTGGGGTATAAAGATCTAATGTTAATTTTTACAAACTTTTAAAATTTTCGTAGAAATTCTAGTTAAATTTTTTTTTATAAATACTTTAAAAAAAAATTTAACATAACTTTTTTACAAACTTTTAATATTTTCGTAGAAATTTTTATTCAATTATTTTTGTAAGTAACTAGGAAAAAATTTGTGTAAAGAGTTTCCTTCTTTTTAGTTCCAGCACAATGCACTGCATATGTAAGGTTTTTTCCCTGCTGGCTGGTCCGTACAAAAAAAAACAATATATTCGACCGGGTCGATTTTTAAGTACCCCAAATATTTAGTAATTAAATTTAAAATGTTTAACTTGGTGGGCACAGAGCTCCTTTAAGACATATCTGTACCCAATTTTAAATCTCTATTTTGACAGTTTCATTCCGGGAAGGGCAGTGGGGGAGACGTTTCACCTCTGTCAAATCAGAGAACATCTCAGCTTCTTATAGGCTTAAGGAAAACAAATTGTTCAATATTTACACTCTTTTTTATATAATATCGTACGTCAACGCCCACTAAAGGGGGCGGAGTCCAAAAATAGACTATATCATGTTTTCCGCAGATGAACGTGTGGGCATTTCTTGATCGTCTCAGACTTCATCACTGATCAAGAATATGTAGACTTTATTTGGTGCAATTCTTTTTGGAGTGTATTAAAACTGTTTTTTTTCGGGGTCTCTTTGGCAAGGGCCGTGGAGGAGACATTTCACCTTTGTCATAAAACTTCAAAAATAAATGTTTGAAATAATTAAATGTAAAATTTATTTAATTTTTTTTATAGGGTCATTTAGTGGGCAAAGGGGAAGGAGGGGGTAGGGCAGAGGAGTACCAGGTTACGTCTCAGCTTCGTTGTTAAAGCTTAAAAATATTATTTTTATGGAATGTAGGCTTAAGTAAAACAATTTGTTGAATTTGTACACTATATTTGCATATAATAACGCCCACTAAAGGGGGCGGAGTGCAAACAAAATTTTTTATTTTATATTTTATGGCTCCAAGTTTAACGCGTTGGACTTGCTTTGACATAAAAATATATCAGTTGCTAAACAAAAGTACGAAAAAAACTTTAAAAATTATGTTGTTTTGTGGAGGTTGGTTTAGTTCTTCTTAGGGTAACTTTTTCCCCTCTGGCCCGATTTAGCCCATTTACGAACTATACCATCTTTCAAGATATATTTGTACCAAATTTTAAGAGTCTGGCTCTTTTCGTTTGGACGGAATCGTGATTTCCACAGGCGGACGGACGGATGGACATGCTCAGATCCTCTTAGATTTCATCACTGATCAAGAATATATATACTTTATGTGCTCTCAGATGGATATACCGCTGCGTTACAAACGGAATGACAAAGTGAATATACTCTTTAATTATTTCTTGGTATGATATGCCAGCACGTTTAATCTAAAATTAAAAATAATTCTAAATGACTAGCACTCTATCCTATAGGAGGCATGTTCTCCAATTGAAATACTCGAACTCTTGGTATCAGAGTCCGTGTTAATGCTAAAGATCTATTTCTGGTAGAATTGAATTACCCTTCTCCCAAAAAAATACTACAACATGTGGTTAGCCAATGGTTTGCCTAAATCGTGCCCCCTGGGAGTACAAAGATAATAAATATTCGAAGGAGCATGAGAACATTAAAATAAATTTAATTTTCCAACCTACAAAGCAGAACTAAATAATGTTTACGATTTTTGAGGCAGACGTGACTCGTAAACAGCAAATAAGTCTTATATTTCGTTTAAATTAATAAATCACATAAAATAAATTATTTAGGGGATAATTCGATTGATCCAAAATTCTTAACCCAACTGAAGCTAAAAGCCTTGCCTCAATACCATTGTGTAATACAGCTTGACTTTACATGTTTTATGTTATTCAATTATGTTTTCATTGCAAAATTTGCAAACAAAAATATTCTACTGAAGTCTAATAAACCAAAGAAACAAACACTTACACACACACGCACACAATTCACTCCATATAAAAATAAAAAAACACATTCGTAGGATATTATTATTTTCAACTTAAATACCTCTTCACATTAAATACAAATAGCTCATACTTGAATGTCATTGGTTTCAGCAGAAGCATCCGCATGTCATATTTGAGGCACGCACAAAAGCCAACAAGGGTTGTGCCAATTCAGGCAATCTGGATTCGTGGCGTCTCTCACGCCGCACAAAACATTTATCAGCTGGTATTATCGATGAAGTACATCCAAATGGTGCCGGTCGCTATAAACGTGATGTCCGCGAGGCCACCAAATACATAGAAACTGCCATAATTGTAGACAAGGCGATGTTTGACAAACGCAACGGAAGCACAAGAGCAGAAGTGATACACGATGCCATACAAGTTGCCAATATAGCCGATTTGGTAAGTAACTTATTCCTGCCTGCCTGATATTTAAATGAAAAACTTAAAGGAGCAAATTTCCAACTCTTAGTTGTTCTGGTTGGTAATTTTCAGTAACTTTAAATGAAAAAAATTTTATTTATAACCCAAGCAGCTTTAGTTTTTTTTTTATTATTTTTAGCTTTTTATTTTTTCTTTCGAATATAACATCTATATGTTATTTGTTTTATTCTTTAATTTTGTCGGCTGGCATCTTAAGTTACATTAAAAAAAAAATGCTACTATTTTAGTCTCACCACAGGAGGCTTTAAATCTTTTAAATGCAAAACATAAATCTTTAGTTTTGCAAAACGTACGAAGGCATTTCTTTTTTTTTTTTCTTTCTTTCTATTTTTCTACTTTATTTTCTTGCCTCTAAAAAACTAGAACGTACTTACTGACTTACAATTGTGTATATACAGACGTGCATAAGAGTAGTTGCATACAACAACAGGAAAATAAAATAAAAAAACTTTCTTCGACATATAAAAAACGTCGTTATTATTGTATTGCCAGTACGTGCTAAATCAAATGGTCAGGGAAAGAAGTCATTTCTTGACACACAAAAACTGTTGAAAATCAAAATTGACTAGTAAATCCTGCTGTCTTGGGATTTCTGTTATTCGAAAAATTTAAGCACCAAAGAAGAGGTATTTAATATTAAGACGATATATGTGACAGCGTATAGAGAAAGTGAAAAAAATCAATTTTCACTTTTTTTTTTTTTTTTGATGTGGACAACATCTGAGCATCGAATGAGACCGATCCCATGCCCCAAAAGTGTTCAATCTCAGAGATATGCGCCCTTTATGAAGTTATGGTACATCAAAGATACACGTATTTAAATTTTTAAAATGGCTCCCCTGAACAAAGCCGGTTTTTACCCTTAGGTCCCTTTCTATTTTGCGCGTCACATATAAGGAACAAAAAAATGTTTTCTATACATATTCACAGAAATTAATAAAATATAATATTTGCTTAAATTGTATTACAGGATGTTAATTTTCCCAACAGGCTATAGGTTCAAATCTGCGAAACTGCAAAAGTGGTGCTATTTAACCAATGTTTTTAACGAAAATTGAATATGAGAAGTTCAGACATTCATATTTTCAAGTTATTACCTTTTTGGTTAGTACGAAATTCCCCAACCCTGACGATTAATATTCCCAATATTCTATGTATCTCTTTCGCTTTTTCCAGAGCCATCGGCTGCTGATATCTAAAGCTTTTTGTTATTCATGTTCAAGGAATTGCATTTTTAGTTAACAATTTTAGTTAGCAAATACAATTAACAATTTTTTTGGATCCTTAAAAAAGGCTTCATAATCAATGTCGTGCGTAGGATGCAAAAACCAATGAACTATTTTGTAAAAAAAAATCAATGAGTGTTCGAACTCACGGGCGATGTGTTAACACCTTTTTGTTTATTTATTTTATATTAAACCCACAAAAAACAAAGAGAATGCAAAGCAACAGACAAATGTACATACATACATTGTTATGTTTGTACATAAGCTACATACGTTGCTGTCTTGCTATCTCATTTGTATATATGTACGTATAACCACGTCACTATTCTCTTTGCTATGCATAAGCCAAAACCGAAGATCAACATAAAACACTTTTTTAATATTACTCCAAATTAATACTCCGAATTAAAACACTTAAATCTCCGCTCGCCGATATCGGATCGCCTTAATTTTTGGCCTAAACTCTTCGTCGAAACCCGCACTAGCGTTTTAATCCAAAAATTAATAAAATCGGCTATGAATTTCCGGAGAAAATCGCGTGGGAAAATTATATGAAAATCGCCCAATAATCACTTTCAATACCGACTGCCAAGCAACGAACAAACAAACTCTTACACTTACACTTGCGTATGTATTGAAACTGATAGTTTACTGCCCTAGAGGCGCGCGTATAGATGTTAACACACCAAAAACATATAATAAAATGATCTTTGAATATTAATGAAAAACCTTGAATGCATAATTAAGTGTCGCAGTTTCAGTAGTTTCAGTTCCCCAATTATTTTAAATAATTGGGAGACTAAAACACATATTCTAAAAAAAAGAAAACAAGAAAATATAGCTGAAATTTTAAAATTCAGTTCGAATATAAAAAAAAAAATTAGGGAGGTAACGATGCGCCGTTTTTTCCGATCCGATACCGATACTCAGAAAGAAATATCGCCGATACGGATTTCAATACAGATACGTATATGTGACGCGCAAAATAGAAAGGGACCTAAGGGTAAAAACCGGTTTTGTTCAGGAGAGCCATTTTAAAGATTTAAGTACGTGTATCTTTGGTGTACCATCACTTCATAAAACGCGCATATCTCTGAGAGGGAACACTTTTGGGGCATGGAATCGGTCTCATTCGATGCTCAGATGTTGTCCACATTAAAAAAAAAAAGAAAAAAAAGTGAAAATTAATATTTTTTTACCCTTAGGTCCCTTTCTCTATGCGCTGTCACATATTGAAATTGAACTCAAGTTAAAATTAACAAAACTCAAGTAGAGTAATTCTTTTATTATACAAAATTACGGAGTAAGAGATTATTAATATTTAAAATTGATATTTGAATTCATTCTGAAATTAACAAAAAAAACTAATTATTATTTTTTTTTTAAATAACAGTGTAAGTGATTATTAATGAGCGATTCTTAATTAGCTGCTTAGTTGTTATGCAAAAAAAAAATTGAACACCTCTAAAAAAATTTAAGAAGTATCGTCGTATCGACAGTAAAATATCGCCGATATCGATATATCGGCAAATCAGAAATGTCGCCGACAGATCGGAATCGGTAGTGGTTACATCCCTAATAAAAATGTCATTACGAAGTATTTTTATCCAATAACATTTATAAAATAAGAAACTTATAGTTTAACAACAATATAGCCCATTTTTGTTAAAAGCCTTAATAACCTGTTTCATAAGATCGAGTTTAACGTAAAGTGGTGGCATTATAATTCGTTGTCGACTCACTAAAGGGCCATTTATCAAATTTTGCTTACCAACATCTAGTGATTCTCTCTGTGGCCAGACGTTTCGAGTCCAATGGTTTTTTTTTATCGCAGCTATTAAAAATTGAAATATTTCAAAAAACTGATGCTGCTATGAAAAAATATATATTCTTTTTGGATTCACCACATAAAAATACATTTTAATCGATGTCAATAACTCAGGAAATTTTTAAAAAGATGTCAATTGTTGACCCGTGTTATCGTTACCTTATCTTCATAATATTTTGCTTAACTTCATTTGTATGATAAATTAATTTTTGTTATATTTTTGTTATAAATATAAAAGTGCTGTGTCTTTCATGTACATTAAAAGAATAAAAATATTTACTCTCGAACTGTCCAGCTTTAGATCAATTTTATTTAAAAATGCATATACTAGTATTAACACTAATTTCTACTAACTTGTATATAAAATATTATAAAAAAATATCACAGTGTAAATATTTGTTATATCACTATAGAAATTCCTAGAACTCCTACTCAATAATTTTTCCTAAAACGGAAGTTTAAACCACTATGTGTGTTTAGGTGTGTGTGTGTAAGTTTTTTCTATTAAGCAGAAGGCATAGAAGTACTTTTTTATATTCAATTCTTTTACTTAAGTTTATACTCATAAAATCCCATACACACATCCATATACACAGACTAATTCTGATACACCCACACCTAAGAGTTATAAACTCTTAGAGGGCTACACAGAGAAACAGTGTCGCACATACAAACAACAAAACTTTATTTGCACGTTTCATTTTCTTTATTTCACTTGTGTTTCTTTCCTTTAAAAACCCAAAACGTGTATGTGAATAGAAAAAAAAATCAACAAACTTTTCACATTTGTTTGAATGGTTGGCAAGTACTTCCGGGTTTTTCTTCTTTGCTTTTAGTGAGGTGCTGCCTACAATGAACGCAACTCCTGGGTCTTACATGTCGCTCAAGTAAAAAAAAAAAAAAACGATGCATTCGTGTGTAAACACATGCATATGTACGAGCTCAGAAATTACAAATATCTACAAAAGTGATTTAAATTTTTACAATCTTAAAGTTTAGTTTCCTATCGACCACTTAATGTGAAATTATCGTAAGCGACAAATTGCTAAAGTTTTTTAGTCGAATATTTTATTTTATTACTTTTACAAGAATATTGTGTTTAAAATGGCAATTGAGATAATAACGCTGTTTTAATGCTTTAAATAGTAATATTTAAAAAAATTTAAATTTTTAGGTATTCAAATAAAAGTGCCATTTTATAGCATCCGCACTTGCAAAAAAAAAAAATTTAGCATTATATCTCAAGCTGAACGGAAGTTATAACTGTTGGCTGAAGTAGTAGAACACGAGACTATGAAGCGGAGGGCCGTGAGTTCGAGCCCGCGGTGAGTCATGAAATATTGTGTTGAATTCTTCTGATCAGCATTAGGGCGTGATTGCGTTAGTTGTTGCCAGCCTGTTTCAATGATGAAGGCATAGTCACTGATCACTGAACATAATTGGCAGCGACTGACACCATCATGTACTAAAAAACAGAGTAACAGCACCCACCTTCGTCGGTAGCTAAAATTAGCCGGCGAAGTAAAATGTTGAAATAGCTACAAAAAAAACTGTCTATCTTCTCATCTTTCCTCATCTGTACCCTCAATACTATCCCCTCGTTTTCAGTTCCGGCGCAATGCATTGCATATATAGGGGTCATCCCGTGAGTGCTGGTCCAAGATAAAAAAAAAAATATTTAAAGCGTGTTTTTTTAGAGCGTCACAACACCAGAGGAACGCGTGCAAATTATTGAAACTTTTAATCAAAATAATTGTTCTATTCGTCAAACTCATCGTACACTTTTTACATTTAATGGCGGACATAATCGTCCTTCAGAGGGACCAATTCGAAAAACAATACATCGTTTAATGTTATGTGATAATGAGCATCTCGTGAGACTCTGAACAGTGCGCCTTGAAGAAGCTGTAGCCGATGTACAGGAAAGCATTCTCAGCAACTGCGATTGTGTCCTTCCACTTTATGGAAGATTTTTTTAGTTGTTGAAAATTGCTGTTCCAGATTGTTGCTTCTACGCGCCCGCCAGCCATGGCAGAAATCACATTTAAACATTAATTTCATAAAAAATTCTTTCCAGTAAAGACCGTTTCACAGATATCAAAAATATTATTATTCTTATTATTATTATTTCAAATCTATTATAATTAAAATTACAATAAACAAAAAGAAGTGGAGGCACTAGCAACTAATGGCTATCGGCCCGATATCAAAAATATATTTCCTTGATATAATAAATCAAGGAAATATATTTTTGATTTAAACCGGTGTCACTCTATAAAAAATATTCTTTATTTGAAAAACTTTCATACGAGGGCGGATTGATATTGAAGCTACCTAAATAGCCAAAAATTAATTTTTTTCAAAATCCATTTAATTCTCAAAGTCCCCTTTCAGCTCAACACACTTTGTAAGACGATATTCCAACTTTTTTATACCATCTGAATAATACGATTTTGGGAACCCCTTAAAATACGCGTTAGTTTCGGTAATCACTTCTTCGTTTGAGATGAAACTTTTTCCTGCGAGCCATTTTTTCATGTTTGGAAGTAGGAAAAAGTCACTGGGAGCTAAATCTGGACTATAAGGTGGACGATCAACCAATTCGAAGTGTATTTCACGTAATTTTAGCATCGTTTCTACTGCCGTGTGAACCGGTGCGTTGTCTTGAAGCGAGAGCACTTTTTTCTTCTTTAAAAATGTGGTGGTTTTTTCTTGATTGTATCAATGAATTGATCCAATAATGCACGGTAATACTTTCCTGTGATTGTGGTTCCTTATTCAATCTAATCGATGAGCAATATTCCGTGCGCATGCCAAAATACAGTGGCCATAACCCTGCCAGCCGACTTCACTGTCTTCGCCTTCTTCGGAGCACTTCCACCAGCTTCCACCCATTGTTACGATTGATGTTCGGTTTCAGGTGTGTGTGTAGTGGTGGACCCACATTTCATTAACAGTTATTAATCGACGCCAAATATCAACAGGATTACACTTTATCATGTCCAAACACCGCTGTGAAGTGGTCTGTCGAACTCGTTTTTGTTCGACACTGAGCAAACGCGTCACCCATCTTGCCGATAGCTTTTTCTTATGCAAATCTTCATGCAAAATGTTGAACACACGTTCATATGACATGTTTACCATTTCAACAATCTCACGTAACTTGACTCGGCGATCATTCATAACGATATCGAGGATTTTCTTGATATTTTCTTCAGTAACCACCTCTTGTGGCCTTCCTGTTGATCGTATTGTTGCTGTACTTGTTCGGCTGCGCTTAAATTCAGCAATCCAATATTTTACCATGTAATCGGACGGAGCAGTCTCACCGTAATGTTTATCGAGCTTTTCTTTTCTCTTTTTCGCCATTTTCCCTTTCAAATAATACTAGTGTTTAATCACTGCAAGAAATTCACTTTTTTCCATTTTTCAAGAAACACAAAAGTTTCTTACTTCAAACGACTACAACAAATAAACTAATCGATGAATTTGGGTAAAATTTTAACAGCTGACGTTTGACAGATCGCAATATATAAAAAAATTTGTTATATTAAATTGAATTAAGATTCATGGGCTAAGTGTTCGAAATTTGTTTTTAAATCTCAGAAAGACATGATAAATATTCCAAGGCGCAAAGGAAAGTCAACATCAGTTTTTGTTATTCAACTTACACAGCAGAGCAGAACAGCTGTTTTCGAAAGCCGCAACACCTTCATCATCAGTGTTCATGTGTATTGTGTTTATCACCACTTATTAGGTGGCTTAGTTGAATGTGATAAATTTTATTGCGAAAAAGAATCCGAGAACAATAATATGTTAACATCAGGTTGATACAGTTCTCGGATTCTTTTTTGAGACCATATTACATCAAAGGAGCGATATATTAAAATCAGTTTCTCCGCTAATATTTTAAACGTCTTGCCACTGGAACAAATTTCATTCCAATAATAGAACAATTTGCGAAATAAATGTCTTTTAAGACAAGTTGGCGCAAAGGGTTCGCTGTGCTAGGAGCAAATTCACCTTAGGACAGAAGAAAACATTAATAAAAGAATAAAATGTATACACTCTTCAAAGAAACCCTTTACTAGTTTGCTGTTGCACGAGCTTTTTTTTCTTGTTTTTTGGGGTTTCTTTAAATTAAGCAAATTATAGAAGTTTTTTTTTCTGTTCTTTGAGTTTTAACTTTATATATACAAACAACCAAAAGCTGGCCTTTTTTGCGTTCTTTTGCCGTTTACACGTTTTATTCACTTTGTTTGGTCTATTAAGGGGTTAACTCAATTAGTTTATTTTTTCATACACTTTTTTTTTATTACTTTTGGGGCACTTTAGCTTATTTTGCGTTTAATGTATACAACAAGCCCGAGCACTTTAGCCATGTTGTTGAGCTATGAGATTTATTTTATTTGAATTCTGCTGTGTAAGAATTTGTTATGAAGCCTTTTTTTGCAAACTCTATATTTTTGTAGTGTGAATAGCTGGTTAACCTTTAACTGCAGAGGTGATGATAAATTTGCAGGCGGTATTGAATTACTTCATTCAATTGGGGTCTGCCAATTTACTTCTTTGGATATTGTTTTATATATATATATTTTTTTTTGAGATCTCAAGAATAAAAAACCAACATTTAATGATGAATAGTTGGATGTGGTGTTCCAAGGTTGGCTGAAAATAGGTGTGCAGAACAGCCAGTGTATACAAATGAAATTGGTGAATGATTGGAAGTCGTCTTTTAATAAAACATGCCTATCAAAAAGTTCTATTTCATTTACAAAGGCGGACAGTAAAAATGGTAAAATTCACTATGACTAATTTTACGTTAAAATAAGAATGAAAGTCTTCGGCCACGTCACAAAATGCAATGCCGTTCAAAACTGGAATATTTAAGATCCTGAAAAAACGATCAACAAAACAATTTCCAAAAATGATATAATTTTTACGTAGAGAATTTAAAAACGAAAATTCAATTAAGATTTATGGGCTAATGGTTCGAAAATTAGTTTTAAATTCAAAAACACAGTTAAATATTCCCAGGCACAGAGGAACATTAACATCAGTTTCTGATTATTCAACTTACCCGGCAGAGCAGAACAGTTGTTTTCGAAAGCCGCTACACTTTCACCATCAGCATTCATGTATATTTTGTTGGTCACCACTTGTTCTTCATTGTCTCAGGATTGAAAATACGCATTCAAACGGAATCTGTGATATGTCCCTTTAATTTGGAATGTAAAAACATTTTGTCTCTCACACATAATTTATTCCCACAACTAGTTTAGTAAATATTTAAAAACGAAATTAAAAAAAAAAAATAAAATTAAGTGAACATTTTAAGCAACAAACGAAAGCCGTGTACCGAGACTATGTGAAAAAATTTTAAGTTTTTAATTATTCAACTTAACCGGCAGAGCAGAACAGTTGTTTTCGAAAGTCGCCACACTTTCATCATCAGTACTCATGTGTACTTTGTTGGTCCCCACTTTTCCTTCATTTTCTGAAACATCAAAATACGGATTCAATCGGAATCTGTGATATGCCCAATTAATTTGAAATAATTTCAAATATAAATACATATTGTCTCTCACACATATCTTATTGCAGCAAGTAGTTTAATAAATATTTAAAAATAAAAATAAAATAAAAAAAATTAAAATTTATTAAACATTTTAAGCAACAAACGAAAGCCGTGTACCGAGACTATGTGAAAAAAATCTCAGTTTTTAATTATGCAAATTAAGCGGCAGAGCAGAACAGCTGTTTTCGAAAGCCGCCACACTTTCATCATCAGTACTCATGTGTACTTTGTTTGTCCCCAATTTTCCTTCATTTTCTGAAACATCAAACTACGGATTCAATCGGAATCTGTGATATGCCCAATTAAATTGAAATAATTTCAAATATAAAGACATTTTGTCTCTCACACATAACTTATGGCAGCAAGTAGTTTAATAAATATTTAAAAATAAAAATAAAATAAAAAAATTACAATTTATTAAACATTTTAAGCAACAAACGAAAACCGTGTACCGAGACTGTGTGAAAAAATCTCAGTTTTTAATTATGCAACTTAATCGGCAGAGCAGAACAGATGTTTTCGAAAGTCGACACACTTTCATCATCAGTACTCATGTATATTTTGCTTGTCACCACATATTCTGCATTTTCTGAGGCTTAAAAATACGGATTCAATCAGAATCTGTGATATCCCCAATTAATTTTTAATAATTTTAAACAAGAATGATAAAATAAAGATTACGCCTTGCGCATGATTTACCGTTTGATGACGTATTTGTTCCCTCGAAGAGATTACCAAATGTTTATTATATGTAAAACTAATACTTTCTCGTACAAAATTAATATTTTATGCTATATTTGGCAACTCTTCACACAATTTACTAAGAGAGATTTCCAAAAAGCAAATTAAATCGGATTTATGAAAGTGCAAGTTATGTGCTATATTTTATAATAAATTCTGTAAAATAAATATATTAAAATAATTATTAAATAACTTAATGTGTAAAAAACTTATTAAAACTTGATTTTTAAAGCTCATAAACCGTAAACAAAAAACCTAACTTAAAGAGAAAAGAGAACAAAAAGAGCAAGCATGAAATGTGCAGTGGGCAATTGCAAACAAAGTGACAGCAAAAAAACAAGTGAGAAATAATTGTGTTAAAATGTAATATTGTTATCAACATTTTTTGTTTTCAAAAAGCTGTGTCATTTTATAGTTTTCCAAGAGATGAAGCTCAAAGGAAGTTATGGCTGATATTTTGCAAGGAAAAAAATTTGTTTTGAATGGGGAAAAAAGAAAAATTATTGGCACTTGGGTTCATTATTTATATTAAATAACTATAAATAAACAATTTCAATAAAAAATAGTGGAAAGTAAAATAATTTATTTTTAAATTCTTTATTATAAAACAAATTTAATTTGAAAAATCGCAATTTGCCCCACTGTCCTGTTTTTACAATAACATAATAGTTCTCCAACTGAATTTTATTAGCCAATCAGAACACATGTTGAGTGACGTCAGAGTTCCATCATGCGCAGAAAAGTATTTTTATTTCAGCTTGTTGGCGTAATCTTTATTTAATCATTCTTGATTTCAAATATAATAATATTTTGTCTCTCACACATAATTTATGGCAACAAGTAGCTTAACAAATCTTTATAAATACAAAAAAAAGCAAGTACCGTGAATATATGGAAACAAATTTCACTAGATAATTAAATTTTGGAAAAAAAAATTTTTCGCATTGATAAAAAATGGTACACAGCTTTCGCACAACCTGTTTAAAATCTGCACATGTTTTCATTTTATTCTGCATATTTCTCAAGGTTTTGCCCTGAGGTGTGTATTATATATTAAATGTATGAAATCTTGTTCTAAACCAGAAGGCAAAAAAATTATCTTCTTTTCCTTGGCATTATTATATCGATAATGAGCCTAAAAAATTGCTAAACATATATTACAAAAACAGTTGTTGTTTTTTTTTATTAAAACAAAAAAGTACAAAATTTTTACAAAGAAATTATACAGCCTACTGTTGAATATTTTAATAAAAAAAAAATATATATAGCAGATGTCCTGAGGATATTTTCTTCTTCCTTTCGTATATCAGCATAAGAAATTATTTATGGACAAACGTTTGCGTGCTTCACTTGTTTGTATAATAAAATAAATTTTGCATATTTTACGCATTAAAAACAGTTTAAATCATTTAAGCATCTTTAAAAAGTTTTTAGCGATTTTCTCACGTAGCTGTACGAAAATAATTGAATAGCTCACATGTGTTTTTAATAGACTGCTAAGCTTATCAATAAAACATTTTGCATGCAGGCATTCTAAAACGCTCTGTCACACTGGCAAAATGAAAATAATAAAAGGGCTATAAAAGACAGCAGCATTTTGTTGCATACGTGTCTGTATGCTTAATAAATCCGTAAGTAATTGTTTGTTTTTTAGTGCACATACATAAGGGTTTCCCTCTTGGAATCATTTACTTTCATATTGTTTCGATAAATAATTTAAAAAAAACTATGAAATGCGTGTATTCAGACAACTAAAATCTTTAGGAATTGCTTAAAGCTGTTATAACCTTGAAACCTTTAACTTCTTATTTGTACTCCTTTTATTTTTATGAATAATTTTATTGAAGCCTGACTTAAGTAAAATTAAGTAAAACTGTAAAAACAAAGTGATATCTTCCTAAATTTATTTTCAATGGCTAAATCCATTTTTAATTATTTTACACTAGCCTGCTACGTGTTTGGTTTGAATTCTTTTTTTTTTAATTATAAGAGAGGACTACCCTAAATTACACTAATACTCACACACTTACACAAATATTTTCATCTATCTTTTATTCAGCAGACACTGGAAATTTTAATTTAAAAAAATCATTAAATGAAAAATTGTAAAAACCATTTTAGCGAGAAATAAAATATTGAACATGACACATTCACGAAAATGGTTTGTTCACAAACCACAATTGACGTGGGATAAGGGAAAATCAGTTCGAATTAATGGAACACCCATCGGTAGAATAATATGATATTAATAAAAGAAAAAACTTTAAGTAGAATTTTTTTATAAAAAAATTTCCGTAAAATACATTTTATGAAAAAATTAATGGCCTGTCATTAGCCAATAAAAACAGGGCCTTCAGGGTAGCCAACATGATGGTGAATTTGGGATGCGGAAGTGGTAGTTATTTCCTGTGATTTTTACATGGGCTTGTCATTGCAAGAACTTTTCTTTTTTGATGCCTTATTTGTTGTTTTTAGCCCGACCCAGCACTCAGGGTATGACTCCTGCATATGCAGTGCATTGCGCGGGAAATAGAAGGGAAGGGGATAGTATTGAGGGAACAGATGAGGAGATATAGAATTTTTTGTAGCAATTTGAACCTTTTTACTTCGGCGACTAATATTTTGCCACAAGGCTGACGCAGGAGAGTGCTGTTCATTTGTTCAGAAGAATAAGAAGAATATTGTGTATTCATGTATGAGCGCAGAGTTGAACTCAGGACCTTTCGCTTCATAGTCTCGTGGTAACTACTTCAGTTAACAACACCCTCACCGTTGCGGCTGTTGTCAAGTGAATCTAATTTTTATGTGTCAGTTTTAATAATTGCAAGTGAACTAAAATTTTCGTAACTTTTATGGCATTAGAATAGGCCATTTAATGCGATAGAAATAGTTAATAATGATTTACATGTATAAATGTTTTTATATAACAGTCTGTGCCTTGGTGTCACTTGACACCTTTCTGCCGAATAATTATAGAGGAAACAATAACAAATTGTTAGGGTTTGTTTTTGCTTAAAATGCAATTGTGCGACAGAACAATATCGAGTGACTTCAAGGGAGAGGCAGTAAATCTTTTTCTACATAAATAAATTTGAAATCAATTCTATTTTCTATTAATAAAAATATAGCACGAGCGCTTCTTAATCAATCGAAATTCATCGAAAATATACGCTGGATCATGCTATGGAAGAAGACAAAAAGTTGTTCCCTAAAAATTACTTCTAATTTTGTTCATTGCTCAAATCTTCGAAATTTAAAAATATTTGAGTGCACGCCTCTAGATTGATTCACCATTTCAACCTTTTTAGATAATTTTTTGTCAAGCAGCTCGAGCGGTATTTCGACGATAACTTGGCTATTGTTGCCTTTCATATGCAAACGCATAAATACAGTGTAAAGGCATTAAATCACATGATGCTCTTTGCCAAAACGAGAAATTGCGCTTTCTGGAATTTTCTTCTGCCATAAGGCCAAAATCTGTAGGTTTGTGTAGGTAAGGGCACCGTCTTGTTAAAAGAACATATCGTCCACTTCATAATCTTCAATATGCCTAATTACCGGGAGCAACGTGCTGTGCCGAATCTTAAATATCCTTCACAGATGTAATTCTTCTTTCTTTCTTGTTAAAACAGAAAGTAGCTTTAATTAAAAAACAATTAAAAAAAAAAACAAAATGATGTTATCAGTTACTTTTATATTTAAGACAACGGTTAAGTTTTTTGGTCAGGAAGTTAAATGTTTGGCTCTTCTTACTGCTAATACTTCTGAACGTCTTTCAAAAATATAAAATATGTTTAATTTACAAACAAAAAGAAAGAATCCGTTTCATGTACCCCAAAAAGTTCTAATTGTCCAACCGTAGAATAGTCTTTCAGATTTTTTTGGTTTTTAATATCAATCTATTTCTTCCTGATATATAAAGTAGGTATAATTCATCATACAAATCAAAAATAACAAATTATATGGTTGCTTTTATGAATCAGGAAGTGTCGATATTCCAACCTTGATATTGAATTTTTAATTATTTTAGTACCAATTTAACTCTTTCCGAAGTATAAAAAAGATTTCATTCACATACAACCAAAATAAGGCACTTATATGGCTACTTTTATGTACCAAAAAATTTCGATTTTCCAACCCTGGAACCGAATTTTTGATACCAAATTAATTCTTCCTGAAGTATAAAATAGGTTTAATTCACAAAAAAAAAAATTGGAATTTATGTGGGTACTTTTATGTACCAGAAATATTTCGATTTTCCAATTCTGGAAGCGAATTTTTATTTGTTTACCAATGCAATTCTTAGTGAATTTTTAAACTTTTTGGTCACTTTCATGAACCATAAAATATTTTAATAATGAGGTTCATGCAATTCTTAATAATAAGTTTTATTTAAGAAAAACCTAATATATGTAACCATTTTGGTCACTTTCATGTACTACAAAATATTGCAGTTATCCAACCCTGGAATCGAAATTTTGATTTGTTTTAATATTTGATACCAATTTTGTTCTTCCTAAATTATAAGACAGTTTTAGGTAGCAAATAAAACATCAGTGGCCTGTTTGATTACTTTCACGTATCAAAATATGCAGTTTCCCACCCCTGGAATGAAAATTTTAATTTACAATTTTTTTTTGCCAATGCAAATCTTCATGACGTATAAATACGTTTTGTTAAAGAAAAACTTAAAATTTGTAACAATTTAGTTAGTACATGTACTACAAAATACGGAATGGGCCGAAAAAAAATTTTATTTCCCATCCCTGGAAAGAAATTTAATTTTTTTTAGTTTTTAATAGACCATTGAGGCTTCCCAAAGCACGAAATAGGTTTAATTTACAAACATTAAAAAAATAATTGGTTTTTGGTATAAATTTTGCGTCGAGAAATAGGTGTAAGCTTCCCAGCTCTGGAACCGTCCATGGGATTTTTCTGAATTCTAATACCACTCCATCTAAATTAATTTCCAATCCAACGGTCCAAGAACAAAGTCTCTAGCTTTTCTGGGGCTTGGGAAAACCTACAGACAGACTGACAGACGGACATCGCTCATTCGTCATCGCTATTTAAAAAGATCCAGAATATATATACTTTATGGGGTCCTATATTGATATCGAAGAAATTACACACGGAATGACAAACCTATATATACCCTTTCACTTTTTTGTGAAGGGTATAAAAATTAAGTCTATTCTCAACACTTTCACTAACAGAATCGCTATATTTGGCCGTATTGCTATGATGCCCAGGTCTGAACACATCTATAAAACTTCCAGTGCCTTCAGCTTTTTTTATAACACTCCTAATTTGTATTTTAAATTTTTTTTATATATATAAATTTGTATATATTTTTAAGACCTGCACTCAAGAGCATGTCTCTATATATACAATACATTTTGCCTCAACTAGAAACATAAGAAGATAGAGAATCGTTGTAGCCATTTTAATCTTTACTTCTTCGACGAATTTTCGCTACACGTCCGACGTATGGAAGTGTTATTATTGTACATTTTAGCCCATGATTTTAGTCAATAATATTCAGCGACGAGTACTAATGCCTTCGCTACTGAAACTGCCAAAAGCACAGTGAGTCGATTATGATCATGAAGGGGATATAATCCCTTAGCTCGCAAGAAGTTTTCCCTTTTGAACCAGAACATTTTAAAGTAGCTTTCAACTATTTTTGCGAGTTACGCAGCTGTTTTGGGATCCACAATCCTATAGAGCAAACTTTTCACTAAACAAGTGACGCTACAAATGACAGATATTCAACTGCTGACAGCTTCGCTAGAACTGGGGCTTTGCAGCAACGAAATGTATAGCCCGTTGCCACAAATTCATAGTCAACTGTAATCAAAGAATTTTGAAATTTTAATTGTGCAATTTATATCACTGTTTTTTTCATTAAAATTATGAAAAACTACTTTTGTACAGGAATGGCTCATGGAAATTGAGTTTAAAATTTCTATTCTTAGTTTCTGAGTTAATAAAACTTTCATTGTTCTATACAATGCGATCATTTACTTTCCAATAAATCACACGAAGCAATTCGATTTTAAGCCACAATCTTATAAAGAGTCTCCAATATTGAGGTATCATCTTAATTTTAATAACAAAAAAGATTTATTTTTTAGATATTAAATATATATATTTATTTCCATTTATTATAACTAGGTTGTGGTTAAAAATTTAACATTTTGTCGGTTAAGTGTCTTCGCTACTGGCAGCCTGCCGAGGCTTCCAATATTTTACCAAACTTTACAATCAAATTTTGCAAAAAACTGTTGTCAAAGGTTGATGCCTAGGAGCCCTTTGTTGGATATTTTACTCCATATTTAATTTTCTTTACAAGACAATAAAAAATTGTTTTTGTTTTTAACTGACACACCCCGTGTAATAAAAATAAAAATTCACTAGGGAATTAATTTTGGCGAAGTAGTCAATTAAATGAAACAAGTTGTATAAGTTAAGCCCTAATCGGATTATTACATTTTATCTAATCATGAAAATAAGAGAGAAGGACGTGCGTGGTTCCAGCCACTAACTCTATAATAATTCCAAGTGCTTAGCTCACAAGTGTAATGCTGATTATCATGGCTGTCACAGTGTTATAGCATGACCTCAGCCAATTAAGTAATAGATTCCATACTTCTTGTATAAATTTATATCAATTTAGGATTATTTTTCAAGTCCACACACACACACTATTTCTGTTTGAAACTGTTCTGTTTGAATGTGTTCAAAGCTTTAAAGTTTTACTGTTAACACAAGTGCTGTATTTTTTTTATAAATTTTTATACAAACAATCTGAGATGCATTATTGTTGTGCCAAGTATAACATTTTCGATTATTTCTTCATTTAATTTTAAGTCTTACTCTCAACCAGAGTACGAGTTTATTCCTTCCATACATATTTCATTTTTATTTCCCTTAGCCACTTCCGTCAGACAAATCCTAGTTATTTATAGCTTTTGCAACATCATCTTATAGTATTTTTCTTTTATTTTACAATCCTGAACCACAGACTGATATAAGACAATATAAAATAAATAAATGCTTTGCTTTAATTTACCCTGGCCTTCTTCATCAGCTCATGATGGCAAAATTTCATTAAAAACATTTGTTTAAGAAAACTACAAGTCATTTGGCCTAAAATGCAATTTTATCTTGTCTTATCCTTGCGATACGAAAACTTTAAGCGTTCCATGTCCTCATACTCGTATGTAAGGATGCAAGAAGTTGTTATAAATATTTGCCAAGAGCCGGCTAGCTAAGCTTAACTAACTATTCATTTTAAGTATCGGACTATTAAGTCTTTCTCGTGCAATCATTTTACCCTCAACCTCAACTCTTTCTGCTGCTGCTGCTGGTGGTTTATTGTGTAAACTATTAAGTAAACTTAAGCAGCATCTTAAAATTCAACTCATGTTGCAACATCGTATTATATAAACTACACGATACATGCTGTAGATGTTGGGGCAGACTCTTGCTTAGTTTCGTTTTGTTTTGTTTTGTTTTGTTTTACTTTTGGGGTTTTTGTTGGTTGGCCAAGCTAATAAATCATGCATGTTCGTGTCAAAACGCATTTTCTTCTCACACATATTCCACCTCCCTGTGCTGCATATCCTCCACATGGCTCATGTTGGTACAACACTAAAGAGAAATAAATTTGCCCCACAATGGCAACAATTCATTTGCCTTAGATTCCTCTTTAATCTTCAAAAGACTTGCTTTTAATATCATGAGTAATTTCTATTTATTTATTTTTTATTTATATTTTGCTTCCTTTTTCTACTTAATTTTAATTGAAATGTTCTTTTTCCGTGAAATATTGCAAGCAGGAAAATGAATTGAATTTAAATCATTATAAATAATTAAGTTGTAAAAGTAATATAAATATTATAAATACTGCTGTGCTTAAAACATTTTAATGCTCGGCTCGCAAAAAGCACCAGCACAAGATCCTTAAATTCATGTAAATTAATAAGTGCTTTTTATGGATTTTGTAATTATTTTCTTTCATGTCTTCTTCCTTTTTTTTCTATTCTTACAGTACTTTCGCACTATGAATACAAGAGTATCCGTCGTATATATTGAGACGTGGGGCAAAAACCAGGCTGTCATAGATGGCAGCAAGGACATTAGTAAAGCCATATCAAATTTTAATGATTATACATCTAGGAATCTTTTCCAAGTGGAACGTGATACAACACAACTATTAACGTAAGTACTAACATTTTATTTGCTAATTATTTTAAAAGCTCGTAATTTATTTGCAAAAGTAAGCAACAATATAACTTAGCCATGACTGCTTATTATCCGAAATGATTTTATCATAAATATTTAATTGGAGTTTAATAGACTGTAAAAGAATTAGCCAGTAAAAGCTTTAAAATGGAGATATTATTTACAGCAACTGTATAGCGTTCAGTCTGCTCGAGGTAATTTAGTTGTTCAGTTAATCAAGCAAAAGGCATTAATTTTTAAACAAAAAAAAAAAGATTGCTGTTGCCTGAGCTTAAGTATTACATACTTCTTTCGAAGGATCATTTCCCATATATCAGATAGACTCTTTCCATATATTGTTGACAGAAAAATTCAAAATGGGTAAAAATTCATGTATCCGAAAACTTACCTATAGTAAAATTATTACAAATTTGTGTAAGTAAATAATTTGTTATTATATTTTGACCTTCAGGCTTTTTATAAATACTACCAGGCGGTATTTTTTTTATTACAAATAATTTCTGATAAAAGAAAAAACACTTCCTTTGGTCCTTTTTGGTCTAATAATAATAATAATAATAATAATAATAATAAAATAAATTAAAAAATTAGAACACATACTCGTACCTTACAAATACAAAAAAAGAATTATTATATAAAAAAATAAATAATGCAAACAAACTGTTTACAAACGAACGCTGTGTCAAAAGAAACTAAGATCGTCAACCCACTTTAGCCAAGAAAAACAAATTGCTCAAAAACACATGTACAGGAAAGAACCTTAATTTGAAATACAAACCTTCCAGCCAGTGGGAACACATGAAGCCACTTTTAAAGTATTTATATAGTTTCGCACAAGAACAGTTTGTCAAGCAATTATTTGCAATATATGCAGTTAATTCTGTTTTTTATCTACACGATTCCAACTTTTAAGAGAATTATGATAATTAGATAGTTCGTATTCCTTCATCTTGTCCTTTAATTAAAAATATAATAAATGAAAATATCAGTTAATTTTTGAATAATTTAAAAGGAAACTTTTAAACAAATTTCCTTTAGACAACATTGTTTTCGCAGCTCTGCTATTTTTTTTTCTTCGACCAGCACTCAGGTGATGACCCCTACATATGCGATGCATTGTGCCAGAACTAGGAAAGTTGGTTATGGGAAAGAGGATAGAGGTAGTTGTGTTTGTGGACGTTCGATTTGAATCTCCCCAATTTAAAAGTGGCAAGAAAGACCTCTGCTGGAAGTTTGTTCCACATACGAACCGTTCGGCCAAAGAACGACTTCTCTCTGTAATGCGTGGTGCGTTTCACTGGCAACTCATCCACAAAAGAATGCGCCCTATGTGAATAGCGGGTAGCTCGCAGAAATAAACGGTTCTCAGGCACAATCTCCCTTATTTCACCACAACACATTCCGTTGTAGTATCGGTAGAACAGTGAAACACACCCCACGTTGCGTCGATGCTCCAGTGAGTCAATAGAGTTGGGTACCATACTGTAACCGATGAGCCTCTTCGCTTTTTTTTGTACGCGGTTGAGCAACTTCAAAATAGAATTTGAAGCACCGGCCCATACATGAGAGTTGTATTCCATTTTAGGTCGGATGTAGGTGGTATATATATTGAGGAGATCAGTTGGGGTGAAGTATGTCTTATACTGTCTTAAGAAGCCGAAGCACTTGAATGGTTCTTTTCAAATATGAAAAATGTGATCAGTCCATTGAACGTCGCACTGTAGTTTCATACTAGGCTGTATTTTCATCAAGAGCTTCTGATTCCATAAATACGGATGACGCAGAACCTTCAACCAGCCGCCTATGAGTAAACACGCAGCACTGCCTCTTATGGGGGTTTAAGTTAATCCTCTTCCCGAGGCCCCATTTTGAGATTGACACGAGATCACTTGTGAGTGACTCGTCCATTCTGCGTCTTTTGGCGTCAATCTCCTCCAAGCTTAAATTAATCGAACAGATAATTCTTCAACTAAATTTTGTTTATCTTGGATTAGCACTCATATGCAGTGCATTTTGACGGAACTAGAAAGGAGCGGATAGTATTGAGGGGACAGATGACGATAAGAATTTTTTAACTTTTTCAACCTTCTTAATTCGCCGGCTACCCGATTAAAAACTCTTTTATATATTTTATTTACAAGTATTTATTTATATATAAAAAAACAGAAGCTAAAAACTCATTCAGTGTCTTTATTTTGACTTTGACTGTGCACAGAAAAGTCTATGTTTGCTAACTTAAAAGTGTGCTGAATATATTTTGCCTAATTTATAAGTGCTTATACTTGCGGAAGAGTAAACTCGGCATAAAAGCTAATGATATGAAAATATTGTTGATGTTTGCATTATTATTTGTACTTTCTTACACATAAAATTGGCAATTTATGAATATGTATCTTGTTATTTTTACAAATTAATTCCTTAAGTTCAAACCAGTTCCTTTTTGATGTGCAAACGATATTGTATATGTAATCGTATGTGTGTGTGGTACTTGTTAAAAAGCATACAAAATAATAAAAAAACCTAGTTTTATGGTATACAATAATATGTACACACATAAAATAAGTAGCTACACAGCATATGAGAAATATATGAATATTAATATTTTTCCTTTCAAATAGCTCAGCATTTTGTTATGTAGTACAATCGTGTATATTTCTATGATGCGCTTCAATATGATAAGGCTACTAGGGACATAGTTAACCGAATAGTGGCATGTTGTTAGTGAAAAAAAAAAAAAAATATATATATATATATATATATATATATATATACATATATATATATATATATATATATATATATATATATATATATACATATATATATATATATATATATATATATATATATAGATATATATATATATATATATATATATATATATATATATATATATATATATGTATATATATATATATACATACATATATACTCTTATATGCAAATAGATTTCAACAGTTCAAGGCCTAAGAAATCCACAATATTTATTAAATCGTTTCTATGAATGGTTTAGTTGTACTAGTGTAACCAAATATGTACATCGGTTACACTATATATGCCGGTCCAAAGTCATATCATGTTTATTGCATACTGGATTCTTAATATTAATATTAGGGCATTATTAATATTAGAGCATTATTAATATTAGAGCATTTTTCCTGTTTGAAAAATTTCTTCTGATCAAATTGTTGTATTTTTGCCATCCAGTTTCTTTTGTCAAGTACAATATATCGAGCCATAGACGCCAGAACAAACTTAAGCGACATGTTCTTTGAAAATGGTTTTTTGACGATAATCGATTACATATTTACAATAATTTGGACCATTTGCCAATATATCAAAGTCGTGCTAAGTATCGTTACGGAAATACAGCAAAATATTTTTTATTTTTTTAAATTTGTTTACATTCTTTTCTAACTGCAAAGTATCGGTTAAGCTAAAATTTTCTTTTTCAAATGGAGCAAAAGTAGTGAAACCTTTAAAAATATCAATGAAACAGTTTAAGAACATTATGCTAAGGACAATGATTACAAGTTTTTAATATATCTCTTCTTTACATCGAGAATATCTTAACATGTCTTAACCTGCACAAACATGCATTGTATTATAGGAAATTCATTAAAAATGTTAACTTTATATATTTAAAGTCGAATACAATCCTATGAGTTCAATATTGAGGTTCTACTTCTATTTAAACGATGGATAATTAAAAAATACTTCTCCTACTCCTACTTATCGAACTTAACGCATGTCATATTCCTGTTAACATCATATGATTAAAAACACCTAGTTTAAAGCAACGTTAAAAAAATTTTACCTACAAAGTTTTGTGTACAATTTTAATAAAAATCATCTAAATTGTGTGGATTTAAAAAAAACTGTATGTGTAACTAAAGCACTT
Organism: Linnaemya tessellans; assembly: GCA_951800035.1. Taxonomy (NCBI): domain Eukaryota; kingdom Metazoa; phylum Arthropoda; class Insecta; order Diptera; family Tachinidae; genus Linnaemya; species Linnaemya tessellans. The sequence continues at coordinate 39,070,977 of OX637536.1, read as the reverse complement.
ACTTTACATACTTTGTCCTCCTCGTTCCATTTCTGAGACTTGTTTTCTTTTTAAACTTCTAGCATATTCATCTTTATGAATTTATAAAATATACATATATATGAAAAATTACTCAGCAAAAGAATATAAATATACAAAATACATACATCACTACGAATAAACAAATAATCCGTGTAGATCTTTAATAGAAAATACATTTATTTTAATATAAATGTAATTAGTTTTATATTTTTTATGTAGTGTAAATATAATTTAATATCTTAAACAAAGAAAAATTTGAATTTATACCACAACTACAGACAATATTATTAAGAAATCCGAATCATTTTTTGTCATCATTGCATATAAACAGAGAAGAGAGAGTGATGGTGTTCCCAGTATAAACATAAAAGATTATTTGAAGTATACAATACATACGGCTGTGTTAGCATTGAAGTTGCCGTCAACAAACGTGAACTTTAATATACAAGAGTTGTTTTTGCATAAGCCGGAAAATGTTTTTATATTTTCTTATACTTATATATCATAATATATTATATGACATGTGGCAATTTCGGCGAATAATAGATAAGTTTTACCGGCTCCTTCAAACTTAGTACAACAAAATGATCCCCTAAATTAATCATTTTTTCTGTTATTCGGTGTAGTTTTTCAGTTGACATTTTTCTAGGCAAATTAAGTTATAACTTGCCGGTTTTTCCATTCAACGGATTTTATTTTAAAATAACTGAAATACCTTGCAAAATTTTTAAATCTAACTGAAGATTTTTTTTGGTTCTCTTAATTCGACTGTGCGTATAAAGGTCTGTCTTTAAAACAGCGTATATTACCTATACATACATACATATTTAATGCACCATAAAAAATATGCGTGAAAGTATGCAAAATTTTTTTTTCTTAACTCTAGATGTACTGAGATACACAATCATATAAATTGTGAGAGAGCATCAATTAATTCATCATACGCACTGTGGTACAGAATTTTCATTGCACCCAGCCAAAAGTATGCAATATGTTCCTTGGCCATCTTTACGTATGAGTAATATTTCAACATATCGTTGAAGATATTACTCATACAACATTAATGTGGTGTATTTTGAAAATCAAATAATAATACACCTGTAACCACAGTTGCCATAGTTGGTAATATTCTACCAAAATTGGTAGTTTTTTTTAGGGTTGGTAACTTGGTAACTTTGTTTTTAAGGCTTGACAAACTATCAAATTATTGCTTTTCTTTAATTTTTCCGCATTACTCAACACTGAGAAAAAAAAATCATTAAAAACAACTGTGTGAATGTGCCCCAAATTGTTCAACGGCGTAATATGCAAATGTCAGTATGTTTGGTCAGCAAAAGATTATTTTAAATGACTGCAATATTAAATAATTTATTTAAATTTTTTTTTTTTTTTTTTTTTAGGAGTAGGACCAGCACTCAGGGGATGACCCCTACATATGCAGTGCATTGCGCTGGAACTGGGAAAATAGATTTTGGGAAGGAGGATAAAGGGAGTAGTGTCTGTGGATATTCGATTTGAATCTGCTCAAATTGTAAGTGGCGGGGAAGACATCTGCGGGTAGTTTGTTCCACATACGGACTGTTCGGCCAAAAAACGAATTTTCTCTGTAATGCGTAGTGCGATTCGTTGGAATATCGACCACAAACGCATGCGCTCTTGATGAAAAACGTGTTGAGCGTACGAAAGAATGGGTTTCGGGAACAAGTTCCCTAATTTCACCAGAGCACCTGCCATTATAGTAACGATAGAACAACGATACGCACCCCACATTGCGACGATGCTCAAGAGAGTCAATAGAGTTGGCTACCCTACTGTCTCCGATGAGTTTCATCGCCCTCTCCTGTACGCGGTCGAGTAACTTCAAAATAGACTTTGAAGCACCGGCCCAGACATGAGAGTTGTATTCCATCTTCGGTCGGATGTAAGTGGTGTAAATATTAAGAAGATCAGAAGGGGTGAAGTATCTCTTGCACCGTCTTAAGAAGCCAAGGCACTTGAATGCTTCTTTTGCGACCTGAAAGACATGTTCCGTCCATCTGACATCACACTGCACTTTCATGCCCAGAACATCAAGAGCCCCTGACTCCATAATACTTACACCACCCATAGAAACAGATGAAGCAGCATGGTCATACGTACGTCGATGCGTAAGCATACAACACTGGGTCTTACGGGCATTAAAATCGACCCTGTTCGCTTGACCCCATTCGGAAATCTTCGCGAGGTCACTATCCAGAACGTCATTCATGAACTGCCTCCTCGTCTCGATTTCAGACGTTGACGGCCTGCAGTTAAATGAATAGGAATGCGAAAGGCTGCTATCATCTGCGAAAGAGTAAATAGGACAGGAAGTTTGGGAAAGTAGATCGTTAAGAAAAATTAGAAATAAAGTAGGAGAAAGAACGGAGCCCTGCGGTACCCCTGAGTTGACTCTGAACTCATCGGATGAGACCCCATCTATAACAACTCGTATAGAGCGATCCCTGAGAAAGCTCGATATAAACCGAGAGAAGGTATCTCCGACACCAAATGCAATAAGTTTGGACAAGAGTGCTCCATGCCACACTCTATCGAACGCCTTAGAAATATCTAGAGCCACCACTTTACTTTCGCCAAAACGGTGTATGGAACTACACCAGTTTTCCGAAAGGAGGGCCAATAGGTCACCCGTAGAGCGGCCTCTGCGGAAACCATACTGGCGGTCGTTTAGTAAACTGTTGGACTCCAAATAATTCACAAGATGGAAGTTGAGCATAGTTTCCATCACCTTCGATATAGCAGAACATATTGCAATCGGGCGGTAATTTTCAGGGTTATTAGCCACTCCCTTTTTGGGGATTGGCGTTACATTAGCAACCTTCCAGCATATTGGAAATTTACCGGAGTGGTATAGTATACTGAAAAGTTTGGCTAATGGACGTGCTAACGTCGAAGAGCACTGCTTCAGGACCAGTGCAGGGATTCCATCCGGCCCAGGAGACTTCCTTGTGCTGAGATCCGCAAGAACCCTTTTAACTGCACGCGCTCGAAAAAATATCTTAGGCATAGTTACGGATACTCTCTCGAGCACGGGGAGTGGTTGAGAGCTATCAGGCAAGTGAGAGTTACTTGCAAATATTTCAGCCAATATATTAGCTTTATCAACCGGGTCAGTAAATATTTGGTCATTCCTCAAAAGAGTCGGAATTGAAGAACTAGCACTTTCCTTAACACTTTTGACGAAAGACCAAAAACTCTTACTACCCCTGGGGGCAGTGAGAATTCTAGTGCGAATACGCTGCTCGTATAAAGCCTTTTCACGTCTTAACACTTTGGCACACGAAGATCTTGCCTTCTTGCGTAGCAAATCAGTATAGGCATTTTTGTTATTACGCCAAGTACTGAATGCTTCCTCTCTGGATCGCAACGCATCTTTACATGCCTGGTTAAACCAAGACTTCGCTCTAGGTTTAACCGAAATTTGCTTACAGGGAATAAAAGCTTTCATCCCCAGTAGAATTGTGTTTTCAACCATTTTCGCCATGGAATCGACATCGTTGTCAAGAAAACATAGTTTCCAATTAAAATTCCGAAAGAATTCGTTGAGCTCGGCCCAACGACCCTTTTCGTAAATATATTTACTACGCTTCGTGGCTGCACGCGAAACGTTACGAAGTTTGGAGAACGGAAAGGTTGCGGAAATGGTGCAATGATCCGAGTTACCGAGAGGTGCATTGACAGTAACTTCATACTTTTCAGGATGTGAAGTTAGAAAAAGGTCAAGAGTATTATGTTGGTGCCCTTCAACACACGGAATGTGTGTTGGTTCATTAACTAATTGCACAAGGTGATTGTGCGCGGCGAACAACTCAGCAAATTGGCCCTCTGAAGTTGTGTGGAATTCGTAGGCATAATGAATTGATATATTTATTTATGTTCTAAAATGAATTAAAACGTTTTATGTTATGTTTTTTATTAATAAAAGTTGTTGTTTTTATTATAATAAAAATAAAAATTTGTGTTTTTATAAAAAAAAAATTTTGGTAACTTTTTGGTAACATTTTCGGAAAATTTTGGTAGACATTTTTTTTTACTCAGTGGCAACCGTGCCTGTAACTTCTAACGTATTCAACATATTGAATTAAAACTTGAAATATCAATTGATGATGCTGTGTAGTTTATAATCCTGTGCTTACGAATGTGTTTTCTGCTTAGATGTAATACTACAGTGAACTTTTTATATCGACCCACGTTATAAAAGATGCCGTTCCAAATACTTTTCTAAGTTATTACTTAATTACTTTTCTAAGAATAAATATTATAATTTAAATTTGTATCTCACAAAAAAATAGATCCCAAGTAAATATATACTTCATGTTTGTCAGTTACGGCCTCTTTGTGACAATATATGTATGTATACTGTTATTTTAATAGAACCCAAAACTTTATATTATACATAAACTGGAGTATGTGTTCTTCCCAATGCTGTGTTTTAAACCAATCTTAGACGATGCTACCTTTTTCGAATATGCTACTTTCGTTCTTTACCATATTGTGCTAAAAATAAAAAAGGGTTATTAAATCGCTTTTCTTGTACAAATTTTTTAGTTCACTGTGAAGTATTGTGAGAAATATGTAGCATTTAAGGATATTCTTCAACTATGATTTAAAATAAAATATAAAAAGTGTCAGGAGTGATCAACACCTGAAGAAACAAGGGCATATTATCGAAATATTTTCCTTCCTAAATAGCCGTGTAACACTTTCTTGTGAAGAAAATACATTTCCATTACCGGTACTAGTTCCACCTGCTATTCGATTACACTTCTTAGTACTACATTTTTAAGCCCTGCACACTATGATGTGTTGTGTCATAGCAGGCAAACACAATAGTGTGTAATAGGGTCAATGTTGCTAATATGGTTATATATTCCCTACCAATATGTAATTTACAAAATGACAGCAAATAATGAGACAACACAGCCTGCCGGATTGTATTCTCGGCTAAATTTGCATACGAGAATTCCATCTCGCCAGTGATATTAACGAATTAAATTCCAATGTTACTGTTATTTTATTTTGCTTCCTCTGTATGTTATTGTTAAGTCCAATTAAATTAGAATTTAACTCTCTACATGCATCTTCTTTTCTACAGTATAATGCAAAAGCAAAAAAAAAAATATGAGCAACCTTATCATTGGGGCTATCACTTTATCAAAGATACTAAAGAGAATTTATATTGCAACATCAGAAATATGTAATAATAAATACCATGAACGAAAAAATTGAAAAATATATTTGGTTTGCTGTTTTTTTTTCAATAGCTTTGATATTCAATGCCGTATCAAGTGGCCAATATAAGTTATACTCGTATATTCGGCAATAATAATGATATTTATTGGCTGCTGTATGCATGTAAAAAAATAGTGAAAACTTATATTCCATTGAATAAATAAATTGAACGCTAATATTAAAAAACGTATTTCAAATATAGTATTGCTGATTTTTACATATTTTTTATTTTATTTTAAGTTTTTTATTTTATTTTAAGTTTTTTTTTTAATATCCCATTACTTGTGTTTTGTTAATTTAAAGCTTAATATTATATATTTAGTAGCTGTATGTTCCTTTTGTTAATGTTTTGTCTCAATTAGTAACAAACAAATATCGGAAATTTATTGCCGCGTTTTCTTTTTCTTTTTCCTTCATATAAGAATTAAATGCATGCACTCATGTGCGTTTTAATGTAACACCATAAAATATGTTACATTTTATTACCAAAACGCTAACCAGTTTGTGTCTCCATAAATTATCCCCTTCCAGGCAAGAGTTATATGAACAGTTGTACTGCCATTAGTTACCCCCCATTATATAAAAATCTTACACAATTACAACATGTAATGTTTTTATATTAACGTTGTTGTTATGTTAACACGTTTAGGTATATGTGCAAATTTTGTGTTTACTACAATTGTTACACTTAAAGCAAGTATGTGTTTAAGTAATAGTTATTGTGTAAAAAGTTCTTAATATTTGTAGTGGGGGAAAATTAATACATAAAATTTATTTTATAAGGAGTCATATTCCAGGAGAGTATAAGTAAAAATATTAATTATTTGTCGTGAATTATTCGAAATTTATAGTTTAATTTAGAAGTGGTAAATTGTTATTCAGGCTGCAGTTAAAATATGAGTATTTAATTTAATTTTAGAATTTGTTTTTCCACTTTTTATAGCCTCCAAAAAAAGAATATATTCACTTTGTCATTCCGTTTGTTACGCAGCGAAATATCCATCTGAGACCCCATAAACTATATATATTCTTGATCAGTGATAAAATCTAAGACGATCTAAGCATGTCCGTCCGTCCTTCCGTCCGTCTGTGTAAATTACGATTCAGTCCAAACGAAAAGAGCTAGACTCTTGAAATTTGGTATAAATATATCTTGAAGGATAGCACAGGTTAAGTTCGGAAATGGACTAAATCGGGCAAGAGGGAAAAAAGTTCCCCTTAGAAGAACTCAACCAACCTCTAAAAAACAACATAATTCTTAAAGTTTTTTTTTTTAAATTTTGTTCAGCAAATTTTATATTTTTAAGTTAAAGAAGGTCCAACGCATTAAACTTGGAGCCATAAAATAAAATAATTTTTGGACCCCGCCATTTTTACTGGGCGTAATTATATGTAAAAACGGTGTAAAAATTTAACAAATTGTTTTACTTAAGCCTACATTCCTTAAAAATAAAATGTTTAAGCTTTAATGACAAAGCTGAGACGTAACCTGATACTACTCTGCCCTGCCCCCTCCTCCCCCTTTGCCCCCTAAATGGCCCTATAAAATTTTTTTTTTTTTATTTTGTATATAATTATCCCAAACATTTATTTTTAGAGTTTTATGACAAAGGTAAATGTCTCCCCCACAGCGCTTGCCAGAGCGATCCCTCCAAAATACAGTTTTATTACCCTCCAAAGAGAATTGGACACCATAAAGTATATATATTCTTGATCTGTTTTGAAATCTAAGACGATCTAGCAATGTCCATACGTTCGTCTGTGGAAAGCATGATATAGTATATTTTTGAGCCCCGCCCTCTTTTGTGAGCGTTGACGTACGATATTATATGCAAAAATAGTGTAATTATTGAACAATTTTTATTCCTTAAGCCTATAAGAAGCTGAGGTGTTCTCTGATCTTACATTGGTGAAACGTCTCGCCCAAGACCCTTCCCGGAATGACTCTCAAAAAATAGAGATTTAAAATTGGGTACAGAAATATCTGTCCCACCAAGTTAAACATTTTAAGTTTACTTATTAAATATTTGGAGGGTATTTAAGATTCGACCCGGTCGATTATAACGTTTTTACTTGTTTTTAATTAGGAGTGACAATCAGGGTATGACTCCTACTTATGCCTAGAAAAATTGGTTGTGGCAACGAGTATAAAAGGAGTAGTTCCCATGGACATTCAATTTGATTTTTTCCATACTATATCTGTCACGAAGGACCTCCTTAGGTAGTTTATTCTACATACAGGCAGTCCGCGCAAACAAAGAATTTCCCTGGTAAATCCAAGGCATATGGGTGTGATCGTAAGGTAGATTGCGTTGGGTCTAAAAAAGTGCGCAGTTCAGGAAAGGGAACCATGATTGCATTGAGACACAACCCATTACAGTGACGATTAAATAGTGAAACATACTCCATATTGCGTCGATGCTCAAGTGAGTCAATAGAGTTTCTTCATTCTCTCCTGTACTCAACCGAGTATCTTTAATAAAAATAACTTAAATTGAATTAAAATTTATAAAAAAAGAATAGGAATGGCGGATCACGCTGTTTCATATGTAACTGTGAATGGTATAGGTATTGAGGAATCAGAAGCACATGATGTTCTTGGAGACATTCGATGGACAGAGTACATTTTTCATGGGTCAGAAGAAGCATTCAAGTGTCTCGGTTTCCCGGTGTAAGACATACTTCCATCTGATCTCCTTACCATTTATACCAACTAAATCCGAGCCAAAATTTAATACAACTCGCATGTGTAAACCACTGCTTCAAAATCTATTTTAAGAGTGCAATATTAGAATATTTTATAATCATCAAACTAGCAGATCGGATCAATAATGATTTCGATTTCATCAGAGTTCTGTGTTCAACTTTTTTCACTTTCCACGGTGGTGCTTGACTTGACAATAAAGGAATTTTTATTTTATTAATAAGCTCGACAAATAAATTATTTATAAGTATTTGATTAACAATAAGAAATTTTATTTTATGAAATTACCACGTTGACTTTGTATTTTATTTAGTTTTTCTGGTATAAAAAAATATGCAGCTAAATTGAACTGTAGTTACATCATTTAGCAGAACCCAAATGTGTCCCCCCAACAAACCCAGTTCTCCTCTCACTGTTTTTTATTAACCATAACTATTTTTGTAGTCCAATTATTAAATAATTTGTAACAGCTATGATATTGCGATGAACAATTTAAAAGCAAGGGAAAACGGCTAACAGAACAAGGGTGAAGCAATATAAACACTTAATTTGTGTTACGTTTAATATTAATTTGGAACATGACACAAAGACAGCTAAAACAGCAATAAATACCGTATAAAAGCTTTCATATACAAACACTTGTAAACGATTATATCCAGTATTCCGTTCTTGTTTGTTAACCAAACATCTTATGACTGTATGTGGCAACGCGTTAAGTCTTGTATAGAAAAACGGAATATAAATATTAAATTTTCATGTACCACAAATTTGTCCAATGGACAAAAATGGCAGTGTTGTAAGCCAAAATATACTGCCAACAACAATATAGTTGATATTAGTGTAACAAAATGTTTACTACTCTGTGTTTAAATTATAATAAAAACAAGCCACATTGAAGCAGAAATTTTTAGTTTGTGGAACATGTAGTTTCGTTGTTGGTGTTAATATTTGCTACAACAACTTTAACGACTACTACAACAGCTTTTATAGCATCTCTATTTTATACTTTAACACAATCATCTACTAAGTAAAAGATTTCCCTTAGATTTATTTCGGCTTGTGGAAATGTTAAAGGATCTTTGCGTTGGAAAAGCTTTTTGCCCACGTTAATGTAATAACAGCTAGGATTTACAGGCATTACGTTGTTAAATAAAAGTAAACTTGCAAGCCCCTCATAAATCAAGCGCAAATGTGTAAAAGCATCATATCACTTTTTATGGAATTTTTTACATACAAGAATATAATATGAATTCACATACTTAAAGAAATAGCAAAGATATAAAACTAAAATCATTTTATCACTAAAGTAGTGTAAGAAGAATTTTAGAAAAATATAAAATCAAATCGGATTTATTTCAAGTGGCTTATAAATGCAACGACTAATGTGTGAAAAAGAGCTACACATACACGAAAATAGATAAAGCGTTAATATTTGAAGAAATATTCAAAATAAATGAAACAATGGAAGTGTGTGGATTTGTGATTGGCCAAAGAACAAAAAGATGAAAGTATTCCAACATATACTTTAAATGCCAGAAATTAAGTTTTCTTCTACGAAAACGGCACTCTAGCTGAACGAAGTTACAGCATTTAACCTTTATGTTGCCATACGAAGTTAAGGGATTTAACCCTTGAGTTACCAACAGCAGAGTCTTGGTACACATATTTATATAAAATGATGTTAAAACATGGATTACTACTAATTTCAACATGATATATATGATATTTGTCTTCAATTTTATATGAAACTACAATTAGTTTATATAACAAAAATACGTGATTTTTTTTTTAATTCGAGCCAACAGTCAAGGGGGCTGGAGGCCACAGTTACTGGTCACTGCACCCTTGGGATCTATGCCAGGCGCATGGGTCTCCCCTATAATGAATACTGCTCCAGTTGCAATGACGAGGAGGAGGAGGAGGAGGAAAGCATTGCACACTTCCTCTGCTTCTGTCCTGGTCCGGAAGAACATCAGGTATGGAGCTGAAAAACCTGAGTCTCTTTATTAGGAGCAGTGGCTGGTTCGGCAGCTGACTCCCCTGAGGCGTGCGTGCACGACCAGAACTCTTGTCTATATATGTCTCCCATCTTCTTACTATTCTTCCTACCTAGACTCTGACTATCCCTTCCTTCTTCTTCGCCTCTCTCAACAACACACCTTCCTTTCCTATACAGGTAGCACAAAGGGATCCATTACTCGACGTTTCCTTTCCTCAGCAACCTGTTAACCTAACCTAGCCTAACAATCAGGGGAAGCCCCTTACATATGCCGCGCATTCTCCCGGCACTGGAAAGTAGGGTATAATACTGAGAGAACAGATAAAGATAGATAAGACGACAAAGAGTTTTTTTGTAGTTAGTTCAACCTTTTACCTCGCCAGCTAATTTTTTGCTGCAGTACCGATGAAGGACGGTTCTGTCCATCTGCTCCTTAGTACATGATTGCATCGATCGCTGCCAGCTGACAACAACTAACTCAACCACTAATTCTGAGCAGAAAAATTCGACACAATATTCATGACTTCGTAGTCTTTTTTTAACTACTTCAATCAACAGCACCCTCATATCATATCTCATCTGCCAAATTTAAATTTAAATAATAAACAAGTAAGAACATTGTATTCGACCGGGTGGTATGCCCTCCAAATATTTAGTAAATAAAAATTCTATTGTTATTCCTATTAAAATTTACATTTTTTTGGCTTAAGTAAACACGAAAAAAATTTATTATAATACGATCGTTTCCTATGTGTTGGGAGGATCATGACTGAGACACCTTTCCGTCAGCATTGAAGAAATTTACGTATTTTTGTTATCTCGGACCAGCACTCAGGGGATGACCCCTACATATGCAGTGCATAGGAAGGGATAGTATTGAGGGGAGAGATGAAAATATATAAGGAGATAGAGAGTTTCTTGTATCTATTTCAACCTTTTACTTTGCCGGCTAATTTTTCGCTACAGGGCCGACGAATGAGGATGCTGTTACTCTGCTTTTTAGTACATGATCGTGTCAGTCACTGCCAATTATGTTCAGTGACCAATGCTATGCTTTCATCATTGAAACAGATTGGCAACAACTAACACAACCATGCACTAATGCTGATCAGAAAAATTCAACACAATATTCATGACTCAGCATGGGGTTGAACTCAGGAATCTCCGCTTCATAGTCTCGTGTTAACTACTTCAGTCACCAGGATCCTTTCAATTAATATTTTATATTAACGTGACCAAAAAAGGGACTGAGAGAATTTAAAAAGTATTTAACCTGTTGGGTCAGAGATCTTTTAAGACATTTCTGTGCACAATTTTAAAACTCTATACATGGTTAATCCAAGAAAGGTCGTGGGGGAGATATCTCACTTAAATCGTAAAAACTTAAAACCTAAATTTTCGGAATAGTTACGTGTATAAAAAAATTTGAGAACATTTTTCCTTCGTCGTAAAAGCTTATAAATTAAGTTTTCAATAAATGTAGGCTTAAGGAATAAAAGTTGTCAAATATTTACACAAGTTGTTCTTATAATATGTAACTTCAACGCAGTTCCAGTAAAGAGAACAGGGTCCAAAAATTTACTATATCGTGTTTTCCTCATAGACAGACGTATGAGCATTGCTAGGTCGTCTTAGACTTCATCACTGATCAAGAATATACAGTCGACTCCGCTTTACTGGAAATAACCAAAACCAATATTTTTCAGTTATCCGATTTTTTCTCCAAAACGTAGTTCGGATTACTGAAATTTGTTACAGTTAAGCGTACTGCTTGAAGTCAGTAAAACATACACATGCATATGTGCACATTTTGTTGTTGAAAATTTTCACGAATTCCTCGAAAATGTCTAGCCACTTGCATTGACAATATAATAGAAAAATACAATAAAGTACGTAAGAGCGAAAAGGACAAATACATTTTGCCATTTAATTTTTTAACGGACAAAACATGCACAATTTTTTCAGCCTTTAGTTATGCAATCGATTTCTAATAATACGATATTTTCACTAAAGCGAAGTGGATAAGACTAGCTTCGTTTAAAATACGTGCGGGGATTTGTATGGCTTTCAGTAATCCGATTTTTTTCAGTAAAGCGTGTTGCGCTAAAGCGGATTCGACTGTATATACCTTATGGGGTCTCGGATAGATATTTCGCTGCTTTACACACGAAATAACAAAGTGAATATACAATCCATTTCTTTTTTTGGAGGATATAAAAAATTTCGGCTTAATCATGGTCATATCCAAACAATTATTATTACCTGATCTGAAAATATCAACTGCATTTTCTATCAAAATAAGAATTTGCTGGCAAAACTAATTAAGTGCTTTGTAAAACAACATTTTCTTTTTTATCACTTCAAACAAATCGTACAAGATTTTAATGAAAAAAATATATACGAGTATATCACCAGTTCTATCCACATGCAATTTATTTAGATGTTTTACAAATATATTAAATATTGCTTGATTTTTCTGTTAGTTTCGCCTGAAAGCATGAATCACATCCTCCAACCAATTTCTTTTCTGCTTTTTATTTTTGTTTCTTATTTGTTAATTTAAATACTCGTAGTTTCGCTATTTGCATCAAGTCCTTTTCGTTTGTTATGTTTTAATTTGTATCGCTAGTTTTAAATGAAGAGGAGGATATGGAAGAAAAAAACAAAGCTGTTAGTGAGTTGCATGATTGTATTCTTGCTTGGATGTGTGTTTGTGTATGTGTGTGTAGTTAAATTTGGTTTTCTCTTTGGATACTCGTATAACGTTTTGAATAGTTATTTGATTTTAAAAGCATATTATTTGTTTTGCATTCGAGACAAATAAGATTTTATTGTTGCTGTTGCTGTTTATAAAACACACAAACTTCTACGCATCTATTTGCAAAAAGATTGTATGTGTAAGATAAAAAATAAATAAAGAGACCAGCAATACAGCAGTTTTGGTCATAAACGAGCTGACAAAATATTGTCTGTTGTTTTAATTGTCGTTTTTAAAGCACAAATCTTAAAGCACATGTTATTAGTGATACGGTCTACTTATTTTAACTCTTCCTTTTAACACATATTTAAAGTTAGTTTTTATATCAATAAATTTGCATACATACATAATTTACTTCCACACACACATGACATATTCACCAGTGCAGAATTGTGTGTATGAAATCAATCAAATGAAACCTCATATTAAATACGGCTTTTTCCTAATGGCTCTTTTAATTATTTTAAATAACGAATATACCAAAGATTAATAGATGTGAATGTGTTACTGTTAAGCCTGGCAATTGATAACCATGCAGTGTTCCTTTTAATACAATAAAACCGCATGATAAATATTTAACAACATTCAAGTGTCTGGGTTATTTTTCAAACCCAAACACTTGAAAAATGTTATAAAAATTGTGGGTTTGATTTGTTTACAAAAACTTATAACAATCTACATCAAGAACCTACAAATGGTTTTCACAGTATTGAATAGAACGAAATTATTCCGTTTGAATGATCCCACGTCCTTAAGTCAGCAGGCTCAGATAACAGCACATGTGTCTATTTTATGTTTTTGTGTCTATTTTATTATTTCGAAAATCGAAAAACAAGTGAATTACACGCAATTAATTTAAACAAGTAAGCACATTACGGGTCGAATCTTAAATACCCTACAAATACTTGGTAAGTAAATTTAAAATGTTTAACTAGGTGGGACAAAGTTCCTTTATATAATATCGTATGTCAATGGCCACCAAACGGGGCGAGGTCCAATAATAGACTATATCATGTCTTCCACAGACGGACGCATGGACATTGCTAGATCGTCTCAGACTTCATCACTGATCAAGAATATATATCTTTGTGGTGTCCAATTCTTTTTGAAGGGCATTACAACTGTATTTTGCTGGGGTCTCTCTGGCAAGGGCCATGAAACTTTTTTTTGCCATAAAACTGCAAAAATAAATGGTCGGAATAATTAAATGTAGAATTTATTTAATTTTTTTTGATAGGGTCATTTAGGTGGCAAAGGGAGAGGAGGGGTTAGGGCAGAGGAGTACCAGCTTACGTCTCAGCCTCGTCATTAAAGCTTAAAAATTTTATTTTTAAGGAATGTTGGCTTAACTTAAATAATATTTTAAATTTTTACACTATATTTGCATATAATAACGCCCACTAAAGGGGCCGGGGTTCAAAAATTTATTTTTTTAATTTTATGACTCCAAGTTTAGTGCGTTGGATCTTTTTCGACATAAAAATATATCATTTACTTAACAAAATTACAAAAAAAACTTTAAAAATTATGTTGTTATTTAGAGGTTGGTTTAGTTCTTCTTAAGAGAACTTTTTTCCTTTGGCCCGATTTAGCCCATATCCAAACTAGGCCTGTGTTATCTTTTAGGATATATTTGTTCCAAATTTCAAGAGTCTGGCTCTCTTCGTTTGGACTGAATCGTTGTTTCTACAGACGGACGGACGGACATGCTCAGATCGTCTTAGATTTCATGACTGATCAAGAATATATATAGTTTATGGGGTTTCAGATGGATATTTCGCTGCGTTACAAACGAAATGACAAAGTGAATATACCCTCCAAATTCTTTTTTGGAGGGTATAAAAATATATATAATAACAAAATTATCAACCTTTTTTTTCGTAAACAATCAATGCGCGAGTGTTGCCAAAGTTTTTATTGTGTCATACACCTTTTGCTTTGCGCTTTTCTATCAAAGTTAAAAATGCCAAGCAAAGCGACAAAGTTGTATCTGACATGGCCTTTAGAGTTTGCTGAACATTTTATTTTACAACAGCTTGTATCAGAAACTTTTCTTTCAGTCTAATCGTGTGTAAATGTCATATCTGTTAAGTAATTAATAAATTATTTTATATAGAGAGTAATCGTCTCTCCTCATGTGCCCATATTCTGTAACTTTAGTGCGAACTGCTAGTGACAAAAAAATGTGAAACAAAATATTCCCTTGTTTCTTAAAAACAGTGAAGAAGGTGTATCTATATCTCTAGTCAAAAACAATGATAAAAAAATACATCGTTACTTAAGAAATTTCAAAAAATGAAACACGATGACTAAATACAATTAGAGATGGTAAAAAGCTAATTAATCAAACTGTTGACAGCGACGAAGACTGAGTGACATATATCCATCGACCATTGCAAATAAAGCAAAGTACGACGTTTGTTGTTTAAAAATTAACAGGATATATTGATATAAAAAAAATCAATGAGTGTTCGAACTCACGGGCAATGTGTTAACACCTTTTTGTTTATTTATTTTATATTAAACCCACAAAAAACAAAGAGAATGCAAATCAACAGACAAATGTACATACATACATTGTTATGTTTGTACATAAGCTACATACGTTGCTGTCTTGCTTTCTCATTTGTATATATGTACGTATAACCACGTCACTATTCTCTTTGCTATGCATAAGACAAAACCGAAGATCAACATAAAACACTTTTTTAATATTACTCCAAATTAATACTCCGAATTAAAACACTTAAATCTCCGCTCGCCGATATCGGATCGCCTTAATATTTGGCCTAAACTCTTTGTCGAAACCCGCACTAGCGTTTCAATCCAAAAATTAATAAAAACGGCTATGAATTTCCGGAGAAAATCGCGTGGGAAAATTATATGAAAATCGCCCAATAATCACTTTCAATACCGACTGCCAAGCAACAACAACAAACAAACAAACTCTTACACTTACACTTGCGTATGTATTGAAACTGATAGTTTGCTGCCCTAGAGGCGCGCGTATAGATGTTAACACATCAAAAAAATATTGGAAACGGTTAACATTAACGAACATCCTTGCAACTTCCCGCTAATTTTATGTACATCGTAAGTTACGAAGTAGATGTTATGAAAAAATCACTTGTTACGAATTTTATCGTTTACGAACGCATCCACCGATTTTGGTGATAGACGAGGTTTTTTAAGGGCAAAAGCTAATTTATTTATGGAATCGATCGATAAAGCTGTTTAAAAGTTATTTAAAAAACACATCTTTTATGTTCCTCAAAATCTGCCACCCCTAAAGGCGGATTCACTCATTGATTCTGAAGAAATTTATTTTCTGGAGAATAATATTTTTAATGATAGTTTTCTGGGGAATGATTCACTCATTTCAAAGATATAATCAAGAAAATCAAAACTGCCGTATAAACACAAAATGTATTTATTTTACAAAGTGGCAGTACTGATTTTACTTTTGCTGTGTTTGGGCGATATGTTCATTTTGAAATATATTTGAAAATATATTTCTTTATACTTTTTAATTATGCTACATAGGAAACTATCACTCACAACCACTTCACAACTTCACAGCACAAAATGACATGCAAATTTTAAGACGGGGCAACTCAATTCAACTTTTATTTAGCTTATTGGCATCTCATTTCAAGTTTGTTCGAAATAAATATAAATTTAAACTAATTCAAGCTGAGATTTCATATTAAAAAAAATGTTGTCTGAAACAAAATTTTCAGAATGCATGGGGTGAATTTAAGAAACTAAATATTGAAATTAAATATTCAAATAGAAATTACTAATAAATATAAACTGCAAATGTGTGAAGAAATATATTACGCAAATTAAATCATTGAAATTTAATTGAAGGATTACGTTCAGAAATGTGAAAAATAAATAAATTAAAGAAATTTACTAGTCTTCCTCTAAAAGTTTAAAATTGCATCTTGGCTTATGTTCACGTTAAATCAAATGTTTTATCATATCAAGAATGTTAAAAAAAAAATTCTCATGCTATTTCAATGAGCATCTACTTCATTCATGTGACTTTCATTTGGTAACCTAAAGAAATTTTCATTAGATATATATTTTTATTCCCCTTTATAACTTTCGTTAATCATCAAAAATATAACCACAAAATTTTGTGTTTGACTCTAAAGGGAGATGCCATTCCCTTCACTGCAATCTCCCTGTTTTAATTTCAAGTTTTAATGAAAACTTTTGCTACAAATTTTAATTTCAGTTTCTTGTTATATGCATATTTTGTGGTTGTATTTCATATGTTGATGACATTTAATTTGTGACCGCACCATATATTGCAAACGGTATGAAAAAATATTAAGGAGGCCGTTTGAAAGGCCTTAATCAATATATTAAAGACATGTTTTTATTCTCATTAGGTACAAAATTCTATGACTTATAAATGGCCACCTCTAGTTTGGTTTTAAAAGTCTTTCCTTTTGAGGGAATTTC
Organism: Linnaemya tessellans; assembly: GCA_951800035.1. Taxonomy (NCBI): domain Eukaryota; kingdom Metazoa; phylum Arthropoda; class Insecta; order Diptera; family Tachinidae; genus Linnaemya; species Linnaemya tessellans. The sequence goes on along the minus strand of OX637536.1, from coordinate 39,053,751 downwards.
GTTTCTACCACTTTCTGGAATTTTTTGGCTGCATAAATAAATTGAAAATTTTAGTTTTTTTTAATTCGCCAAAGTTAGTAAATTATCTGCATACACATGGTATCTGATGCCGGTCCATTAAAACGTCTACAGCAGTCAAAGTGCTTGATGACTTATAAATGGCCAGGTCTAGTTTGGTTTCAGAAGTCATTTCAGGTATTTTTTTAACCACTTTTTTTTTATTTGTTTTTATTTTATACCAGCACTCAGGGGATGACCCCTATATATGCAATTCATTACGGCGGAACTGAAAACGAGGGGATAGTATTGAGGGGACAGATTAGGAAAGATGAGAAGATAGACATTTGTTTTTTTTGTAGCTATTTCAACCTTTTACTTCGCCGGTCAATTTTTGCTACAGGGCCGACGAAGGTGGATGCTCCTACTCTGCTTTTAGTACATGATAGTGTCAGTCGCTGCCAATTATGTTCAGTGATCAGTGACTATGCCTTCATCATTGAAACAGGCTGGCAACAACTAACACGATCATGCACTAATGCTGATCGGAAGAATTCAACACAATATTTCATGACTCAGCGCGGGTTCGAACTCACGACCCTCCGCTTCATAGTCTCGTGTTCTACTACTTCAGCCAACAGCACACACATTTTTCTGGCAGTATCGTAGATATAAGTTGACAACTGTTGGTTTTCAAATATTCCAAAGTTAGGAAATTATCTGCATAGACATGATACCGAGCCACAAAAAGGTCTACAGAAGTCAAAATTCTTGATCTTAGTGACCGGTTGACATCAACAATATATTGAATTATGCGTTCTGGAACGCATACAATAAAATCAAGGTTGGCCGTGTTGTGTTAGATGCCTGGCATCGTCTTGTTGAAAATACCTATCGTTCCATTCATAACCTTCAATTGAAACTGAAAAAAGATCCCCAATGCCTAAGAACGCCAACAAATTTGCATTATCCGCCATACTTTAACTAAGAGTAGCGATATCCTTAGTATGAAGAACAATCACAAAGGTAACGCTTCCGATCTCTTAAAATTTCCTTCCGCCATAGCGACCATAATCATCCCATAATGCCTCACATTTGGCTGTAAGTATTACGCGTCATTCGGAAATAGCAAATAAAGGACCTCTTCATATGACAGACCTTTAACACCTGACCCTTTATATCCAAAACCAGCCAGTAGCCAGCTATCAGCTCGTAGTATTTTGAAACTGGGACAAGATAATAGTATTTTTTATAGAGTGGAATATCATAATAAAATATATTTTTAATATCAATAAAACGGGCTTTATTGGAAAGAACATTTTATGAAATTAATGTTTAAATACGATTTCTGTCATGTGGCCCCCACAGTTGGCGGCATAGCAGGCGCAATCTGGAACACCGATTTTCAACAACTGAAAAAAACTTCCATAAAGTGGAAGGACACAACCAAACCAGTTGCTGAGAACGGTGAAGAATTGATTAGGATCATCTTCAATGCTTTACTGTACAGTGGCTACAGCTTCTTCAGTGTGCACTGTTCGGCATCTCACGGCGTGCACATAATCAGTAACAGTAAAAGTGGTCCGAAAGTGATCTATTGTTTTTCGAATTAGCCGCTCTGAAGGACGATTGTGTGCTCCATAATATGGAGGAAGTGCACGATGAGTTTGACGAATATAACAATTATTTTGATTAAAAAGTATTTCTACAATTTTCCCTGCATTGTTCTGGTGTTGTGACATTCTAAAAAAACACGCTTTAGTTTTTTTAAAGTTCCACTCCTGTTGATTAAAATCTTGAAGACATGAAGTTCAATAAAATCTATATAAAAAGTATCAATGTTTTTCCGCCAGATTCTAGAACATTCGGAGTGGTTTGCAGTAGCACCTATTTGATCCTTCAGTACTACGATACTATTTCAAGTTTGGGTGGAACACTTTTTGCGTATGTCTGTAACCATTAAGATCAACAACAAATGTGGACCAACAATTATTAGGCCTTAGGACAACAACTTTTAGAATGTAAAATTACAATTTTACTAGTAGGCCAGATATATGGCGGCCTTTTGATTTATATCAATTGCTACGAACACATTCATTCATATATGTATGTAGGCATATGTGTGTGTATTTGTTTGTGTGTGTGTAATTGCATGCACGTGTACGCAAATGAATATTCAAGTGGTATGTTGTATCGTTATTAATTTGAATACAAATTCTGATTTGTAACTTTGCTTGTCAGCCAACAGATAGACTCAAAAGATGTTCAACTTATTCACAAGGACAAATATGCTAATGCAAAACGTATTAAAAATTATACGATGATTAAAATTTTGATGAGAATCCAAGAACTGCTTTAAATATCTCAAGTTATTAACTCCTTGTCTCCGTAATTGTATGTACTTTTAATTTGTATAGATTTTTCTAGAATTAAAATTTCACTATTGAGTAAAGTATTACATGTTTATGTGTGTATGCATGTCTATTCATACTCGTATGTGTGTATGCATGTATATTCATACTCGTATGTGTGTATGCATGAGTATTCATATGCGTATGTGTTTATCCATGTATATTCATACTCGACTTATACTAAAAATAGCATTGAAATTAATTATTCCACAGTCTTATTTACATCAAACGTAAATTATCAGGATAAATATATTAAAATTTGCGTACCGCCAGACGGACGGAAATCGCTTATTTGAGTTCCCTATTCATAAGAGCCTAGGAAATATCTAATTATACAGGGTGAGCAAATTTGAGCTTAAGAAGTAAATCGGCTGTGAAATGATAAAATGAAAAAAATTATTTGACATTTATTTAGTAAAAAGTCAAGGAATTTTAACCATGGAGCGCTTTACTTTTGAACAAAAAATTTTAATTATGAAAATTTACCGTTTGACAAATTTTTCAACAAAATCATCTGCTGCTAACATAAAGTTTTATACCTCTATAACAAACACCCTTTGGAAGTGATAAGAAAGTTATTCACTTTTAGAGGAAAGATTATAACTTTTTCATGAACTCATCTTCGAATGGTCAATATGTGACCGTGAAAATATTGAAGAGTGATTAAACCTGTGAAAATATATATTTTTGAAGTTAAACTTCTTTAGAACCGTTTTGATTTCAAACGCGATGAAACGAAAAAATAGGTCCATAGAGCAGTGATGTCAGAGTCATACACAATTGTGGAAACAAGACTCACATGTACGCTTACGCTCTTTTATTTTGCGAGCGTAAAATATAATTTTTTACTGAAAAATACTCTCATTCAGCGGGAATATCGCAAGCCCTGTTTTGAGGCCTCTAAAAAGAAATACATAGTATATTTATGTACATAAAAAAATTTAAGGAGGCTGGTTGAAATAAGCTGGAGGCACTGAATCTATGTACATCTTTTCGAAAATTTCTTAAAGTAACTTTTAAGTGAATTAATAAGTAGGCTTTTTGCAAAAATTATTTCTTTTCTATTTAAACTAACGAAATGTTCAGGTAAAAAATGGATAAATATTTTAAAATTAAATATCTGTTTTTGCTGCATAAAATTAGCTGTGAGCGCCTGTATGTTGACTTTATTTGGGTATTGTGAACTTCAAATTATATTTATTCATCATTTAGACAATAACGGTTAAGTAAAACTTATTTAATAATCGTGTAGACTGCGATGTTTCTACATGAAAATTAAATGCAAACGTCATTAATAAGGCCTCGCAACCGTACATTTCTCCCGCTGGGAATGTTAGAGACTTCACTGCCATAAAGACACAAACACATAAATGTATAGGATTCAGCCGGCGAGAGAATGAGATAGAACACATTAGACGCTCTCGGTCTCCTCTTTGTGCGACTCTTCGTAGCATCCCCACTATTGTCTACTAAACATTGTTCATATGTATCTATGCTCCTGTGTAGTGGGATAGTTAGTACAATCGAATCCGCTTTAGCGCAACACGCTTTAGTGAAAAAAATCGAATAACTGAAAGCGATACAAATCCCCGCACTGATTTTAAACGCAGCTAGTCTTATTTACTTCGCTTTAACAAAACATCGCTTTACTGAAAATATCTTATTACTGAAAACCAAGAGTAAACCCACAACTACTTTTTGTATGAAACTTACTTCGCTTTATTGAAAAAATAAACAATGACATCGAATAGATTGCATAACTTAAGGCTGACAAAATTGTGCATGTTTTGTCCGTTAAAAAATTAAATTGCAAAATATATTTGTCCTTTTCGCTCTTACGTACTTTATTGTATTTTTCTATTATATTGTCAATGCAAGTGGCCAGACATTTGATATAAAAAGTTTTTTAGCCGTAGACGTAATTACCTTTGCAGTGATATATTACAAGTCCGTAGCATTAATATATAAAGCATTTAACTAATAAACTTCTTCAAAATTGCTTCACTATGGATTCTTCCATCAAAATGCCTATTATGCACTTCTCATACTTGCACTTAGGCTCAGTAAAGATTTCAAATAGTTTGTTAGTGATTGTATTAGTTAAGATTTCTGTTTTTGTGCCACACTGTGAATTCTTCCGTTAAAATGCCTACTACGCACTTCTCATACTTGCACTTAGGCTCTGTAAAGATTTCTAATAGTTTGTTAGTGATTGTATTAGTTACGATTTCTGTTTTTGTACCACTCTGTGAATTCTTCCGTCAAAATGCCTACTACGCAGTTCTCATACTTGCACTTAGGCCCAGTAAAGATTTCTAATTGTTTGTTAGTGATTGTATTAGTTACGAATCTGTTTTTGTACCACTCTGTGAATTCTTCCGTCAAAATGCCTACTACGCACTTCTCATACTTGCACTTAGGCCTAGTTTATTTCTAATTGTTTGTTAGTGTTTTTGTGCTACACTGTGCAATCTTCCTTCAAAATGCCTACTACGCACTTCTCATACTTGCACTTAGGCTCAGTAAAGATTTTTAATTGTTTGTTAGTGATTGTATTAGTTACGAATCTGTTTTTGTACCACTCTGTGAATTCTTCCGTCAAAATGCCTACTACGCACTTCTCATACTTGCACTTAGGCCCAGTAAAGATTTCTAATTGTTTGTTAGTGATTGTATTAGTTAAGATTTCTGTTTTTGTGCTACACTGTGAATTCTTCCGTCAAAATGCCTACTACGCACTTCTCATACTTGCACTTAGGCCCAGCAAAGATTTCTAATTGTTTGTTAGTGATTGTATTAGTTACGAATCTGTTTTTGTACCACTCTGTGAATTCTTCCGTCAAAATGACTACTACGCACTTCTCATACTTGCACTTAGGCTGAGTATAGATTTCTAGTTTTGTTAGTGATTGTATTAGTTACGATTCTGTTTTTGTGCCACACTGTGAATTCTTCCGTCAAAATGCCTACTACGCACTTTTCATACTTGCACTTAAGCTAAGTAAAGACTTCTAATTGTTAGTTAGTGATTGTATTAGATACGATATCTTTTTTGTGCCACACTGTGAATTCTTCTGTCAAAATGCCTACTATGAACTTCTCATACTTGCACTTAGGCTCTGTAAAGATTTCTAATAGTTTGTTAGTGATTGTATTAGTTACGATTTCTGTTTTTGTACCACTCTGTGAATTCTTCCGTCAAAATGCCTACTACGCACTTCTCATACTTGCACTTAGGCTCAGTAAATATTTCTAATTGTTTGTTAGTGATTGTATCAGTTACGATTATGTTTTTGTGCCACTGTGAATTCTTCCGTCAAAATTCCTACTACGCACTTCTCATACATGCACTTAGGCTCAGTAAATATTTCTAATTGTTTGTTAGTGATTGTATCACTTACAATTATGTTTTTGTGCCACACTGTGAATTCTTCTGTCAAAATGACTACTACGCACTTCTCATACTTGCACTTAAGCTAAGTAAAGATTTCTAATTGTTTGTTGGTGATTGTATTAGTTAGGATTTCTGTTTTTGTGCTACACTGTGAGTTCTTCCGTCAAAATGCCTACTACACACTTCTCATACTTGCACTTAGGCTGAGTAAAGATTTCTAGTTTTGTTAGTGATTGTATTAGTTACGATTCTGTTTTTGTGCCACATTGTGAATTCTTCCGTCGAAATGCCTACTATGCACTTCTCATACTTGCACTTGGGCTAAGTAAAGATTTCTAATTGTGTGTTAGTGATTGTATTAGTTAGGATATTTTTTTTTGTGCCACACCGTGATTTTAAGCAGTACGCGTAACTGTAACAAATTTCAATAATCCGAACTACGTTTTAGTGAAAAAATCGGATTACTGAAAAAATTGGTTTTTTGTTATTGCCAGTAAAGCGGAGTCGACTGTATATCTATATCTACATATATCTTACTCCAGGTTCTAGCGTTCTACGTGTTATGTTAGTATGTGTTTAATGCATGTGTCTGCGCCAGCGTATTAGAAAGTTTTAGTATAAGTGTGTTGGTTGTTGATGAATTTTTATTTGTGTCAATATTTTCATCTCCTTGATAAATTAATTTTACAATTATGCCAAAAACTAAAGTTGAAAAGCATCTTGAATACTGGCGGAAAAAAATTAAAATAAAATTAAATAAAAATAGTCATTGAAGAGTATTGAAAATGATAAAATTTGAATTGTTTTCAGTACTTTGTTTTATGTACTTATAACTTATAAATATACAGTTTACATGAAGCGACTGTTAATTTTTTCAATACTTTTCAATAAGTTTTTTGATCAGAGACCTTTCAGAAGTCTCTGTGTGTGTGACTTGCACACACACACACACATTTTTTTATTTATCTACTGAAAACTCTTGACTTAGGGAATTTATGAAACAGGTTTCAGTTTACTTATAATTAAAATTTATTTTATTATCAATTCCATTGCAGTCAAACTACAGCCAAACTACAAAATATTTATTTTGCTATCAATCAAAATTAAAACTGATGATTATGAATATCATGGTTGCATTTGCCATTAAAAACCAATTTTATTTAACAATAATGCATCTTATATTACATTTTGGTACAGTATTTGAAATCAAATATTACTAACAAATTTTATTATAAAAATATGTAATAATTTAATACTCGTATATATTTTTATATGTAAATTAAAAAGTTAAACAAAATTTTCTAATTTTAAATTCTAGTCATAAGAAAAAATATGCAACTTGACGACTCAATGAGAAAATGTCATTTAAAAATTATTAAATACAAATTGCGTAGATATTTCTAATTAGTGATAATTATTATAAGCGCATACACACAGTCAAACATCATACACACATACATGCATACATTCATATTTATATGTATGACAAACAACAAAACGATTTGCAATAATTCATTTGAATTTGTTTTTGTGTTTTTGTATTTGCAGAGGTGAAACATTTGCTGGGGGTGAGGCTGGCATGGCGGTACCAGATACGGTGTGTACGCCACGTGCTGTTGGCATCAGCGTCGATATAAATGTCTATGAACCTCATTTATTGGCCGGTACAATGGCCCACATGATTGGCCACAATATTGGCATGGGCCACGATGATGGACGTAAGTTTAATTGTTGTCATCATTGCAATTGCGATTGTGATCGTAATGGCAAAGTTGCTATTCAATTCGAAATTACTTAATATTATTGCTGTTGTTGTCATTAGTTATACGACTATTGCTGCAGCTGCATCTGCATCTGCACTGAACTCAATATTTTGTTTCAAGTGGACTGGATTGAATATTTGCTGTATGTAGTGGTGCATATGCTTGTGTGAGATTTAAGGCCGATGACGAAAGCAACGATAATAGTTCATCTCTATAATTATTTCATAAAATTTCAATTAGTTTCTTATTTTTCTGTGCAAACTTTTTTTTTTGCTTTTACATAATTCCTCATTCTCCTCTTGTATTTTAATATCAATTCATTTCATTTTCTTGTCGTCACAACAAATAGGTGAGGAATGTTTCTGTCGTGATTGGCATGGTTGCATAATGGCTCAATCCATTGTTGGCCAAGAGAATGTACAGCCTTATAAGTTCTCTGAATGCAGTAAAAAGGATTATATCGATGCACTGCGTACGGGTCATGGCTTGTGTTTGCTGAACAAACCAAATGAGGTAAGTGCAACAGGGGAATCCCAATGAATCAACCAACCGGGAAATTATTTTCTTTTTAAAAGAATTTCGGTTCGTTTTTATTTCGCTCAAATATAAAAGGTCAACTTTATAAATTTATGAATATGCCAGCGCACACATATTCAAATGCAATTCTGTTGACTGAGAGACAGTGCGTGTGTGTGTATGTTCTCGCTTTGTTTTCCAAAGGATATTTTGATTTATGGTTTAAGTGTTTGAACGGCAATTTTTTGCACAATTTCAAATGGTGTTTTTCTATAATATTGTGTTTGTAATTTATTTCAAATTTCCATCTTGTTTTGGCATTAGGGAATGTCTTTTTATGCGTCAATGTTTTTCTGGGACAAATTGTGTGTGTTTTTATATGTTTGAATCAATTTAAAGAAATAAAATGGCAAATGTCTCACTGTTTTATTCAACATCAATATTCTATAAGCACACAACACACACACATACATTTATTTTACTACTAACGGCCACAGTGTTGATAACTTTGTAACCGTGTGTTTGTTTATAATGTCTGTTTTCCCATGTTCTTGCTTAGAAAAATTATTTAAATATTCTCTTTGCCATCTTTATTATGGCATATTTAATTGTTCTAAAGAATTTAAACACGCTTGGCTTAACTTGGGGAATGTTTCCATATCAAGGACTTTGAATTATTTCGAAAAATAGTCAAGAGCATTTTAAGATTTAAAAATTTCGAGGAAAATGTTATTAACGGTTGAATGCCACTTTCAAAAACAAGTCGATAATGGACAAAACTACAAATTGTGGACTAAAGCATAAAATACACTTACTTTATTAAGATTTATTTACGTTCACATTTAAAACAACAACAACGGATATTCTATCATTTGGGGGAGGCGGTTGTTGGCTGAGACAGTTAAAGCAAAACTAAGAAACCGAACATCCCGGGTTAGGCTCCGCACTCAGTCGTGAATATGGTGCCGAGTTTGTCTGATCCGCTAGTTATTTTCATACCGCTGCTGGCTGTCAAAGGAAAAACAAATATCCTGCCCTCTTGGGTCCAACGTGATCCGTTTGTGATACCTGTTTTGGAGGAAAGAATGGAGAAAATAAACGGCACTCACCTGTGAGTGCAGGTGATGTTGCCACCATATACACTCGGACCTGTGATATCACGCTTGCCATCTAACTTTATCGCTTTATCCATAAGAAAGCAAATCGTCTGCCGGGCGTCAACGTTGTTAGCTTACTGGTCGAGCCTCTGAAGCAAATCTTAACCTTCTATTTACTTTGGTTCTGTGAGCATCCGCTCACCTAACACTAAATTTACATAAGAGAAGCCAATATTTTTAAATTTATTACATACACCAGCGTTGCTCTGTTACATCAGAGATTGGGGAAGAACATAAAAAATGTATGGGAAAACCGTGTAACCGTCTACCAGCGGATATGCACTCTATAGTAAGTAATAAGGTGTATAACATCACGGAGTTGCTTATCGTAGCACCGGGGAAAGCAAACAACTGTAGATGTGCTACAGATTATTGTGATTACCTGCCACTACGGCTCCTCTGTGCTCCTAGCACCGAGAGCATACAATGCGTCAACCAAAGGCTCCACATGCAACAGGCTGTTACGCATGAGTAGCAATTTGAAACCATGTATTTGTACATGGCCTCTGGCTTGCTTAGGAGTGGAGTCTACCTAAATCTCTTACCGACCAGCACCCGGTCCCAATGCAACTCCACACCGAACTTACGATTCGGGTCTAAATCACAACCACCATGAGGCTCTCCGAGGCGCGGCAATACTGCCAGGCTGATACTAAAGTCCTAGGGTCTACTGATACCCGTGGTACCAGAATTGTGTTTCCGGTCAGACCTCGTAGCCATGACAACTACCTGTTGGGCCCCAAATAGAACACAGAGACTTAACGCAGAAACCCAACAACACAAGCTTACGACAAACCAACATACTCAAGAACACCGGTCGCCCCAGGGGCACCACACTAATGTCCAGTCCTCCTCCTCCTTCTAAACAAAACGCGGCCAACATCGTTCAACCTCTTAAATGTCTGACTGACCCGCAAATCTCTGCTAACGTCCCAAATAACTTTCGAACATGTAGCGCCTACTCTCATCATAGTAGGAGAATACAGTCAGTACATGCTACCAATCTTTGGTTCGCCTCCACATCGACATTCTGGAGGCCCCCTATAGTCCCCTCTGATATAAGAAATCTGTCAGGTAATCATGTCCCATAAGCATGAAGCCTAACCCTAATTGAGGGTGCTGTTGGCTGAAGTAGTAGAACACGAGACTATGAAGCGAAGCATCCTGAGTTCAACCCCACGCTCAGTCAGTAATATTGTGTCGATTTCTTCTGATCAGCATTAGTGCCAGCTGGTGTTAATTGTTTTCAGCTTATTTCAGTGAGGAAGGCATAGCACTAGTTACTGAACATAACTGGCTATTACAAGAGGAACAGCAGTCTCCTTCGTTGGTTTTGTAGCAAAAAATTAGCCGACGAAGTGGAAATGTTCTAATAGCTACAAACAAATTCTCTGTCCTCTCATATCTCTTCCCCTCAATACTATGCCATCCCTTCCAGTTCCGGCGCAATGCACTGCAAATGTAGGGGTCGTCCCCTGAGTGTTGGTCCGAGTTAAAAATAAATAATAACTACATCCCCAAGCCAAAGTCTGGTTGTTCACGTACAAATGTAGCGTTTCGTATAGAACGGAAAGAGGCCCTCCCATTCCCACTGTCCAAGCAAACAACTTGAGTACTATTAGAATCAATTATCTCTGTAGTGCTGCCAGCAATAACTTTGTCGTATATTTTTTTATGTTTAGTGGCTTAAACGCATGCATGCCGTGGGAGCTGTGAGTTGCTTCGTTAGCCGCTCAAATTTAAAATTCTGGTAATATCGCCAGTTACGACATATCACTAAGTTTTGGTGTAAGCCTTTAAGTTTTTTTTAGTTCTGGATAAAGCCCTTTGTGTCTTGCAGTTTGTTAAAGGTTGTCCACAAAAATAATGAACAAAATAAGTGGTTAGACTGCAAACGAAATAAACCAGAAAGTTTTTATGCATTACAATCTAGCGATTTTTCTTTGCCAAAATTTTCCAGTCTCCTTTTATATTGGCCTTGGGAAATATATTGGAGTTTTGTATCTGTATTTAAAATATTTGTTTCAAAAATAAAAGTGAAAGTTGTTTTCAACGGGCTACTAAATTTCTATTAAATATTTTACAAAAATAATTTTTCATTTATCGTTTTGTTTTAGCTTCATATTCTTAGCGTAAAGAAAACACCGTTTTGCATAGAACTGCTTAGGAATTTTGTTTTGTCTGCAACTGCAACTTCTTTCTGAAAAGTGAAATTGCAAAAATCGCAATTATGCGACACCTTTCGTATGAAAGGCATAGTCTTTCTGTCAAACGACTCCTTTGTTAAATTTCTTTTAGTCTTCAAATGTTTTTTCCTTTCATTTTAATATTTTCTTTTTTTCTCCTTATGATTTTTGAATGAGAGAATTCTGAAAGAAAAGATATATAAGAAGAAAGAATTTAATTTTTATGAAAGAGTTTCAAATTGTTTTGTATTCTGTAGCATAAACAATGACCTCAATATAACACATACAGCCTAACAAATTACACAAAAAAGTTCCATACAACCATATACACACATGTATGTATGTATGTATGTATATATGTATGTACATCCATACAGACATAAATTTAAACACATAAATGCAAAAGCGAATGTGTGAATATGATGAATACTTGCAGTGTTTTTCTTCTACATTTATCTTCGTCGTAGGCACCAAAAATATAAAAAGAAATTCATTCATTCGTAGACAATAAGGTCTTGATATAAAAACTTGCAAAACTTGTGAATATTTCTTTTAGACGAGTTGAGACTAAAAAGTTCTTTGCAGCAAGTGCAGCAAGTAAACACAATTAAAAAATGGATAGGAATATATAAAAAATTAAAAAAATCACTGAATTTCAAGTAAACTTCTCTTTTATAATATTTATTAAACTTATTTGTAACATTCACCCGAATTAAGCTAGATTAGAGAACTATATTTCATTGGTCAGAGCTTACAAGGAAGTCAGCTTAAACTTATAATCCTAAAGTAGTGCATATCTTATAAATTAAAATATGTATACAAATTTCAAGGGTCCTGTTAACTGAAGTAGTTAACACGAGACTAAGAAGCCGAAAATCTTCAGTTCGACTCCGAGCTCAGTATTGAATACATTGCTGAATTTTTCTGATCAGCACTAGTTCATGACTAGTTCTTATTTGTAATCGGCATGATTCAGTGACAAAGGATTAGCACTAGCCACTGACAAATTTCAATTGAGACTTTCATATTCTAAAAAGCATAGCAACAGCTCCCGCCCTTCATTATCTCTGTCGATTAATTATGTATGAAACCGATTTACTTAATAAACACTTATCTGAATCGAAACATTTTTTTTCTTATTAAAGAGTGCCTTAGTTCCCAAAATGGGTTCAGATGGATACCAGTGATTCAAGGGAAAGTCGACGGGGGTCTCATTTGGTGTGACAAAAAAAATGGGGGTTCGTAATCAGGGGTCCATGAAAATGTATTTACTTTTATAGCGATGAACAAACATTTTGGGTTGAATAGAAATACCCGCAAACTATTTTGGAATTTGAGAGAAGGCTTTTGATATCGTTTTTCTCTTTATATCTTGTGGAAAAAAGTTGTAGTGTCGTTACAAACTTTTTAACAAAAAAAGGAAGAGACTGAATTTGTAGTTATTCTTAATAAAACTGAAGCTAAATATTGATAATATGCTGGCAATCCATAAAGCACATTCCTGCCATTGAAATTATGATAATTCTGGGAGTTACATTGTGTTATTAATGTTCAAATTTATTTACATAACGACCATTATATTACAATGAATGTCCTGTCACTACAAATGGGGAGTCTCCTTTAATAAAATAGCTGTGAATTGATTCCTTGTACTGTGACAGATTAAAGTAGAATAAAATATTTTATTTTTATTGATCAACTTTAGGTTTCTGGCCTTAATTAACCAAACAGTTCTTATTTTTTTTTATTTTTTTAAAACTATTAATTCGTGGTTGTACCTAATTTTCAAATTTGTTTCTCTAGAACATGGTAGAAATATATCTTCAGGGGGTCCACCGGAGCCAGTTAAATTTTTCAAGTAGTCTATGAGAAAATAAATTTTCTGAATCTAGCATTTAGTGATTTCGGTTGCTTGACCAAATTATTCAGAAGTGTGATACATTTAGGAGCTTATAAACAAAATTCATATGCGCATTTCACGTAGTTCTCAATTTATTAATTTTTTTTATACCCTCCAAAAAATATTGGTGGGTATATTCATTTTTTAATTCCGTGCGTAACGCAGCGAAATGTCCCTCTAAGATCACATAAAGTATATACATATATATTTATCAGTGATGAAATCTAGCCATGTCCGTCCCTCTGTGGAGATCACAATTCAGTCCAAATTTAAAGGGACAGATTCTTGAAATTTGGTATAAATATATTTTGAGGGACAGCAAAGATCAAGTTCGTAAATGGGCTGAATCGGGCCAGAAGCGAAAAAGTTGCCCTATGAAGGACTAAATCAACGTCTAAAAAACAACATAATTTTTAAAGTTTGTTCTTTTTTTTTGAAATTTTGTTAAGAAAATTATATATTTTTTTATGTCCAAGAAGGTCCACGAAAAATCCATTCCGTGGGGTGCTGTTGGCAGAAATAGTAGAACAAGCGACTATGAAGCGGAGGCTCCGGAGCTCAACCCCGCGCTGAGTCATGCAATATTGTGTTGAATTCTTCTGATCAGCTTTAGGACATGGTTGTGTTAGCTGTTCCCAGTCTGTTTCAATGATGAAGGCATAGCACTGGTCACTGAAAATAATTGGCAGTGACTGACACTATCATGTACTAAAAGTAGATTAAAACCACGCTCCTTCGTCGATCCTGTAGCAAAAAATTAGCCGGCAGAGTAAAATAAGGTTGAAATAGCTATAAAAAATTCCCTATCTTCTCATCTTTTTTCATCTGTCCCCTCGATACTATCCCCTCCTATCAAGTTCCGGCGTAATGCAATGCATATGTAGGGGTCATCCTCTGAGTGCTGGTCCAATATAAAAAATATCTATGACCCCGACCCCTTTAATGGGCGTGAAAGTAACATATTACATGGAAAAATAGTGTAAATAATTAACAAATTGTATAATTTCAGCCTACATTCTTTTAAAATTTAATTTTAAAGCAATTATGACAAAGCTGAGATGTTCTCTGATTTGTTCTACTCTTCCCCCCCTCGTCCCTTGTATGATTCTATAAAAAGAATTTTTTTTGCACTTAATAACCTCAAAAATTTATATATTAATGTTTTATGGCAAAGATGAGGTGTGTCCCACACGGCCCCTTCCGGAGTGACCCCGACAAAATAGAAATTTATTTACTAAATATTTGCAGGGTATTTAAGGTTCTACCCAGTCGAATATGACGTTCTTATTTGTTTCCTTTTAATTTTGTTCAGGACCTAAGACTTTTTGTGATTTCTTGGTGATAACTTGAAGTCTACTAATGATTTCGTCTATGGACCAGTAAAATGCAAACATGTAGACGTACTTAACCCGCAAGAAACAAAGCAAATATTTAACACAATACAAAACAATAAAATCTATGAAATTTAAAAAGTAAAATCGTAAAATGTTATATTCTAACTTGTCGCTGCATCAAGAATTTATTGACAGTTCAAATTATCGAGATAGTCAAACAAACTAGATTCAAGTAATCAAATGTCGACAATATCGCAATTGTTGCACTATGATTGCAAGAAAACTTATTTGTATCTCCTTCATATATTCTTTAGGAAGAATAGCTGAACACATGCATTTTACAACTCCTGCATATTTAATGAATAGCGAATACCCTGTGATTTGAAAACAATTTACGATTTCTAAATTTACTTTTGTACATGCACGATCATGAGCGCAAATTTTCTCAACACATCTTGTCAAGTTTTATGCCAGCCATTAAGCATGCCAATTAAAATTTATTGGTGAAAAACACTTACTTGAAAAGTAATATATTATACTAACTTTTTAAATTGCTCTCGCTCATATACAAGCGTACATAAACAAAAACTACACACACACACATCACGATACATAAATTCATCTTGCTTCTAACACCTGCGCGTGTCAGCTTGAGTGCACGTGCTTGTTCCAAATGCTGTTGACTGCTCTACACACATTGCCAGCAACAACAGCACCAACAACAACAACAACGAAATGCAGCCATGACGACGTTGTAAATGTAATTGGTAGTGTGTATGTGAATATGTGTGTATATTTGAATTTAAATCAGTGTGAGCTTTGAGCACATTTAAGTTATTTGTAGATGTGTGAGCCTATAGGCTCTTTTTTAATCTATTGTGGTAGCAGCAGCATAATATGTAGGCGTCTGATATAATTGTATTCGTTCGCTGTACATGTTAATATTCAAATGGATGTGTATTTGCTGTGTTTGGATTTATTTTTTTTTGTTTGTTATTGTTATTGTACGTATATTTGGCTGGCACTTGAGTAATTCTTTATCATCTCTTAAAACAACACGACAACGAAGTCGAAAAACAATCTGACAAATAGTCACAATCTTAAGTACTGCCAGTTTTTCTTCATGATGTTTTTTTCTATATTCATCTTTTCACATCAACCAAGGATGATGTCAAAACTTTTTCTTGTTTTAAGCTTTGTTTTTTTGGCTATGGTTTTCGTTTAGGGAAGTCAGCCTTCCGTAAGGCAAAGTAACCACTGAAGCCACCATCATATAGACTTCATACAAATGCCAAAAGTAATGCCTAAAAGTCAATCAATTTGATTGAAGTTTTTTCCATAAATAACTAAACAAGCAAAAAAGCCCAACAAAAATCTAAACACCAAAATAACGTATGGCCTGGTCCTTAGTATTATTTATGCTTAAAGTAAAAAACAAAAAACCATAAAAAACACACACTTGGCACTCTACGATGGCATCCTTCCCTATTATTAAGTGCAATACTTAAGCAATAGTGGAAAAAGCCCTACATTCTTCATTCAACAGCACTACTACTAGCAGCAGCTGCTAGCAGCTAGTGCTGCCACACAACCTAAAGCAACAAAAAAAAACACAACAACTATTATATAAAACAAAAAAACCAAAAATCCTTCATGACAACTTAGGAAAAAATTGCAGCAAATGGCAGCAGTTGCATTTTGCAGCTTCGACAGTTTAAACGTGTTAAAAGCAAAGAAATTGTGGAAAAACATATTTAATAAAAAATACTGTGGAAATAAAATCGTAAAATAATTGCGTGCGCAAAATTCAGTGTAATAAACAATAATCGTTTGTTTTTGTAAGTGATTGCACTATTTTTAATAAACAAAAATAATTAAAAACAACAAACACCATTTTTATAGAAAATAATTAAAATTGTACAAAAAAAAAATCACAGCTGCCTTCAGTTATAATTTAATTATTTTTCTTTACATATTTTTTTTTTTTTAATTTTGTAACGATTTTTAATGTTGCATACCCCACAGAAATGAAAGTGATTAAAAAACAATTTGTTAGCAAAATGCATTTATATAACCATGTGCAACTAAATATTTGTTATGTACACAATTGGCCAAGGTCATGGAGGATTTTGCTTATGTAACAGTTAGACTCTCGATTCGAATTTTAACGGAAATTTAACAATACATTGTGCACAGTTGAAGGCTTCTGTTTATGTTGGAAATAAATATTTTTTTTCATCTGTATAAGTGAATTCAAAACTTGTAAAAAATATTTTTTTTTTTCAAGCTGGAGGATATACAAATTTTTGTTGCTGATTTCTATAAATTTTTACCCGTCCTGTAGGGCTTAACGACATAACCTGTAACGATTTAAGAAAATTTTTTTGGAAAAAGATTTTAAACAAAATAATTTTTTAGGAATTTATATTACAGAATGTCAAATTTTTCAACGGGCTCAAGTTCAAATCTACGAAACTGCAAATAATTTTTTATTTTTATTTAATAAATAAATTTGTTCAAACTCTATTTATTTACATTAAGAATGGAATATTTTCTATAATCATCAAACCAGCAGAACGGATCAGTACTGATTTCGAGAACGCTACGCCATCTCATCAGCGTTCTTTGTGCAATTTTTCCACTTTTGCAAGTGGTGCTGGTTGGTAGAAATATCAACTATTTAACTAACGTTTTTAGTGAAAATTGAATATTAGAAGTTCCCACATTCATATTTTTTTTTTAAGTTATTACTTTTTTGGTTACTACGAATTTTAGGAACGGTTATAATAGAGAATCGAAAAAATATTTTGTTTTTATTAAATTGAATTAAGATTCATAGGCTAATTGTTCGAAATTTGTTTTTGAATCTCAGAAAGACATGCTAATTATTCCAAGGCACAAAGAAAAGTCAACATCAGTTTTATTCAACTAACACAGCAGAGCAGAACAGCTGTTTTCGAAAGCCGCAACACCTTCATCATCAGTGCCCATGTGTATTGTGTTTATCACCACTTATTAGGTGGCTTAGTTGAATGTGATAACAGTTCCTATTTACACAAATTTTATTGTGAAAAAGAATCCGAGAACTGTATCAACCTGTTTCAATACCCGTGTTACCGTTTGATTATTTTTCTTCATGCCCCATTTTTCTGAATTTTTTGTTCCATCATACCTAAGCCAAACTTTTTTCATTTAATTTTTTTAAATTTATTTTTAAAAGGGGCTCATTTCTATTTGCTGGAGTGACTGTTGTCACTGGACAACAATCTAAACCAATACAAATATTTCTTTTCTTTTTCAGTTAATACAAATAAAATTGTTTCCAATTATCTTTTAGAATATTCTCAGGAATATTTAAATATTTGCCAAACTTAGAAATTTTAAAATTTTCAGTGGAATCCAAAAACTGATGATCGTTACATATGTATTAAGTGGATTTGAAAATTAAAATGCATCATAGTAAACATATTTCTTTAAAAAATATATTTCTTTTCAAATTTTGCAGTTATTTAGAAACATAACTTATTATTACAATTATTACTATTTTTTTAAATTAAATTACTAATAAGGTCAAAGTTCAAACCTTCGACCTACAATTTCTTTTTATTTTTTATTTATTTTTTTTTTAATTTAATCAAATTCTAATTTTTATTAAGAGCATAATATTTTAAATGAAATTTATTTGTTGATGGTTAAGCAATGTCTATATGCATTTCATTTCTATCGCCACGTTTAGCGAGAAATCACCACATCTGACAACATTGATCACAACTGCATATGTAGATGGCAATAAGTTTATTTGGCCGCAGCATTTAGGTTTATTGCAGTGAATGTCTTAATTCTTCGCAGATATATAAAGAAAATTCCAATTTTTAATATAAAACACTGTACAGCAATTTCAAACTTTTTGCAAAATTACCTGGCTCTGACGATTGATCCTGGTAGAGGAGACTAAAAAAATATATACGTTGGTCGCCGTTTTGAAAGATCACATTGGAATTTTATTTTATAGGCGGTTAAAATTTTCCATCTCTCGCCTGTACTTGCATCATATTAGCATATAAAATTTTGTTTTCCTTACATCTCAGGTCTATAGTGTGTTGAGCAATTTTGTAGAAAACGTCACGGAAAATATTTTTGTAGAACATATTAACCCTCGAACTCCCCCGCATAATGGCATTTTGTGGCTTTATTCTAACAAATCGTAAAAAACACCTCGAAAGAGGGGAATCGAGTGGATGAAATGTTCTACAAAAATGTTGCCCATAAAATTATACATGTCAGAACACACTAAAGCCCAAAACTTAACGCAAACCCCAAAAACTAATCAAATTCAAAATTGCTCATTTATTATCAGGTTCCGATATCAGAGTTGTTCTGTGAACAGGTGGTACAGGTACCGGAAGCACTTCCGACTGTGGCACTGGAAGCGAAGCTGATGGAACGGCTTTATACAAAAAGCTCTTTCGATTAATCGTATTGAATTTCGATATGCCACTATTGTGGGCAACATAGCATGTAGTCTCGTCATACTCACCTGGCTCTGGCCAACGCATTTGAATGCCAAAATTTCATTGAGTATCATTCACCTAGACCAAGAATTTCAAAAAAATTATTATCGATCTAAGAATATTGATCAAAACTTGTAATACCTTTAGACAGCATCAAACTGTTTGAACGAAGTTTGGCACCCATGGCTTTTATGGGGAAACGACCAGTTCAAAATAAAGTTTGTATGTATTCTCCACTTTACTATTGAAAAATTAAACCTAGTATTCCTTTAGGGTACATTTGCCACAGATATAGCAAAAGAAGTCAAGCTTTCCAAATAGTCAGGCATTTTAATTCTTACAAAATCTCTTGTGAAAACACAAAAAATGTCAAATTTTCTTATTTAAATTTTGAGTGGAAAACGATGATATAAAATAACCAAGAAGGTTAACACAAATTTGAAGTCATAGGGACGTACAAAAGTATTCAGTATTTTAATGTCAAACCTTCATGTCA
The DNA here is from genome assembly GCA_951800035.1 of Linnaemya tessellans. Lineage (NCBI taxonomy): Eukaryota > Metazoa > Arthropoda > Insecta > Diptera > Tachinidae > Linnaemya > Linnaemya tessellans. The sequence goes on along the minus strand of OX637536.1, from coordinate 39,034,086 downwards.
GCGAAGAGGTGATCTACATATTTGAACAGTAACTAAATTAACCCTAAAGGGGCAATCGTGAATTTGACTGTTTTTTGGTGTTTGCGTTAACTTTTGGGTTTTGGTGTGTTCTGACATATATAGTAAAATTTGACGGCCAACATTTTTGTAGAACATTTCATCCCCGCCCCTTCCCTTTTTCGGGTGCTTTTTACGATTTGTTAGAATAAAGCCGCCAAACGTAGTTATGCGGGGAGTTAGAGGGTTAATATGTTCTACAAAAATATTTATCGTGATATTTTCTACAAAGTTGCTGAACTTACTATACACCTCAGATGTAAGGAAAACATAGTTTTATATACACCGATATGCTGCAAGAATTGGCCAGAGATGGAAAATTTTAAACGCCGAAATTTAAAACGCCGACACACTTATATCATTTTTTTTTGGTCTCCCCTACAAGAATCAATTGTCGGAACCCCGTAATTTTTTTTCGTGTTGAACAGTGTAATTAATATTAAATTATTTTATTTAACAATAATTTTTTATGTTGTTATTTTAAGGTAAGATTTGAAAGATTCATATTAATATTGCTTGTAAATATTTTAATATATCTTTAAAAATAAACCTGACCCCTACAGGACGTTTTTTTGAAAAGAATATTTATTTCGAACAAGCGTAGCACTGACCAGTTTTCTAATATCTATATTTAAACCGTCACAGGTAGCAACTGTTTCTACAAATAAATAACCTTGCAAAATCCTTTTTAATTCTGTAAGTTTCTACAAATTGTTCATGATTTTGATTTACTGACTTAAGGTGTTTCTGCACCTGGTGTTCATAATTTCATAGCACATTATTAAGCTATTTCACTAAAGAACATTTTTCATTGTTTTTTCTCAATTTGCTACGAGTACTCTAGGCGTTACTAATTTTATAACGACTTTTTCCCTCTGTTTAGATATTCAAAAATGTCAAATTACTGATATTTGTTTCAACAAGCATTAAATGAAAATCACGTTGGTCTTTTAAAAATTATTGTCATCGCTGAATTATATTCAGTTTTACTTAAACATGAATTACAACCAACAGCATGAAGTATGTAGCATCCAATCTGTTCCGTATCTAATTATGAATTACAAACTCTACGAGTACTTGTGTTACTCCAAATGGCGTTAATAATTTCAAATGCTAATTCCATTTAATTTATAAACTTTGAAACGTTTATTTCCAACCGTTGCCAATAACAACGACAACAAACTGCAAAATAGTCTCCAATAAAACTGCTAATTCAAAATCCTAAAAATTAAACTCTTGATATTTTGTTCTCTTTCATCCTTGTCCTTGACATATGACACAAATTGTTTAATCATGTACTTCAAAAAGAAAAAAACATATTGTGAAAAGCTTTAGCCGTCAAAAGACTTTTTAAACTTGTCATTTTAAAATGTTATAATTATTTACGCCCACTTAAAACCAGTAGCAGCATTTAAGAAATATACGGCATAATTGTTTATATAATTGCCGCGCTGGATATATATTTAAGTTCCAAGGTAAACATTTCTTAAAAATATTTAGCAAATGACAACTCATGTGGTCTGCAAAAGCTTTGGTTATTTTATTATAAATTAAAAACGTTGTACTAGAAAAATTAAGAAGTACTTTTTTCTTTGTTAGAAACTTATGTAATCTAGGCATTTTTACGACTACACATATATTAAAACTATAGTGTTTGACAAAATGTTAGTCATTCTTCTGCAGTCGGCCTTATGAGTTTTTAGTTCCTCTGGTATAAAAATCCACTTTCAAATTTTCCAGCATCCGACAAAAATTTCTGATTAGGCAGTTAAAAAAGATTTCATGTGATTTCACGAATTTCGTAACATAAACAAAAATAAAGATCACGAATATTTGCCTCTTAATATTAATAGCAAATATACCTAGAACAAAAATTCAGAAAAACTAGATATGAATAAAATGATCGCACGATAACGCAACGATTTGATTTGTGTTAACAATAGTTTAGTATTATTATCAAAAGATTTGTACAAATAAAACCTGTCCCCTATTATGTAACTGTTTCTCAACGTCACGTCAAGACAATATCAAAATTAAAACACTTCTGTTCTTATTATCCTCAACAATTATCAATTTCTATTAAGCTCTTACTATATTAAAATATAAAAAATGCAATACAACTCTTATATATGGGCCGGTGCTTCAAAGTCTATTTTGAAGTTGCTCTACCGCATACAAGAAAGAGCGAAGAAGCTCATCGGTGGCACTAGGGTAGCCAACTCTATTGACTCACTGGAGCATCGACGCAACGTGGGGTGTATTTCACAGTTCTACCGATACTACAACGGAATGTGTTCTGGTGAAATAAGGGACCTTATGCCCGAAAACCGTTTATTTTTGCGAGCTACCCGCTCTTCACATAGGGCGCATCGTTTTATGGTTGAGTTGCCAGTGAACGGCAGCACATATTACAGAGAGAATTCGTCCGTTGGCCGAACGGTTTGTATGTGGAATAAACTTCCAGCAGAGGTCTTTTATGCCACTTTTAACTTGGGGAGGTTCAAATAAAACGTCCACAAACACTACTCCCTCTATCCTCTTTCCCATAACCAACTTTCCTAGTTCTGGCACAATGCATAGCATATGTAGGGGTCATCACCTGAATGCTGATCCAAGAAAAAAGAAACGCCATAGAGAGTAGACAAAGACTGTCAGAAGTTGTTAATTGTTGTTCACAAGGAGTATGTAAGAGTCCTATTTTTGACATTGTCTTGACGTGACAACGATAAATAGTTACGGAATAAGAGGGCTGATAGCACATATAAACCACCTAAACAGGGTTGTAAACGAAAACTTCACATAAGTACTGATGATGGAAATATACTGGCCTCCCAAAATAGCGCTGTTCTGCTCTATTGCACAAGTTGAAAAATTAGATTGATTTTCCTTTATACCATGAAATATTTATTATGTTTTCTTAACTTAAACAAATTTTCGAACAATTACCCTTTCAATCTTAATAGATTTTAATATAGCAATATTCGATAAAAAATAGTTACATACTACCCCTGTATACTCGTACACTTTAAAGATGTTTTAAGCGTTTAAGTTTAGTTAAATTTTTAATTAATAATTTTAAAAGAAATTTATTTGTGAATTCTCAGATGGTTTTCAGAAGTATATGCATAAGATAAGAAGTTTTTAACTTTTCAAAACTGTGGTTCAAGTCTACTGATGATTTGGTAAAGCACCAATGAAATGCATATAGACATTGCTTGACCACCAACAAATAAATTTCATTTAAAATAGTATTGTGACAACAAAATGTCAAATAAAAATTTCATAACAGTTGAATTAATAATTTTTTTTATATTAATGAAATTTTTTTATTTAACACATTGTTGTCACAATACTATTATACAACAAATACAATACAATACAATACAATTACAAACTATTTTCAAAAATAACATTTCTTTTCTTAATTAATTAATTTTCTTGTTCTGTTGTTATTTTTGAAAATAGTTTGTAATTTTCAAGTTGTGAATTCTCAGATGGTTTTCGGAAATATATGCATAAGATAAGAGGTTTTTAGCTTTTCAAAACTGTGGTTAAAGTCTACTGACGATTTGGTAAAGCACCAATGAAATGCATATAGACATTGCTTAACCACCAACAAATAAATTTCATTTTTTTATATTAAAAATTAATTTTATTTAACAATGTACAACATCAAAACAAAAAAACTGTGTGAACAACTTTCTAGAGTGTAAACATCGTTCAATGAAAAAAATGTTATCAGTTACTAGTATAGCAAATTTTCCGTTTCCTTTAATTTCATACTTTATTAATAGCAATTATTATTCATTTAGATAAAAGTTAGGTTATAATAATCCAAAGTTAATAATGCTGCTAACACGCTGATTATGCCACAAATCGGAGCTCGATTCGGTTTTACCCAAATTCGGCTTATCCACAATCCAATATCCTACCAGTATTTGTTTTTTTATAAAATGTTTCAATACTTAAAATGATTGTGATTTCAGCAGACAAAATGATAACGGATGTGGAACTGCAAGATTCCAGTATGGTAGAAGATTATGTGGACTGCCAGCTATATGGGAGAGTATGAAATATATATAATGCAGCCTTTGATATTATTATTAAAAAAATATCTAATTTAATTGAAAATTAAACTTATTTAGAAATTATTTAAACATTTAAGCAAATGCCCCCGTTTTATGTTTTAATATACTATTAATATTATTTGCCTTTCGGGTTAAGCCAATCGGATATTAAAATATAATTAAAGTTTGCTTTAAATCCATTCGCTTTTTATCCAGCTTCTTTGTTTTTAGCAAGACCTTGAAAGAGCTCAGTATTTGCCGTACATGCCTTCTAGTATTGGCAAATGATGTTTTAACTCGAGAGCACACACATTTTAAATTGCAAATAGTTATTTTTTTATTTTGCAAATGTAAATAAGAAATACTTTTGTACTTGATTTGTAACAATTTCTAGTTGATTTTTATTTCTATTTTTTCTGCCTTAAAGTGTATTTTTTGCTGAACGAATAAAACAAAACATTTGTCTGCGAAAACAAATAACGAGTAAAATGTTCTATTTACTTTATAATCATCATTTGATAAAATGCCAAAAAAGAAATATGTATTTAATTCATTGACGTGCAGAGATGTGTAATAATAAATTGATTTAAGTTTTTCAAACGACTTGGAAAATAAAAATAGGAGAAGGTTAAGAATTTCTTTGTAATTTCAAAATCCTTCATCAAATAAAAACTTGGAAAGGTGGTTATAAGGCCGAAATTATTTTTAAATATTAATGCCATGTCTTGGTATTTCGAATTCAACTAGCAGCCCCACTGATTTGTTCCATTGCATAATTATATAGAAAAAAAAAACAAAAATTCAGAATATTTTTTTTTAAATAATTGAACGACGCATATCGAGTGATGTCGGAGGGCATTCAGTATTTTTTTTATATAAAACTTTAAGTTTTTACAATTATTATCTAGATTTATTAGGCTTAAAAAGGGACGTCTATAACTCATATTTACACTTAATCAACACTATAACATATTTTTAAAAATATACATATAAATATCATATGTGAACAATATACATTTTATTTAATTTTTTAGTTTTTATACATATTTTATATATATATTAATTTTTTTACGTTGCACTTATGTATATTTAGAGTTGGTCTTATACGGTGTTCAGACATACACCTTAATTGAATTTTTCTCAATTGATGTCATTATTGAGCTCAATTAACCACATAAACGTTTAATTTAGTAATTGTTCAATTAACACTTAATTGCTATAATATGGATTAAAATTACAAATGCAGCTCTGCTAAAAAGTGTGTTTAGTGAGCAAAACACACTGAACAAAGCTTAGCGAGAACGAAAACGTGGAAAGGGTAAAAATAAACATAAACAATATATATCGTTTAATGTTGAAATTAAATAATTAATGTTAAATTTATTGTTAATAAGAAAACTAAAAAAAAAAAACAACAGAAAAGTTCCCAGATTTGAACTGGAGGTACTCATGAATAAAAAAAATTATATTATATATATATCATGTCTTTATTTAATTTATAAATTAAAATTTCGAACAATTAGCCTTTAAAAATCTTAATTCAATTTAATATAGCAATATAAAATGTTCGGTAAAATTCTTAGTTGTCATACGTTAATTAAATTGACTTAATTTTGTACATGAAAATAGGAAGATAATTATATTAATTAAGTGAATACTGACTCAATTAAAAATACATGTCTGAACACCATATTACTAACATTTTTAAGCACTATAACTTTCGAAATTATCTATAATATTTTATTTAATAAAATTCCCCTTATTAAGAATAACTACATCGACGTCACGCCAGCTCAATAGCAAAAAATGTTCATTTGTCACTTATTCTCTAAGGCGTATAATGCTCGTATTGATAGAATATGTCAATAGATGGCACAGGTTGTCGACATAAAGTAGGCAACTAACGGTTTTTCGCCGTTGTGTTGATATGACGCCGACATCGTCATTAATAATAGAGGATACTACCTCCAAAACGGTTTGCTGCACGAAATTGAAATATAAATTAAAAAACTTTAGAACCAAAAAAAAAAATTTTATTTTTGTCCTTTCTTACGCTGTGCTTTACACAAGATCTTTAAAAATTAGTTTAAATTATTATTTATCTACCGAGAGGAATTTGTTCAATACTGATAAAGGAAAATTGTTAAAAGATCACTATAGTAATCCTTGTCCGAACTACTCAGTGCTTTCATAATTTAAATAGACAGACAACAATTGGCACAAGTACGGACTAGCACAGACCAGAAAAATTCCAATGGCTTATCTGATGGAATTTACAGCATTTGGATTCATATTCAATGCATTAGTCACTTCAGGCAACCACATATGAAGTAATAAAAAAGGTTTTTAGTACAGCCTGCCTAAGCACTTTGTGTTCATTCATAATCTCGGTTACACTTCCTGTATAACAAAAACTATCACTTCGCTTATGGACGCCTTATGGTTGATGATGAAATCCCACGATACTTTAAGTGAAAGTTTGTAAGAAAAACCCAAATCATATATATATATATATATATATATATATATATATATATATATATATATATATATATATATATATATATATATATTATTGAATTATTGAATATTTTACCTAAATAGTATACACCAATTAGAAATCAGTAGAATTGCTTGAACATTTAAAGCAAAACCAGAAAATAGTTTTGTTATCTTGTTTTTGTAAATATATTTTCTTTTGAAAAGTTGTATTGAAACAGCAATCAATAATTCATATGTGTCTTCTTTTTTTTTATTTACAAGAGCAACCCTGAATATCTAAGTAAATACATTTATAAAAGTTAACTTGTCTATAAATATACGTGGAGCTAAAAAATAAGTTAAAAGAGAATATTTGTGTATCTAGCCATGAATAATATTTACAAAGAATATTGTTAGAATGCATGCAATAAAATTTTACTTTGAAATATATTTCAACAAAAACTAATACCATGGTATAATAAAACAAGGTACTTACACTGTGAGCTACCAAATTTAAAATAATTTTCTGACAATTTTAAGGATTCTGACATTCCCATAAAAATTAAGTTAACATATTATTTTAAGTTACCCATTTTTTTTTTCTTTTGATTTGAGTTGTTAAAATTTTTAATTGCATCGATGTCATAATTACCAATAATTAAAATCCGTTTGCCAATTAATTTATTATAAAAATCTTCTCGTGAATTTTGAATAAACATATTTTTTGTTAAATTGTCTTATTGATCATTGTAATGGTTTCAATGTTTTTGGTCCCATGCAAATGGTTTTTTTTTTATTTTCTGTGAAAATGCATAGAAACTGTGATTTTTCGTAGTTTTCTATATTCTTTACATTTTATATAGCCTTTATTAAATTATTTTAACAAAATTTGTAAAATTTTTATGTTCAACACATCAAAAGGACATTTTTCTCTTTGTCAATATGCAAAAGAGATCCACAATGAGATTTTGAGCGGGAAATTCTATCTCTGTTATACGTTGAGTGTATATATATTACAGATTTTATTTAAAAATTTCCAAATAAAGAAAATTATTTTTTTATAATGTGGCAACGCCATATTCAATATCATGTAGAAAAATAAGTTTCAAAAATCTTTATTAAAATTTAATAAAAGCAAGTGGAAATACCTTGTATTTATATACCTTGACTAATATTAAATATTAAAAAATTAAAAAATCTGATTTTGAGTTTAAACTTTTTTTTAATTCGGACAAGAACTCTGGAAACCACACCTACATATGCAGTGCATAGCGCCGGAGCTAGAAAAGAGTGGATAGTATTAAGAGAACAGATTAAGAGAGATGAGAAGATAGAGAGTTTTTTGCAGCTATTTTACTTTGCAGTAAAATTTTTTGCTACAGGCCCGACGAAGTAGGGTGCTGTTGTCCGGAGTCGAACTCTTAACCCTCCGCTTCACAGTCTTATGTTAACTATTTCATGCCAGCAGCACCCCTTGCACCCACAGCAAATTTAATAAATTCAGATTTTGCCTCACAGATTGTCTAACAAAATTTTTTTCAAATAAATTAAATCCTTAATAGAAGTAGGTGAAAAAAGGTTTACAATAATTATTTTATATGATATAAACAGGACCAAACAATTGCTTTTAATGTTACAGTTTAAAAAGGCTGAATTTTTATATATATATTAACTTTAATCTTGAAACTGCGGTGACAACTTTTATCCCTTGTAGCTTAAAGTCAAATGTTCTCCTCCCATTGAAATCAAGGCCACACATCTCACATAGTCAAATTATGGTGGGGTAGGCTATCAGAAATATATAAAATCAAAATTTTTCTAATATTCGACTAAAGAAAAGAATTTATTAAATTGTATGTCGTCCTCAGATTATAAAAATTTATTTTTCCTCAAGCATTTATTTTGCGCAATAAATGCTTTATGATTTACAAGAATTATCCTTGACAATATTACAATCCTTAATATGGATTAACTTAAAAGCTTAACTATAACTTGTTGTTCATGAACCTTTTTTTCCTGTTGAGTTGCTGCTTCATCTAATGCTGTTACAAGGACATGCCATAAAAAATGCAAAATATATTCATATATTATTAAATTTTTAATATAATTGGTTGGACAGCCAAGACACAACAAAAAAAAATTACAATTTTACAAGACATGAATAGTTGAGTAAACAACTTTGTGAAAGCTAAATCGATTATAAATTTACATTAAACTAGAGAAGATTTAAGCAGAGCATGTAGACAGACACAACAATATCGAATAAATATTTGTTGAATCCTCAAATATCTGTATCGTGTGTATTTGTATTAAATACATTTTTGTTTATTTGTTTGTGAAAATCAGGTGTCCTTTTATATTTTTGTAATATTTTTTTTTATTTATGAACCACACGCCAGCAAAGCATTGTGCTGGATTTTGGAAAGTTGGTTATTTGTACTGCCAAAAAAATAAATAAATAAAATATGTCAAAAATGATTTTATAACAAATAAAACTGAGCAAGTCGATTTAACTTTATTCCAATTTATACAATTATAATTTTTTTTACTTGTTTTAATAATTACCACCTCTTTGGGACCATGGGATACAATACCATTTTCTTTTTCTGAAAATATATTCATAAGAGTCTAAGGGAGGGAAATTGGTTACCGAGGGGGCTTTAGTATTACTGTGATACATTGGAGAGCAATGGAAAGAATGCACAACACTAAAAGTTTGTAGACTGATTAACGTGTTTGCTGCCTTTGCATATGCGTCGCTGTAAGAACTTCTTCCACCCGGCATTCGTGACTCTGTTGTATGTCCAGTATTTTACAAAGATAAATTTTTAAAATACCAATTTAGAAATAGTGTGGACTACTTGGTCATTTATTTTATTTCAGATATTTTATATGCTTGACCATATATGTGAGTGTAGGAATTTAACCCACTGTGAGGCACTGATACTGGAAAGATGCTTCTGGATCAGTCAAACCCCAGAGCAATCACTCGTATGTGTTTTCTGGTACTCTGTTTGGCCGAAGTTAGTTTTATTTTTATATATTAACTCGAGCCAGGATTTAGTATTAAGGTGACAGATGAAGAAAGATAAGAAGATAGAGATTTTTAATACAACCAGCACTCATGCTGTTCAGTAGAACTCGACAAAATATTCATGACTGAGTGCGGGATTGAGCTCAGGATCCTCCGCTTCATAGTCTCATGTTAACTACTTCAGCCAACAGCACCCTCGAATTCTTAGTTTTATTGATGTGTTAACATCTATACGCGCGCCTCTAGGGCAGTAAACTATCAGTTTCAATACATACGCAAGTGTAAGTGTAAGAGTTTGTTTGTTTGTTGTTGTTGCTTGGCAGTCGGTATTGAAAGTGATTATTGGGCGATTTTCATATAATTTTCCCACGCGATTTTCTCCGGAAATTCATAGCCGATTTTATTAATTTTTGGATTAAAACGCTAGTGCGGGTTTCGACGAAGAGTTTAGGCCAAAAATTAAGGCGATCCGATATCGGCGAGCGGAGATTTAAGTGTTTTAATTCGGAGTATTAATTTGCAGTAATATTAAACAAGTGTTTTATGTTGATCTTCGGTTTTGGCTTATGCATAGCAAAGAGAATAGTGACGTGGTTATACGTACATATATAAAAATGAGATAGCAAGACAGCAACGTATGTATCTTATGTACAAACATAACAATGTATGTATGTACATTTGTCTGTTGCTTTGCATTCTCTTTGTTTTTTGTGGGTTTAATATAAAATAAATAAACAAAAAGGTGTTAACACATCGCCCGTGAGTTCGAACACTCATTGATTTTTTTTATCTATAAACCGGAGAATGAACTTTATTTCCGCCTACCTCACCATAATACGCCCTTCCAGATATATTGTAGTGGATCAGTGTAAATATTGGGTCTATGGATATCTTTGCGGCAATTGTGAGTGCAACACAGAGTTCGCTATGTTTGGATGTAGCCCACTAAAAGGTAAATATACTGTTGGCGGAAGTAGTTTAGGAGTTTATAAAGTTCGACTCCGCTCTCAGTCATGAATATGGTGTCGAATTCTTCTTATCAGCTCTAGAGCATGGTTGTGTTTGTTTTCGTCAGCCTGTTTCACTGATGAAGGCATAGCACTGGTCACTGAATATCACTAAAAGCGATTGACATTATCATATTCTTAAGAGCAGAGGAACCGCATCCTCCTTCGTCTGGTCTGTAACTAAAAATTAACCGACAAATTAAGAGGTTGAAATAGGTACAAAATATTGTCAATCTTCTCAATATTCCTTATCTGGTCTCTCAATACTGTGAATTAATAAAAAAAGTTAGAAAGCAGAGTGAAGCTTAAGTTACTAACTTGTTCCAAGATGTCCCACAACAAACGATAATATAGGTGTATAGCCAAGATGCTGTGGGCTCAACCCCAAGAATATAAAACTAGGAAACTTGATCGGGGCCTTAACGTTCACAATGCAAGCACTTTCTTTGATTCTCGCCAGCCATCCCCCAGCAGAATCCAGATATCTTAAGAATGACATTTTATCTCCTTCGGTGTATTGCCTGGAAAAAAGAAGGGTTTCTCACAGGATACAGAGTTCTCACACAAGTCTGGTTTTCTGCTGTCCCTTGAGATTGCACAACAGGCCTTACTGTCTTAAATGTGTCATAGTAGTTGCGAACTAATACAGACTGAAGCAGCTGTGGCTGCTACGAGATTGATGGTAGTGGGTGAGTGGCTGACAAGGGAACACACAATCAAACACCAGAGTATAGTACACGTCTTACCCGGGAAAAACGCTCGCACGGTCACGTGCGATAGAATCCCTATTAGATGTGTACAATCACACTGCACCACCATAATATCGGAAGGTATGAAGTCGGAGGATGCAGGTACAATGAACCCCATAACTAACCTATACACGGACGGGTCGAGGATTGGTGACCGATCGGGTGGAGGTTTCTGTGACATGGGTCGTAACTGTAGCAAATACTTCCGCCTGCCAGATCATAGCACGGTATTTCAGAGTGAGATCGTGGCTATTACGGAAGGGATAAAATGGTTGAAGGAAATCGATAACAGACTACCGATTCGTATTTTCACGGATAGTAGGAAGGCCATCGAGGCCCTAAGGAATCATGTGGTTCAATCTCGGTGTGTACTACAGTGCAATGATGAGATTAACTCATACACGCAATGTGGGGGCATAGAGATAATATGGATTCTAGGACATCAGGGGATACCTGAAAATGTTGAGGCAGATAGGCTAGCAAAGATGGGATGGGCATTAATGGCGAACATCACACTAGATAGTCCGAAGCCATTTCAGGTTTTTACGAACGAACTAAAGCGATGGGCTATAGAATTGCATACAAGAGATTGGCAGCACTCTACAGTAGGTAGGGTCACTAGAATTTTATGGGGGGACCCAGATGGTAGAAGGGCAACGGACATCCTAACATTGAGTAGGCCAGCACTACGAAGATTGGTTTATTTAATAACAGGACATACAGAGTTAAGGACTCACCTGGCAGGAATGGGAATCGTTGGCGATATAACATACAGGGCCTGCCAGGAAGAGGACGAGACACTGGAGCACTACTTGTGCTACTGTCCAGCTTTTAACCAAGTCAGAAGACAAACATTCAATCAAGAGATTATACAGGAGATGGAATTTCTTAGCGGCTCTAATTGGAAAGACTTAAGGAAGTACATTGAAGAAACTAGGTTCTTGACGTAATCAAACTCAGAGGGTTTCCATGGTTTAGGTGGAGGCTCCCTACAGGGGAATGGTAACTCCTTATTATAGAGCGCACAACAGGCCTATGAGGCCTAAGTGCAATCCAGGATGGATTGGGATGCTTATGACCCTCTTTTTCAACCTAACCTAACCTAATACAGATTAGAAAAATTTTAACCCATAGTCATAACTTGATTGAGTTTGGAATGGAACTCACGATTTTCGGGTTAGTAATCAACTCGTTGTCTACTTCAGCCAACAGAACTAATCATATAAAATGATAAGTCCCGAAAGTTGAATGCCATTTCCAAATTCTAATATTTATATGAATTGCAATAATCCCCAACTGATGGAAGTGCAGTAAAATAGCAATTTACCTGCATAGACATTTTCCTGATTTCATAGCAATAAATTTTTTAATAAACTTGCAAAATGCAAAAATAACTCTATACAATATAATTTTAAGAAACTTGAATGCATGCAATTTTTATATTACATACACACACACACATGTAAACATAATTTAATTTACATAATTTACTTCACTTTATATGCACACATTTACATAAATACCTCACATATACACAGCAACAGCATCATCGGCACCTTTGGCTCGCGAGCAACGACTGAACTGCAGTGTGCAGTCCGTCTTAAACGAGATGACAAAGAGAAAAATATTTTTGTTACATTTGATTACTTTGGCAGCAAGTATTCGCAGATACAAGCAAGAATTTCATTTTACTTATTTGCCTTTTTATATATTTACAAGCATATATTTTTGGTAACAATTGAAAAAGCATTTCGTAGCCCATTAATTTTCCGGCGAACAAATAACAGAGAACAAAATGCACACACTGTCCAGCTCAACGCAGCCAGTGAGACCGTCTATGGGGAATAAATAAAAGCAGCCGTGTAGTTTGGCCCTGCTCAGTTATAAGTTGCATGTAAAAGTTGCTTTTAATTTATTGCCATTATTACATGAACATGAACTTAATTTGTGTTGTGTTTTGTAAAATATTCTTCTTCTTGTTCTTCTTTATTTCCCTACAGATCGAAATGCGTCGCAATTGTGGCAACAAGATTGTTGAAGAGGACGAAGAATGTGACTGTGGCACCTTTGAGGAGTGTGCCATGGATCCTTGTTGTGATGGCATAACATGTAAGCTGAAGTCAGAAGCACAATGTGCTATGGGCGCCTGCTGTGACGAGTGCCGCGTAAGTTTTTCTTTCAATTTTTACTCCTCAACTCTGGCATACTTTTTCTTTGACGCTTGATAATTAATTAAAAATTGTATTTATTTACTCACGATAGAGATTTTTTGCACTTTTTTTTGAATTGTAATAGCGAATTTTTTTTGTCCTTGTGCGTAGTTTTCTGTTTACTTCCGTTTCCTCTTCTTGTCAGCAATTCGTGTGTACGTGTGTATGTTTTCATGTGCTTGCTTACTTGTTACAGTTGCGCTCCAAGGATCATATCTGTCGTGACTCGCATAATGAATGTGATTTACCCGAATATTGCGATGGCGATAGTGGAGAATGTCCCATGGACGTTTTTAAGAAAAATGGTTCACCTTGCGGCCATTCGAAATCAGGAGTATCAGGTGGATGCAGTTGTTAACATTTATTTTATGCCTTTATTTTATTTTTTATTAAAATATTAACGAGAGTTATGGCTTCTTTTACCAATTTTTAAGGTTATTGCTTTCAAGGCAATTGCCCCACTTTGAATTTACAATGTGAAGCTATTTGGGGTTATGGTGGCATTGCTGCCGATAAGGAATGCTTTGAGCAATTTAATTCCAAGGGCTCTATGAACGGCCACTGTGGACGAGAAGGCAAGGATAATTTTGTCAAGTGCGAGCCAGAGTATGTTTCATTGGATTCAATTAAATGTTAAAAGTATGGATATAAACAGAATGCATTGCATATATTTTTCAGGAATGTTCAATGTGGCACCCTGCAGTGTAAAGAGGGTGAACGGCAACCGGTTAATGAAGGTGATTTATATTCAAGGACCATTATTTCAATTAAGGGTTTAGAATATGAATGCAAGTAAGTTATTTGATTTAATATTGTCCTTTAAATGCGATTTCTAATAAAAACTATTATTTCTTTTTGCAGAGCCACTAGTGGCCAGCTAAATGCCAATGAGTATCCCGACCATGGCCTTGTCAAGGATGGTACTCCGTGCGGTGATAATTTGATTTGCTTAAATCAAACTTGTGTTAGTCTTTTTCCACATGTGGATCAAACAAAATGTCCAACAAACAAACAGGGCCAGGAATGTTCCGAGAGAGGGGTAAGTTTTTAAAGAACTGCAGTGCATGAGTTTTGTGGAGTTCAGTGGATTTTTGAGTAATTTAAAATGAAATATCATCAATAGACTTGCCTTTGCAGAAATATAATTTTAACACTTTCTCCTGAGTTTTTACATCATGTTTCATTATTGTCTTAAGGTACCTTCACACTTATCAAATATTTGACAAAAAAAGCATAACCACTAAACACTAATAAAAAACTTTTTAATTCAAAAAATTATTTATTGAGTTAAATAGTTTCCAATGATATTGGATTCCCTGATACTGTTTTTCCAGTTTTGAATGAAGCTGTTTTAATAAATAAACACGTATCTGATCAAAAGTATTTTTCATTAGTATTTAGTCGTTACGTTTTTCGAGGCAAATATTTGATAAGTGTGAACCTACCTTTAGCTTTGCCCTTCCCTTTCGACTGCATACGCTATATACTTATAAAGGCCACTTGTTAGCCTATAACGCAATTGTGTTTCAAAGCAACTTGATATTTATGCAATTATGATTTTAATTATAAATTAATTATTTGGTAAATATTTGTCAAAGTCATGTCAAGGCAATATCGAAAATAGAACACCTAGAACAATGAACAGCTTCTGCCAGCCTGAGACTAAACTCTAAGGCTTTCAATATAACATGAAACGATAAGAAATAATCAAGTGCTGAAGAATAAGAACACATAAGTATTCTAAATTTTGATATTGTCTTGCCGTGACGTTGACAAATAGTTATAGAATAAGGGTGAATTTAAAAATAGTGAAATCATTTAGCATACAAATTAAACTTTACAGTCACTATGCCTTAGTGACAAAAGGGGATATTATCTTGAAAATGGTATTTGCCATTAAATGTAGACTGCGTACCGCCAAAACTTTTATATCGACTTCCACACAACAATAAAAATTTGTATTTGTGAATGTAATTTTGTTCACATCAATTTCTTTACCTCAATATACATACATTTGACATCATTAAAAGATACTTTGTACAGTTAAAAGAAACCCCTTCTGAACTTGTGATTAACAGATTTTTTTTAGCTGATCTCAATTCGAAATTTGGTTGCGTCCTATGAAATGGATGTTCTATCAAATTTATTAAAACGTGATAACATATCACATGCATGTCGTAGAAATAGCCAGCCCTTGTGTACATGTGTGCGATATAAGATCAGTTTCATTGAGATGCAATTTTCGTTTTGATATTAAACAGCAGTCTTGAATAAATAAGAATTGAGGTCCCTTACCGTAGCTGTAAATATGCGCTGATGATGGGAGCGCAACGCATGGCTATTCTCTTATTTCATGCAGGATAAAATTTTGTTAACCTTGATTTTGCAGCATTCCTCGTAATGCTGATCATGTTTCACAAAATCACGTTAAATTTTAGAGCCATAAAATCATATTTCAAAATCATTTCCAATTACGTATTTAAAATGCGGAAACAAAAAAATATTTAATGAAATACAAAAACTATTTCCATAATTAAATTTTGCGGGCAAGTATATTTTTTTTTGAAAGCTCAATTATTTTAATTGTGAGTATTATCACTCTCTGTAAATGATTCATATCAGAAATACAATTCTTGTACTTCATACACTAATCCAGTACCACTACTATACTTCACATATCTTTCTAACTAAAACTGAATCCTGTTCAGTACCGATTTAGCGGTCTCATGGTGATATAGAAAATGAGTGAATGTATTTTTTGATGTGTTAACATCTATACGCGCGCCTCTAGGGTAGCAAACTATCAGTTTCAATACATACGCAAGTGTAAGTGTAAGACTTTGTTTGTTCGTTGCTTGGCAGTCGGTATTGAAAGTGATTATTGGGCGATTTTCATATAATTTTCCCACGCGATTTTCTCCAGAAATTCATAACCGATTTTATTAATTTTTGGATTAAAACGCTAGTGCGGGTTTCGACGAAGAGTTTAGGCCAAAAATTAAGGCGATCCGATATCGGCGAGCGGAGATTTAAGTGTTTTAATTCGGGGTATTAATTTGGAGTAACATTAAAAAAGTGTTTTATGTTGATCGTCGGTTTTGTCTTATGCATAGCAAAGAGAATAGTGACGTGGTTATACGTACATATATAAAAATGAGATAGCAAGACAGCAACTTATGTAGCTTATGTACAAACATAACAATGTAAGTATGTACATTTGTCTGTTGCTTTGCATTCTCTTTGTTTTTTGTGGGTTTAATATAAAATAAATAAACAAAAAGGTGTTAACACATCGCCCGTGAGTTCGAACAATCATTGATGTTTTTTTTTATGCCAGAAAAATATATGCTAGAGCACACGTAAAGTAATATATATTTGATTAATTTTAATTTTATAAATTATCACCTCAACAATGCGTTGCTAACCCATTTCCTTAGGATTGAAGAGAAAATGAAAATGTTTAAGAATGTAAAATATTCTAATATAAATATTTTTATATCAGAGAAGACAAGCGCACTTGTGAAATATCAAATTGTTTCTATTACCATTACGACTTTTAAATATAACAATTAACCAAAAATTTAAAATTAACTCGCTTAGCTTTTGCTCGAATACAGCATCGTAAGCCCAGTGATGTATTTAATTAGAGCTTTAAAATTAACTTCCGGGCAGTACCTCAAAAAATAAAATAAAATAAAATAAAAAAAATATTGCATCATTTGACGAAAAATGGAATTGCAGTACATTTCATCTCTTCAATTATCAAAATCTTTTCTGAGAGCTGATTACCTGAAATCATTTATGGAACAAGAGATCTATTTTCGATAAAGGGCATGACATAGAAAAAACTACTGTTTTGTCCTTCACATTCAGTTTCAAAAAGATTTTATTTAGAAATAGTTTTAATGCTTTTTGTTTGTTATGTGGTCAAGTATGTCTATATGCCTGCATTTCATTGGTTCTTACACCAAATCATCAGTAGACTTTAACCTAATTCCAAAATAACAAAACCTCTTAGCTTATACATAAACTCCCAAAAATTAATTGAGAATTACACAAGCAAAACCATTTATTTTGTTTTCCAATAGTTTTTGTAAGAACTGAAAAAGAATTACATTTACCATGATCACACCTTTTCCATCAAATATTATACACAGATGCTAAAGATCCCTTAACTTTGAAGAAAAAACGAACTAAAAATTTAATTTATCGATCGCTGTTGTAAAGCTGAAAGACTTCTTATTATGTTATCATTTAAAGCCTAAGTCAACTTACTTAGAGAAGTTTTACTTTATTGGACCATTTCATGCTAAATTTGGTCACTTTCTAATATTCCACAACGATAATGGTGTGAGGTAAAAAAGTGATTTGATCCTTACAAGTTGTTGTCAGAACCTTCCGGATATATTCGAAATTATGACAATGGGAATTGATAAGGATTGTGGGTGCTGTTGGCTAAAGTAGTTAATTTATAGACTTCGAAACCGTAAGTGGGGGTTCGAGTACGAACTCGGTCATGAATATGGAGTCAACATATTCTGATATGCACAGCTGCTTTAATTTGTGTCGTCT
Organism: Linnaemya tessellans; assembly: GCA_951800035.1. Classification (NCBI taxonomy): domain Eukaryota; kingdom Metazoa; phylum Arthropoda; class Insecta; order Diptera; family Tachinidae; genus Linnaemya; species Linnaemya tessellans. The sequence goes on along the minus strand of OX637536.1, from coordinate 39,015,909 downwards.
TGCTCAAATGCGCTTTAAAAATTATTGTCAACGATTGACAATATCAAGTTTTAAGGTGTGCCTGATTCATCAGTATTATCGCCCTTCATGCTATCAATACTATCATGATCTTCCCATTGTCCTGCCATTATGTCCATTCTCTAAGCATCGTCTCTCTAGTTAAAACACAATATAAATTCATAAGTAAAAAGGAGGAAGACAGATCTTTAAATGTTTAAGGTAACCCAAAGAAAAAAAATCATTCTTTAGTTGAATATAAATTCTCATATAATATATTATCCATTCAGAATAATTAAAATATACGATGCATTGTAAGAACCCTGTTGATTTCATTCCCGATTTTTTAATATTTGCTTTCGATAACTCATTCAACAGCTTTGGTATATTTTAATTGAACGTACATGCAAAAGTCATGAAATGCAATGCAAACTTTTCCATCCAATTTCACAATAATTTGCTGGAAATCTTTATTCAACTTTTTTTTGCATGTTCTGCTCCCTTGAGAACATGTTAATAATTTTATATATCATTTGAATAATTAAATTTTTAATTCTTATTTCGTTTTTGTTTTCTCGTTCTGTTTTACCTTATATTTCGCATACGCTGTTACAGGTTTGTACGAATACGAACAAATGTTTTTGCGACATGGGATGGGGAGGTATTGATTGCAGTTTAATTGTTTTATTAACTACACCACTGCCAACTGAAGCTCTGCCAACGCCAGAAAATACAATCAAAATGGAAAAGAAGGAAACGCCGTATGGTAAGCTAAATGAATCATAAATACAATTACAATTTTTTTCCATACACAAACTTAAATAACTTTTATGTAAAAAAATGAAATAATAATGAGTAAATTTCAATGAAAAACCACTGCGAAAAATATTAATTACAAGTATCATGAGAGAAGAAAATGAATTTTCACTAATAAATGCAACTTAATTTTCAATTTCAAATGCTTTACATTCAATACAAAACAACAAACAATAAATGACAATGGTAATCCGCTATTAAATTAAGAGAATATGGATAATTACACAATTAAATTCATAGAATTAATTAACAGACATTAGCAGAATATTAACATTTTAGAGTTGCGGATGCAAAATGTTGAACTATAATTGCATGTTCCATTTAAAAAACAAAAATTGAATTAAGTGAAAAATATTTTGTTTGTGCGTCATCTCTCTCCTAATCATACATTACAGGATCTTCCGATCAAGATAGAATCAGCACTTTAACCATGGTCATCATTTTAACCGTTATCGTCAAATGCGTCTTCATTAGTTTTGCAACACTGGCCGTTTGTTACAGGTAGAGTACCAAGCAAAATTAATAAACGTTTTCAAAAACAAACAAAAAAATATTTGAAATTCTTTTTTTTTTATTTTTAATTTAATTAATTTTTAACTTCTGTTAACAAAAACTGTTTATGTTTGTAAAAATCAAACGCTTTTTATTTATTACTACGGATATAACACAAATCCTACTTGACGTTATGAAAGATAATAATGAGTTTGTGAGATATTAGCTCAAGTAATTTATCCAGCATTTGCTTTGGTTGTTGCGCTTAACATATATCTGCATTTAACTGACACCCAATCATTAGTAGACTTCCATAACCTATGGTCTTATACAAAAAGTTATAAAAACCAAATGAAAATTGCATTAGAAAAAGCACCTTAAACTTTAAAGGTTTCTCAAGAAACGCAACACAATGAAACAACTCTAAGTGATATAAATCGATTTACATTATTTTTCTACCTTTACACAATTAGTTTCCCTCCCATTGGTAAATAAGAAAAGTATTTTATAATTCAAAAACAACAATGAAAATTATATTTCAGCATTCAACAAATTAGGTGAAGAATATATAAAGTCAACTATATTAAATAATTAAACATACATTTTATTTTTGGTATTGGCTTATGAAGTATTTCTATGGTTTTTCAATGGCAAACTAATTGTATAAAATTAGAAAAATAATATATATACAATTTTCATATGAAATAGAGTTTGTTTGCAGTGTTGAGAAAAAGTCCAAACCCACTACGAAAGATAATAAATAAAAATAAATAAAAGTAATACTGTGTTCATATATGCGTTTTTAATTGAAACAATATTCAGTTTATTCACAATGGGCCTTATTACGGTACTCGATTCGACTCGAAAGAATGTAATAAATTAAAGAAAAACACACGATTTTCCTTTAATCTATTACAAACACTCGAGTCGATTCGAGAACGGTAATAAGGCAGAATGTCTTTTTTCGTGTTCATACATACTCAATATTGTTACGACTATTAGCATTTGACAACTGAAAAAAAATTATTGTTTACATTTTTTCTGTAAAAATTCGATTGTTTTTTGTCATAAATATTCTCATCAATATTCATTACTCAGCACGGCGTCAAACTCAGGCCCCTCCGCTTCATTGTCTCGTGTTCTACTACTTCAGCCAACAGCACGTACGTTTGATTAGTCAAATTTCAACAAAGTGTGTTCAATAAGTACTTTCGTTGTAAAAGCTTGTTCATTTAGTATTTTTCTTTTCACAAAACACATATCTGACAGTGTTGCATTATAAATTTAACTCATTATTAAAACAATTATCTCTTAATTGCCAATTAGGTAATAGTAATTTTTATATTAAAATTTAGTCTCAATAATGGCATTAATTGATATAATTTGAATATTGCTTCATATATGTATGAACACCATATAATATTTAAAATATTAGCTTTCTTACTTTATATATGAATATTTTATAAACTAATAATTGTGACTCGTTTTAAAGAAAAAGTTTCCAAAATCATTTAATATTAAAGTTTGTTTTCCAAACTCAAAAATAATTGCCTAAATATTTTTATTCACTTCAATTAAAAATTAAGCATCAAACTCGTATACAGCGCATATTTTTATACACTAAGCTACTGAGTTAAAATATTTATAACATATTTGGGAAAAGTAAAACGCTAGAAATTGTTAAAGATATTGTATTCATTTTACGTGATTCATGCAAGGAATTTTAATGCCTCATAGGACCAGTGCTAGCGTCATGGCAGTGACTGAAAATTTGCAGCTGCATTTATAATTGACTTCATTCTGTTAACTGTTACATTTCTATCCCAAAGCAGTTTTTACGAATTTTGCTGGACTTCCTGTCATGCCATGTCAAATTATATTTGTAAACAGATCGATCGATCTCGTATATTATATGTTATTTTCCTGAGATATAGCAATAAGATAGACAAACAAATTCGACGTGGTATAATGAAAAGCCAAATTGTTATTCCAAATATATTTAATTTATATGTAGTAAGAATTTTAACGAACATTTTATATTGCTATATTAAATTGAATTAAGATTCTATAGGCTAATTGTTCGAAATTTTAATTTAAATCTCAGAAAGACATGATAAATATTCCAAGGTACAAAGGCAAGTCAACATCAGTTTTTGTTATTCAACTTACACAGCAGAGTAGAACAGCTGTTTTCGCAAGACGCAACCCTTTCATCATCAGTGCTCATGTGTATTGTGTTTGTCACCACTTATTAGGTGGCTTAGTTGAATGTGATAACAGTTCCTATTTACACAAATTATATTGTGAAAAAGGATACGAGAACTGTATTAACCTGATGTTAACATGTTAATGTTATAATACCCGTGTTACCGTTTGATTATTTTTCTTCATGTCCCATTTTTCTGAATTTTTTGTCCCATCATACCTAAGTCAAACTTTTTTTAATTAATTTTTCTGCCAGCTCTAAATATGGTGTTCATATATGCAGCAATATTCAAATTATAACAATAAGGACCATTATTGAGACTAAATTTTCATATAAAAATTACAATTAACATATTGGCAATTAAGAGATAATTGTTTTAAAAATGAGTAAAATATATAATGCAACACTGTCAAAATTGTGTTCAGTGAAAAGAAAACTACAAAACGAACAAGCTTTTACAACGAAATTTCTTATTGAACACACATTATTGAAATTTGTCTAATCAAACGGTTTTGCTGTTGGCTGAAGTAGTAGAACACGAGACTATGAAATGGAGGACCCTGAGTTCAAATCCGCGTTGAGTCATGAATATTGATATGAATATTTATGATTCAAAACAACCAAATTTTCACAGAAAAAATGTAAACAATAATATATTTTCTCCAGTTTTTTTTTTTAGTTGTCAAATGCTAATTGTCGTAGCAATATTGAGTATGTATGAACACCAACAAGATATTGTCAATTAACTGAATATTGTTTCAATTGAAAGCGCATATATGAACACAGTATAAGACTGAATATGAAGGCAACTACAAGTATAGCAGCAACTGTGACTAATCCTCTGACTATGGCTATGACTATATATCGTACTGTGACTATCTTTATGACTGTGACTTCCATTACGTCTAAGACTGTGAAGAGAACTAGGGCTATGATAGTGACTATGAGTCTGACCATGGTCATGACTCTGATCGTTACTATGGTTATGACTAAGACCATGACAAAAATTAGCACGATAACCATAATAGTGACTGTGACTATTACTATATCTATTACTATGAGTATGACGACAGAACATGATATGGACTATGACAAGGAGTATGACTTATTATTACTGGCACCATGACTATAACTGTGACTTTCACCATTACTATAACAATGATAATAACTATGGCTGTGACAGTGGCTTCAGCTATAAATTCGGTTAATTCATTGCGTATGATTATAACTATGACTCCCACTGTGTACTCAAGGGACTTTGGCTCTGGCTATGGCTATAACTTTGAGTTTTACTACTACTATGACTAAAATAGTTCTATGACTCTGAGACTAGGGTCATAAAAATGAAATCAAACAAAACTCTGTCAGGATTGTCCCTGCATCCAGGACTATGATAGCATATACGACTATAATAAAAAACTTGACTATGACTGTCTTTCTGCATGTGACTTTACAACAATGGCAACAATGTGTACCACTACGGCTATACAAGTTAAAGTGGCACCACTACTGCTATGACCTCGGCTATAAATAACATTATTATCGTAATGATGACTATAAACTAGGCACTTTCATAATGCATATTTAAGTGCAGCTGCGAATTTAGGATTTGCTACGAAATGTGGCAATGTTTCAAACTTGAGTTTAAGAGGTTAATAATGGTTATTTTTCTGCGTAGCAAGAAAAAGAAATACTTTTTTTATGCACAGTTTAAGCTAATTGCATACAGCTTCCACGAGTACTTCTATTTGCATATTAAATTGCAATGCATCTAAATAGAAAATAAATTCTTAAGCAACGGTTCTGTTCTTCAATCCGAAATGCAAGTACTATAACAAAACAATTGCAGTAGGACACGCTCGAATGCGCATATTTGAGTAGGACTCTGAAGCTAAGCTATTGCTGTGAGTATGATATTGTTTCCAGCAATCGTCAATTGTAAACTCGAAAACGTCAAGCAGTTTTATTCCGTTGGTGTAAAAACTTCTTTAAATTAATTAAAAATTTATTTTATATTTTTATTTGGCAAAATTCGCTTTTATTTCAATTTCTTTTCTTTTATTTTTATTATTATTATAATTCACATAACATAAATTTGTTTTCTTTTCAATTGGGCTTGCAACAAAATGTGTGCAAAGAAAAAATTATAGTATATTTGCAGCTAAAATTAATATGAAAGCAAAATAATAAAAAAAAAATAATACAAAATAAATCTTTGCTTGGTTTTCTGTCCTTTAAATAATAGCAACATACATTCAAATATAAAATTTTTTTTATACATAAAAATGGAAAAGAAACTAGAAACCCAGTAAAAAATAGGATCATCTAAAGAGTAATCTTGGAGCGCTCCTTAGCGAGTAATGGATTACTCCATAAATCTCCGGAATTCATTGGATTTTTAACACAGCATGTCCGCAGGCACGAGTACTCCTTTTAAGCTCCTTATGGAGTACTTCCTTTTGATCTTGAAAATGACGACAGATGGACTAATCGTTTCTGTCTCCTAAAAGAGCATAAAGGGAGTAATTTTCAATTTCTTTTTCAACACGTCGTCTTAAATGACGCTTAGAAACCAAATTTTGACACATTTTTAACAATTTCTTACTTTACCCGTACCTCTTCGCTTTTTTTAACAACACGTCTTTCACTTTCTAATAGAAAAACAAAACGAAAACATCAACAATTAACAGTTATGTCAAAGAAAAATAAACCCAAAAACGAACTGATACATCCCTCATTGATCCATTTGGGGGAGGCATAAACAACAAAACAAAAATAAAGTTTCGATAGCTCGCTTATTACTCCAAATGGATGAACAAGTCATTACTCCTTTATTGCTCGATTATGGATTAATTCATATATTTTTTACTGGGAATGAAAGTTCCTCTTCTATACAAAGAAAAAAAAAACAAAATGTGTATGAGTGTATTCGAATAAAAAAAATAAATTAAAATAAAAACTACTCCTCTCATATTCATGCCAACAAATTACACAACTAAATACCTACACACGCGCCTACACACACACACACACACACACATGCAACGAATCAATTATATACATATACTTGGATATGCGTTTATACGCGTAGGTGCATAGACATGCTCGCTCGTGTTTGTATAAATAATCTGTGCATTAGCAAAGTACTACAATCGTACTCGTGCTCGTGTACGAAACTACAGAAGTTAAATTGGGTTTCCATACAAATTAGGGCGTACGTCCTTAACGTTTCATTGTATGTAACGTATGTGTGTATGTATGCTTGCTTGTTAATTGTTTATATATCAAAGTACAAATGTGAGATCGTGTCAAAGTTCTACCATGTCTGGGTGTGTGAGTGTGAGTTTTTCTAATCCTACGAGCAAATTTGATGTATGTGTTTTGTTTAATTGTGATTCTTTTATTTCTTTCGATTATTTAATATATATGTATGTATATTATTGTTTTTATGTTTAATGCAATTGTTTGTCTACTTCTGGGTGTATTATAACAACAATATCTTAATTCAACTATTTGTTTACATGTGTGTATATAAATATAAAGTAAATATATAAATGGTTGTTGTTACGCAAATACCGTATTTATTTTCCATGTGACCTTTTTAGACGTTTTCATTTTATTATTATCCTCTTGCAAATGTTATTGAATGTAAATATTGTTTTAACAATAACAACAAATTTGTTGCCAAGTCTTGATAGTACATACAGTCAGTGTCATTTAATAAAACTGATTTTTAACTCCCCTCAAAGTATTTGTTTATTACAATAACTGTGTTACGACCTTTCGCTTTATGGTATACGTGTATTCAATAACATTCAACGTCGAGGTCATCCTTTATTATTTATTAGTTTTGCATAAACTTTTTTGTATGAAAACATTTTTCAATTTATATTTGCATTTACATAAGTGAACAACTTAAGAAGAATTTTTTTTTCAACTTTTGGGTATTTTATTTGTGGCATTTCTAAATTAAAAAACAGAGTTTATAGTGAAAAATGATCCCATAAGAGGACAACAGCCGATGTGTATGTAGGGAAACGTATTTAAAAAGATGACTTGATAGTTCAGTGTCTTAACCACGTGCGTACAAAACTTGCAGGGCGGTTTATTGTATTTTACCTAGAACAGCTACTGCCCTGATCTGAAAATGATTTACAAATTTATTCAGTTTATATTTTTATTTAATTTGCATTTGTGCCGGTATAAAATTTTTTATCACAAGGGACCTGATTACGAGGCAAAGCTGCTCGATTTTTGTAAGTGATATATTCTGATAGCAAATTTTTGGAATTAAAAGTTTTATAAATAAATGTCTAAAGATGATGGTTCAGGTTTTGCCATGCGATCTTTTGATAGTCAATTTACTTTCTAACCTTAAATTTGCCCAGCCTTTGTTTTATATATTTCTTCTCTCCTTCTCTCTCTTTCTCTCTCTTGAGTACTTTTATCATTTGCGTGTGTGTGTAAAGTAAGAGAGCGTGAATATATTACCTCACTTTCATAATATTTGTAATTGGCTTGAAATATTTCGCACATCTTTACTTTTATTTAATAAAATTTTAAAACTTTAATCCAAACATCTTTAGTTTATCAATTGATTTCGACTTGCGGCTTGTGTTTGTAAATAAAATAAACATTTTTGTGTGGGACTTTATATTGAACAAATAAAAAATATATTTTATATTTTTTTAATGTGGTTTTAATATAAACTCTTAAATGGAAAGGTTTATGTTATTTCCAAAAACAGGTACTTACATATTTAAAATTCTTACTTTTATTTTTATAAAAAAAAGTGAACTTGTTAAAAATTAAACAAAATATTGCTTAAAGTGGCAAACAAATTATTTCTTTATGAAAACATATTAAACTTAATATCCGCTTGTAGAGTGAATTCCATATTTTGGAAATACTCTTCACTATAATTCAAGACTTTCATGGTATACGTTAAATAGGATGGCCTGGTATAAAGACGAAAATTATGCCTTTGTTAAATACTTTCAAATTAACGGCCAGTCTGTTTTATGAGGATACCCAAACTAATACTTGGACCTGGCGATGACCATAATTCGTTAATAGTCACTGCGTAGAGAATTTATTTAGAACTTAATTGGCACATTTTCATGTTGTTTCGCAAAATAATAAAAAATTTATTTATTGATCAAATAAATAATACATAAAACCTGAACAAATATTGTGTGTTCAATGAAGCATCCTATCCTACTCTTAAAACTATAACAAACTTTAACACAATTAAAAATTCTGCCAACAAATTTTTTCGAAACTACTATTCATTTACTTCCTTCCTTCTATATGCAGCATAATTGTAGGTACATTTTTTAATATTTTTATTTCATCTTTTATGCATGATATTTTTTAACAGCAATTAAAACTAAAACTAAAAAGTTCCCTCAAAATTTCACACATAAAAAGATAAACTAACCCCCAAAAAAAAAATTAATAAAATATTGTGATCAATTTTGATATATTAATATTTTTAGCAAAACTCATAAGCTCTTAGGATTACCATTGTCATAGCCAGCTCAGATTTCATTTATTCATCCTATTTTACAGGAGATTTTTTTCACAACAGCAGTTGATATGAATATGTTAATAATGTTTAGTAGAAGACTTAGTACGAAGAACGTACAATTTTTTTTTATATGTATAATATAACAAATAAGCTAAAACTTTTTTAACACTAAACAATTATTTTAATATATTTTCGCTTCTGTCTGACAATTTTGCCAACTACCACAACTGCTACAATGGCTACGTAAAACAACAACAATAATAATAATAATAATAATAACAACAACTGTTACTACTATCACTTCTACTGCAAAATATGTGAAAAATAAAACTAAAATCCCTATTTCAATCAATTCGTATTTAAATGGCCTTAACAATTTACCAATATCAACAACAACGATAACAACAAATATGTAAATCAACTAACCTACGTACATCTACAACAACCAAACCAACTTTCTTGCCACCACTACTATTTCAATAAAATAAATCAACAAAAACAAAAAAAAAACTAAAACACTGCTTACCATTAAAATAATTTCATGTAACGATTCCATTTCAATTCCAAACGATTCTATTTGTTTTGTCACTCCTAAATAATATAAAATGCCATTAATTTAATTAATTCGTTTACATCCACACAAAAACAAATATTTATTTTTCTTTGTTTGTTTGCAAATCGGCTCCGCCGTATCCCCTTCCATTTTAATCTTAACGGAAAAACGCCTAAAAATATGTAATATTTATTTTGTATTCAACCTCTGTACCATTCATTCTGTTCGAAACTCATCTTCGTATACAAATCAAACAACAATAACAATTATAACTTTTAAATATAATTAAAAAAAAAAACTAACAAAAACTATTATAAAACCAAAAACAAAAAAAATGTTACAAACTTTTAAAACTCGTATAGAGAACTACCATGGCTCAAATACAGTATTTTTAGTTGGTGTACTAATGTCAGTTGTTGGGTTCGTTTTTGTAACATTCACCTTGATGGCACTGTGCTACAGGTCAGTTGTAGTACATAGAAACTTCTCCCTGTGTCTGAGGTTAGTTGAAAAGAAGTAATGAAAAACAAACAGTATTTGATGAAAAAAAAACCATAAGAATTTTTTAAAAATTATAATGAACAAAAAGAGAAAAAATAATTATGAAGATATAAAACAAATTAATATTTTTTTTTTAAATTTGATTCTTGGTTAAATACAGTAAACGAATTATTATATATTTAATTTTTTTTTTCTTTATTATATTTTTTATTATTTCTTTTTCGTTGTATAGTTTGGTGCATTAAAATCAAATGTCATATTCTATAATTGTATTAATCCTTAGAAACACATTTAACAAACATGAAAAAATACACATGAGGGGCATTAACACTTTAAAACGAACACAACAGTTATTACGTTTGCAGGATATAAAGACAATTTCAGCGACAAGGCGGAAGTTGCAACTGCTAGAATTCATTGATGAGGGGGCATAACTTTAAAAATAGACAAACAATTTTTCGAAGATAAAAATCTTGAATGAAACACATGTGCCCATAGACTGGGTTAAGAATAGAGAATGAAGTAATTTATTTAAAGAATCGAATGTTCCAATTTTATAATAGAATCAAATGTTATAACAGAAAAAAATTTTCCATAATTTTTAAGCAACAAATTTCTGCATAAATCTCCCTACAAGATATTCGAATACATGAAAACGTCTTAAGAAATAATAGTTTTCTGGAACTTCAAAAGCCTTATAAAGTGTTAATGTGAAAAAGTTCATGTTTTAAGAATATTTTTGTAATTTCACAAAGAATTAAAACTACCATATATATTCGCCACTCAGTGCCAACCAAAGTCTATGAATTGAGCAACTATTTCCTTAAAATATTGAAAAAATAAATACTCTTCTAACATGTTCAACATCAACCATAAATAATTCTATTTACAGCAATTCAATGGTCTTAACCCCGACCATTGACCAATTGAAATGTTGCTTAAAATTCAAACACTCAAGAGTTTCTTTCCCTTTTAATATATTTTATTCATATCAAAATTATTAATGATTTGCTTAGAAAAAAAATAAATTTAACCTTAGACAACATTTGCAATGAATTTTTAAACACAAAATTCGTAAATGAGTTTTATGCTAATTTAGATGGGGAGATTTTCAATTTAAATTAAAGCTTTTCGCCTGAAAATATGCAAAGTAGATTAAGGGACATCTTATAAAGCTTCGCCTTTGCTGATGATTGTGTTTTGTCACCTACAAGAAGAAAAAAGTCCAAACATTCTACTAACAAACATACACTTTTTCATCATAAATTTTCTGTTTTCCCATTATCATTCTCCTCGAGAAAATTACAACACAAAACAGCTTTTCTTTGTAAATATTTCTTTTGTGCCACATATATTTTTTTTGTAATGTTATTTAATCATGGTAAATTAATTATACGAAATAGCTCAAAATTACTTAAGCGATTTGTTGATGGCTCATGATTTAAAGCGCCCCTATACCATTTTTATATTTTAAGTTTGTAGTCATAATTAATTAAACATACAAGAAAAGAAGATACAAAAAACTAAAAAATTATTTGATATTTTTCCATATCACTTTATATTGTATATTTTGTAGACTTTTCTCACCCTTGTATTTTTATTATTATATATTGATGTTGTGTTATTTGAAATAAAAACATATTTCATTTATTTCATTCATGTCTTTAAACTATTATATTTAATAGATGTTTTGGTTCTTAACAAAGTGTAAAATATGTTGTGAAAACTATAAGGATTTGAAAGCGGCAACTATCAGTTTTCTATTTTTGTTTAAAAGGAATTCCAGTTGTTGTAAATTAAGTCATGATGTTTGCATGCAAAATTTAATTTCATACATAAGGCATAACTTTATTTCAAACCATTATGAAACGCAGCGATTATAAATACATTCGATATAGTTTCACTTGTATTTTTAAAAAAAGTTTGTATTAGAATTAAAACTTCTTCGGAATATTTCAAAATTCATTATCTGTTTTTTAACAAACGTTATGCAGTCCAGTATGAGCTTATTATTATATAGTTCTTGTGCCTAAGTTCCCATGTCCTATTCTTATTTATTTTAGATGGAACTCCTTGACCCAAGTCGAGAAAATAGTTAAAATTAACTTAAAAATATTTTTTTAAATGTTAACACAAAAAATAATTGTTTTGCTTTTTTTATAAAAATTTTATAAATATACATTAAACACATTCACGACAGCAGGCTACCGACCACACGACTACAGAAATGGAATATTAATGTATTTATGAGGGAATGATTATTATCACGACTACACGGCAGGTTCTTGTCCGTGCTACTTTTCCCATATAACCTCATGTATTTACTTCTGTAGTCGGTAGCCTGCTGCGGTGCACATGTTTAATGCATAAAATAAAAAGAATTGAAAATAATTTTAATTTTTCCTGCCTTATTTTGAATATTTCAAAAAATAATAAAGAAATGGAGACAATAGTTTATAAATTCGAATATTTTAATTTTGAATCACTGTAATCTATTTTCCAAACTCATTTCCTTATCACATTTTTAAATATACAAAATAAGACAGAAAGGAAAAACATTGAATTATTTTCCTTCTTATTTATAAAATTAAAAAAAAAAAAAAAAAAAAAAAAGTAAAACAAATAATTTTTTCTGTTAAGATTTTTAAAAAGATTTTAAATTATGGAGATTTCTTTTCTAAAAAAAGGTGTAACATTTTATCACTGTTTTCCTAATAAATTGCAATTGGGCGCAATTTTTAAATAAAAGTAATTTTTTGTAAGAGATTGGGGATTAATTTCTAATAAATTCACTATATCCAAATAAATGTCTTGATATTGCAATTTTTTATTAAATAGTGCAAAATATGCAGGTTTTTTTTTAGAAAATAAATCAACATTAATTTTGACTATAATTATAATTATTGGCCTGAAGAAGATATCCAGAGGATATCGAAATGTTGAAAAATAAAACATTCTATTTTTTTTTATAAAAAGGGATTTAAAGTTTGTTAATAAAACAGATAATTAAAAATCTAAAGGACGAGAAATCCGCAATTAAATAATAATAATTTTGTTACTAATTAAAACAGTGAAATATTTGCATATTGAGGAAAATGTAATTTTTAACATAAGGGACTGTAGATGCGATCGAAGTGTTTGCTCTCCAGTTCGTGTATGTGAGATTGACGTCAAGCATACCAAATATCAAAATCGATTTGAATTGCAATCAAGCATCGTTGGTGTTGTAAATGCTAAAATATTTTCACTCATATGGATTCTAGACACGTTCAATATGTTGGACAAAAATGTTTATGTATAAGTAAGAAAATTTTAGTATTTGCTATCTACTGCCAGATTTATACGCTGTTGCATGCAACTCTAAAACTTCTTAAAACAGTTGAGCAATATCTGATAAATATAATTTATCCGATTTTGTTAAATGTCGAAAGCGTTCCTTACATGTCAAGCAACACTGGTTAAAATCATTCTAAACGTTTTCAAATCCTTTTAGTTTTAAAACTTTAATTTTGAAATTTCTCTCTTATATTTTGTTCATTACATAACATGCATATAATCACCACAAATGCCTGTTTTATATTGGCTTATTGCACTCTTAAACTAAATACTTGAAAGTTTTTGTGTTATTTTTGGTTTTTAATTTGTCACTGGACGTTGTTTTTTTTTTCTTAAAGATATTTAATAACAAAAACCAATTAAAAAAAAAGTAATAATAATAACTAAATGCCCGCCCTAATCCAACTCAATATGAAAAAACTTTATCAACTTCATTAAACTCAATGTTTTAATTTGTTCTTTTATGTTCGTTTTTTTTTAACAAAGAAAATTTTTTTCCAAAAACAGAAATTGTAAAAAATATCAACTATTTACAAAAGTTAAAAAAACGTATGCCAATATGCTCGAAAAACAAGCAAAAGATAAAGAGTAAAACTCAATTTTTCATTACTACTTTTATGGTTGTCGTCGTCAATGTGACTGTTAGCATCTATGTAGACTCAATATTATTCACAAACTAAAAAAAAAAAATCTATCAATATCTATATATTCAAACTCGTACTCGCCCACCAACCACTTCAACAAATGAAAAAATAATGTAGTCGCAAAAATATCAATCCTACAATCAATACGTATGCTATTTTCGTTCAGAACAAATATTGGTATTTGTCTTTTGATTTAAGTCTTTTATTACATTCCGTTTTTATTTTCATTCTGGTTTTTTTTTTCAACATATCCGCTTAAAATTGCCCAGTCTTTTGTTTGATATTTTGTTTTAACTTAAAAAACGTGTTAGACATAAACAAAAAATAAACTAAATTCTAAAAACAAACAAAAAATAACCTATGGGATGCAATTAAGACTGAATATTTTGAATTGAATTGCTTATATTAGATTCCTTTTTGCTTTTTGTTCTTTGGATATGTTCCATTTGTTATTAATTAATATTGGACTTGATTCTTTTATACAAAAAATTTATTAAGTGAACGAAACAAAAACATTTACTTAAGTATTAAAATATTTTCTATTTTTCTTTTTATTTATCAACATGTATTAATAAAACAATGTTGTTGGTAAGAAGCGAATTTAAAAAAATATATTTGCTTTTTTACATCACAACAATAGTAAACACGTTATTTGAAGTACAATAAAAACATTTATGCCTTTGAGAAAGAATGTTAAAAACGTCGATTTCTATTAACGAAAAACCTTTTCCATTTTCCAGCAATGACACACAAACATGTACATAAATATATACTTTTTAGTATATTTTTGTATTAGAGAAATGTTACTCAGAGCGAAACTGAATAGTGCCATATTGAATTGTTATTTGGTCAACAGCGTTATTTATTTAAAAACTGTAGCATACTTTTTTGGGTTTTCAATACACTAAGGATCAATGGTCTTTAGCATTGAGTTGTTTTATGAGTCAAATTATTTAATACGCACGTTATATTTATACATTGCAAATTTGCTTATTCTCATTATTATCGAATGAAATTTCGGGTAAATGTCATTCCATAAATAATAAGTTTGGCTTAGTGTTGTACTCTATTAACACCGCCTTTGCCATATTTAATTCAGAAGGCGAAAATTGCTATTTAGATTCACATAGCCTCAGATTTCGTTCAGATTACTTAACCATAGTTCAAAAAGCATCAATTGTAATTGAGCAATTAATAAATATTAAGGCATCTGTATTCTTTGTTATAACACTTTAAAGGTCAAAGTCACTAAACATATTTTAACTGTGATAAAGCTTTAAGCTGTGTTGTTGTGTTGTTTGCCTTTCTTAGAAATAATTTCTATTTTATGAAACAAAAAATTTATTTTTTTTAAATCAAATCATTTTTAAAACTGTAAAATAGTTTTTAACAAGTCAATAAAATTAATTGACGAAACGTCAAGAAATATTAAATAAAACTAGTTATTAAATCTTGGACCTTATTAGCTCAATACAAAATATACAAAAATATTTTTTTTATAAACTGTTAAATTGATAAAATTTGTAAGGAAATTTGTCAAATAAGAAGGTTGTAAATATATAATATATTTTTTTTATTGATTATTTTTTTAATTAGGCCTTAAACCGAGTATTCTGAATGAAACCAGTAATAAAAAATTTAGGGAAAACTGGGCTATTTGGCAATCTATAGTGACAACGAATTATTTTAAAAGTGCCTCTTTTTAAAAGTACTATCGTGCCCGAGGGCTATCAAGAATTTCTTAAAGAAAACATGTGCTAAAATATTTCCACTTTCTCATTTTTTTATAGCATTTCTATATTATCATCTCGTTATGGCATAAATGACAAAAAAAATACATGATTATGTAATAATTTTAATAAAGCTCGAGATAAAATTGTCAACTCATTATAAATGTTTTCCTGATAACTAAAAATATATTTCTTTTCCAAAAGCGCCTTAGCTAATTCTTTAATATCACCAGTATCTTATTGTATATTAATTATGTGGGGTCTCAAAATGCCACTAGTGACTAACCACACTTTATTGTTATGATTGCCGAAGAAAACGGTAACTGAGATTATCCGCACTCAAATATTGTACTGATTACTCGTTAAACCAATTTGTTACAGAATATTCTTTGAAATAATACAACAATGAGAGTACATATAAGAATTTAAAAGAGGGAAGGTTCTTCCAAAATTACGTGACACTTATGTTTGTTGCCATGCACAATTTTAAGAAAAAATTTCACTCTGGTGGTTCCTTTCAGGGTTAAAGCAATGTTGTTCATCTTTAAGCACGATATTATAGATCTGAGTGCATACGCATTTTGGAAATGTGGTGGTGGGCACCATGTTACTCCCACCATGTAAAGTTGAATGGTTCTGTAGCCCGATATGTTGTACGAGGTCTCCTTTGGGAGATCACGTGATGGCTGGATTTACTATCCAGACAAACGATGATGCTAAGAAAGGAAGCTCTTTTATCTCCATATGTACACGTCTGTCTTTCTACTTATTCCTCTGTTACTGATTTAAATAGGTCGAAGAGCACTAAATGGAGGTGAACATTGAACTTCATAAGGTACAAGGAATACCTTGCGGTGAGATCGCTGGTACCCACGATAATTTTGATAGTATTTTTTCAGTAAAAAAGAAAGCCAGATTTAAGGCAGAATGTAGTTTTCAACACAAATAATATCTAATTTGATAGAAGTAATTTCCAATACTTCTACTATTAAACAAAAAAAAAACTAAACAAAATTATATAAAATTATATATAAGAACAGAGTAACAGCACCCACCTTCGTTGGCCCTGTAGCAAAGAACTAGCCAGCGAAGTAAAAGGTTGAAATAGCTACAAAAAATTCTCTATCCTCTCATCTATTTTTATCTGTCCTCTTAATACTATCCTTCCTTTCCTTTCCTTTCTAGTTCCGGTGCAATGCACTGCATATGTAGAAGCCAACCCCTGAGTGCTAAGCCGAATAAAAAAAAATTAACCATCTTCCCACTACCATTTACGGTTTAAAGAGTTTTTAATATTCAATTTCATACAATCTTTTTCAAATGGCAGCTTCAAATAACAAAATTTTAAAAATTAATAATATTCTTTTTAATTATGACAACATTGTTTTAGTTTTGCAAACAATAAAATTACATACATATATAAACTGATTCAGTTTAGTCAGGTAAGTTACGCCTTAATGCTCACCAATGACTTTCAGTTAGTTTATTATGAATTTTTAATTAACTTTTAATAAAAATAATGGCCAGTGACATGTATCAAATAAAATCAATGAGCTGTAAGTCAGTGTACATATTGGCTTCTAATATTAATAGAAAATATAAATAAATAAATATCTGACAATGTAATAAAAACGAAAATGTAATATGAAATTTAATAATTTTGACATTAATTTTTAAAGCTTTTGAGTCAATAACGTTTTACTGACATTTTACGACAGTTAAGCAAATAAAATTTCACAAAATATTACACGCAATAACAAAAATATTGCTCTCAGCCAGCCACTGCTGCACATACTCGTATAGGAGTCTGCCGGCCTTTTTATTTCGATTATAAGCATAAAATTTCCATCTAGAAATATTTGAAAATTGTCGAAAAGAATGATTTTGGTTTGATTTAAAATTTAAGAAGCTGCACATTTATTTAAAAATCATTATATGTTAACAGTGATTTCCATAGTTTTTTTTTTAATCCATTCAAGAGTTGGATTTTATAAACAGCTTTTTAACTATTTTTAAATAACATTCAAAATTGTCATTAACTTTTTGTACAAATAATTTTCCTAAGGGATATTTTTAATTTTGTTAGACACTGTAAACGTCGATGTCCATTAACTGATGCACATGAATAATTTATGCTTGTTAATAAAGTCATTGTGACGTTTATAATATTTTTTTTTTCATGTCAACTGGAAAAATCAAGCGTATATAATGCATTTAGGCTGCCACAATTACATGACAGCGATGTGGTTAAAAGTGAGATTCTTCACGCACACACTGATAATTATGATGCGCGTCAAATTGATAAGATGACTTACACTTGTATGGTTATGTTTTTACTAAAATAATCATATGCAGTTTTTAAGGGAGGTAAACAAATGAAAACATTATAAATTCGTTTATATATGTACATATATTTAAAATGACTACTGATCTTCCATATTTATAAAGCGATATAATGAATATTTTTGATTTAGTTCATTGTTAATTAATTTGTTTAAGTGTATAAGTCTGTTTTTTATACATCGGTCTGCCAAAACGTTTGTCTATCTATCCGCCCGTCTATATGTCGTTAAGTCTCAGTATATTTTTGAGTTATGCTTGGAACAGAACTGGGACGAACGACGAATTTCGCTTAGTACGACGAATTCGTTGATAAAAAATCGCTCTATAAATTCGTCGTATGAAACACAATAACGACGAATAAATTCATATAATAAGCAAACAAAATTTTAATATTTGTTTTTTAAATCTGATGCCAGTCAGATTGTTTAGACACTCAATAATTATCCCGGTGTTGTCCATTTTTTTCAGAACAAATTCCTTTTTGTAAATATTTTCTGAAAAATTTGTTGTCTGTAAATAAATTATTATTTTCATTTAACAGCTGATGGGGTGACCATATGAAAAAGTGAGAAATAGAAAGAAAAACTATATTATAAAAAGTGTTCAAAATTAATAAAAAGTCGTCCGAATGATACATTTTTGTGAATTAGTGAATGCATTTTTAGTATGTACTGAAAATTTTAGTGCTACATGCAACAATACAATAGTGAACTACGTTTTTCCACAAAAAACCAGTTTGAGTATATGAAACCTGGCCACTTTATATTGATTTGTTCGTCGTTCGTTGACGAAACAATTAGAAATAAATGTATTTCAACTTTCGCTGAGTATGACGAATTTCGCCCAACGCCACGATTGTGTGCATTTTCATATACACCAATGTGTTTTATTTTTGGCGACGAATATTCGCGACCAAAAATTCGTCGTTCGTCGCAGTTGTGTTCCTAGCATTAGTCTGTCTGAAAAAACCGAATTTGAAACCTCTTCGGAAGACCAAGACGTAAAGAGCAGAGGAACAGCATCCTCCTTCCCTGTAGCAAAGCATTAGACGGACAAGTAATCAAATGCACTGCACATGTATGGGTCATCCTTTTAGTGCTTGTCCGAATTAAAATAAAATAGTACGGTTGTTTTTGAAAGCCTATTAAATGGATTACACTGAATAAGAGACTTGCAGTATTTCGACAGAAATAATAATTTTTCAATTTGGTCACAATAGCTTTTTACGAAGATATTATAATCAATTTAAATCAGGAGTATGACACTCTCTAGCTTTTTGTTAGGGGTATATGATTTTCATGCAGGCTACTATGTAGATGTTATCCAAACACCTACAGTAACTGGTGCAGTATGCTTTCGTCTGCTACAAAGTACAGAAAAAAAATTTTCACAACAAAAGACTGATGTACTCAAGAAAAGCAAGACGATATTCGTATGGAACTGTAATTTAAATTTAAAAGGTTCTCAAGGGCCTTCTATAACAACAGATATTGTCAGTATATAATGCCAGCTCTTTATGTAAGAAAAAGTATCTTTTAATCTCAAATCCAACAAGATCATAGTCCTGATGGAGCTTGGAATGAACTTCATCTCTTTACACAGAGCGCCAAAGGCTATTTGTGTTACTTAGGCAAATACCATATGTCGTAGAATACATAGTTCGCCATCATAAAGGGTTTTCACCCCCGGGCATACGATAGGTAACTTGGTGATTCCCACACCTTGTTGCTGTGCAGACCGGGGGACAGGGTAACATTGCCTTTTCATTTGAAGACTTTTGGCTGGTTACCCATAAATTACTACCCAATCTCCGAAATAACAGAGCAAAAGGACTACGGAACCTAGACGAAGTAGGTTCACTCACATGCATATGGTAACGTGATATGAAATTTGCTACTTCATCGCTAGTGTTTAATGATTCTGTAGCCGAATATTGGTGTGGCCTCCTTTGGGATACCAGGTGACGGTTGTGGTTTGTTACCAAAAGTCCTTGGTAGAAATGTCAGGTATGGATTGATGCTCAGGCCGGGCTAGTGGCTGTCTGGTCTTTGATTTAACCGATAATAGCAATTCCTATTTGCTGCTATAAAATTGGAATTGCCAGTAGATATAGCTTTCGTGTGCTTTTGTAGACGTTTGTCTTTTCTGGATTTTCTCGGTTACTGGCGGCATGGCAATAGCCACGGCATTAGTATTTAAATTAGGTGGGCCTAAACACTTCAGTAAGGGGTTCGTGCTTAGGCTGTGGTGGTCTATGCATGAGAAACTTCTCATGCATAGATTTTACTTCGCCGGAAAATTTTTACTACAGTAACAGCAAAGAAAGGTGCTGTAATGCGCGTTTCTTTAATACAGGATAATTTCAATCGCTATCGGTAATATTCAGTGATCAGAATTATGCTTTCGCCATTGAAACAGGCCGACAACAACCAACTTATTTACGAAATAATACAGTTCAGAACAGCTCGATACCATATACATGACTAAGAGCACAATCTAACCCGCTTTACGCATTCACTATATCAGCCAACTTCAGCATAAAAAAATACTCCACACGTCAATTGAACAGGAATAATGAAACAAAATTTATTAATTGTAGTAAAATAGAATGAGTTTTTGTTTTGGGAATGAAGCCCACAGCAATGTAACGAACAATACTGAGAAATGAACAACATGTGAGAATAATGACGTATGTACGAACATTTCAGTTTTCTACATATTTTCATAACTATAACAAAATACGCTAAATCTTATCATTTCGTTTCGCATCTTAATATGACGTTAATGCGTGTCCGTGTCTCTACTTCTGCTATTTTAAACGCATTAAAATATTGATAATATATATAAATTTTTAATTCCAACTGAATAATTTTATATTTTAAAGCACATTGTTAATGAGAGTTAGGCCAGTAAATACCGGGGTTTTTTTTATATATAAACAAAACTGATATATAAACTAATTGAAAGTCTTTTTAAGGGAAATGAACAATGGTTCAACTGTGTTGTTTTTGTTTTATCAAAAGGTAAGTTAAAACAATTATTGAAATTATTTTTAATAATATACACAAATTAAATCCTAGAAGAAGGCGCGGGGAGTATTTAAGATAAAATAAATTATTGTAGGATTTAGTTGAAATATAACATAACAAACAGAAAAAATAGCATAATCTATTGGAATCAATTTTTTTTTTACGAAAGCTTAATTTTATTACGTTTAACATTGCTTTTCAATTGAATGTAGTTAGCTATTCATTACAAAACATTTAGCATAAACCATCAACATATATTCCAAAATACTGTTTCGACAACAAAAAAAAAGAGAGATACTGTGATTATTGTGCCTGTAAATGTTGTACATCCGTTTCCGAGATCAAACATGAGCGGCAATGGTCATTGCATCTCTGTACAGCAATGCTACAGCCATAATTATTGCGATATAAAATATCAGTACATCTGCAACATTAAATATCTTGCTTAGTTTTGTTAACAAAACTAACAACATAGAGTCATCATTCTCTTCAGACGCCCTGTTGCAAGAAGAGTAATTGCATCACATTTATTTCACACATTTCTCTCGCTCTCATTTACAAAGTCTTTTTTGAGTTATGGTGGTGCTTTCTACTGAGATTAAAGCTATAAAAAATACTAATACAAATGAATTTTGTAAATTCATATAAATGAGAATATGAAATATTACTAACAACTCATACCAAATACACATACAAAAACATTTAAATCTATTTGCATTTGTGTGTGTTTTGTTTGTGTATTATTGTATGTGCATTCTTTTAATTTGCTATAAAATCTACTACTACTACTACTACTACTTATAAATAAATAATTTAAAGATATCACTAAAAACATTATAAAATAATATGTTATAAATTTTCTATATAATTGTATGTATGTAAATTATTAAAAAAAATAATAACAACAAATTCAACTAACTAATCATGCTACAAACTCACACAACAGTTACATACTAAACCAAAATAACAAAAAACAAATTTTTTTTGTTTCATACACAAATACTCGAGCATTAACGAATATACATTAACATTAAACTCATAATGTATATTTAAAAAAAAAACCTACTTACCGTGAGCTTACCGGCAAAGCCTTGTAACTAGTGCAAAATTTATAATAATTTATTGTTTAATCTTTTCTATGATCCGCTTCTAACAGCTATTCTGTTTCACGTTTTTATGTTCTCTTACAAATACATCTAATTGAATAAATGTAGTTACATAGTTTTGCATTTAAGCGGTTTATATATTTTAAACATTTTGAAAAACATAAAATGTAAATTATTGCTTATAAAAAACCCATGAAAAATTAACAAAATGTTACCAAAAACAATTTTATTTTATTTATAAAATTTCATGACAGGGTGTTGGCCTTTTGTTTGACTGTAGGTTTTTTTATAATAAAATACTTATATGTTATACAAAAAAAGATTAAAAAGTTCATAAGCTACTTGTTATTTAAAATTAAGCGCTTATTGCAACATATTTTTATACTGCAGACTGCTTTTTACCAAATTAATATTTTACCGTGTATTTCAGTAAGATTTAGAATCAATATTTTATGTTACATTCCGTGATGTTGACTGTTCATGTGTTTGTGGTAGTTACAATGAGAATTTCACGGGGTCAAATATCTTCAGCCAAATATGCCCAGAAAAACCTCTGGCATTGTTAACTTCCGATTGACTAAATATAGGGTGTTTTTTATTGAGTGACATAAGTATAAATCATACTAAAACAAGAAAATATATATTTAATCAATGAAAAGGAATTTATTGTAAAGAAAATTTTATGAAATTAATGATGAAAGATGATTTCTGCCATGCGGCACGCCACGGCTGGCGCGTAAAAGGCGCAATCTGGAACAGCAATTTTGAACAACTAAAAAAATTGTTCATAAAGTGGAAGGACACAACCCCAGTTGCTGAGAACGGCGACGAATTAATTGATTAGGATATTCTGTACAGCGGCTACGGCTTCGTCAGTGCGCACTGTTCGGCGTCTCACGGGATGCACATGATCCGTAACAGCAAATGTGATCCAAAAACGATTCATTGTTCTTCGAATTGGCCGCTCTGAAGGACGATTATGTACGCCATTAAATGCACGAAGTGCATGTTGAGGTTGATGAATGGAACAATTATTTTGATTAAAAACTTCAACAATTTGCACGCGTTGCTCTGGTGTTGTGGCACTAAAAAAACGTATAAACAATTGTTTTGTATAAAAAAATTTGATAAATTTGTTAAATCAGATGCAATACGAGTATAATCGAGTGCCTCGATTTTTTTCATTCTTCACTCCATCTGGTTTTCTCACCATTTATACCACTTACATCCGCCAGAAATTGGAATACGGCTCTTATATTTCGAAGTAAAAGAGAGCGCGAAGTAGCTCTAAGGTAACAGTAGAGTAGCCAACTCTAAGGACTCACTGCAGTGTGTATTTCACTGTTTCATCGCTTTTAAAACAGGATGTTTTTATGTGATATTAGCAAACTTTTACCTAAAAATCGTTTTTTTTTTTGCAAACTACACGTGCATGACTGAGGGCTTATGTTTTTGTGTTTGAGTTGCCAGTGAACCGTACCACGCATTACAGTGAGAACTCGTTCTTTGTCCAAAGGATTCGTATGTGAAATAAACTCTCTGCATAGATCTTGACTGTTACAATCACCTTGGGGGAAATTTAAGCAAACACCATTCTCTCTATCCTCCATCTCATAAGCAATCCTGCTTGTTCTGGCACAATCTATCGCATATGTAGGGGTCATCTGCGTAAGTGCTGACTCAATAGAAAAGCAAAGTGCTGGATTATGTTATTTTAAAGGCAACTGAAATGCGGCATCAGCATATGCTTTTTAAAACTTGTTTACTTCCCAGTGGCATTGAAAAAAAAATCTGAATATTTTCTTATAAAAAAAAGAGCTGTTTGCTGGTGTTAATTTTTTCCTAATGAGCATTAAGCTGCGGTTGCGGTTAATGAGTGGGTATTATTGAGTTGAATTAATGTTAATGCCTAAGCTAACAATGGTCTATAGAACTGTCTTAAGTATGTAATCAATATAAATAGAGCTGTGAAAAATGTTGCCTAATAACAGGCTGTAAACCTGATTTTTCATAAATAATTCAATATGAGCTGTGTCTGTGTTTTGCTAATCATTATTTGCCACGGTTAAGTCCAAGTTTTGAACTTGGTGACGAAAAACATATTCCTAAATATTGTAAAAGAAATATTTTTCCTACATTCATATGTTAACAAGACAGTCAATCGGACCACAAGTGTTTAAGCAAATTTAGTTTTTAATAGTAAAACCATAAATCCAAGCTTCTAAATAAGAAAAATGAATTCTTTTACTACATATTATCTATTACTGAACAACAGCGTGAACTACAGTTAAACAAATAAGTGTTAGCACTTGTGATCATGAAAATTTTTTCTTTTTAATTGTATAACATCATTAATTTTTACATGTATTTTATAATTTGCGTTAAAGTTTTTATGTTTTTTACAAATATTATATTGAAAACTATTATCAATTTTCTTTTGTAAAATGCAAAAAAAAAAATGAACAAAACCAAAACTTTTAATAATCAATCACATATTTTTATTATTATTATTCCAAATTTGTTTATTCCTCCATGATACACAATCGATTGAAAACTATAAAATATATCTATAACAAAATTTCTTTAAACATCTTCAACATCATGGTCGCATAATAAATTTACAAATTAACAACTTTGATTGAAATAAATTAATAATTATTAAAAACATCATCATTGAACTAAAACGTTTTGCAATGAAACAAAAACAACGACAACTATAACTAAACCACCTTAACGAAAAAAATATATATATTGCGCCAAAAAAAAAACAAACAAACAACTCATAATCATTAATAATCGATAAAATATCATAAATCAAACGTTTTCCGAAACAAAAACAAACAACAAAAAAACCTCAAAACCAAACAAATAAATTTCCTATAATTAAAACAAATTAAAAACCGTAACTAACTGCCTAATAATCATATAAATACTGGACAAATCATTGATAAACCAGGCGCAAGACCACCACCCTTAAATACGATCCACCCTATACGAAAAAGCCAATGGCCAAGTCTTATGGAGCTGGAGTCACTGCCCCAAATCATCATTCCACAGAAGAGGTTTCACCAGACGGTTCCAATAAATTAGTTTATGCCAATCAACCAGGTTTCAGGTAAATAAATAAATTTCTCTAAATATTATAAAAAAGAAACAAAAAAAACTCAATAATAATTCCATTTGCCATTTTTTTTTTGCCAGTCGTGACAAAAGCATTCACAGCCGCCGTTATACAGGCAGTGACGATGATCAAACGCATTCAGGTAATTAATTTTATTTTATTCTTCTCATTTGTATTCTTTGTTTAAATTAGGCAAATCCTACGTGTTTTATATTCATTGTAAACTTTATCTACATTTCAATAATTAGCTGGATATTTATTTAAACAATTTAGCAACCAAAAATTAAAAAAAAAAAACAAACTAACATTTATATAATTGTTGTGCGAGCGTTTTCGCTCTTAACTTGACTTCTCTTATAACCTTTTTGGAACTCTTCTGTGTATTATTACTAATAAATATTTAACATAGTTATTAAACTTTGTTGGCGTTCAATGTTTTATTATTTTTATTTATTTATATTTTTTCTTTCTGTCTTAACTTATTTTTTCAATAAAATTATTTTTGTTTTTATATTGTTTCTGCAATTTATTAAGCCCCAAGCAATAATGTATTACTTTTCTGACGATTTTTGTTTAATATTGTTTTGTTATTATTTATTAATTAGTTGTCTGTTTATTGTAATAAATATTTTATTAAGTTTGATATGAAATCATATTTGTAGTTTTAGCTGTGACTAATTTTTTTTATTTAATAGCTAAATGGGTAGCATAATTTAGATATAATTATAGAGGAAAACACCAAAATAATGAGTTCATAAATGTGGCAACAAATTGATTATACAGAATCTTTGACTGTAATACGCGAAATTCTAAACAATTGAAATTTTATAAAAGACCATAAACAAAATTAAATAAAATATATTTGTATTTCAGACTGATGAAAATTTAAAAACAATACATTTTGTCATGTTTCAGCGGTAAAAATCTATACTCGTATGTCAAAAAAAAAAAAAAAAAATTATATCTCCAAATTAAAAAAAAAAACTGGTAAACTTAAATAGCATAAACAACCTCTAGGAATTGGTCTTACCCCCCTGAATCATTATTATTCCAGATATACACTAAAGGCAGAATTAGTTTGTACGTGCTGTTCTGTTCTGAATCAGCTGTTTGGTTTCTGTTCAATTGAAAATCTGTATGTGCGGTTTGTTGTTTCTCTTTCGATCTGTTCTGTTGCGGACAAATCTGTAGAAAATAGAATTCAACGTTAAGTGACAGCTAACAGTGCGCATGTATTACTTTTTTTGTGGTAATATTACACATTTTTTGTTGAATGATTTTTGTTTTAATTCAAGATTTTTTAAGTTTGTACACACAATATATTCATTTTTGAACTATTAATTTATTTATTTTACAATTTTTCACAAAATTATTTATTTTCACAATTTCAATTTATTTGTTTGCTTTTAAAAACAGCTGATTTCATTAACAGAACAAGTAATTACAAAATATTTTCTACAGATCTTCACAGCACAGAACAGCAACAGAAAGTAAAAACTAATGAAGCCTTAAAGTAGACGAAATAGAGTATATTTAATTTCTGTTGCTCCCTCTGGTGACCATTTCATGAGGTATACGATTATCTTATATACATATAAGACAGTTTTTCGTAGTACACTTTTAAGTAACTTATTACCCACTTATGTTAATAAAAAATATGTTATTAAAAAGATATTTTTCCGTAGATATGCAGAAGCGAAATAATTTCTATGACATTAAAAAGTAGAACAATATTTAAGATTTACTTGAAGGCCAACTAAAACTTCTTTCGCTATTTTTTTCTCCTTTTTTACATGCAAATACCGCATGTAAAACAGCCATGTAACAATTTCTAAAATTTATCAGCGTAATTCATTAAAAATATTTCATATTTATAAACTGCTTATGTGACAAATGCCTATGGAACATTTATCAAGTATTTTTATAAAGATACTAGCAGAGAGTACTACATGGGTAACTACTTACCAAATTTCAGCTCACTAGCTTTAATCATTTACACTGGACAATGATAACTCATATAGGGAGGGTGAGCTTTTACCACTTTTGTCCTCTAGCGCTATAAAATATAATATATGACTCAATCTCATACCTACCTCATCGGTCAAGCCATTTTAGTGCATTTCCAAAGACCGTTTTATTTAAATATATTGACATTTTAAATGTAAGTAGTAAGTGGTTAAATTTTTACCACCAGGCTTCTAGTGGTTTCAAAATGACATACCTATTTTACGCAGCAGGATCCCCAGAGTGTTAGGGCATATATCATGTCCATTGGTAAAGCTAATGTTCGTTGTTAAGGCGATTCTTAAACTATTAAAACTATTTTATTAACTGCAAAGACTTTTAAATATAATGCAACTAATTTGTCGTTTGTGACCATTTATGAACTTATTTATAGTGAAATAGAAAAAAATATAATACGTTTAGTAAATATTATATGAATGTTTTATATAAATATATTGTTGTTAACTAGTAAGGAATGCAACTAGACCAGTGCTATATTTAATTGAAAAATAATATCATTTATTACAGAGGCAAGGACTTTCTTTAATACCATTCTAACATTAAATAAAAAAAAATTAACTCCTTTACCGACAAATAGCATCTATATAAATTGTAATATAACGCCATCGGTTACCATTTCTTAGCACATCGATTGTAAATAAAATATGTTTAAAAAAGAGCCGTGATATGAAAAAATAATTTATTTATTTAAAAAGAATATGAGTTGCAATAGTAATAAGGAATGCAGGTATAATAATTTTTTTTTATGTAAAGTTTTAATAGAAAGGTTTAGATTTTAAAGTTATGGAAAATAAATTAAATGTTTCATATGTTCCATTTACTCTTACATGGTTAGATTTTAATTTTAAGAAAGACATATTATCGAATACAAATCCCAGCTACTAAGAAGTTAGCTGCTTATTCAAAAAATGAAAAAGGTTTTATCCAAAAATTTTATTTTTCAAAGCTTTCAGCTGATATCACAAATGACATTCATAATTGGTTTCAAAAACTTCTTTCAGATTTTAGATTTGTTTAAGTTTTACGAGACTTGTTTAATAAATAAGATGAATTTTCATTATTCTCAGAAAAACATTTATTGCTTCATCAATATCTCTTTTGCCTCATTCAAACTAGTTCTCTTCAGATTTAATGTACTTATGGCACTTTTTCCGATCCGCCAAACAATTCTGATATGCTATTTTTGGTGTTGCTTTAAGCTCTCTCAGTTATTTAATTTATATTTCCTAAAGTGCCAAAGAAAAATTACGCCAGGGTCTCTACAATCTTGGGTATACGAAAATGTTCAAGGTGGCCAAGAATGACTGAGGCATGATTATGGTGTAGTTTGTGATCACGTACAATACGATTTTTTATAAAAACTCAGGAATTTTCACCACAATTTCTGAAAAAGTTTCATGGCATGAGGTAATGGATTTTAATTTAATAATATAGTACTTCGACGCTTCTTCATAACTATTTTCTTCAGTTCCTCGTCATTCGCATCTTCTCAAACTTTTTGTAAATACTTTTCTGGCTCAGAATACAATCATTTTAGGCCACTGTTAACTTAATTCCATTTTTTACACAAAACTTTGTGCAAACTCTTTAATCCTTTTTGTCGACAGAAAAATCGCTGAACACGATTAACATTGCAGGACTCGCACAAACAAACTGAACGTGCTAAATAGCTGAAAGTGAGAATATACATATATTCGTGATGAGTGTACCAACATAACAAAATGTCAATTGTCACCTTATTTTTGAACAGATCTCGTACCTTCAAACATTGGTTACAACGTGATGAAAACGACTTTATTTACGTTGCAGTTTATAGAAGTCGTATAGTTAAGCCATGAAATTTACGTACCCCAGTGCTAAAGGCAATAAATGCTCGCCAGTCTGATTTAAGAAAGAGTGATAGCTACTAGTTACAGATAGTTATTGATATATGTAGATATACCTTACAGATGAAATAATAATCGCTAGATAATAAAGGACGACTAGATTTACTGCAAATATTTATTAGGCTTAAGTACTTGTCATTCTCATATATAATGAACGACGACTAGATTTACTGCAAATATTTATTAGGCATTATTTAAAGCATTCAAATTAGAAAAATGTTCAATCCTGATGGTTGAAGATATATTGCCTCACAGGTACCAACATCAACGAAGTTCAATAACATTACTTTGTAACCTCAACAAATAAAAACAATTTCTTTAATAATGAACAATTCCTTAATAGAAAATAATGCCTAGAAAGTATTACAACAACTTAATGAACTAAATTGTTGCCTTTTGTTCATATGAAAATTAAAAATATGTGGCTCAATTACGGATGGCAACTGGAACTTAGTTGAGTTGCCAGTCGGCAACTGAAAATTTATAGTTGCCAGAAAATCATTAAATATCAAAAGAAATTTACAACTTTCAGTTGCCATCCACAATATAGTTTTTGGCAGCTGGCTACCCAACTAACAATCGGTTGCCCTCCATAATCCAGCCAATGATCTTCTATTCTGCACAGAAACCGATAGTATTTCTTTTACATACAGATTTCTTTTCAATAATATTTAATTCGCAATGCGGTAATAAATAACTATTGAAATTTTGTAGGTTTCCTTTGTATTATAATTGATTGATTAATGGAATAACTTATAATTTTAGCACCATTTACATATTTGCACTTTGATACTAGAAATGTTTTTCTTTTTCATGTTTTAATCACTTTAATTGCTCCGTCTTTATGTTAAGTCTTCATATATTTGAACGTCAACAAAGTCACAGTTATTAATAATCAAGCAAGCATATCAAATTGGTTGTTACTTTAATACTAAAATGCAAAAGAAAGAAAACAAAAAACAAAAATAAAAAAAAAGAAAGTTTGAAAATCAATAACCAAATAAAACTATTAACACCAAAGAAGAAAAACAAACAAACATTGAATACATTTCCCTCTCCCACTCTCCTTCACAGAAAAAGGTATTTTAAAGAAACACGGTTACGGTCTTGTACATGGTGTACACGATGATGGTCAATCCGATAATTTAGAATTAATAACACAAGACGGTACTATGGCATCGTCGAGTGGTGCTGCAGTATCGGAAGTTGAACGCACTTTGAAATCTCTCAACGGTTATCATGAAGATATTTTGGAAGCGCTACGCAATGCTGCCTCACATCGGGGCACAGGCACTGGCAACACACCCGTTGGCAGTGGCAGCCTCAGTGAGGAAATGTTACGTAAAACCCTACAGGAGTGTGCTTCAGCTCAGCTGGGCTATGCAACAGAGCCTTACAAGCGTTCGAGTGGTTCAAAGACTAGTTCTCGGGAAAATATATGCGATCAGGGGCCGCCACATCCTCTGCTGGTTGAAACATCTAGCATGGGCGGTCCTCACGGTGGACCCATCATGCATCATCACCGTTCACAGCATCAGTTGCATCAGCCGCTGATGCAACAGCAAGTGCCAGTCGATGAGGAGGATGCCCCTGCCACCGGGCCCTTGCGCATACGTAATCTTGAAGATCTCATAAGACAACTCGAACATCATTCGTCGAGACACATGAGCCCCAGTGGCTCTGAGGACATACGAATTTCTGAAACAGAAGGCGATCGTCATTATAGATTAGATAGTTCTGCTGCTTGTAGTGAATCCTCGCAAGGGTTAGTAAAATAAAAAAAAAACATAAAATAAAAATATAAATACTTATAATGAGTATAATTGTGCTTGCTGCATCATAACTTTACTTAAATATTGTGTTGGGGCTGTATAGTAGGTGTCTATTTTTTTGGCATAGAAACTAATAATACTAAAAAAAATACTCAAACTTTAATAAGAACGCTTTCACATGTTATTAATAATAATAATTAAATGGTATTAAATTAGGAATTGATTGAATTCATGGATTGAGTTTTAAGAATCTAAACAATTAGAAATTATTCATTTAATTTACAAAGTTGTGCAACCCGCTTTTGAAAAAACCAAACACACACACAGAAAACATTTAAAAAAAAATATAAATCAAAATGTTTTAAAAACACAAACAAAAAAATCAAACGCTAAAATATCCCTTAACATTGATAGAATTCAGAATCCATACACAATTTAAACAACAACATTGAATATGAACAAATCTTTTGAAAATTTTTTACAGACTATCATTATGGCGTGGAATATCTAGTGTGATGAAGGTAACACCATCCTAATAAAAAAAAAGAATTATCTAAAAAAAACATTTATATAAAAATATTCACAAAACAAGTAGTGAAACGGGTAAATTTTAGTAACTAAATTTATTTTCATTCAATTCATCATACAT
Source organism: Linnaemya tessellans (assembly GCA_951800035.1). Lineage (NCBI taxonomy): Eukaryota > Metazoa > Arthropoda > Insecta > Diptera > Tachinidae > Linnaemya > Linnaemya tessellans. Next base: position 38,984,173 of record OX637536.1, on the reverse strand, counting down.
TTGAATGATTTTTAGTGCGACACACAAACACGATTGCAATCCAATTGTAAAAAAGAAAATGTAAATTTACTGATTAGAACTAAAAGGGATTGCGCTCTATAATTCTGTATTTGTATTTACTTGCAAAACATGCTTTCGAATATTTTTTTTTTTTGCATTTGTATATAATAAATGTTGTCATGTAATTACAGACTATAACCTTATTTTATTGCTGCATATAAAAAAACATATTTGAATTAGAAGGTTTTCTAATTTGCCAAAAATTAAAATAAAAAATTATTGGGGGCTATATAAACTCGATTGTAAAAGTAGCCCCCAATTTAAACAAAATAAATTTAAGTTTTTAGCAAAAATTTTCCGATATTAAAAGTTTTTTTTGGAAAGAGTTTATTTTGTCCATCAAAATAAAAAAAATTTAATAATTAAATTAATTTTATGAAACTATTCTTAAATTTGTAAATATATATTTTCTCAGCCGATTAGCCATATCCTTTTCTTTATTACTACGCCTTCTCTTCCGCCAGCGGAAATGGAAAAAAACCAAGGGAGGATAATCGATTTATTTAATTCAGAATTTCATTATTTCGTACAATATGTTCTAGTGCAATATTTTATAGCTGATAAAATAACGGTAATTTATCACATAAAATTTATATCGAATTCACATGCTAAAGCTTTCACCAATTTCAATTTAATATTATTTTTCTTCGAAACATAACCTATAAAGTATTCTCACAAAAACGATCAGAACCAGCTCCAGGCTAAATAATTTTGGTGATTTCTGGTCATACAGAGCATTTCAATTATGAAACACGTAAAAGTTGTTTATAAATTAAAAAAATCTGTACATCAGCAAAGGACGATGATGGGTCAATAAGTATATAAAAAATTTTTTTATTTTTTAAAATAGTCTACTTTGAGTTTTAAACAGTTGCTCAAAATTTTATCACAATTTTTTTATGATTTGTCGAGGTCATCAAAATATGCATCTATTTGTATGACGATTTCGTTGTTGCTGTTTAACCTCTTTCAATCATTTCTTCGAGTTTGGGAACAAAAATTAATAACTCGGGGCTAAGTCCGGAGAAGAGAGTTGAGATGAGAGAGCAATCCGTATCCTAATTCATGGGTTTTTGCCATGGAAACTGACATGTGCAGAAGTCGATTGCAAGCAAACCGAGCAACCATCTTGCGGAAAGCTTTCTCATACCCAAGTGATCATTCAAAACTGAAAACATTGAGCCATATGAGATGCCTATGGCTTCCACCATCTCTTACAATTTCAATCTCCGATCGGCTAAAGCCATACCACGAATTTTACCAGCTAGACGTCCAGTAGGTCCGGCATCTGCCGTGCTTGTACGGTCACATTGAAATTTTTTAAATCTCTTCTTTGCCATAGAAATGGATTGTGTAGAGACCCCATAATATTATTCAAGCTTTGCTTTGGTTTGAGCGATGGTTTTTTTCCGCAAAAAAATAATACACACGAAATTTACATTTTATTATTTTCTTCTCAAAACGCGTGGCAGTCTGATATTCCGGGCTGTCAAACCCAAAATAAATGACTGACAGTTGCCTGTTGACGGGAACAGTGATGCCAATTCAATGAAGAGGTAGGAAATTCAAAAAGTCACGTACGTATTGACCCGCCCTCGCATTTATGAGTTCAAAAACTTCAATTCAAATACTAAAAATCATTCAAATATCGTCATACTTCTCATATGGTTGCATAGAATCTATAACGTTTATTTGGCTAACAAAAGGGTTTTATATAAAGAAGAGTAGCAGTAAAATTAAAAATATAATAATAATATATACCACAATAACATATTTTATAATTTTCTTCGAACTTCTACACGAAAAATTTAAAAAGCTAATGTTAATTAAAGCCCCCTTCACAAAACGTGTGGTCTAAATTAGCACTTGCGATATCGAGCAAAATTAGCATACAAATTATTGTGAAATTTGGATCGATATCGAATGCCGTAATTTAACCCCTGCTTTAGGGAATAATAAAATCAATTAAGTAAATAAAGATTAATTTAACACAGTAACTATAAACATCACCAAATAAAAAAAATAATGCGACCAAGATTTTGAAATCAGTTTGAAAAATTAAACTATATTAAAACGAGACTGATATGAATATGCGCAGCCAAATAAACGTTCACTAACCTATTTTAGAAACCCCGTTTTATGTAATTTAATGGGACATTTTAGTTATTTTCTTAATAAGAATTATGTAATAATATAAATTGAAATATAAAATACTTATCGCACCGATATTTAAGCAAACGTTAGGCTACTATTCAATTAGTAACATTAACAAATCATTGGCTTCAAAAAATAGGCACCTAAGCTAAAGAGAACAAATTGCTCCAAAACTCTGTTTTTAAAACTTTCTGCACGCACTATTGCCATATAATTGATTCTAATTAAATTGTATTCCTTTGCTTTCTTTTTTTTTTTTTATTTCACACTTTTCCCAAATCATCACTAAATAATCTTTAGATCAAATCAACAATTAGCACAATCGCAAAAAACTGCAACAATACATCCGTCTTACAGCAGTCGTTGTCGACCGCGTGCCGATGAAGAGTCACGTTTCTCCTATGGAAGGTACAGACATCCCACTACAACCAGTAGACATCCATCACATCAGTCACATTCACCTCATGCTTTTGGCCATCATGCACATCATTCGCATGCTCATGGTCATGCTACACACGGCCCACACTCATCACATCATTCATCGCATACACATTTGCACCAGGACGACGATGGCATCTATGAGAGTGCCGATCATCACGATCGACAAATGGTAGATACGCGTCTTGATCCGCGCGAAGTTCCCGATAGTGAGAGGTATGTATATTCAATGCATTCACTTTAGTTAGTTTCCGTTAAGGAGAACAAACTTCGAAATGAAAAGATACAAGAGTCCCCCGTAGAACGTAGTTGTGTTACTGATTTGGTTAAACATTTTAAGTTTATAAGTTTTTTTTTGTATCTGCAGTTTCTGTCCTGCCGGCTTCATTGCAATAGTAATTAAAGAAAAGTTGAAGAGTACATCTTCACCATTTGCTATTGTGTTTCTATACCCCACGTCCCACGTCCCTCGTTCCGAATTCCGATTTAAGTTATTTTCTAATTTTTCAGTTGCATTATACGTATGTTATGTATGTACATATGTATGTGTGTGACAATTTAAGCAATAATTTCGTAAAACTCTTCTTTTTCTTGCATTTATTTTCATACAACAAAACTCATGTACATAAATGTAACAAATCGATCATCAACATCATTAACATATTGTGGCATGTACATCATCTCAAATGATCGTGAATTGAAAACATTATAAACTGCGCCTTGCATGTGGCGCACACTCACCAACACCAACTTTAATCAAAACATTTTATGAAACATAATTTATTTTGTGTGTTCATTTTGTCGGGCAACTGCTGATCTTCGTTTAAATTATTTTATTCGTTTCGATGCGTTCGTACGTTATGGTCCCTACTTTCGTTGGTTCGCTGGTCTTACAAAACACCCTCTACTTATGACTGGTGCGGTGCTATTAAATTTCCGTTACTGTTACAATTGGCTTTTGTGTGGTTTAATTTTTAATTCTGTTTCATTTGTTAACCCTTTCGGTTATTTTTTTTTATATAATTTTTGGTGTTTAAAAACTTTTCATTTGGACATACCGTACATATGTTTCGATTTTGTGTTTTTGTTATTCCGTGTACCGTTGTTCCTGTTATGATTATTATTTTCTAGTGATGACTTTATTCAAGCTCAACAACAGTTAGCCCGATGGGCGAGTGAGGATGTGGTATCCGTCGTGGTAATGGAACAGCCGCTAGCCGGTACAACATCGGATTCCCAACAATCCAGCGGCGGGGGCGGACACACGTCGGGAGCGGCATCAACGAATACCGTTATCCACCACCAGCATCCGCACCAGCACCACGGCGATCATCCATCCTCGGCACAGGCCACGTCAACCACAACGGTGTCGGTAGCCGCGGCAGCGGGTTCAATCAATGCTCATATGAATATGGGGGCCGTTCCAAATGGCATCGCTGTAAATCAGAGGGACTACTACCCCTCACCTCCCTCCACGGAGACGGAAAGCAGTGGAAGTGTTATTCAGCCGCTCAACCGCCGCTACACTATACAGGGCGATACAAGTCAACAGCAGCTGCAATTGCATCAGCTACACCAACATCAGCATCAATCCCATCAACAGCAGCAGCAGCAGCAGCACCAATTGCAGCAGCAACAGCAACAAATTCAAATTCAAGGCGACACCACCACCACCAGCAGCAGCAACAACAGTCAATGCGGTCAAATCATGGAGAATGGTCGTTATCCGGAATATAAGCACTGATAGTATAATATGAACTCCATCCCAATGAACACAGCCATTAACACCACGATCACCACTAACAATATCACAAATTCTACCAACGCCATTACCAATACATCAACAGCAAACTTCAGCTGCAATAACAATGTCAATATCACTGCTATGCCAACAACAATCCTTTCACAACAACATTCACCCCATTGCTATGCCCATCAGCTGCAAGCTTATCATTAAGTCAAGAGGCAGGTTTAGTCCTCTGCGCCATACGATAAAGTAACACTACAACAATATTGTATGTAACTGTAAACTTGTCACTGCATCATCAAAACAACCCTCGAACACAGTGGGGAACAAAAATATTTACTCTAACACAAATTCTGTGCGATAGACTAAAGATTTTGTTTAACACTGTGTGCTTTTAGATCTCTCAGATTAAGCGGTGATGTTTTGGAAACTCTCTACTGCTCTCGCCCCCTCAATGTCTCTATCTGTCCTAAATAAATCCTCACATCTCTACATCGTTATAGTTTTGTATGAAAAACGGCAAAATACACTAAATCAGAGATTCTTTTTTATATTCTAAAAATAAATTTATTATGCATAGAACTCAAGACACAAACAATTAAATAAGTCAACAAAAATTTAAAGAAAAAACCAAAAAATATATTGTGATTTTATACAAAGTAGTCGATATTTTAGTTTTAAATTAAAACCTACAAGCAAAAACTTAGAACAAATTAACGAATTGATAACTGGCATAACAAAAAATAATACAATGATTTTTTGATAAAAAAAAAACAAACACGCCCACACACACACACACATATTAAATATATGGAATGGAATATGAAAAATGCCACACATACAGACATAACAAACCCAAACACCCCACAATTACTTTAGGATAGTTAACAAATAATTATATTTCGGAAATGAAATAAAACAAAGAATGAGCTCTAGCAAAATAAATGTAAATATTAGTTACAAAATACAACAACAATTAATAATTTGTATAAAGACTAAAACTAGTTGACGACTGGTGTTTTATTGATATTACAAACAATTGATTATAAATCAATTCCTGCTTAGTCTTAGTGAAACCCTAATATTATAAATTTTATAAATTGCTTATTTAGCTTTGAATTTCATCTGTTTTGTTTTTTGGTTTTTTTTCGAATAGAGAAATTATTAGAAAATTGATTTCTTATGATTTAACTAAAATTGGTAATTATTTTACTGTTTTAAAAAAAAAAGAAAAGAAAACATCGACACTAAAAAATCCAGTTTACGAGCACAAACACACTGCAATTAATTATTGTTTCTAACACAAGACCTTTAACTGTCAAATAATGGTTATCTAATGAATTTGTCAGTAACTTAAAATTTTCCATACTGTGACTTTTCATAAAAAAAATAATAACAACAAATTGATGTTCTAAGCCTTGTGCTCTTTTTAAAGGACTTTGCACTATCAATTTCAGTCATTGCCATGTGGTCTACTTAGCGCCTAAGTGATTGTAGCCTAACAAAAATGGTGCCAGACACTCATGGTATTATCCACAAACTCTATGAACTGTTATCAGACTATCGAAGTCATCGATCGGCTGACAAATTACAATATATCACGCCTGAATATTTGGATTTGTAAAATCTGAGATATCTGATGAAGGAGGTCGTGACTTCATTAGGATAATACATGAGAACACTCATGCATAGTCACTATGCAGAAAATTCTTTAAACTTTTCTAGATTTAACGTCTTTTTCGATTTTAACGATCTGTTTTTGTAAATAAAATTAAAATTTTCGTCTGGGATTTTTTATTGAAAACAAAAACAAATTTTAAGTTTTTTGTTGCTATTTCAATATGCACACGCAGACGAAAATTTTTGGTTCATTTACATATATAAACTGTTAGTAATGATTTCTAAAATTTTAGATAGTTTTATATTTTTTATATAAAAATTTTCTTTTCTACTATTGGCTCCTAGTGTATCACTCGGGGATTTTCAAGGTTCGTGGCCAAACGGCGCAGTGTTTGTGAAATCGGTGCCGGACGACCGGGAAATTGATGACGGAATTCGCGCTGCGCCAACACCACAGACGAATTGTTAGCGCAAAAAAATAGACACCATTATTCCGCGTTCTTGGGAACTGTAGCGCTGCTCCATGGCTTGTTTACTTGTATTCTAAATCTGTCTAGTTCACAAATGTCCAAACAGATTTAACATTGGCCGCCATTTGCAAAAATAAGAGCATCTTCCAATAGGGTGATTTCCTTTGGCCCACCTTGTATAACAATTCCAGAAAATTGCTGGATTATAAGTGTCAAGATTAAAGAAAATCATGTGAGAAATTTATGCCTTCTTATTTGACTTGGCAAATTTACGATATTATAATTTCGTTTCATGTAAAGTCACAAATAGTTTCACTAAATGTATTACTCTAAAAGAATGTGGAGTATTAGCGATGCCATCGTATCAGTTTGTAGCTTCGACTCTCACCACTGATGCTGGCTGCTTTTCAGGGTCGTACTAGCTCCAAAGTAGGGCGGATCTATTAACCAAAAGTGGCAGCCTGCGTAACCTTGTTCAAACTTTAATCAGTACATGGACAAAGGTGGATACCAATCTGCTGATATTTTAATAGCCGCTTTGAAATTTCACCGATAAGTTCTACCCGGTACTGCATTACACTCTGCTATTTTGCATGCAATTTGCCCCTATATTTTTTTCTAATAGAAGAGAAAGAGTGGCTAAAGTAAAAATATACAATTAAAAAATTTTTTACATTAATTTTTTCTATTGTACCCTTCCTTGTATAAGCAAATAAAAAATGGAAGAATATACATCCTGAAAGAACTCATCATATACTAGTTCGTAAAACATTTTGTGCAAATTAAATTTAATACCACAATAAAAGCATTTTTAATAACGTCAAATATTTATCAATTATGAAACACATACTCTCATAATATTTTGACAATTTATCTGCTGGCATATTTAAACAATTGATAGCCTAGTTTGTAGCTCCAGTAAAATTGTCTAGACACCCCAAAAAACAAGGCTTTCTTAACACAAACGACTATATTCGCCTTAAATAGCATATTTTCTTATAGAAAAATCTGAATAATAAAAAAATTTTAAATTTTCTATCAGATATAGAATTAATAAAAAAATTTGTTTCTTAAATATTTTGCCTCAACTAAAGTATGCATTGGGATAATTCACCAAGAAGCGGCGGCTACCATGTGAGGTTCGTATACGTTCCTTATGTATTAAATGCTATTTAGAGCAGATAATTAAATAGTCTCATGCCTATAATTTTCAGCAGAATTACAGTTTTACAGAATTTTCAGAAAATTTTATTTGATGTCGACTGAAAATGACATGCAAAGTTTTCAGATATATACGTTATACCTTTACGAAAAATGTTCATCATTCAAAAAAATGTCCTCAATTGTTTCCGATTTCTTTTGACAGATGCTTTGCCTCTATCAGTGTCATATAATAATGAATAATTTTTAAATGGAAATGGCAATTAATCAGGCGCTAAATTGTGATTTCTTTTAAAATATTCATTAAATTTATCGTAGATATCCTCAAAAAAAGATCAATTCCTTTTCTTCTTTAATACCACAACAAGCTGATCAGCGGATTTTCGAACATGATTTTTAAGAAACAAAAAGTTGTAAATCACTTTACGGTAATGAAATATTTAGGAAAGGAAAATCAACCTTTTAAAAATATATAAAATTTGTTTTTGTCTTGCACACAATTGATTGTTTAACCAATCAAAGGTATGGACATATTCTAAAATGTTTATCAAAAAGAAAATTAAATAGAGGGTGTAAATATGTGAGAAGTGGTTTTTCTGTATATAAAAACTTCACTTTTACTATAAATATGTATTAGAATATATTATAATTATATTCCAATTGGCTTTAAAACTTGTATACCTATTTTTTCCTACAAAAATTAATTGATTGTAATATTTATCAAGCTTGTTTATATAATTTTTATTATTATAATTTTTATTTCCTGAAGATGTTAACAAGCTGTTAACGAAATATCGAATAAGAATTATAAGAAATAATATATTATAAAAAACGACCACAAGCATGATAAATATTACAATAAACTGATAAGGTCAATAAAAATAATTCAACAAAAATTAATTAAATTAAATTGACTGAAGGAAATCAAGTTCAAACGAAGCCGAAGGTTGGAAGTTGAATTTCGTCAGGAATATTTTTTCGTATTTTCCTTAGGTCCAATACTGCTTGTTTGTGATAATTTTTGTTAATCTATTCAAATGACAAATGAAACAAAAGTGGTGCCTGAATAGTTTTGACAAAGATTGACACAATGATGTACTGCAAAACAACTTCCTTCGTTGTTATTGTAGTAAAATTCGCCGACGAATTAAAAAATATAAATAAAATTTAATATTCTAAAATCTCATCCTCTCAATAATATCTCCTCCAATCTTTAGCTCTGGCACAATGCATTACACTGAAAATTAGCTCATGGAAAACATCAACGATTGCGTGTTAAAATTTCTTTCATGACATTGTGGTACGTGTGCTAAATGTTTTTTAAAAACAATTTATGTATTTGCAAATTTCATTTTGTATAATATTTTATAATTGCAAAAAGCTCAAGCAAGTGTTTTTTCCGCAATTTTGAAATAATATTTTCAGAATAATTTTGAAATACTTCTTTTAATATATTCCCTCTTAAGAACGAAAATATTTTATTTCGCTGCCAAACTATTTGGGTGCTGTTGGCTGAAGTAGTAGAACACGAGACTTGAAGCGGAGGGTCGTGAGCTCGAGCCCGCGCTGAGTCATGAAATATTGTGTTGAATTCTTCTGATCAGCATTAGTGCGTGGTTGGGTTAGTTGTTTTTCCAGCCTGTTTCAATGATGAAGGCATAGTCACTAGTCACTGAACATAATTAGCGGCGACTGACACTAGCATGGACTAAAAAGCATAGTAACAGCACCCACCTTCGTCGGCCCTGTAGCAAAAATTAGCCGGCGAAGTAAAAGGTTGAAATAGCTACAAAAACAACTGTCTATCTTCTAATCTTTCCTAATCTGTGCCCTTAATACTATCCCCTCGTTTTCAGTTCCGGTGCAATGCATTGCATATATAGGGGTCATCCCCTGACTGCTGGTCAAAGATAAAAAAAAATATTCTAATATTTTTGGACACGTATTACACTAAATATTATATGATAGGTTTTGTTTTTCATGCAAAATAATTTTAAAAGAATTAAGACCTAGAAGTAAATATTTGAAATTAAGGGCACTGGAAGGTTAAAAAAATATCAAATCTGGCCAGAAGAAAAAACTGCGACAACTGCTTTCGTGTTTTCATTGACTCAAACCATTCTAAAAACCACAAAAATTTAGGCAAAAACCATAAGTTTTTTTTATAAAAATTTTCAACTTTTGGATTTTAGATGCCATTGCTATTGAATTTATAAAATTTTACAAGATGTAGGTAAGAAATATATCTTGTTGTTGAAAATATTAATTTTTAACAATAAAGTTTTGATAATTCCAAATATATTCAGTCTGTTTGGAGTACACTACAGAGAAGCCAATTACATAAGTTTCGTGCTTAGTTTTAGGAGAAAAAACATTTTTTTCCCTTATCTTCGTGTATAAGAAAAGTTAAAAGAAAGGCCACAAGGCATGATCAATTTATATAACAAAAATGTTCATGCTACTATATAACAGCAGAAAAATAAACTAGAAGCGTGTTACGAATAGGAAAATAAGCTTTTCGCGACACACTTGATAATTTCATTTATCACATCATTTCACAAAATTTACTTCAGTAAAAAAATACTGCTTAATAATGCTTAAATTTTCCTGACTATTCTTAAAATTTAATGCTCCTAAGTATTAGAATTACAAATTCAGTCCGGAACTGATATTGATAAAAAAAAGTATAATATGCGGATATCCAAAACTTCCGGTATATCAATTTTCCAAAAGGTCTTTACAAAATCAATTATAATTTATATTCAAACCAAACAATGTTCACATAAATCTGTAGATATAACTCTATAGTTAATAATTAAAAAATTCAAGATATCGAATAGGAATCCTTTGTAAATATGTACAGAATTCTAGTTCTCTACACTACCAATAGATAGAAACATAACTAAATAAAGTAAAATTAATTATTACAAATTATTTTTTAAATCACAGAGACTGTAAATATGTTACAAAACAAAAAAAAGATAGTAAAACTAAACTGGTCATCCATTATAAGGATGTTCACGAAGCGAAACAAACCAAACAAGGCCCAAAAGAATAACTTTAATTTAAAGAAAACCAATTAAATACACAACCAGGGGCTTGAAGTGTAAATATTAAAAAAAAAATTAAGTAGAAATATATTCACATGAATATCATTGAATGCTCAAGAAACTACAAACATTGAAAATAAATGTAAATCATTTGAAACCATAAATTAAGTGAACTTTTTAAGTCAACAATAATAAAACAGGTATTAAATAGTTAATAAAATAACAAAAAGCACTTAGAACAAAATGTTATAAAAACAATTTATTGTAAAAATATAAAACAAATTTTATACAAAAAATAAAAATTAATGAAACTGAATTAATAACCAACCACACACACAAGCAAAACACATAAAATATACTCCTATTAAAAGAGTTATTTTTATGTTAATGAACAAAAATATTATTAATAACGATATTAATTTAAAAACTGTAGATAAGTTTAAATAACAATGAGAAAAAAATTATAATAAAAATTTAAATTATTTTGAAAAAGAATGTCAATTTATAAAAAGAAATTAATAAAATAAAACAAAATTAAATTAAATTAAATAATTAACAGCACACCAACACATTTATAAACTATTTATAGACACAACTACTCGTATTCTATTCATAAAAAGCATTACGCTACATTTACACATAAAAGCGCATACATACCCAGCGTTAAAATGAGGAGTTCTGATTTTTTTTATTAAGCACAAACTCTAGTTAAAACTATTAAAAAATTCCTATTTCTTTTTCTCTTATTTTGTTGAACCACAGTCTGGATCACGGGAAAGGAAATTTCATTACTTTGAATAACTTCTACTCAGCAACCATGTGCTGAGATTTTCAATATTTTCGTTTGCTGACGAAGGTGTGATTGCCGTATGGCTACAACAAATATACTATGATTGTTGTTAACATTGTGTGATTATAGCAATCAAACTCCGATTTTTAATAACCCTTAATATGTTACTGTCTATGATCCAGTAGCGGTAGGTACAGGAAGATCTAAAGAACTAATATATCATACGTAAGGGGAATATCGTAGTAGATCACAACTGTAATAGGTCCTTTTCAGCGCTATTTTTAATCTCAGTACAAAATTGTTCAATCCAGAATGGGATCAACCTGGCTATCACTGAGATATTTCACTGAGGGATTTCTCTAAGGCGACTGCTAATTATCGACTTCCACTTCGAGGCTGGATACTCACACATAATAGGTGTACCTTCTCTCGCAGGTATAGTTTAAAAGACTCATCCGGTACAATTTTCAGCTAAGCCAGATATCTGCCGTTTCCATATCGTATATAATCAGTCTAAGAACCGAATTTTCTGTCCCGCCTACAAGCTCTTTGAACACGATGCAAGTCAGTCCTATGAATTCAACGCGGCAAAACCATTGCTCTATTTGTACCATACTTCAATGCAGATTTGTAAGTTCATCTGAAGCGTTGGCTAAAAGTAAATAGTCTAAAAGTGAACTAATTTAAGTTTTTAATAATATTTTTTAATAACATTTCTCTACAAAAGTTGATGTAACAAAGATTTCTTATATTCCAGCTTTTTTGTATGGAATCCTTCGATAAATCATTTAGTGATCTAAGGATTTTTTTAAAAATTCCTGAAAATAGTCTTATTGTGCAATATTTAACGAAACTTATTCCACTTTTGACACTTTTCTGGAAGTATTAGGAGAACATCTTTTATACACTATCATTTTGATGCTGATCATTTCACTCACTTACACATACATCTACAAATTCACTCGCATATATTTCCTATAAATTACACAATATAAATGTTGAAATAATAATAAAAGTAATAATAAAAAATCGTTTAAAAAAACCATTTAAAAAATCACTAAATACAACAACATTCAACACTATTGCATGGTAATTTATTAAAAACACTAACAACTACAACAACAAAGCAAAAAAACTCAATAGGTAAAAGTGTATTTAAAGTAAATGCATTAAGCAATTTAAAATAATTTCGAAAAAAATAACACAAAAAACCCAAATACAACTAACATTCGAACAAAACAACAAAACACAACACCTTTTTCATTAGGCAAAACAATACAATAACAATACAAACAACAACATGATTGTTAATATTAAATAAATAGCAAAAAAAGTAAGAGCAAAAAATGCAATGAACAAAAAATCTTGAAGCAAAAATTAATATAAAATCCATTATAATACATTAAAGGTTTTTTTATTAAATAATAAAAAAAATATGCAGGAGGTAACTAACAACAAATGAATTTACTACAAAACCATTTATTAAATAAATAATATTAACGTCGAAAACCCAAAAACAAAAAAACTACAACACACAAAAAAAACAACACAAAACGAAAGAAAAAAAACAAAAAATTAATACATATAATTAATTAAAATCGTATAGTAAATTTGGCAAAACCAACATATTTAAATAAATAAACAGTTTAAATTGAAACAACAATAAACACAACAACCAGGACAGACCATAAAATAAACCATTTATTGAACAAACATTTATTTGAAAGCAAGCCCATATAAAAACTTTTCCAGAATAGATGGATATAAGCTATTTGTACTCTATTATTATTTTATATATATATATATTTTTTTTTAGTTTGCTTTACTTAAAATTAATTTTTTTTTTAAACCACATTATTATGTTACAATAAAACAACATGTGTGTAAAATAATTATGTTATAAAAAGTGTGTGCCATAATATGTATTTTTTAGAACTTGTACAAAAGCTAATATTTTTATTGATACAATTTTGATATAACATTTACGGCCGTATTATTGATAAGTTTGAAAACTAGTTTAACGTGAAAACTGGTTTTATAGGCAATTGCAAAATTAGTTTTGAGAAATTCGGTATTATTCATTGTAGTTTTGAGGAATAAAACGCGGATTTTGAACACAAATTTTATTGAAAACTAGTTTTCGTCAAAACTAGAAAAAGCTGGCTTTGGCGTAGACAAAACTAGTTTTGCCTCTGTATCACATTATTAATTTGAAAAAAATGGCACCGAATTGAAAAAATGCATGATTGTAGCCCACTGAATATCACTATTGTTGCTTTATTGGTCTCCTTCGATAATATGCCACTACGACCATGTGCAACACATAGAGACACCAATGTTTCCATTTGGTTTTGAGTCCACTTTTCACCTTTGTAACGAATACCCTCAGACGACGCGGAAGTTATTTTCTTGGAAATGGTGTGCTTCTTCGAATTATGTGAATTTATAAATTCACACTTTAGTAGCTAAAATAGAACTAAAAACAAAATAAATAACATTAAAAACATATTACAATCAATATTTATTCAAATCGAACTCACGATTAATATATAAAACAATATTTTGTTTTCCGCAATGATGTTAAGCACTCAAAATGTAAACACTGCCTGCGAAAGCACGTGTTTTGATGCAAAATATTGCACAAAACTAGTTTTAATCACAAAACTAGCAATGCGTTTGAAAACTGAAACCAGTTTTATTTTCATATGTGAATAATACCAACTTTTTTTTAAAACTAGGTTAGGTTAGGTTAGAGGGCCGTTGTCCCTGGCGGGAATATCCACTTGGGTCCGTCAATTCGGTCCCTTTGTGATGCCCTTAAGCAGAGGACCTCCTAAGGGATGTCCTCCGCCGTTTCAAACCATCCTGTACCCCTGAGGAAGGATGATACCCCTGAAAGCACCATGTTTGCCAGGCTGTCTAAGTCTGACAGGAATCGGGAGCCCAGCGCCTTGCATTTGCAAGGGCAGGACACTGACACAGAAGGTGGAGGACAGTCTCTTCCTCCTCTTCATCATTGCAGCTTCTGCAATAGTTGTTGTATATTAGACCCATCCTCCTCGCATGAGTCCCAAAGCTACAGTGTCCTGTCAGAACAGTCACCAGTTGACGCATGCGCGCCTTGTCAAACTTGAGAAGGTCGCGTGTTTTGCCCAAATCATAATGGGGCCACGTGGATCTTGCCACGAGACAGTTAGCCACGCTTTCCCACCTAAGCTAGTTTGTATGATTCGCTTTGAATCAGAAACTTGCATCGCGATAATGGAATGCCAGTGAAGTGACTGATCATTGAACTGTTCAATTCAGTCCCTTGTCTGGCAATCTCATCCGCAGTATGGTTGCCTGGACATCCAGAATGTCCCGGCACCCAAACCAGTGTCACCCTCCAATGTCTCGCTATCTCGTTGATAGACAGTCGGCATTCGACCACAGTTTTTGATGTACTGTACACACCACTAATAGCAGAGATGGCTGATGTTTTTTAAAACTAGCTTTGAATGAATTTCAGATATTTTGCACGAAAGCTAGTTTTCACGCTGGTTTTATCTACAATGACTAATACGGCCGTTAAAGTAATTAGTTTGACATACTCGTATTCTGTTGACACTGACTGAAAGAAAGGAAGAATGATGCCCGTTGGAAAATATCTATCGCAAACTTTCGCTACTGCTTGAAAAAAAAAGAAATTTTATTTTATTTGAGCGATGGTACGATAGCTTGCGTTATCCCGGAGCTCTCATTTACATAATTTGTTTCTTTTTTGAACATATTGTTAATAAAATTGACTTCTTGTTTACATAGATTTGGTTTGTAAAGGCAAAAGCTTGCTCTACCTTCAGACTTCTTCTTCAGCCTTAAGATAGCAAGATTTACAGATCTTCTATTACAACAAAATGTGGAATAACAGAAAATCCGTCCCAATTTTGATAATTATGATAGCAGGACAATTTTATTTAAAAAAAGAAGTTAAAATAAATCCCTTTGATAATTAATACAAAATCTGGTAGCTGATGGAAACTAACTGATATATAATTTTGCGATTTCAAACAACAAATTCTAGCAAAATTTTGATTGTTCTGGATGCTTATAATTATTTCCTTTTTAATGTATTTTATTGGATTCAAGAAAAATTTTTATCGATTTAAGAAAGAAAACTAATGTTTTCTCTCCCAAATTTAAAAACTTTGAATTTTTTTCCATGTATATGAAATGGTGTTCAATCAAAAATTCTAGCTGCCAAATATAAAAATATATTTTTATTATTTCATTTTATTAAAACTTCATTTCTTTATATATACATATATATTTTATTTACATATTTTTTGAAATCGAATACATATTTAATTAAACCAATTCAAGTTTTAATCATAAAATTATAATATATAAATTAATTTGCAGATTCGCACTTGAGTATGATATGTATTTCCCAATAAATCCTTGAGCCATCCACTCAGGGGTTTTTTCAATCTTAGAAGCAAAAAAACAGGACTAAAATTTATTGTGGCTAAGGCGTGATTACGGTATTGTTTTTGTTCCAAAACTTTTAGTCAATATCCAGTAATTTCGGAAAAAACTTTTCTTCCAATTTAATTTGTGTCTTCTTGTACAACTTTTAAAAAATGTTCTAACAATCACCGTATATCACATTCAATATTTCAAATAATATTTGAATACTTAATGCCATTTTTTACAAACAATTAGATGAATAAATCGTCTGATAAATTTTCTTCGACAGCAGCAAAAAGCCGAATATGCAAAACTTTTTTAACTTCTATAAATCTCACAAACAAATTAAACATGCTAAATAGCTGAAGCTGTCAACATATACACCTTCGAGTACATGTACCCGATATTTTTAACTGACGTCGTATATAGAAATTTTTTTCTAACTCGTTCTTTTGTCATAGAGGATATGCTATGGACATTTAATCAGAAATAGTTATTTATTGGAATGTTGTAGGCCACTTGGAGGTGGTTCTGCAAATCTAATGTAACAAACAAAGCAAGTCATTTACATAGTGTCACCTAGTACTTCTTTTTTAGCACATAATAAAAAAAATTTATGATTTTCAAATGGTTAAGGCACGATATGTAATAGAATTCTTGACCTAACATTAATATGTTTGAAAAATTCAGGAGATCTTTATATGCTTAGTAAGAAATAATATTATACTACCCAATATTAGTTCAAACGAATTTTACAAAATACACTGATATTTTTTGTAATAGTTTGCCTTATATTTAAATTAAAATTTACATAAATTAACACATTGATTTCTTAGTGTTTTCTTGATACATGCATATATGTATTTGGCATATAACATATGTACATATAAACTATTTTATTGCACATTATTTATTTAAATTTTTAGCCAATAGAATATGCTTGCAGCAAATGCATACATATTAATTTAATATTTTAATTAAAGCAGTGTTAGCACAAATACCAACAACATTCACAAAACACAGAAATAAACAGACAGCAACTTTTGTAAATAATAGCATGAATAAATGAATAAATAATAACAATAACAATTAAAACAAATAAAATGACACTTGTGTTAACACATATCTAAAAATAAATTTACCAAATAGTTAATTGAATTAATTTATAAACATGCAGTTCTACAATGACATACAATAAAAATAAAAATGAAAATAAAATATATAAAATCCTAATGAATTTATCATACACTAAAAAAAAACAACATAAACATTCTTACTTGCATACAAGCATACCTTTTTCACACATACACGCAAGCAACAACATACATGTATGCATTTAAATTGTATATACATACAACTATACATAAAAAACCGAAATCACTAAAATGCATTTCATTCTATGAACAAAAAATAAATAAATAAAAAAAAAACAATACTACTACCAACACGTTAAATGAGAAGCAAATAGTAAATTTGAAAATAACAATTACACTTAAAGTAAAAAGCAACAAAAAACGAAAAACAAAACAAAACAAAATAATATGTCTGTGTCTGTTAGAATAAAAATATGAACTGGTTTTAAAATTAACATACATATTCTAAAGCAAACCAAACATACTAAATTACGTATTAAAAATTTAATCAAAAATATCTTTTTTTTTTGAAATAGTTAAAACCTTAAATGAAATAAAAATTACTACCACAGAAAATAAATAATACACAACAACAAAACCACATACACTTGCATATATGGTAAGCGAATGCTATTGCAAAAAGTACATAAATGAAATACATGACTTTTACAATATTAATAATACACGAACAAAATGAAGTTGTCATATGTAACCGGAAAGCGGAAGCAGTTCAGTTCATGCACAGAGGTATGTATGTATTTGTTAATGTAGTTACATGTTACAAATATGTGGTAAATCAATATATAAACAAAAGCATGATGAATACAAATACAAAATAACTTTGTAATAAAAAAACAACAAATCCAAATTCTAAAATTACTTTAAGCTCTACTTTGTAAAGAAATAAAAGTATACTAACAAAATAAAACCAATAAAACAAAAAGAGAACATAGAGTTAAGCTAAATGTAAATAACAATTTTATAGCAAAAACAAACACTAACAAATTAACATTCAAACACTTAGACATTTTCATTACTCATCATAATGACCTTAAGAGTGCAACACTCTTCTCAATCATCGCTCAATATAAACACTTAAACACAGGAAAATATAAGCGAAAAAACTTAGTGCTCGCTAAATATCACTTTCTCTGCATCTAACACTCGTACATCTCCTTTCACCTCCTATCAATCAATCATACCGACTCATCAGCCACTACAAATCAACACTTTATCTCTTGGTATAAAGAAAACATAAACACATAAATATTGAAAACAAAAACAAAAAATTAATTAAAAATAAAAAGAACTGCATACTGTTGTGACTTTATTATGATTAAACAAAATAAATATAAAAGATATTGATTAAAACTTAAAAAAAAGAAAATAATTAAAAATATATAAAAAATAATAAATGTGTTTGCAAAAAAGTTCTTAAACTAAAACATGAAGGAAAAAACAAAAAGAGAACACGTTAGTTTTAGTCATACAAAACAAAGAATAAACCAATTGCATTAATTTTAGTTAAATTAATTATTAAAGAAAAACCAAACACAAACGTATTATAAGCGTAACAGAATATAAAAACAGATCTAATTGGTTATAAAAATTTAAAAAAAAACAGCAACAATTGATACTGATTGAAAAAAAATCATAAAAATTTTTTGAAAAAAAAACAAAAACAAATGAAAAAATACACTTGAAAAAAGATAAAAATTTTAAAAATTATAGTGTTTTATTTGAATTAAAAATTGTGAATATCGTGAATTCTGAGCTTATTCAATGACGACTGTGCAGTACATGCTTAAGGTGGGATAATTTGAAAAAGGCACTTTTCTTTATATTCATTGAAAAAATTTTAAATTTTACTTTAGCTCATCTTATGACCCGTAAAAAAATATCCGTGACATGCCAATATATCTCTAGAGTCATAATTTCTCTGGATGTTATGGCTAGAGTAACCCAATCGGCTAACTGATGTTTGATCAGTCTAGGAAACTGTTAGTTTCAGTATTGAAGAAATATAAGTACTAAGCAGTTCCCCGTTCTCGGCTGTTAAAACACTGATATCGATATTGCTGGCACTTATGCACTTTAAAGAAATGCCCGATGTATCAAACATTTACCCCCCAATCCATAAAAAAAACGTATTTGAAATCTGTTTTAAGAAAATTTTGTTTGAAAAAATTTTACTAAAATACTTTTCAAACTCATTTTAAGCTTTATGAATACCGGCATTGGAATTTGTGTAAAGAAAAGATAATGAGAAACACACAGCGTGTGACGACTTCATCTATCACATAGATAATATTTAAAAAGCAAATATCACCAAAACTGAGTTGTGTGTGTATTTAACAGTTTACCTTAAAACCATATCGACTAGTTAGAGAATTAATTATATTTAACTCAGAATATCTGGTCTTAGTAAATATATAACGATCTTAAGTTCAGAAAAAAAGCGCCTTGTTAAAATACTGATATGGTTGAAGATTTTATTAGAAAAGTGTAAGACACTTTTATGGAAATAAAAATTATAATTGAAGGCAAACATCTCTAACGAGAAAACTTTCAAAAGTCCATAAACTACCTATAACAGACAACAAATACCTCGTGAAAACTTATTGAATAAATTTTTATATAAAATATATTTGACGAACAAACAAAACAACCACTGATTCTAAAAACATAAAGGAAACTGTGTTCATTGTCAAACAACAATGTTCCATAATGGCAAGGTATGACAAACATATGACAAACATTTGTTTAAATAAAATTACATATAAAAATTTGCAGTTTCCGTGGGCCACACAGGACTCATATACCTATAGATATATATGTTCCCACAACCAAAGCGGCTAAAACTTTGACAAAGATATTCTATAAAATAATAGCAAGACTTTATTTCTATACTCCTAAAGCAAGCAAACGGAATAAAAAGCGCATGACACGAATACTGCTATAATACAGAAATATTTGAGTGTTGCTTTGCATAATTCATATTAATTGAGTTAATAAAAATTAAAAAAGTCGTCTTCACTTAAAAGTTAGTTAAGGTACTCACAAGCAAATTTGAAGACCACAGACAATAAATACTAAAAGCATTCTATACTCAGGTGATTGGTTAAAAACTATTTAAGTTAAAAATACCAAATTCGAAGGTATTCTGTTGATTTTAGTACAGAAGGCACATTTGCCCTTTCACTAATAAATTTTAAAGTATTTTTGTATATCCATACGATATTTGTCACAGTAGCAACATATTACTAAAAATTAGGCATTTAACGTAATTTAATTGAGATATTGTCTGAGTTAAGTTATTCAATACGCAACGCACAAAACAAATGTTTATTAAAATTAAAATTTTTTTTAATTTTAAAAACTTAGTGAAAATCTGTGAATGCTTCATACCCAAACCAAATTAATTTAAAAATTAATTAATAATCTCATATTGTATTTCATTAAAAAGTTAATATTCCTACAAGGAACTCTTATGAGATGGCTTAGCGCTCTAGAAACCAAAACTGAACCGTTCCGCAGCTTTGGTAATTCTAAAAAATATTCTTAATATTCCACTCTAAATAAAAATATAACTAAAATTCATTCAATTAAAGACCAATTTTTAAACTGAAAATGTGCTTTGCAAATTCGCAGATTTAAACATAATCTTCAATAATGATTTTCAGCTTATCTCCAAAATTCGCATAAAAATCTTACATATCATAACTTCAAACTTGATGTATGCATACTAGACTATCAAAAGCTGATTTTAAAATTTTTTGGTTATTAAATATTTTTATAATAATGAAATTTTATTTACAAAATTTGATAACTTAGATCAGTCAAGCCCAGTATCTAGTTGCCATCGTAAAAGTAAAAAAATAACAAGTTCAATATGAAAAGAACTCTCCAAAACAGCTGCTTGTTCCTCCATACAAAAAGTCTTCTTCTTCTTACCTATAACAAAAAAAATTATTTTTTGCTTATCTCATATGATATATTTAAATTCAATTAAGATTTACAGGCTTAGGTACATATGCAAATGTTATATTGAGAAAGACCTGATATATATTCCCAGGAACAATGGAAGTCAATATCATATAATTTTGAAATTTATGTAATTCTCGCAATACAATTTTCACATAAAACGTTAACAAAAAATGTAACTAGGACACCTATTAAGTGGTGCTAGACAATTATACACCTGAGTACTGAGGATGGGACTGTAGCCACATCTGAAAACAGCTTGTAAATAGAAAACTTAAAATGATGTTAATTTTTTATTGTTTCATAAAATATTTATCAGGTGTTTCCGTATCCAATATTACAAACTTTTTCCCAATAATGAATTTAAACATACGACAGTCGTTTACAGCCAAATATAGTGACATACGCAGTGTAATAACGAACTAGATCTAGCCCGGAGATCAGCTAAGCTGTTCTCCTTTGAGTTACTGTTTTTATTACTATTCGCTTTGGAAACAAACTCAATTTTTATTTCTCTTTTGTCATTTAATGTGCTGCAGTAAAAACAAAGAAGCCTAATATAGGACTTTTTTTTGACAAGCAATATCGCTCACTTTGTATCGTTGCCACCAAAGGAAGTAAAGCAATTTCAAAACCGCTACATCCGTTTATAAATTATTAGATACTGAAAAACAGACAAAATACTTAATTTTCCTCGTTCTGGGGGCAAATTACAGCACTCGATATCGATCGAAATTCGTATTTAAAATGCATTGAAATTTCGATCGATATCGAATGCGGTAATTTGGCCCCTGGATCGGGTATTGTAAAACCTAAAACTGATAATAATGAAAGTAAGTGTAGGAAATTGGTTACATGTAATTTTATAACTTTTTTAGAAAAACTATAAAACTGTCGAAGGAGATTGTTGACAAGAAAATGTAAGAGAGATAAAATTAAAATCTTAAAAATTTACAAAACTATACAAAGAAATTTATACACCTAGATAAAGAAATATCTAGATATGCGACAAGAAATTACCAAACACAAGCAATGAAATGCCAAAAGCCTATACAAGCAGCTTAGAAATTACAAAAAAAAACTGGGGGGTTACTCTGTAATGCGATGCGAATGAAAAACTGAACGCATTTGTATGCTATTAACATTGAAATGCGAAAGCAATTCCTTTCGCATCGCATTACAGAGTAACCCCCCTGCTTTTACTGTAATATAATAAATAAAATGGCTACTATGACTCCGTACTCGTTCTTCTCCAACTCTCCTCTCAACGTTATTTCATCCTTCTCAAAGTTCCGACACAATTCATTTAATGAGTAAAGAACATGTCCTCAGTCCTTACTACTATCCTCTACTTGTAGTTGAATGTAGCACAGCATTGTAACTTCACTTGTAGTATGAACTCGGACCATGTGACGCCAAAATTAGTGATAATGAACCATCACCTCATTTTACCTACCCACCGTTACTGTGGCTAAAAATTATCTTCGCAATTTTAACAGTTCCTTTTTCGGTTAATTCCGATAGTTCATTCAATGAATAAATATTTTCAGCCCAAGTGGACTTAGATCCGACGTAAAGTCTTAATTTTTTTAATTCATTAAATAACAGAATACCACATGATGACATCCTTTTCTAATAAATTCTAAGAATTTACTATTCTTTTAAATGCTACCTTTACCATAAAACAATAGCATGAGCCATTGTGTATTAGGCAGATATTGTTTACACAATTTATTGCTAACATAATAATTAACAGTCTTTCTAAAGTTAAAAATTTGATTGTCCAAAGTTGAATAAAAAAGTCGTGGCTTCCAAAAAAAAAAAAATTTTAAAACATTTATATCCTTTTACTTTGATTCATTAATAAAATAACTTAATCAACATAACTAATTCATCAGCATATCGAAATGCCATCAAACTGTATGTTTCATTGCACACAAATTGGTAAGCATTTTATATTATTCCTGGATAATAAAACAAAATTAAAGCATTTTACAACAACATAAATAAACTGCTGCTGTTACATATAAAAACATAGAAGAACAATATATAATATTTTATTTATTTACTTACAGACTACGACTGAACGACACAAAGTTGTAAAACTCTTATACAATACGATATGAGAATTAAAGCGAGTGATATAAAAGTGACTTCCTCAACGAAGGTGATTGATTATTTATAGCAAGAGTGCAGTGAATGTAAATTGTTTTTCCAAATAATTTTGATAAACCATAATTACAAAGTCATTATTAAAACACATTAGTAAACCATTAATTATACTGAATTAAAAGCTTTAGTAAATCTCAACATCATTCAATACTTCATACAGACACACCAAACGCACTTCCTTAGATATGTTTTCTTGTACGACATGTTTATTTGAAATCATATGCTTATTACGAATACTTTTAGATTTTAGTTGACAACTTTTATAATTTATTTAACATGCTAATTACTTTAAATATTTAATTTTGATATTTCAGTACCGCTAACGTCAGACACAGATGATATAAAACGAAATGAGTTTTATTTTAATTTTAATGCTTTTTATTTTAATTTAAATACTCTTATCAATTTCCATAAAAAGCTTCTTCTCTAGCTTTTTGAAAAGTCTTTTTTTCCAAAAAAAAAAAAAAAAAAAAATATATATATATATATATATATATATATATATATATACATATATATATTATAAAAGATATAATATAAAAAATACGCGTTGACAATCATGTATTCAATATTATTTAAATGTGTTCTTTTTCTTCTTCTTTTTCACTCATTACAGATATTATCGCTAAATGTTTTGTACAAATCTAAATGATTGCTAGTTTTTTTCTAATTGTATTTATAAATATGTATTTACATACATAAATGTGTATCTTATACTGTGCTAATATTTATTTAAAATTCGTTCACATATAATTTTATGTCAAATAAAATTGTATAATTTTATTTTATATGTAATTTTTTTTTAATATACTAAAGCGTTCATCAAAGTGATAAGGTGCCTTACTTTGCATCAATTTTAAGATAAAGTTAAATCTTTTTATCGATGCCTTAATACAAAAAAGGCCTAACTCGATTTTGTGTTACTTTACTATAGAAGGAAACAACTTAGTAGAATTCGTAAAATTTCTGACACAAGAAAAATTTTGATGCAATTATGAAAAAAAGATGCAACATATTTTAATAAAAAGGCATCAAAATTTTTCTTGTGTCAGAAATTTTATGAACTCTACTAAATTGTGTCTTTCTATGGTAAAGTAACACAAAATCGAGTTGGGCCCATTTTATATTAAACCATTGTTATGTTTGTGTGGCTAGTGATTGATATTAAAAATTATTAATATACATATTTTATTGATTGAGACAATATGTCGAATAGAAGTTTTTATGAATGAAAATTACTTTATTAATCATATAATTAATGAAATCAACGATTTAGTAATACCGATTTTTTGAAGATCAGTAATTGAATTAATTACCTAAGATTTACTACCTGGGCCACAATATCACTAGATATCGTTCTATCGCATAATCGTGGTTTGTTTTCTGAAGTAGTAGAACACGATACTATGAAGTGGAGGGTCCTAAGTTCAACCCCGCGCTGAGTCATGAAATACTGTGTTGAATTCTTCTAATCAGCATTAGTGCATGGTTGTGTTAGCTGTTGCCAACCTGTTTTCAATGATGAAGGCATAGTCACTGCTCACTGAACATAATTGGCAGCGACTGACACTTTCATGTACTAAAAGCAGAGTAACAACAAGACCCTCCTTCGTCGGTCCTGTAGCAAAAAAATTAGCCGGCGAAGTAAAAAGTTTGAAACAGCTACAAAAATTCTCTATCTTTTCATCATTCTTCATCTGTCCCCTTAATACAATCCCCTCCTTTCAATTTTTAAAATATGTGTGTACATATTTTTTTTAATATGTTGTACAATTCTTTTCTGAAGTCAGTATTTTTATAAAAAATATTTTTAAATGAAATAATTGATAAATTTGGTTAACAAATCTGACACACAAAAAATATATGTATTGAAGTTAACGTTAAATTTTTTTACGAATATATTTTAATCGAAATAATCAGTTCCAATTAACCGTTTATTGTTGCCAATTAAATCTGTCATTTAATGTGTCATTAACGTCAACGTGCAACCAAAATCCGTAAAAAAAACAAAGTAAGTAATCTTATCATTTAGACGCGCGATGATTTCTTTGTGAAATTTATTATTTTTAAATTACCGTGTAAATATATTTTAGTAAATAATTTAAATATAATTTTTATATCACACATTTACTTCACTATTAATTATTAATTAATGACATTTATTGTAAATATTGATCACAAAAATTGTTACCGCAAACTCAAACTCTTTCTAAACTTGGGTGCTAAAATTCTAAATCCATTTTAGTAATTTCTTTTTATATTATTGTAATTATATTATAATTAATATACATATGATTTTTTTGTATAAATAAACTAATAATAAAGTTGTTAGGATTTTAAAATTACACAAAAACGAATCGTTAAATATTTGTTAAACAAATAAGTATTTAATATAAACGAATTACCATATAACGACAGATGTCAACTTTTATGAATAAAATAATAAAAACACGTAAACAAAATTTAGCTTTAACAACATTTATTTTTTAATAAAAACTAAACAAATTCAAATTCTTTACATGCTGCAAAACAAAACAGAGAGAAAAAAACATAAATCATGTTAGTTTTTAAGTGAAACCAATTGAAAATAAATTACTACGAAAAACAGTAACTACAGATGTTTTAATTCTTTAAACCATTGCAAGCTATGGGTTAGGCAACATTTTATATTGTGGACACAAATAGTGTTATTAAGACTCCTTGAACTATGTTTTTCAAAATGTCGCATAATATGTTATAGTAAATGAGTGATAAATATTAAAAAAAAATCGTATAAACAAAAACAAAACAACTTTAGGTAATTGGGAATGATTTTTCTTTGGTTTGTAAATAATTGACGTGGTATAATTTCTTTAGTTTTTCCCTAGCGAAAAATAATGTGTCATGAGGGAAAATTATTCCCAATTTAAACCAAATGCCAGCTTTCGAATAAAGCCACATATTTTATATGTCTATTTCTATCAGCAAATAATGAACTTACTGAACCGAGTGAATGTCCTTGCTACTGTATATTCAATTTGATCAACTTTAATAAGAAAGTTTTTGAATTTAAGCTGAAGGCAAATCACGGCATTCAATATCGATCAAAATTTGTATTCAAATTTGTAATGAAATTTCGATCGGTACCGAGTGTGGTAATTTGGCCACTGTTTATAGTTCACTTTTCGATCATAATTTACAAAGGCAAAAAACGCACATATTTTGTTGTCGCTAACACTGCATCTGATTTCGAGACTATTTCCATGCTAACCCGAGTGACTAAACTTCAAAAATAATTTGTTGTCTCTCCTTTAAATAAAACTACATATGTGGACTATATGGATTTTGATGCGCTAAACTAACTGATTTTTTTCCATCAGGTCGGATTTTTTTTTCATAGGCGTGGCAAATTTTCCCCCCTAAATTAATCAGGTACGGAGACATTTTCAAAAACTAAAACTGCAAAAGATGTGTAACAAAATTGGATTTATTCTAGTCGAATATAATTTTTCTCTATCTCTTATCGGTTTGGAATTATTCAGAAATTTATGTAGAAACAAAAATTTTTTCGTGCAAAATTCGTAATAAATTCTTCTGGTTTCTTGACCTCTTTTTAATTATTATTGTATTCTGATATTTTTAAGCTTAAGGACTCTTTATTTTAGTTTAATTTTTAATTTCAATATTTCGTCATTTTATTATTTTATTAAAATAATTAATTTCCTGAAGAAGTCACACAAAGGAGTGACGAAATATTGAAATTAAAAATTAAACTAAAATAAAGAGTCCTTAAGCTTAAAAATATCAGAATACTATTCAAATTCGTAATATTTTTTTCCTGCAAAATTCGTAATTTTTTTCAGTTTAAAAATTCAATTAAAAAAAAGATAAAGCAAATATTCAACATTTTGCACATTTTTCTGAGAGCTACATATATTAAAAATAAAATAAGCTATAAACCATAAAAATCGGTTTATTAGTTCATTATAGGAGAAAGAAAATATACAAAGATTCGTGAAAATACTTTTACCGATACATAAATCTTTTTCATTTTCCTCCGAATAAATTACACAAAATGAGCACTTGAATGTCCAAACGATGGCCACTGTCTGTAGGTTTCCAAATAAATAATTGATCTTGATTTTAATTAAAGAATTTCTATTTAATGATACCCGTACATCGCTTTAAAGTTTTCGTTGAATATAGGATTCCTACTGTGCTCTGCTGTCGACGTTGCAAATTTAACTTCCTATTAGTTCACACTTGTCTGTGCCACGTTTAACGGACTTTTTTTTCCACTCCATATTACAACGGTTACCTGAAATATAAATTGTGTTAATACCAGGCGCTATTGAAAACTTTTTGTAAACCAATAACCTCATCATGTGACTTTTTCAAGTTTTCCTTATTTACTTTAAATAAAAATTATAGGTAATTAATTTTTTTTTTTAAAATACAACTTTTTCATTCTTTCAGTGATTATAATGAAACAACAAATAAATTATATGAAATTAAATTTGAAAAAAAACAATATTTCATTTAGTTTGTAAAGAAACTGTTGAATTCGAGCTGATATGTAAACGATAGACATCTGGGCTACGGCGGGTAGCCTGTTTCATCTGCCTTGCTCTTGTGTATTGAAATCTCATTGTCATTCCCTTGTCACAAGGATTAATTCTACGGCTTAGTTAGACTTAAAGGAAATGATTTTACGCAGAAACCTTCAAGTTAAGTGGCAATTTAATCCCTAATAAAACTGTATTTGGTAAAGATTTTTCGACAGCTGCCTTTTTCAATGTAACATTTTCAATAGTAAAATAGTTTTATGCAAGAAAGCTTGAAATATATTATAAAAAAAAGCTAATAGCAGATTTTACATTGCAAAAAGCTTTCGGATAAATTCTGCTAATAAACGTATAATTAAAGATACGCCCCAAATATTGTGTAGAAAATGTATTGCTAAAATATATTTTCCAACAGTAAATTCATAAACCACAGCAAGGCCACAAACGAAAGAAATTTTTAAAATTTTCCACTAGGGTTTCTTCTCAAACATCCTTTTTATTTCCGGTAGCAAATGCTAACACATTCAAAGCTTTCTTTCCTCTCGTTTATTTTGTGTATGAGACGTTATATGGCAAAAGTTAGTTTTTCAAATAGAAAAAATATATATTTTTACCGCTGGAAGTGTTTGATATGTTTTGTATTTTGACTAGCAGCACACTTACCGCAAGTATCGCCAACAAATTGTTGCAATATTTGATATATCGAAAAAACTTGTCTCAATTGATATGAACTTGTTAAAATTTCTATATGGTTTGAACTGGTGTTTTATAGTTTTATAAACTAAAACTTAAAAAAAAAAATTTATTTTATTTAAGCTTAATAATATGTATGACAAAAACAAAAACCTTTCAAAATCCAAAATATATATTTTTTGGAATCACAAAACGGTCTTCTATCACTTAACTATCTGTCTTGAAACATAAATCAGGACATTCCCGGGTCGGTGTCACAGACTGAATGTTATTAACACCAAGACGTTCGTATCGTAAAAGCACTTGGAAAGCATTAAATCAAACCTTTAAAAAAATATAACAATTGAAAGATGTGTTCCAGGTTCCAGTTGTTGCGATAAAATGGCTAAAACCTAATGTAACTCTATTAGGAGTAGAAGTCAGGCGATGCCCTCTACTCCTGCGGTGCATTGTATTGGAGGACCTAGAAAAATAATTATCGGAACTCTTGTGTTAAATATAGTAGGGAACATAGCCACGGAGGTTTACTCTACACTATAATACGGGTAGGAACAATACAATAATCAATAATCAAACAAGTTTAGGCTAAACTGATAGATCCAATGAGTTAATTTCCTCTTCAAAATAGACTTTGAAATGCCGGGCCTATACATGAGTGTTGTATTCCATTTTCAGTCGGATGTAAGTGACATAATTAAGATATCATATTGAGTAAAGTATGCTTTTTTTATTTATTGCTAAAACTTTTTAAAACATCCCATATTTATTTAAATAATATAATACATCCCATGTTTATTTAATAATATAATTTCTAGAGGATAGCTTTAATAATATACAATAAATATTCTGAAGCGCTTGAGTATCCTTTTCAAATTCTCCAACAAAAACATCACAGCTCCTAGTACATAACCTGCGGCCAACACAAACCAACCGAATTGAAAGTGTTTGAGAGTCAAAGGACGTGAAACTTCTAATCTGGGCACGCGCATATTTAAAACTCCTGAAGAGTAACCTTGCTGTATAGCATCCAACATCCATTTATCAATCAAACCAGCTGCATTGGATCTTAAAATGAAACGAGTCAAAGGCTTTTCAAATTGCGAATGTGCTGGCATTAGAAAACCAATAGGCATCGTAGTTAAGCACTCCTTGACCTTGTGGGTAATGGGCTTTAGCAAATGTGTTTGTTGGCTAAAAGTGAACTGTATGCGATCCTCAAGTGTCGTATAAGAATGCTGTAGCTTCAAAGCAATTATATCATTTAACAAATCATAAGCATTTCGAGCTCGTAATAGTTCATTAAAATCTTTTGGTAAATCACGGTTATCTATTATGTGGGGTATTTCATAATCAACTGCATCAATAATAACACGTCTTTCTATCAGTTCACCCAGTGTATTGATGGCTGGCTTAAACGTCAAGCCTGAAAAGAAACTAGTGAGAGATGCCATATACAAATTGGAAAAAATAAAAGCCATAACGGATATTAAACTGAACCACAGAGCATTAAACCATTTTAAATCTTTGTAGCAGCACGAACTGGAGTTGGGTAAATACATCATTAATCGCCAAACTTCTAAGAATATTTGGCACACATCCTTTCCCACATACGACCGTTTTCTGTGCATTAACAGCAAACCAAATAACTTAGCCATACTTAAAATCCACCAAGTAACTAAATAGCTAATCCATACTTTCGTCTCGAAGGGCAATATGAAAAATTTATATTTCGATAGCTCGTTTGGAAATGGTACCGCTACACATCGCTGCAGCATACGCAACGGATAACTTAGAGAAGCATTTTTGTAGGGTATATAAGGATTAAGGCTGAAATCAATTTCATCATTTTCTATTCTCTGCATAATATGCATGATGTTGTAACTCCTATTTCTACCAAAATACACGAGCTCGAAGTCAGCATTATATTCCCGCAGAAAAGCCTTAAACAGAAGAGCTGCATAACCCAACAAGCGGTCTTTATAATCGGTGTCATTATTGCTGCCTTCAAATACTCTAGGTGGATCAAACAGGGCCGCAGTTCTGATTTTAAATTTGTTTAAATTACGAAATTTATCCGGATATAGCGCTTGTTTGCTAAACAGTGTCATATTAATTACTTTGGTTGGCAGGAAATGGTTGTAATTGTAAATATCAAACTTCTTTTGGTATGAATTTTCATTATCCACTAGAATTAAGGCATTAGTAAAGCCTCTTTGCCAACACCATTCAAAGTGTTGTTTTAAATTTAAACGTGAATTTTTCCTCCGCGGATTCTTTGTTATGAACACGCCCCTTACGTGACTTTGTATACCACGAAAAGCATTATTCACGTGATACCATAGAGCTTTGCGATCCAAAGAAGCAATCGCTATGAAAAATATTTCTTTATTCAGACCCGATTCATGATGGAATTTCATTTCTCCATAATTTTGGGTCACCACTAATTTCGGTGTTGTTCTTTTCTCCAGCACTCGTATGTAATCCTCCACGTCAAATACATCACCGAATAATGTTATAGTCAAAATTTCAGATTTCACTTGGGCAGCTTCTACTATAGCATTTAATTGATGCAGCTGCCAAGTTTCTGCAGCGAAAACAGTAACATTTATTAGTTGTAATAGAGAATTCATTGTTACGCTTTGAAATGTAAAGGAAAACTAAAAATACTAAAACGCTTTGGCGTGTATATTAAATACTTTTTTCTGATTTATAAAGTGCACAGTGGGCCAGCATGAGGTTTGATGTTATACAACAAGCTATAAAGTCGAATGTTTAATCCACAATAGTTCTCTTCGTTCCAGTTATTGATTACAAAGTGGCCTATAACTAAATGTACTCGCACTAATTCACATTACATTTTTTAGAGTAGCAGCGATCCTGACAAGAGAGGTGAGTGCTTTTTTGATTTTATATAAAATAATTGTCTCGAATTGGTTAATAAAGCTGCCGAGCATGTATTATATACTCAAGCAGGCAACATTAGTCCAATACACAACGATTACTGCAGAAACTGTAATGATGATAAGAAGGACAGTTCTCCATCTTCTATCGGTACTGTGCAGCCTGAACTGTATTGTGGATACAGATCTTACTAGATTGATTGATATTTTTATACAAATATTTTGTTGTAACTTTCACAGAAAGTTTAAACTGTTTATTATAAAACTCTTTATTTTCTTTTTTTTACACGTACTGCTTATGTAGCGATTTAAAATGGGATAGTCCTTTGAACCCAGCTTAACCTCATCTTACAATACTGTCGGTTTTTTGATATCAAATAAAATATCTAAGTTGTTAAATTAATCATCCTGCTAATCTAAAAAGTTCCAAAAACAAAAAATTTTACTTATCCTGCTTTTTGCAGAATTATAGTTACCTGGCACGGACCATATAAACTTAGATCAGATGCTAGAAGTAAATAATAAAAAGAAAAATAAATTTAAAAATATTTCTAAAAAACATTAAAAACTATCTGACAATTCAAAAAGAGTATATGTACAATTTAGTTCACATAAAGGCAATTTTTGAATTTAAAATAAATCTCAACCCATCAAAATATTTTCCTCAAACCCAACTTTAAAAATTGTTAATGAAAACCACAACTTTCGCCAAAAAACACTGTTTATAAGAAATGCAAATCAATTCATTTCCAGACTTTCCACTATACCTTCTTAATAAAGTTAATGAATTTCAAATTGTTAGTTTGTTTTATTATTAAATCAAATGTAAACACTAAAAAAATAATATAAAGCAATATTGAAATGTATTTCTTCTGAAAATTATGCATGCATGCATGTACGTTTAAGTGTGTGCACAATAAACACATGGTGGCAAATGACAAATTGCATATATTTTTTTCTATAGAAATAGCATCCACATTTATGAATGAATAGAATCCAGAAATTTTCTCATCACTTAAGGCGGCATTTGTGCGCAGGTTAGTTACTTTTGTATACAAAATACTTGCTGGTACAATGCACCCAAAGGAAAACCCATGTGTCTCAGCACACGACTCCTGCATTCAACAACACACATTAAAGCGAGATTGCAAGATTTGTAGAACTAAATCAGTCATCCGTCATAATATCGTGTTTGGCGCCTAAATCAAAAATACATCCTTCTTTCGAAATGCAAGCTGAAACACTCGCACAAACACACACAATAAAATCATGAGTGCGACCACTTAGATGTGTGTGGCAATACAGCAAACAGAAGTAGACTAGAAAAAGGACACACATAATAACGGAACTTAAGTTTTCGAGACAATTTGATTTTCGTGTTAGTTGCAGTGCAACCATTTGTGCGTGCAAAAGCTTTTCGCAAAATAAAAACGGTTATATTGAAAAATATTAAGAAAATATCACATTTAACTGTCAATAGAAATCACAGTGCAAAAGTTTTTTTTATAATATTTATTGTTTTAATTAATATTTAAAACGATTTAATTTAATTGTTGCTGCATAATTTTTACTTGTTTAATAAAAATGTTTATTTTCAAGCGTCCTCTGTTGTTACTTTGGTGGTAAGTGCAAATAAATAATAACGTTTTGAGGGGATATTTTTCATATAAGAATCATATATTTTATCATCGTACATGAAGTGCACTTCCGTTGATTATCTAAATTATTTCTATTAAAGTGAATATGTGATAAGCAAGTTAAAAAAAAAACAATATTTTATAAATTAAAATAATATTTATAAATAACCATGATATATTTTATCAATATTTAATATTTATTTATTTTTATTATTTTTAATTAAAAAGTGTTGTTAGAAAATTTATCTAAGATATTACTGCTTCTTTTGTAGATTTAATCGATTTAAAATCGATTACAAAATTACAAAAATTTATATCCCCAATAGCAAGATTTTTTCAGACTTTTCTTTAGAGTTTCCTAGTTTTTTTTTCGAGCTAAAATCAAACTAACTTTTTTTATAAATTTGAAATCTATCAATAAGAAATTTATCCGAATTTGGTTTATCCAAATAATAAGTTTAAAAATAGTTCTATTTGCTGTGGGTGCATTTTCGAATTAGGCTTAAAACTACATACATAAAGCAATT
The DNA here is from genome assembly GCA_951800035.1 of Linnaemya tessellans. Lineage (NCBI taxonomy): Eukaryota > Metazoa > Arthropoda > Insecta > Diptera > Tachinidae > Linnaemya > Linnaemya tessellans. The sequence continues at coordinate 38,950,647 of OX637536.1, read as the reverse complement.
ATTACTGCAACAAATAAAGTAACTTTTATTTAAAGAATTTATTTTTTTTATTAAACAAATCGACAATATGTACCTTTTTGTTAGGAATATATGGAAAACTAAGTTTACCTCCACTTCTCCATACCAGAAATTCTCAATTTCTTTTATTATTGAGTTCTAGTAAATCCAAAGATTTTTAAGTTTCAGTGGTTTTGCATCTTTTTGAAATTTTTTAGGGTCTTATATAAAAAAAATCCTACAAAGACCTATAGCAAAAATTCGAAATGGGGAAAAAGAAAATATTTCCTTATCCGAAGAAAGTTTACATAATTTTTTGTTTGATTCTGAATAAAATGTTCAATTGCCATGAACTTTTTTTCATGCAGTGAAATGACACAGAATCCGTTTTCGTTTAGAAACGGAATTGATTTCTTATCTGGATTTATCAGAAAACAAGTTTTCGGAATTAAATCTTTTTTACTTTTATTAGATAATTTTGTTCATAGTATTAAAAATTATTTCATTTTGAAAATTATTTTCGTGTTCTTAGCAAACAAACAAATTTTCGGAACGGAATTGAGTGCTTCAGCGCTCAATATCAAGTTTTTCAAAATGGAGAAATTGTGGCTTTCAGAAAACAAGTTTTCGGAATAAAATCTTTTTTACTTTTATTAGCTAATTTCGTTCATTGTATTAAAAATTAATTCATTTTGAAAAATGTTTTTCCTTTTCTGAAGAAACAAAATATTTTTCTCAAAGGAATTGAGTGCTTCAGCGCTTAATATAAATTTTTTCAAAATGGAAAAATTGTAATTTTGCTCCGAATTGAAATTTTTTAATGTCTTTTCTCTTTATAATTTAAAATTGAGCCTACTATGTGATTATTAATGGAAATAAATAAAATAAAACATTTGGGTGAATATATTTGGTATTTAATTTTATTGCATATCTGATAACAACATAAAAATAAATTCGATTGGTTTTACTTAATTTGTATGGTTTAAATATGTTAAACTATATTTAAAAATTAAAAAAAACTTTAATTCAAAATTCCTAAACCGCATGTTAATATTAAATAAATACAAGTTACAAAATAGTATTTTGAAAGCTATTTTAAATAAATATATAATATATATTGTATTATTATAATATAAAATGCTAACAACATTTGGACGAAATCTAAAAATTAAGTCTTCTTCTTTTGTGAGATGGAATGGCTGAAGTGATCGAAATTTTTAATTGTTGCTGCAGCAAACTAAACGGAGTTTCCAAACAATTATTTTATTCCGATTTAAATAACATTGATTTTGGAATTACATTATCTTGGCAGACATTTGAAACCGTCAATCATCTTTAGTATTTTGAACTTTTCTGGAGAATAAGAGTGAAAATTCTATGGAGTAATTTTTAATTTCTTTTTCGCCCGTTGCTAAAAATCTCATTCAAAATTTTAAACTAGATTGTGGGAGGGCAACATTTTCTAGTAATTAAAGTGTAATAAGAATTCAAAATGTTGTCAGTTATAATTGCAAACGTTTTATTAGGCTTTGACGTGTTGATTCGTTTTCATATATGGCCGACAAATACGCATTTTACTCATTTGTTATAAGGAATGAAATTAATCCGGCTTGGAATTGCTATAACAATTTTGTGTCTTCGGCGAATCTTTACTGTCGAAAAACTAGCTAAAATTGTTTGTGAAAAACTGAATAAAGTGCTCAAAAGCACTTGAAAGGTTGACAATGGATTACAGGGAATGTACTCTGAGTAACAAAAATACGTACAAGCAATACAAGCTTTACATATAAGCAAGCAATCTAATCATACTAAACAGCTGAAATTGTGTACTAGCATGAAGAAAATCAAATCCAATATAAGAAGAGTGCAAAACTTGCAAACTCGTTTGTACAGACATCACTTGTAAACTATTTTGCCTTCATGTAGGTTCGCCCTGTAATCAAACAATTTAAAATAAAATCTACTTTTCTAATAGCACTTGCCCTTTACAGTTTTTAGTTAAAGAGTTTTTGTAAACCATACCACTGTGCAACAATTGTACAAGTGTTACAGTATTATTAAATACAAAATGTGAACGTACATTGTACCAAAAGATTCTCCTTAATAAAGCAATTGATTGGTTATAGATACAATTAAAATTTTTTAGTACACATACTTAATAACAAAGCGACATTTAAATCTCTACATACATACAAACATATTCTCCTGCATCCATATACATAAATCTATAAAACTAAACTCATAAGGCTGGTTGAAAGAAAACGTCATCACTTGGAATGTTGGCGGGCATGATGAACAACAGCAACAGAACAACATTCACCTACAAGTAGTCAACACATTTTAGATTTTATTCCACATAGTCTTTTGTGTTGTGTATTTCACACAACAGTTTTGTATAAATCGTGTTAGTTTTTTTTTATCAAATATTGCTTCGTTTTTCTTTTTAAATCAAGAGATTGTTTTTTTTGCAAATATTGCAAAATTGCTTAAGCTGTCACACTACTACATAGCAAACAGTTTAGGTTAAGTGCAATGGAAACAGCAAGAAAAAAATGCAAAATTCAAGTGCATTATGAATCCATAACAAATGCTATAATAAAATAAAATAAACAATCTGTATGAAGAACATGCATATACACACACATATACACATATACTTTTTTAAATTGATACGTAAGTATGTATGTGTATTGAAAGATATGCTTGTGTGTGTATCCGTTACAATTAGATAAAGTCTGCATGCAATACAGAGTCATAGGGATTAAAAGCCACTAATATTTTTATAATGCACCTTGTCGAAAATGGAAAATATTACAAATAAATGCACTTTTGTAAAAATAAATGTTTAATTAATTTTGAAACTATGAACAGAACAACATGTTTTAAAATTTATTTCAAAATTCCAAAACCGTACAATTCAGCATATTGTGGAAAATATATTAGTTGCTGTGTAATTATATTTGGAAGAAAATTTTATGTGTGAGAGATAACTTTCTTACTATTATTTTTTATATTTTAAATAAATTTATTTAAAAAACCTCCCAGTTTCCGTATTTCTTTAGTGAAATATATTGTTTGATGTTTTCACTAGAAGGAAGAATATCCATGTGTAAGAGTTTAAGATTTATGTATCAGCAATTTTTGTTTTTTTTTTTTCAATTTCATGATAGGAAAAAGCACAAATGAGATAAACACTTAGTTAAGAAGAATTCAAAATTGGAAACAAGCAAATACAAGTTGGATCAAGAATGATTAAATAAGAAAATAGGAAACACAATTGATTGATTTACACGCTGGTGACGTCACCGGTTAGTACTTGTTTCGAAATGGGCCAGGAACTGCTACTACAGTTAGTGGCGAGCACTATGACAAATTATATTTAAAATCACTAAAATTAACGAAAAAAATGCCTCCAAAATTTGTGTGCGCCCTACATTGCATTCCATATCCCTTGCGTGCGTTTAAATTGCCCGTTCAAATATCCAAAAACAGAATTAGAAAGCCAAAGTAAAACTCTCAAAAAAAAAATTAAATTAAATAAACTGCAAATTGTTTTAAACACGTCACTAATAATAAAGACATGCAAGTACATAAACATAAAAAAATACACAAGAAGATAAGCCGTTTTTAGTCGGTGTACAAATATTTCATTTCTGTAGCCAAAAAATCCAAAAATGTTTGCTTTAATTAATATTAAGTATTTTCTAGTTCATATGCTTCTTTCAGTTACTAATTGTTATCAATACAAACTTTGACTGACATTCAAAAGATAAAGGAGTTTAACCCTTTTTAAGAATGCGGGTTTGTGTTATTACAAAAAAAAAAGATTGATTATAAAGGCAAATGTAAAATTCACACACACACATACCACGCACAAAGTCATCACATGCGTGTTCCCCAGTCAGCATTTTAAGAAATTATTTCTTATAAACCAATCTAATCTGACTCCTCTGAAAATTGTAAATTATCTGTTGCACGGCCGTTTTTAATCCAAAATAGATGTTGTATCCAAAGAAAATTCTAACTTAGCTGCAACTCTTCCAAAATAGTTTCGAACAACCCGAGTTTCTCATCAATGCAAGTAATTGTCGTTTGCGATTACAGTTGCAAAACATTACTGATAAACTTCTTAGTTATTTTACAAGATTATAAACTTTAGTGCTTTCGAATTCTTTTTTTTCACTGAAGCATTTCGCTTAAGTTTACTTCATTACAAATTGCTGTGAAAGTCATCAAGCTGATTTAATAATTTTACTTAGCAGCATGAAGCAAAAAACTAACTGTTTTTAAAAAATCCCCTTAATTTTTTTTCAGTTTTAACTTGTTAATTAGACTTCTTTAAATGCAGAGTTATAAAACATTAAATCAACATTTATTTTGACACAAACCATTACAGTCAACGAAAAATTCGCTTTGGAATTCATTGTATGTGTTTTGTAAACACATGACTATGTGCTAACTGGGTTATTATCTTGATGGTTATGAAAAATTATACAAAATAACACAAAATATTTAGTAAAATCAAACTGAGTTTAATGTTAAACATCAAGATTTTAGTTTACGAGTATAAGGTAAAACATTTAACCATGTATTATTAGCCACATTATATTTTAAATAGCTGCGGGCTGAAAGCATTTATATAAGCTTTAACTTTATGCACTTTTATAAGTAGGATTCTTCTACCTCTTTGGGAAAGCGGAAAAGTCAAAATACGATTACACGCAGCATCACTTTTTATAACATAATCGCTACTTGTGTGATAGTTCTATGATTCGTGTAGATACATACTCGTAGTTTTTACTTGCCTCGTTGTTCATTCTTTATTATACCCTTCACAAAAAAGTGAGAGGGTATACATAGGTTTGTCATTCCGTGTGTAATTTCTTCGATAAAGTATACATATATATTATGGGTCCTTATGAATAGCGATGACGATTGAGCGATATCCGTTTCCCAAGCACCCAGAAGAGCTAGAGACTTCGTTCTTGAACCGTTGGATTGGAAATGAACTTAAACAGAGTACTATTGAAATTCAGAAATATCCGAAGTATGGTTCCAGAGCTGGGAAGCTTACACCTATTTCTCGACGCAAAATTTATACCAAAAATTAATTATTTTTTTTAGTGTTTGTAAATTAAACTTATTTCGTGCTTTGGGAAGCCTCAATGGTCTACTAAAATCTAAAAAATAAAAAAAAATTTCCAGGGAAGGAAAATTAAAAATTTTTTTTCGGCCCATTCCGTATTTTGTAGTACATGTAGTAACTAAACTTGTTAAAAATTTTAAGTTTTTCTTTAACGAAACCTCTTTGTACGTCATGAAGATTTGCATTGGCCAAAAAATTTTTTTTAATTCAAATTTTGCTTCCAGGGGTGGGAAATTGCATTTTTTATACGTGAAAGTATTCAAACAGGCAACTTATGTTGTTTTTTTGCTAACTAAACCTGTCTTATAATTTAGGAAGAACAAAATTGGTATCAAAAATTTAAAAATAAAATATAAAAGTTCGAATCCAGGGATGGACAAATTGTTGAAAAATGTAAATTTTTCTTAAATAATACTACTTTATACCTCATGAAGAGTTGCATTGGAAAAAAAAAATTAAAATTTCACTTCCAGGGTTGGGAAGTTTCAAGTTTTTTGGTACATGGAATATATTGTAGAACATGAAAGCGACCAAAATGGTCGCAAATTTTAAATTTTTCTTAAATAAAACGACTTTGTGCCTAATGAAGACTAGGATTGTTAAAAAAAAATTTAATTTCGCTTCCAGGGATGGGAAATTGAAATTTTTTTATACATAAAAGTAACCAAAAAGGCAACTAACGTCGATTTTTATTAATTAAAACTATTTTTTAATTCTGAAAAACAAAATTGATATCAAAAATTAAAAAAAAAAAACAAAAATTAGGTTCCAGAGTTGGATAAGTGACCAAAATGGTTACAAATTTTAAGGTTTTCTTAAATAAAACTATTTCATGCCTCATTAAGAGTTGCATTGGTAAAAAAATTTAAATTTCGTTTCCAGGGTTGGGAAAATGATATATATATATATATATATATATATATATATATATATATATATATATATATATATATATAAAAGTAACCAAATAGGCAATTGACATTGTTGTTTTTGCTAATTAAAACTATTTTATAATTCAGGAAGAACAAAATTCGTATTAAAATCTTAAAAAATCAAAATTTCGACTCCAGTTTAAAAATTTAATTTTTTTTTGTCAAGTAAAACTATGTTACATCTTTTATGTTTTAGTACGAAAGAAAGAAGAATTACATCTGTGAAGGGTGTTTAAGATTCGGCACAGCCGAATATAGCACTTTGACTTGTTTTTTATCTCTTTGTCTATACAAATCGTGAGCATGTATGGAGCCAAGTGTAACATTTGACTCATCAAATGATGTCGTTGTATTTTGACATTGGCGTTCGCTTAGCTACCGGCAAAATTTTTTCTCAGTTTCTATTTAAATATCCTTCAAAAGCCGTAGAAATTATAATGAATACATGAATCAAAAAAATGTCAACATAATTTTTTTAAGCAAAGAATGTACTTTGCAACATAAGTATGTGTGTTCATCTTAATTTTTTTTAGACTCAAAAACATTAAGTTCATCACTTTTTTTATCGACAACATTCTAGTGTAAAACTTTTCCCACCTTATTTGCCGTATATGACTAACTTAGTCACTTTTGCATTACCCGCAATGTCGATTCAAAAGTAGTAAGTAAACAATCGCTTTGAAACTCCTTTCAATACCTAGTTTTTAGAAATAAACGCATTTTGGGCAAAATTGGGTAAAATTGTGTTTCGACCAAATAAATGATTTTTTGCAAAAAATTGGCCAAAAATTTTTTTTGCTTAAATGCATGCGACTTAAGCTTTTTCGGAAGCTTCTTGGCATTTGAAACTCCTTTCAATACTTAGTTATTAGAAATAAACGCCTTTTGGGCAAAATTGGGTAAAATTGTGTTTCGACCAAAAAATTGAATTTTTGCAAAGAGGTACCCCTTATATAAAAAATTGGGCAAAATTTTTTTTGCTTAAATGCATGCGACTTAAGCTTTTTCGGAAGCTTCTTGGCATTTGAAACTTCTTTCAATACTTAGTTATTAGAAATAAACGCCTTTTGGGCAAAATTGGGTAAAATTTTGTTTCGATCAAAAAATTGATTTTTTGCAAAGAGGTACCCTTATCTAAAAAATTGCCCAAAAAATTTTTTTGCTTAAATGCATGCGACTTAAGCTTTTTCGGAAGCTTCTTGGCATTTGAAACTCCTTTCAATACTTAGTTATTAGAAATAAACGCCTTTTGGGTAAAATTGTGTTTCGACCAAAAAATTGATTTTTTGCAAAGAGGTACCCCTTATCTAAAAAATTGGCCAAAATTTTTTTTTGCTTAAATGCATGCGACTTAAGCTTTTTCGGAAGCTTCTTGGCATTTGAAACTCCTTTCAAAACTTAGTTATTAGAAATAAACGCCTTTTGGGCACAATTGGGTAAAATTGTGTTTCGACCAAAAAATTGATTTTTTGCAAAGGGGTTAGCCTTTCCTAAAAAATTAGTCAAAAATTTTTTTTGCTTAAATGCATGCGACTTAAGCTTTTTCGGAAGCTTCTTGGCATTTGAAACTCCTTTCAATACTTAGTTATTAGAAATAAACGCCTTTTGGGTAAAATTGTGTTTCGACCAAAAAATTGATTTTTTGCAAAGAGGTACCCCTTATCTAAAAAATTGGCCAAAATTTTTTTTTGCTTAAATGCATGCGACTTAAGCTTTTTCGGAAGCTTCTTGGTATTTGAAACTCCTTTCAATACTTAGTTATTAGAAATAAACGCCTTTTGGGCAAAATTGGGTAAAATTGTGTTTCAACCAAAAATTTGATTTTTAGCAAAGGGGTTAGCCTTTCCTAAAAAATTAGTCAAAAATTTTTTTTGCTTAAATGCATGCGACTTAAGCTTTTTCGGAAGCTTCTTCGCATTTGAAACTCCTTTCAATACTCAGTTATTAGAAATAAACGCCTTTTGGGCAAAATTGGGTAAAATTGTGTTTCAACCAAAAATTTGATTTTTAGCAAAGGGGTTAGCCTTTCCTAAAAAATTGGTCAAAAATTTTTTTTGCTTAAATGCATGCGACTTAAGCTTTTTCGGAAGCTTCTTCGCATTTGAAACTCCTTTCAATACTCAGTTATTAGAAATAAACGCCTTTTGGGCAAAATTGGGTAAAATTGTGTTTCAACCAAAAATTTGATTTTTAGCAAAGGGGTTAGCCTTTCCTAAAAAATTAGTCAAAAATTTCTTTTGCTTAAATGCATGCGACTTAAGCTTTTTCGGAAGCTTCTTCGCATTTGAAACTCCTTTCAATACTCAGTTATTAGAAATAAACGCCTTTTGGGCAAAATTGGGTAAAATTGTGTTTCAACCAAAAATTTGATTTTTAGCAAAGGGGTTAGCCTTTCCTAAAAAATTGGTCAAAAATTTTTTTTGCTTAAATGCATGCGACTTAAGCTTTTTCGGAAGCTTCTTCGCATTTGAAACTCCTTTCAATACTCAGTTATTAGAAATAAACGCCTTTTGGGCAAAATTGGGTAAAATTGTGTTTCAACCAAAAATTTGATTTTTAGCAAAGGGGTTAGCCTTTCCTAAAAAATTGGTCAAAAATTTTTTTTGCTTAAATGCATGCGACTTAAGCTTTTTCGGAAGCTTCTTCGCATTTGAAACTCCTTTCAATACTCAGTTATTAGAAATAAACGCCTTTTGGGCAAAATTGGGTAAAATTGTGTTTCAACCAAAAATTTGATTTTTAGCAAAGGGGTTAGCCTTTCCTAAAAAATTGGTCAAAAATTTTTTTTGCTTAAATGCATGCGACTTAAGCTTTTTCGGAAGCTTCTTCGCATTTGAAACTCCTTTCAATACTCAGTTATTAGAAATAAACGCCTTTTGGGCAAAATTGGGTAAAATTGTGTTTCAACCAAAAATTTGATTTTTAGCAAAGGGGTTAGCCTTTCCTAAAAAATTGGTCAAAATTTTTTTTTGCTTAAATGCATGCGACTTAAGCTTTTTCGGAAGCTTCTTCGCATTTGAAACTCCTTTCAATACTCAGTTATTAGAAATAAACGCCTTTTGGGCAAAATTGGGTAAAATTGTGTTTCAACCAAAAATTTGATTTTTAGCAAAGGGGTTAGCCTTTCCTAAAAAATTGGTCAAAATTTTTTTTGCTTAAATGCATGCGACTTAAGCTTTTTCGGAAGCTTCTTCGCATTTGAAACTCCTTTCAATACTCAGTTATTAGAAATAAACGCCTTTTGGGCAAAATTGGGTAAAATTGTGTTTCAACCAAAAATTTGATTTTTAGCAAAGGGGTTAGCCTTTCCTAAAAAATTGGTCAAAAATTTTTTTTGCTTAAATGCATGCGACTTAAGCTTTTTCGGAAGCTTCTTCGCATTTGAAACTCCTTTCAATACTCAGTTATTAGAAATAAACGCCTTTTGGGCAAAATTGGGTAAAATTGTGTTTCAACCAAAAATTTGATTTTTAGCAAAGGGGTTAGCCTTTCCTAAAAAATTGGTCAAAATTTTTTTTTGCTTAAATGCATGCGACTTAAGCTTTTTCGGAAGCTTCTTCGCATTTGAAACTCCTTTCAATACTCAGTTATTAGAAATAAACGCCTTTTGGGCAAAATTGGGTAAAATTGTGTTTCAACCAAAAATTTGATTTTTAGCAAAGGGGTTAGCCTTTCCTAAAAAATTGGTCAAAATTTTTTTTGCTTAAATGCATGCGACTTAAGCTTTTTCGGAAGCTTCTTCGCATTTGAAACTCCTTTCAATACTCAGTTATTAGAAATAAACGCCTTTTGGGCAAAATTGGGTAAAATTGTGTTTCAACCAAAAATTTGATTTTTAGCAAAGGGGTTGTTAGCCTTTCCTAAAAAATTAGTCAAAATTTTTTTTGGCTCAAATGCATGCGACTTAAGCTTTTTCGGAAGCTTCTTCGCATTTGAAACTTCTTTCAATACTCAGTTATTAGAAATAAACGCCTTTTGGGCAAAATTGGGTAAAATTGTGTTTCAACCAAAAATTTGATTTTTAGCAAAGGGGTTAGCCTTTCCTAAAAAATTGGTCAAAAATTTTTTTTGCTTAAATGCATGCGACTTAAGCTTTTTCGGAAGCTTCTTCGCATTTGAAACTCCTTTCAATACTCAGTTATTAGAAATAAACGCCTTTTGGGCAAAATTGGGTAAAATTGTGTTTCAACCAAAAATTTGATTTTAGCAAAGGGGTTAGCCTTTCCTAAAAAATTGGTCAAAATTTTTTTTTGCTTAAATGCATGCGACTTAAGCTTTTTCGGAAGCTTCTTCGCATTTGAAACTCCTTTCAATACTCAGTTATTAGAAATAAACGCCTTTTGGGCAAGAGCCTTTCCTAAAAAATTGGTCAAAAATTTTTTTTGCTTAAATGCATGCGACTTAAGCTTTTTCGGAAGCTTCTTCGCATTTGAAACTCCTTTCAATACTCAGTTATTAGAAATAAACGCCTTTTGGGCAAAATTGGGTAAAATTGTGTTTCAACCAAAAATTTGATTTTTAGCAAAGGGGTTAGCCTTTCCTAAAAAATTGGTCAAAAATTTTTTTTGCTTAAATGCATGCGACTTAAGCTTTTTCGGAAGCTTCTTCGCATTTGAAACTCCTTTCAATACTCAGTTATTAGAAATAAACGCCTTTTGGGCAAAATTGGGTAAAATTGTGTTTCAACCAAAAATTTGATTTTTAGCAAAGGGGTTAGCCTTTCCTAAAAAATTGGTCAAAATTTTTTTTTGCTTAAATGCATGCGACTTAAGCTTTTTCGGAAGCTTCTTCGCATTTGAAACTCCTTTCAATACTCAGTTATTAGAAATAAACGCCTTTTGGGCAAAATTGGGTAAAATTGTGTTTCAACCAAAAATTTGATTTTTAGCAAAGGGGTTGTTAGCCTTTCCTAAAAAATTGGTCAAAAATTTTTTTTGCTTAAATGCATGCGACTTAAGCTTTTTCGGAAGCTTCTTCGCATTTGAAACTCCTTTCAATACTCAGTTATTAGAAATAAACGCCTTTTGGGCAAAATTGGGTAAAATTGTGTTTCAACCAAAAATTTGATTTTTAGCAAAGGGGTTAGCCTTTCCTAAAAAATTGGTCAAAAATTTTTTTTGCTTAAATGCATGCGACTTAAGCTTTTTCGGAAGCTTCTTCGCATTTGAAACTCCTTTCAATACTCAGTTATTAGAAATAAACGCCTTTTGGGCAAAATTGGGTAAAATTGTGTTTCAACCAAAAATTTGATTTTTAGCAAAGGGGTTAGCCTTTCCTAAAAAATTGGTCAAAAATTTTTTTTGCTTAAATGCATGCGACTTAAGCTTTTTCGGAAGCTTCTTCGCATTTGAAACTCCTTTCAATACTCAGTTATTAGAAATAAACGCCTTTTGGGCAAAATTGGGTAAAATTGTGTTTCAACCAAAAATTTGATTTTTAGCAAAGGGGTTAGCCTTTCCTAAAAAATTGGTCAAAAATTTTTTTTGCTTAAATGCATGCGACTTAAGCTTTTTCGGAAGCTTCTTCGCATTTGAAACTCCTTTCAATACTCAGTTATTAGAAATAAACGCCTTTTGGGCAAAATTGGGTAAAATTGTGTTTCAACCAAAAATTTGATTTTTAGCAAAGGGGTTGTTAGCCTTTCCTAAAAAATTGGTCAAAATTTTTTTTTGCTTAAATGCATGCGACTTAAGCTTTTTCGGAAGCTTCTTCGCATTTGAAACTCCTTTCAATACTCAGTTATTAGAAATAAACGCCTTTTGGGCAAAATTGGGTAAAATTGTGTTTCAACCAAAAATTTGGTCAAAAATTTTTTTTGCTTAAATGCATGCGACTTAAGCTTTTTCGGAAGCTTCTTCGCATTTGAAACTCCTTTCAATACTCAATTATTAGAAATAAACGCCTTTTGGGCAAAATTGGGTAAAATTGTGTTTCAACCAAAAATTTGATTTTTAGCAAAGGGGTTGTTAGCCTTTCCTAAAAAATTAGTCAAAAATTTTTTTTTCTTAAATGCATGCGACTTAAGCTTTTTCGAAAGCTTCTTCGCATTTGAAACTCCTTTCAATACTCAGTTATTAGAAATAAACGCCTTTTGGGCAAAATTGGGTAAAATTGTGTTTCAACCAAAAATTTGATTTTTAGCAAAGGGGTTAGCCTTTCCTAAAAAATTGGTCAAATATTTTTTTTGCTTAAATGCATACGACTTAAGCTTTTTCGGAAGTTTCTTCGCATTTGAAACTCCTTTCAATACTCAGTTATTAGAAATAAACGCCTTTTGGGCAAAATTGGGTAAAATTGTGTTTCAACCAAAAATTTGATTTTTAGCAAAGGGGTTAGCCTTTCCTAAAAAATTGGTCAAAAATTTTTTTTGCTTAAATGCATGCGACTTAAGCTTTTTCGGAAGCTTCTTCGCATTTGAAACTCCTTTCAATACTCAGTTATTAGAAATAAACGCCTTTTGGGCAAAATTGGGTAAAATTGTGTTTCAACCAAAAATTTGGTTAAAAATTTTTTTTGCTTAAATGCATGCGACTTAAGCTTTTTCGGAAGCTTCTTCGCATTTGAAACTCCTTTCAATACTCAGTTATTAGAAATAAACGCCTTTTGGGCAAAATTGGGTAAAATTGTGTTTCAACCAAAAATTTGATTTTTAGCAAAGGGGTTAGCCATTCCTAAAAAATTGGTCAAAAATTTTTTTTGCTTAAATGCATGCGACTTAAGCTTTTTCGGAAACTTCTTCGCATTTGAAACTCCTTTCAATACTCAGTTATTAGAAATAAACGCCTTTTGGGTAAAATTGGGTAAAATTGTGTTTCAACCAAAAATTTGATTTTTCCTAAAAAATTGGTCAAAAATTATTTTGCTTAAATGCATGCGACTTAAGCTTTTTCGGAAGCTTCTTCGCATTTGAAACTCCTTTCAATACTCAGTTATTAGAAATAAACGCCTTTTGGGTAAAATTGGGTAAAATTGTGTTTCAACCAAAAATTTGATTTTTCCTAAAAAATTGGTCAAAAATTATTTTGCTTAAATGCATGCGACTTAAGCTTTTTCGGAAGCTTCTTCGCATTTGAAACTCCTTTCAATACTCAGTTATTAGAAATAAACGCCTCTTGGGCAAAATTGGGTAAAATTGTGTTTCAACCAAAAATTTGATTTTTAGCAAAGGGGTTAGCCTTTCCTAAAAAATTGGTCAAAAATTTTTTTTGCTTAAATGCATGCGACTTAAGCTTTTTCGGAAGCTTCTTCGCATTTGAAACTCCTTTCAATACTCAGTTATTAGAAATAAACGCCTTTTGGGCAAAATTGGGTAAAATTGTGTTTCAACCAAAAATTTGATTTTTCCTAAAAAATTGGTCAAAAATTTTTTTGCTTAAATGCATGCGACTTAAGCTTTTTCGGAAGCTTCTTCGCATTTGAAACTCCTTTCAATACTCAGTTATTAGAAATAAACGCCTCTTGGGCAAAATTGGGTAAAATTGTGTTTCAACCAAAAATTTGATTTTTAGCAAAGGGGTTAGCCTTTCCTAAAAAATTGGTCAAAAATTTTTTTTGCTTAAATGCATGCGACTTAAGCTTTTTCGGAAGCTTCTTCGCATTTGAAACTCCTTTCAATACTCAGTTATTAGAAATAAACGCCTTTTGGGCAAAATTGGGTAAAATTGTGTTTCAACCAAAAATTTGATTTTTAGCAAAGGGGTTAGCCTTTCCTAAAAAATTGGTCAAAAATTTTTTTTGCTTAAATGCATGCGACTTAAGCTTTTTCGGAAGCTTCTTCGCATTTGAAACTCCTTTCAATATTCAGTTATTGGAAATAAACGCCTTTTGGGCAAAATTGGGTAAAATTGTGTTTCAACCAAAAATTTGATTTTTAGCAAAGGGGTTAGCCTTTCCTAAAAAATTAGTCAAAAATTTTGTTTGCTTAAATGCATGCGACTATAGCTTTTTCGGAAGCTTCTTCGCATTTGAAACTCCTTTCAATACTCAGTTATTAGAAATAAACGCCTTTTGGGCAAAATTGGGTAAAATTGTGTTTCAACCAAAAATTTGATTTTTAGCAAAGGGGTTAGCCTTTCCTAAAAAATTGGTCAAAAATTTTTTTTGCTTAAATGCATGCGACTTAAGCTTTTTCGGAAGCTTCTTCGCATTTGAAACTCCTTTCAATATTCAGTTATTGGAAATAAACGCCTTTTGGGCAAAATTGGGTAAAATTGTGTTTCAACCAAAAATTTGATTTTTAGCAAAGGGGTTAGCCTTTCCTAAAAAATTGGTCAAAAATTTTTTTTGCTTAAATGCATGCGACTTAAGCTTTTTCGGAAGCTTCTTCGCATTTGAAACTCCTTTCAATACTCAGTTATTAGAAATAAACGCCTTTTGGGCAAAATTGGGTAAAATTGTGTTTCAACCAAAAATTTGATTTTTAGCAAAGGGGTTAGCCTTTCCTAAAAAATTGGTCAAAAATTTTTTTTGCTTAAATGCATGCGACTTAAGCTTTTTCGGAAGCTTCTTCGCATTTGAAATTCTTTCAATACTCAGTTATTAGATATAAACGCCTTTTGGGCAAAATTGGGTAAAATTGTGTTTCAACCAAAAATTTGATTTTTAGCAAAGGGGTTAGCCTTTCCTAAAAAATTGGTCAAAAATTTTTTTTGCTTAAATGCATGCGACTTAAGCTTTTTCGGAAGCTTCTTCGCATTTGAAACTCCTTTCAATATTCAGTTATTGGAAATAAACGCCTTTTGGGCAAAATTGGGTAAAATTGTGTTTCAACCAAAAATTTGATTTTTAGCAAAGGGGTTAGCCTTTCCTAAAAAATTGGTCAAAAATTTTTTTTGCTTAAATGCATGCGACTTAAGCTTTTTCGGAAGATTCTTCGCATTTGAAACTCCTTTCAATACTCAGTTATTAGAAATAAACGCCGTTTGGGCAAAATTGGGTAAAATTGTGTTTCAACCAAAAATTTGATTTTTAGCAAAGGGGTTAAAAAATTGGTCAAAAATTTTTTTGCTTAAATGCATGCGACTTAAGCTTTTTCGGAAGCTTCTTCGCATTTGAAACTCCTTTCAATACTCAGTTATTAGAAATAAACGCCTTTTGGGCAAAATTGGGTAAAATTGTGTTTCAACCAAAAATTTGATTTTTAGCAAAGGGGTTAGCCTTTCCTAAAAAATTGGTCAAAAATTTTTTTTGCTTAAATGCATGCGACTTAAGCTTTTTCGGAAGCTTCTTCGCATTTGAAATTCTTTCAATACTCAGTTATTAGATATAAACGCCTTTTGGGCAAAATTGGGTAAAATTGTGTTTCAACCAAAAATTTGATTTTTAGCAAAGGGGTTAGCCTTTCCTAAAAAATTGGTCAAAAATTTTTTTTGCTTAAATGCATGCGACTTAAGCTTTTTCGGAAGATTCTTCGCATTTGAAACTCCTTTCAATACTCAGTTATTAGAAATAAACGCCGTTTGGGCAAAATTGGGTAAAATTGTGTTTCAACCAAAAATTTGATTTTTAGCAAAGGGGTTAAAAAATTGGTCAAAAATTTTTTTGCTTAAATGCATGCGACTTAAGCTTTTTCGGAAGCTTCTTCGCATTTGAAACTCCTTTCAATACTCAGTTATTAGAAATAAACGCCTTTTGGGCAAAATTGGGTAAAATTGTGTTTCAACCAAAAATTTGATTTTTAGCAAAGGGGTTAGCCTTTCCTAAAAAATTAGTCAAAAATTTTTTTTTGCTTAAATGCATGCGACTTAAGCTTTTTCGGAAGCTTCTTCGCATTTGAAACTCCTTTCAATACTCAGTTATTAGAAATAAACGCCTTTTGGGCAAAATTGGGTAAAATTGTGTTTCAACCAAAAATTTGATTTTTAGCAAAGGGGTTAGCCTTTCCTAAAAAATTGGTCAAAAATTTTTTTTGCTTAAATGCATGCGACTTAAGCTTTTTCGGAAGCTTCTTCGCATTTGAAACTCCTTTCAATACTCAGTTATTAGAAATAAACGCCTTTTGGGCAAAATTGGGTAAAATTGTGTTTCAACCAAAAATTTGATTTTTAGCAAAGGGGTTAGCCTTTCCTAAAAAATTGGTCAAAAATTTTTTTTGCTTAAATGCATGCGACTTAAGCTTTTTCGGAAGCTTCTTCGCATTTGAAACTCCTTTCAATACTCAGTTATTAGAAATAAACGCCTTTTGGGCAAAATTGGGTAAAATTGTGTTTCAACCAAAAATTTGATTTTTAGCAAAGGGGTTAGCCTTTCCTAAAAAATTGGTCAAAAATTTTTTTTGCTTAAATGCATGCGACTTAAGCTTTTTCGGAAGCTTCTTCGCATTTGAAACTCCTTTCAATACTCAGTTATTAGAAATAAACGCCTTTTGGGCAAAATTGGGTAAAATTGTGTTTCAACCAAAAATTTGATTTTTAGCAAAGGGGTTAGCCTTTCCTAAAAAATTAGTCAAAAATTTTTTTTGCTTAAATGCATGCGACTTAAGCTTTTTCGGAAGCTTCTTCGCATTTGAAACTCCTTTCAATACTCAGTTATTAGAAATAAACGCCTTTTGGGCAAAATTGGGTAAAATTGTGTTTCAACCAAAAATTTGATTTTTAGCAAAGGGGTTAGCCTTTCCTAAAAAATTGGTCAAAAATTTTTTTTGCTTAAATGCATGCGACTTAAGCTTTTTCGGAAGCTTCTTCGCATTTGAAACTCCTTTCAATACTCAGTTATTAGAAATAAACGCCTCTTGGGCAAAATTGGGTAAAATTGTGTTTCAACCAAAAATTTGATTTTTAGCAAAGGGGTTACAATACTCAGTTATTAGAAATAAACGCCTTTTGGGCAAAATTGGGTAAAATTGTGTTTCAACCAAAAATTTGATTTTTAGCAAAGGGGTTAGCCTTTCCTAAAAAATTAGTCAAAAATTTTTTTTGCTTAAATGCATGCGACTTAACCTTTTTCGGAAGCTTCTTCGCATTTGAAACTCCTTTCAATACTCAGTTATTAGAAATAAACGCCTTTTGGGCAAAATTGGGTAAAATTGTGTTTCAACCAAAAATTTGATTTTTAGCAAAGGGGTTAGCCTTTCCTAAAAAATTGGTCAAAAATTTTTTTTGCTTAAATGCATGCGACTTAAGCTTTTTCGGAAGCTTCTTCGCATTTGAAACTCCTTTCAATACTCAGTTATTAGAAATAAACGCCTCTTGGGCAAAATTGGGTAAAATTGTGTTTCAACCAAAAATTTGATTTTTAGCAAAGGGGTTACAATACTCAGTTATTAGAAATAAACGCCTTTTGGGCAAAATTGGGTAAAATTGTGTTTCAACCAAAAATTTGATTTTTAGCAAAGGGGTTAGCCTTTCCTAAAATATTAGTCAAAAATTTTTTTTGCTTAAATGCATGCGACTTAAGCTTTTTCGGAAGCTTCTTCGCATTTGAAACTCCTTTCAATACTCAGTTATTAGAAATAAACGCCTTTTGGGCAAAATTGGGTAAAATTGTGTTTCAACCAAAAATTTGATTTTTAGCAAAGGGGTTAGCCTTTCCTAAAAAATTAGTCAAAAATTTTTTTTGCTTAAATGCATGCGACTTAAGCTTTTTCGGAAGCTTCTTCGCATTTGTTACTACTTTCAATACTCAGTTATTAGAAATAAACGCCTTTTGGGCAAAATTGGGTAAAATTGTGTTTCAACCAAAAATTTGATTTTTAGCAAAGGGGTTAGTTAGCCTTTCCTAAAAAATTAGTCAAAAATTTTTTTTGCTTAAATGCTTGCGACTTAAGCTTTTTCGGAAGCTTCTTCGCATTTGAAACTCCTTTCAATACTCAGTTATTAGAAATAAACGCCTTTTGGGCAAAATTGGGTAAAATTGTGTTTCAACCAAAAATTTGATTTTTAGCAAAGGGGTTAGCCTTTCCTAAAAAATTGGTCAAAAATTTTTTTTGCTTAAATGCATGCGACTTAAGCTTTTTCGGAAGCTTCTTCGCATTTGAAACTCCTTTCAATACTCAGTTATTAGAAATAAACGCCTTTTGGGCAAAATTGGGTAAAATTGTGTTTCAACCAAAAATTTGATTTTTAGCAAAGGGGGTTAGCCTTTCCTAAAAAATTGGTCAAAAATTTTTTTTGCTTAAATGCATGCGACTTAAGCTTTTTCGGAAGCTTCTTCGCATTTGAAACTCCTTTCAATACTCAGTTATTAGAAATAAACGCCTTTTGGGCAAAATTGGGTAAAATTGTGTTTCAACCAAAAATTTGATTTTTAGCAAAGGGGTTAGCCTTTCCTAAAAAATTGGTCAAAAATTTTTTTTGCTTAAATGCATGCAACTTAAGCTTTTTCGGAAGCTTCTTCGCATTTGAAACTCCTTTCAATACTCAGTTATTAGAAATAAACGCCTTTTGGGCAAAATTGGGTAAAATTGTGTTTCAACCAAAAATTTGATTTTTAGCAAAGGGGTTAGCCTTTCCTAAAAAATTAGTCAAAAATTTTTTTGGCTTAAATGCATGCGACTTAAGCTTTTTCGGAAGCTTCTTCGCATTTGAAACTCCTTTCAATACTCAGTTATTAGAAATAAACGCCTTTTGAGCAAAATTGGGTAAAATTGTGTTTCAACCAAAAATTTGATTTTTAGCAAAGGGGTTAGCCTTTCCTAAAAAATTGGTCAAAAATTTTTTTGCTTAAATGCATGCGACTTAAGCTTTTTCGGAAGCTTCTTCGCATTTGAAACTCCTTTCAATACTCAGTTATTAGATATAAACGCCTCTTGGGCAAAATTGGGTAAAATTGTGTTTCAACCAAAAATTTGATTTTTAGCAAAGGGGTTAGCCTTTCCTAAAAAATTGGTCAAAAATTTTTTTTGCTTAAATGCATGCGACTTAAGCTTTTTCGGAAGCTTCTTCGCATTTGAAACTCCTTTCAATACTCAGTTATTAGAAATAAACGCCTTTTGGGCAAAATTGGGTAAAATTGTGTTTCAACCAAAAATTTGATTTTTAGCAAAGGGGTTAGCCTTTCCTAAAAAATTGGTCAAAAATTTTTTTGCTTAAATGCATGCGACTTAAGCTTTTTCGGAAGCTTCTTCGCATTTGAAACTCCTTTCAATACTCAGTTATTAGATATAAACGCCTCTTGGGCAAAATTGGGTAAAATTGTGTTTCAACCAAAAATTTGATTTTTAGCAAAGGGGTTAGCCTTTCCTAAAAAATTGGTCAAAAATTTTTTTTGCTTAAATGCATGCGACTTAAGCTTTTTCGGAAGCTTCTTCGCATTTGAAACTCCTTTCAATACTCAGTTATTAGAAATAAACGCCTTTTGGGCAAAATTGGGTAAAATTGTGTTTCAACCAAAAATTTGATTTTTAGCAAAGGGGTTAGCCTTTCCTAAAAAATTGGTCAAAAATTTTTTTGCTTAAATGCATGCGACTTAAGCTTTTTCGGAAGCTTCTTCGCATTTGAAACTCCTTTCAATACTCAGTTATTAGATATAAACGCCTCTTGGGCAAAATTGGGTAAAATTGTGTTTCAACCAAAAATTTGATTTTTAGCAAAGGGGTTAGCCTTTCCTAAAAAATTAGTCAAAAATTTTTTTTGCTTAAATGCATGCGACTTAAGCTTTTTCGGAAGCTTCTTCGCATTTGAAACTCCTTTCAATACTCAGTTATTAGAAATAAACGCCTTTTGGGCAAAATTGGGTAAAATTGTGTTTCAACCAAAAATTTGATTTTTAGCAAAGGGGTTAGCCTTTCCTAAAAATTTGGTCAAAAATTTTTTTTGCTTAAATGCATGCGACTTAAGCTTTTTCGGAAGCTTCTTCGCATTTGAAACTCCTTTCAATACTCAGTTATTAGAAATAAACGCCTTTTGGGCAAAATTGGGTAAAATTGTGTTTCAACCAAAATTTTGATTTTTAGCAAAGGGGTTAGCCTTTCCTAAAAAATTGGTCAAAATTTTTTTTTGCTTAAATGCATGCGACTTAAGCTTTTTCGGAAGCTTCTTCGTATTTGAAACTCCTTTCAATACTCAGTTATTAGAAATAAACGCCTTTTGGGCAAAATTGGGTAAAATTGTGTTTCAACCAAAAATTTGATTTTTAGCAAAGGGGTTAGCCTTTCCTAAAAAATTAGTCAAAAATTTTTTTTGCTTAAATGCATGCGACTTAAGCTTTTTCGGAAGCTTCTTCGCATTTGAAACTCCTTTCAATACTCAGTTATTAGAAATAAACGGCTTTTGGGCAAAATTGGGTAAAATTGTGTTTCAACCAAAAATTTGATTTTTAGCAAAGGGGTTAGCCTTTCCTAAAAAATTGGTCAAAAATTTTTTTTGCTTAAATGCATGCGACTTAAGCTTTTTCGGAAGCTTCTTCGCATTTGAAACTCCTTTCAATACTCAGTTATTAGAAATAAACGCCTTTTGGGCAAAATTGGGTAAAATTGTGTTTCAACCAAAAATTTGATTTTTAGCAAAGGGGTTAGCCTTTCCTAAAAAATTGGTCAAAAATTTTTGTTGCTTAAATGCATGCGACTTAAGCTTTTTCGGAAGCTTCTTCGCATTTGAAACTCCTTTCAATACTCAGTTATTAGAAATAAACGCCTCTTGGGCAAAATTGGGTAAAATTGTGTTTCAACCAAAAATTTGATTTTTAGCAAAGGGGTTAGCCTTTCCTAAAAAATTGGTCAAAAATTTTTTTTGCTTAAATGCATGCGACTTAAGCTTTTTCGGAAGCTTCTTCGCATTTGAAACTCCTTTCAATACTCAGTTATTAGAAATAAACGCCTTTTGGGCAAAATTGGGTAAAATTGTGTTTCAACCAAAAATTTGATTTTTAGCAAAGGGGTTAGCCTTTCCTAAAAAATTGGTCAAAAATTTTTTTTGCTTAAATGCATGCGACTTAAGCTTTTTCGGAAGCTTCTTCGCATTTGAAACTCCTTTCAATACTCAGTTATTAGAAATAAACGCCTTTTGGGCAAAATTGGGTAAAATTGTGTTTCAACCAAAAATTTGATTTTTAGCAAAGGGGTTAGCCTTTCCTAAAAAATTGGTCAAAAATTTTTTTTGCTTAAATGCAAGCGACTTAAGCTTTTTCGGAAGCTTCTTCGCATTTGAAACTCCTTTCAACACTCAGTTATTAGAAATAAACGCCTTTTGAGCAAAATTGGGTAAAATTGTGTTTCAACCAAAAATTTGATTTTTAGCAAAGGGGTTAGCCTTTCCTAAAAAATTGGTCAAAAATTTTTTTTGCTTAAATGCATGCGACTTAAGCTTTTTCGGAAGATTCTTCGCATTTGAAACTCCTTTCAATACTCAGTTATTAGAAATAAACGCCTTTTGGGCAAAATTGGGTAAAATTGTGTTTCAACCAAAAATTTGATTTTTAGCAAAGGGGTTAGCCTTTCCTAAAAAATTGGTCAAAAATTTTTTTTGCTTAAATGCATGCGACTTAAGCTTTTTCGGAAGCTTCTTCGCATTTGAAACTCCTTTCAATACTCAGTTATTAGAAATAAACGCCTTTTGGGCAAAATTGGGTAAAATTGTGTTTCAACCAAAAATTTGATTTTTAGCAAAGGGGTTAGCCTTTCCTAAAAAATTGGTCAAAAATTTTTTTTGCTTAAATGCATGCGACTTAAGCTTTTTCGGAAGCTTCTTCGCATTTGAAACTCCTTTCAATACTCAGTTATTAGAAATAAACGCCTTTTGAGCAAAATTGGGTAAAATTGTGTTTCAACCAAAAATTTGATTTTTAGCAAAGGGGTTAGCCTTTCCTAAAAAATTGGTCAAAAATTTTTTTTGCTTAAATGCATGCGACTTAAGCTTTTTCGGAAGCTTCTTCGCATTTGAAACTCCTTTCAATACTCAGTTATTAGAAATAAACGCCTTTTGGGCAAAATTGGGTAAAATTGTGTTTCAACCAAAAATTTGATTTTTAGCAAAGGGGTTAGCCTTTCCTAAAAAATTGGTCAAAAATTTTTTTTGCTTAAATGCATGCGACTTAAGCTTTTTCGGAAGCTTCTTCCCATTTGAAACTCCTTTCAATACTCAGTTATTAGAAATAAACGCCTTTTGGGCAAAATTGGGAAAAATTGTGTTTCAACCAAAAATTTGATTTTTAGCAAAGGGGTTAGCCTTTCCTAAAAAATTGGTCAAAAATTTTTTTTGCTTAAATGCATGCGACTTAAGCTTTTTCGGAAGCTTCTTCGCATTTGAAACTCCTTTCAATACTCAGTTATTAGAAATAAACGCCTTTTGGACAAAATTGGGTAAAATTGTGTTTCAACCAAAAATTTGATTTTTAGCAAAGGGGTTAGCCTTTCCTAAAAAATTGGTCAAAAATTTTTTTTGCTTAAATGCATGCGACTTAAGCTTTTTCGGAAGCTTCTTCGCATTTGAAACTCCTTTCAATACTCAGTTATTAGAAATAAACGCCTTTTGGGCAAAATTGGGAAAAATTGTGTTTCAACCAAAAATTTGATTTTTAGCAAAGGGGTTAGCCTTTCCTAAAAAATTGGTCAAAAATTTTTTTTGCTTAAATGCATGCGACTTAAGCTTTTTCGGAAGCTTCTTCGCATTTGAAACTCCTTTCAATACTCAGTTATTAGAAATAAACGCCTTTTGGGCAAAATTGGGAAAAATTGTGTTTCAACCAAAAATTTGATTTTTAGCAAAGGGGTTAGCCTTTCCTAAAAAATTGGTCAAAAATTTTTTTTGCTTAAATGCATGCGACTTAAGCTTTTTCGGAAGCTTCTTCCCATTTGAAACTCCTTTCAATACTCAGTTATTAGAAATAAACGCCTTTTGGGCAAAATTGGGAAAAATTGTGTTTCAACCAAAAATTTGATTTTTAGCAAAGGGGTTAGCCTTTCCTAAAAAATTGGTCAAAAATTTTTTTTGCTTAAATGCATGCGACTTAAGCTTTTTCGGAAGCTTCTTCGCATTTGAAACTCCTTTCAATACTCAGTTATTAGAAATAAACGCCTTTTGGACAAAATTGGGTAAAATTGTGTTTCAACCAAAAATTTGATTTTTAGCAAAGGGGTTAGCCTTTCCTAAAAAATTAGTCAAAAATTTTTTTTGCTTAAATGCATGCGACTTAAGCTTTTTCGGAAGCTTCTTCGCATTTGAAACTCCTTTCAATACTCAGTTATTACAAATAAACGCCTTTTGGGCAAAATTGGGTAAAATTGTGTTTCAACCAAAAATTTATTTTTAGCAAAGGGGTTAGCCTTTCCTAAAAAATTAGTCAAAAATTTTTTTTGCTTAAATGCATGCGACTTAAGCTTTTTCGGAAGCTTCTTCGCATTTGAAACTCCTTTCAATACTCAGTTATTAGAAATAAACGCCTTTTGGGCAAAATTGGGTAAAATTGTGTTTCAACCAAAAATTTGATTTTTAGCAAAGGGGTTAGTTAGCCTTTCCTAAAAAATTGGTCAAAAATTTTTTTTGCTTAAATGCATGCGACTTAAGCTTTTTCGGAAGCTTCTTCGCATTTGAAACTCCTTTCAATACTCAGTTATTAGAAATAAACGCCTTTTGGGCAAAATTGGATAAAATTGTGTTTCAACCAAAAATTTGATTTTTAGCAAAAGGGTTAGCCTTTCCTAAAAAATTAGTCAAAATTTTTTTTTGCTTAAATGCATGCGACTTAAGCTTTTTCGGAAGCTTCTTCGCATTTGAAACTCCTTTCAATACTCAGTTATTAGAAATAAACGCCTTTTGGGCAAAATTGGGTAAAATTGTGTTTCAACCAAAAATTTGATTTTTAGCAAAGGGGTTGTTAGCCTTTCCTAAAAAATTGGTCAAAATTTTTTTTTGCTTAAATGCATGCGACTTAAGCTTTTTCGGAAGCTTCTTCGCATTTGAAACTCCTTTCAATACTCAGTTATTAGAAATAAACGCCTTTTGGGCAAAATTGGGTAAAATTGTGTTTCAACCAAAAATTTGATTTTTAGCAAAGGGGTTAGCCTTTCCTAAAAAATTGGTCAAAAATTTTTTTTGCTTAAATGCATGCGACTTAAGCTTTTTCGGAAGCTTCTTCGCATTTGAAACTCCTTTCAATACTCAGTTATTAGAAATAAACGCCTTTTGGGCAAAATTGGGTAAAATTGTGTTTCAACCAAAAATTTGATTTTTAGCAAAGGGGTTGTTAGCCTTTCCTAAAAAATTGGTCAAAAATTTTTTTTGCTTAAATGCATGCGACTTAAGCTTTTTCGGAAGCTTCTTCGCATTTGAAACTCCTTTCAATACTCAGTTATTACAAATAAACGCCTTTTGGGCAAAATTGGGTAAAATTGTGTTTCAACCAAAAATTTGATTTTTAGCAAAGGGGTTAGCCTTTCCTAAAAAATTGGTCAAAAATTTTTTTTGCTTAAATGCATGCGACTTAAGCTTTTTCGGAAGCTTCTTCCCATTTGAAACTCCTTTCAATACTCAGTTATTAGAAATAAACGCCTTTTGGGCAAAATTGGGAAAAATTGTGTTTCAACCAAAAATTTGATTTTTAGCAAAGGGGTTAGCCTTTCCTAAAAAATTGGTCAAAAATTTTTTTTGCTTAAATGCATGCGACTTAAGCTTTTTCGGAAGCTTCTTCGCATTTGAAACTCCTTTCAATACTCAGTTATTAGAAATAAACGCCTTTTGGACAAAATTGGGTAAAATTGTGTTTCAACCAAAAATTTGATTTTTAGCAAAGGGGTTAGCCTTTCCTAAAAAATTAGTCAAAAATTTTTTTTGCTTAAATGCATGCGACTTAAGCTTTTTCGGAAGCTTCTTCGCATTTGAAACTCCTTTCAATACTCAGTTATTAGAAATAAACGCCTTTTGGACAAAATTGGGTAAAATTGTGTTTCAACCAAAAATTTGATTTTTAGCAAAGGGGTTAGCCTTTCCTAAAAAATTGGTCAAAAATTTTTTTTGCTTAAATGCATGCGACTTAAGCTTTTTCGGAAGCTTCTTCGCATTTGAAACTCCTTTCAATACTCAGTTATTAGAAATAAACGCCTTTTGGGCAAAATTGGGAAAAATTGTGTTTCAACCAAAAATTTGATTTTTAGCAAAGGGGTTAGCCTTTCCTAAAAAATTGGTCAAAAATTTTTTTTGCTTAAATGCATGCGACTTAAGCTTTTTCGGAAGCTTCTTCCCATTTGAAACTCCTTTCAATACTCAGTTATTAGAAATAAACGCCTTTTGGGCAAAATTGGGAAAAATTGTGTTTCAACCAAAAATTTGATTTTTAGCAAAGGGGTTAGCCTTTCCTAAAAAATTGGTCAAAAATTTTTTTTGCTTAAATGCATGCGACTTAAGCTTTTTCGGAAGCTTCTTCGCATTTGAAACTCCTTTCAATACTCAGTTATTAGAAATAAACGCCTTTTGGACAAAATTGGGTAAAATTGTGTTTCAACCAAAAATTTGATTTTTAGCAAAGGGGTTAGCCTTTCCTAAAAAATTAGTCAAAAATTTTTTTTGCTTAAATGCATGCGACTTAAGCTTTTTCGGAAGCTTCTTCGCATTTGAAACTCCTTTCAATACTCAGTTATTACAAATAAACGCCTTTTGGGCAAAATTGGGTAAAATTGTGTTTCAACCAAAAATTTATTTTTAGCAAAGGGGTTAGCCTTTCCTAAAAAATTAGTCAAAAATTTTTTTTGCTTAAATGCATGCGACTTAAGCTTTTTCGTAAGCTTCTTCGCATTTGAAACTCCTTTCAATACTCAGTTATTAGAAATAAACGCCTTTTGGGCAAAATTGGGTAAAATTGTGTTTCAACCAAAAATTTGATTTTTAGCAAAGGGGTTAGTTAGCCTTTCCTAAAAAATTGGTCAAAAATTTTTTTTGCTTAAATGCATGCGACTTAAGCTTTTTCGGAAGCTTCTTCGCATTTGAAACTCCTTTCAATACTCAGTTATTAGAAATAAACGCCTTTTGGGCAAAATTGGATAAAATTGTGTTTCAACCAAAAATTTGATTTTTAGCAAAAGGGTTAGCCTTTCCTAAAAAATTAGTCAAAATTTTTTTTTGCTTAAATGCATGCGACTTAAGCTTTTTCGGAAGCTTCTTCGCATTTGAAACTCCTTTCAATACTCAGTTATTAGAAATAAACGCCTTTTGGGCAAAATTGGGTAAAATTGTGTTTCAACCAAAAATTTGATTTTTAGCAAAGGGGTTGTTAGCCTTTCCTAAAAAATTGGTCAAAATTTTTTTTTGCTTAAAGCATGCGACTTAAGCTTTTTCGGAAGCTTCTTCGCATTTGAAACTCCTTTCAATACTCAGTTATTACAAATAAACGCCTTTTGGGCAAAATTGGGTAAAATTGTGTTTCAACCAAAAATTTGATTTTTAGCAAAGGGGTTAGCCTTTCCTAAAAAATTGGTCAAAAATTTTTTTTGCTTAAATGCATGCGACTTAAGCTTTTTCGGAAGCTTCTTCCCATTTGAAACTCCTTTCAATACTCAGTTATTACAAATAAACGCCTTTTGGGCAAAATTGGGTAAAATTGTGTTTCAACCAAAATTTATTTTTAGCAAAGGGGTTAGCCTTTCCTAAAAAATTAGTCAAAAATTTTTTTTGCTTAAATGCATGCGACTTAAGCTTTTTCGGAAGCTTCTTCGCATTTGAAACTCCTTTCAATACTCAGTTATTAGAAATAAACGCCTTTTGGGCAAAATTGGGTAAAATTGTGTTTCAACCAAAAATTTGATTTTTAGCAAAGGGGTTAGTTAGCCTTTCCTAAAAAATTGGTCAAAAATTTTTTTTGCTTAAATGCATGCGACTTAAGCTTTTTCGGAAGCTTCTTCGCATTTGAAACTCCTTTCAATACTCAGTTATTAGAAATAAACGCCTTTTGGGCAAAATTGGGTAAAATTGTGTTTCAACCAAAAATTTGATTTTTAGCAAAGGGGTTAGCCTTTCCTAAAAAATTGGTCAAAAATTTTTTTTGCTTAAATGCATGCGACTTAAGCTTTTTCGGAAGCTTCTTCGCATTTGAAACTCCTTTCAATACTCAGTTATTAGAAATAAACGCCTTTTGGGCAAAATTGGGTAAAATTGTGTTTCAACCAAAAATTTGATTTTTAGCAAAGGGGTTAGCCTTTCCTAAAAAATTGGTCAAAAATTTTTTTTGCTTAAATGCATGCGACTTAAGCTTTTTCGGAAGCTTCTTCGCATTTGAAACTCCTTTCAATACTCAGTTATTAGAAATAAACGCCTTTTGGGCAAAATTGGGTAAAATTGTGTTTCAACCAAAAATTTGATTTTTAGCAAAGGGGTTAGCCTTTCCTAAAAAATTGGTCAAAAATTTTTTTTGCTTAAATGCATGCGACTTAAGCTTTTCGGAAGCTTCTTCGCATTTGAAACTCCTTTCAATACTCAGTTATTAGAAATAAACGCCTTTTGGGCAAAATTGGGTAAAATTGTGTTTCAACCAAAAATTTGATTTTTAGCAAAGGGGTTAGCCTTTCCTAAAAAATTGGTCAAAAATTTTTTTTGCTTAAATGCATGCGACTTAAGCTTTTTCGGAAGCTTCTTCGCATTTGAAACTCCTTTCAATACTCAGTTATTAGAAATAAACGCCTTTTGGGCAAAATTGGGTAAAATTGTGTTTCAACCAAAAATTTGATTTTTAGCAAAGGGGTTAGCCTTTCCTAAAATATTAGTCAAAAATTTTTTTTGCTTAAATGCATGCGACTTAAGCTTTTTCGGAAGCTTCTTCGCATTTGAAACTCCTTTCAATACTCAGTTATTAGAAATAAACGCCTTTTGGGCAAAATTGGGTAAAATTGTGTTTCAACCAAAAATTTGATTTTTAGCAAAGGGGTTAGCCTTTCCTAAAAAATTGGTCAAAAATTTTTTTTGCTTAAATGCATGCGACTTAAGCTTTTTCGGAAGCTTCTTCGCATTTGAAACTCCTTTCAATACTCAGTTATTAGAAATAAACGCCTTTTGGGCAAAATTGGGTAAAATTGTGTTTCAACCAAAAATTTGATTTTTAGCAAAGGGGTTAGCCTTTCCTAAAAAATTGGTCAACAATTTTTTTTGCTTAAATGCATGCGACTTAAGCTTTTTCGGAAGCTTCTTCGCATTTGAAACTCCTTTCAATACTCAGTTATTAGAAATAAACGCCTTTTGGGCAAAATTGGGTAAAATTGTGTTTCAACCAAAAATTTGATTTTTAGCAAAGCCTTTTGTAAGCCTTTCCTAAAAAATTGGTCAAAAATTTTTTTTGCTTAAATGCATGCGACTTAAGCTTTTTCGGAAGCTTCTTCGCATTTGAAACTCCTTTCAATACTCAGTTATTAGAAATAAACGCCTTTTGGGCAAAATTGGGTAAAATTGTGTTTCAACCAAAAATTTGATTTTTAGCAAAGCCTTTTGTAAGCCTTTCCTAAAAAATTGGTCAAAAATTTTTTTTGCTTAAATGCATGCGACTTAAGCTTTTTCGAAGCTTCTTCGCATTTGAAACTCCTTTCAATACTCAGTTATTAGAAATAAACGCCTTTTGGGCAAAATTGGGTAAAATTGTGTTTCAACCAAAAATTTGATTTTTAGCAAAGCCTTTTGTAAGCCTTTCCTAAAAAATTGGTCAAAATTTTTTTTGCTTAAATGCATGCGACTTAAGCTTTTTCGGAAGCTTCTTCGCATTTGAAACTCCTTTCAATACTCAGTTATTAGAAATAAACGCCTTTTGGGCAAAATTGGGTAAAATTGTGTTTCAACCAAAAATTTGATTTTTAGCAAAGCCTTTTGTAAGCCTTTCCTAAAAAATTGGTCAAAAATTTTTTTTGCTTAAATGCATGCGACTTAAGCTTTTTCGGAAGCTTCTTCGCATTTGAAACTCCTTTCAATACTCAGTTATTAGAAATAAACGCCTTTTGGGCAAAATTGGGTAAAATTGTGTTTCAACCAAAAATTTGATTTTTAGCAAAGCCTTTTGTAAGCCTTTCCTAAAAAATTGGTCAAAAATTTTTTTTGCTTAAATGCATGCGACTTAAGCTTTTTCGGAAGCTTCTTCGCATTTGAAACTCCTTTCAATACTCAGTTATTAGAAATAAACGCCTTTTGGGCAAAATTGGGTAAAATTGTGTTTCAACCAAAAATTTGATTTTTAGCAAAGGGGTTAGCCTTTCCTAAAAAATTGGTCAAAAATTTTTTTTGCTTAAATGCATGCGACTTAAGCTTTTTCGGAAGCTTCTTCGCATTTGAAACTCCTTTCAATACTCAGTTATTACAAATAAACGCCTTTTGGGCAAAATTGGGTAAAATTGTGTTTCAACCAAAAATTTGATTTTTAGCAAAGGGGTTAGCCTTTCCTAAAAAATTGGTCAAAAATTTTTTTGCTTAAATGCATGCGACTTAAGCTTTTTCGGAAGCTTCTTCGCATTTGAAACTCCTTTCAATACTCAGTTATTAGAAATAAACGCCTTTTGGGCAAAATTGGGTAAAATTGTGTTTCAACCAAAAATTTGATTTTTAGCAAAGGGGTTAGCCTTTCCTAAAAAATTGGTCAACAATTTTTTTTGCTTAAATGCATGCGACTTAAGCTTTTTCGGAAGCTTCTTCGCATTTGAAACTCCTTTCAATACTCAGTTATTAGAAATAAACGCCTTTTGGGCAAAATTGGGTAAAATTGTGTTTCAACCAAAAATTTGATTTTTAGCAAAGGGGTTAGCCTTTCCTAAAAAATTGGTCAAAAATTTTTTTTGCTTAAATGCATGCGACTTAAGTGTTTTCGGAAGCTTCTTCGCATTTGAAACTCCTTTCAATACTCAGTTATTAGAAATAAACGCCTTTTGGGCAAAATTGGGTAAAATTGTGTTTTAACCAAAAATTTGATTTTTAGCAAAGGGGTTAGCCTTTCCTAAAAAATTGGTCAAAAATTTTTTTTGCTTAAATGCATGCGACTTAAGCTTTTTCGGAAGCTTCTTCGCATTTGAAACTCCTTTCAATACTCAGTTATTAGAAATAAACGCCTTTTGGGCAAAATTGGGTAAAATTGTGTTTCAGCCAAAAATTTGATTTTTAGCAAAGGGGTTAGCCTTTCCTAAAAAATTGGTCAAAAATTTTTTTTGCTTAAATGCATGCGACTTAAGCTTTTTCGGAAGCTTCTTCGCATTTGAAACTCCTTTCAATACTCAGTTATTAGAAATAAACGCCTTTTGGGCAAAATTGGGTAAAATTGTGTTTCAACCAAAAATTTGATTTTTAGCAAAGGGGTTAGCCTTTCCTAAAAAATTGGTTAAAAATTTTTTTTGCTTAAATGCATGCGACTTAAGCTTTTTCGGAAGCTTCTTCGCATTTGAAACTCCTTTCAATACTCAGTTATTAGAAATAAACGCCTTTTGGGCAAAATTGGGTAAAATTGTGTTTCAGCCAAAAATTTGATTTTTAGCAAAGGGGTTAGCCTTTCCTAAAAAATTGGTCAAAAATTTTTTTTGCTTAAATGCATGCGACTTAAGCTTTTTCGGAAGCTTCTTCGCATTTGAAACTCCTTTCAATACTCAGTTATTAGAAATAAATGCCTTTTGGGCAAAATTGGGTAAAATTGTGTTTCAACCAAAAATTTGATTTTTAGCAAAGGGGTTAGCCTTTCCTAAAAAATTAGTCAAAAATTTTTTTTGCTTAAATGCATGCGACTTAAGCTTTTTCGGAAGCTTCTTCGCATTTGAAACTCCTTTCAATACTCAGTTATTAGAAATAAACGCCTTTTGCGCAAAATTGGGTAAAATTGTGTTTCAACCAAAAATTTGATTTTTAGCAAAGGGGTTAGCCTTTCCTAAAAAATTGGTCAAAAATTTTTTTTGCTTAAATGCATGCGACTTAAGCTTTTTCGGAAGCTTCTTCGCATTTGAAACTCCTTTCAATACTCAGTTATTAGAAATAAACGCCTTTTGGGCAAAATTGGGTAAAATTGTGTTTCAACCAAAAATTTGATTTTTAGCAAAGGGGTTAGCCTTTCCTAAAAAATTAGTCAAAAATTTTTTTTGCTTAAATGCATGCGACTTAAGCTTTTTCGGAAGCTTCTTCGCATTTGAAACTCCTTTCAATACTCAGTTATTAGAAATAAACGCCTTTTGGGCAAAATTGGGTAAAATTGTGTTTCAACCAAAAATTTGATTTTTAGCAAAGCCTTTTGTAAGCCTTTCCTAAAAAATTGGTCAAAAATTTTTTTTGCTTAAATGCATGCGACTTAAGCTTTTTCGGAAGCTTCTTCGCATTTGAAACTCCTTTCAATACTCAGTTATTAGAAATAAACGCCTTTTGGGCAAAATTGGGTAAAATTGTGTTTCAACCAAAAATTTGATTTTTAGCAAAGGGGTTAGCCTTTCCTAAAAAATTGGTCAAAATTTTTGCTTAAATGCATGCGAGTTAAGCTTTTTCGGAAGCTTCTTCGCATTTAAAACTCCTTTCAATACTCAGTTATTAGAAATAAACGCCTTTTGGGCAAAATTGGGTAAAATTGTGTTTCAACCAAAAATTTGATTTTTAGCAAATTTTGCCCAAAAGGCGTTTATTTCTAATAACTGAGTATTGAAAGGAGTTTCAAATGCGAATAAGCTTCCGAAAAAGCTTAACTCGCATGCATTTAAGCAAAAAAAATTTTTGACCAATTTTTTAGGAAAGGCTAACCCCTTTGCTAAAAATCAAATTTTTGGTTGAAACACAATTTTACCCAATTTTGCGCAAAAGGCGTTTATTTCTAATAACTGAGTATTGAAAGGAGTTTCAAATGCGAAGAAGCTTCCGAAAAAGCTTAACTCGCATGCATTTAAGCAAAAAAAATTTTTGACCAATTTTTTAGGAAAGGCGTTTATTTCTAATAACTGAGTATTGAAAGGAGTTTCAAATGCGAAGAAGCTTCCGAAAAAGCTTAACTCGCATGCATTTAAGCAAAAAAAATTTTTGACCAATTTTTTAGGAAAGGCTAACCCCTTTGCTAAAAATAAAATTTTTGGTTGAAACACAATTTTACCCAATTTTGCCCAAAAGGCGTTTATTTCTAATAACTGAGTATTGAAAGTAGTTTCAAATGCGAAGAAGCTTCCGAAAAAGCTTAACTCGCATGCATTTAAGCAAAAAAAATGTTTGACCAAAAAATCAAATTTTTGGTTGAAACACAATTTTACCCAATTTTGCCCAAAAGGCGTTTATTTCTAATAACTGAGTATTGAAAGGAGTTTCAAATGCGAAGAAGCTTCCGAAAAAGCTTAACTCGCATGCATTTAAGCAAAAAAAATTTTTGACCAATTTTTTAGGAAAGGCTAACCCCTTTGCTAAAAATAAAATTTTTGGTTGAAACACAATTTTACCCAATTTTGCCCAAAAGGCGTTTATTTCTAATAACTGAGTATTGAAAGGAGTTTCAAATGCGAAGAAGCTTCCGAAAAAGCTTAACTCGCATGCATTTAAGCAAAAAAAATTTTTGACCAATTTTTTAGGAAAGGCTAACTAACCCCTTTGCTAAAAATCAAATTTTTGGTTGAAACACAATTTTACCCAATTTTGCCCAAAAGGCGTTTATTTCTAATAACTGAGTATTGAAAGGAGTTTCAAATGCGAAGAAGCTTCCGAAAAAGCTTAAGTCGCATGCATTTAAGCAAAAAAAATTTTTGACCAATTTTTTAGGAAAGGCTAACCCCTTTGCTAAAAATCAAATTTTTGGTTGAAACACAATTTTACCCAATTTTGCCCAAAAGGCGTTTATTTCTAATAACTGAGTATTGAAAGGAGTTTCAAATGCGAAGAAGCTTCCGAAAAAGCTTAAGTCGCATGCATTTAAGCAAAAAAAAATTTTTGACCAATTTTTTAGGAAAGGCTAACCCCTTTGCTAAAAATCAAATTTTTGGTTGAAACACAATTTTACCCAATTTTGCCCAAAAGGCGTTTATTTCTAATAACTGAGTATTGAAAGGAGTTTCAAATGCGAAGAAGCTTCCGAAAAACCCTAAGTCGCATGCATTTAAGCAAAAAAAATTTTTGACCAATTTTTTAGGAAAGGCTAACCCCTTTGCTAAAAATCAAATTTTTGGTTGAAACACAATTTTACCCAATTTTGCCCAAAAGGCGTTTATTTCTAATAACTGAGTATTGAAAGGAGTTTCAAATGCGAAGAAGCTTCCGAAAAAGCTTAACTCGCATGCATTTAAGCAAAAAAAATTTTTGACCAATTTTTTAGGAAAGGCTAACCCCTTTGCTAAAAATCAAATTTTTGGTTGAAACACAATTTTACCCAATTTTGCCCAAAAGGCGTTTATTTCTAATAACTGAGTATTGAAAGGAGTTTCAAATGCGAAGAAGCTTCCGAAAAAGCTTAAGTCGCATGCATTTAAGCAAAAAAAATTTTTGACCAATTTTTTAGGAAAGGCTAACTAACCCCTTTGCTAAAAATCAAATTTTTGGTTGAAACACAATTTTACCCAATTTTGCCCAAAAGGCGTTTATTTCTAATAACTGAGTATTGAAAGGAGTTTCAAATGCGAAGAAGCTTCCGAAAAAGCTTAAGTCGCATGCATTTAAGCAAAAAAAATTTTTGACCAATTTTTTAGGAAAGGCTAACCCCTTTGCTAAAAATCAAATTTTTGGTTGAAACACAATTTTACCCAATTTTGCCCAAAAGGCGTTTATTTCTAATAACTGAGTATTGAAAGGAGCTTCAAATGCGAAGAAGCTTCCGAAAAAGCTTAACTCGCATGCATTTAAGCAAAAAAAATTTTTGACCAATTTTTTAGGAAAGGCTAACCCCTTTACTAAAAATCAAATTTTTGGTTGAAACACAATTTTACCCAATTTTGCCCAAAAGGCGTTTATTTCTAATAACTGAGTATTGAAAGGAGTTTCAAATGCGAAGAAGCTTCCGAAAAAGCTTAAGTCGCATGCATTTAAGCAAAAAAAATTTTTGACCAATTTTTTAGGAAAGGCTAACCCCTTTGCTAAAAATCAAATTTTTGGTTGAAACACAATTTTACCCAATTTTGCCCAAAAGGCGTTTATTTCTAATAACTGAGTATTGAAAGGAGTTTCAAATGCGAAGAAGCTTCCGAAAAAGCTTAAGTCGCATGCATTTAAGCAAAAAAAATTTTTGACCAATTTTTTAGGAAAGGCTAACCCCTTTGCTAAAAATCAAATTTTTGGTTGAAACACAATTTTACCCAATTTTGCCCAAAAGGCGTTTATTTCTAATAACTGAGTATTGAAAGGAGTTTCAAATGCGAAGAAGCTTCCGAAAAAGCTTAAGTCGCATGCATTTAAGCAAAAAAAATTTTTGACCAATTTTTTAGGAAAGGCTAACCCCTTTGCTAAAAATCAAATTTTTGGTTGAAACACAATTTTACCCAATTTTGCCCAAAAGGCGTTTATTTCTAATAACTGAGTATTGAAAGGAGTTTTAAATGCGAAGAAGCTTCCGAAAAAGCTTAACTCGCATGCATTTAAGCAAAAAAAATTTTTGACCAATTTTTTAGGAAAGGCTAACCCCTTTGCTAAAAATCAAATTTTTGGTTAAAACACAATTTTACCCAATTTTGCCCAAAAGGCGTTTATTTCTAATAACTGAGTATTGAAAGGAGTTTCAAATGCGAAGAAGCTTCCGAAAAAGCTTCACTCGCATGCATTTAAGCAAAAAAAATGTTTGACCAATTTTTTAGGAAAGGCTAACCCCTTTGCTAAAAATAAAATTTTTGGTTGAAACACAATTTTACCCAA
The DNA here is from genome assembly GCA_951800035.1 of Linnaemya tessellans. NCBI lineage: Eukaryota > Metazoa > Arthropoda > Insecta > Diptera > Tachinidae > Linnaemya > Linnaemya tessellans. The sequence continues at coordinate 38,915,908 of OX637536.1, read as the reverse complement.
TTTTGCCCAAAAGGCGTTTATTTCTAATAACTGAGTATTGAAAGGAGTTTTAAATGCGAAGAAGCTTCCGAAAAAGCTTAACTCGCATGCATTTAAGCAAACAAAATTTTTGACCAATTTTTTAGGAAAGGCTAACCCCTCTGCTAAAAATCAAATTTTTGGTTGAAACACAATTTTACCCAATTTTGCCCAAAAGGCGTTTATTTCTAATAACTGAGTATTTAAAGGAGTTTCAAATGCGAAGAAGCTTCCGAAAAAGCTTAACTCGCATGCATTTAAGCAAAAAAAATTTTTGACCAATTTTTTAGGAAAGGCTAACCCCTTTGCTAAAAATCAAATTTTTGGTTGAAACACAATTTTACCCAATTTTGCCCAAAAGGCGTTTATTTCTAATAACTGAGTATTGAAAGGAGTTTCAAATGCGAAGAAGCTTCCGAAAAAGCTTAAGTCGCATGCATTTAAGCAAAAAAAATTTTTGACCAATTTTTTAGGAAAGGCTAACCCCTTTGCTAAAAATCAAATTTTTGGTTGAAACACAATTTTACCCAATTTTGCCCAAAAGGCGTTTATTTCTAATAACTGAGTATTGAAAGGAGTTTCAAATGCGATGAAGCTTCCGAAAAAGCTTAAGTCGCATGCATTTAAGCAAAAAAAATTTTTGACCAATTTTTTAGGAAAGGCTAACCCCTTTGCTAAAAATCAAATTTTTGGTTGAAACACAATTTTACCCAATTTTGCCCAAAAGGCGTTTATTTCTAATAACTGAGTATTGAAAGGAGTTTTAAATGCGAAGAAGCTTCCGAAAAAGCTTAACTCGCATGCATTTAAGCAAACAAAATTTTTGAAAAATTTTTTAGGAAAGGCTAACCCCTTTGCTAAAAATAAAATTTTTGGTTGAAACACAATTTTACCCAATTTTGCCCAAAAGGCGTTTATTTCTAATAACTGAGTATTGAAAGGAGTTTCAAATGCGAAGAAGCTTCCGAAAAAGCTCAAGTCGCATGCATTTAAGCAAAAAAAATTTTTGACCAATTTTTTAGGAAAGGCTAACCCCTTTGCTAAAAATCAAATTTTTGGTTGAAACACAATTTTACCCAATTTTGCCCAAAAGGCGTTTATTTCTAATAACTGAGTATTGAAAGGAGTTTCAAATGCGAAGAAGCTTCCGAAAAAGCTCAAGTCGCATGCATTTAAGCAAAAAAAATTTTTGACCAATTTTTTAGGAAAGGCTAACCCCTTTGCTAAAAATCAAATTTTTGGTTGAAACACAATTTTACCCAATTTTGCCCAAAAGGCGTTTATTTCTAATAACTGAGTATTGAAAGGAGTTTCAAATGCGAAGAAGCTTCCGAAAAAGCTTAACTCGCATGCATTTAAGCAAAAAAAATTTTTGACCAATTTTTTAGGAAAGGCTAACCCCTTTGCTAAAAATCAAATTTTTGGTTGAAACACAATTTTACCCAATTTTGCCCAAAAGGCGTTTATTTCTAATAACTGAGTATTGAAAGGAGTTTCAAATGCGAAGAAGCTTCCGAAAAAGCTCAAGTCGCATGCATTTAAGCAAAAAAAATTTTTGACCAATTTTTTAGGAAAGGCTAACCCCTTTGCTAAAAATCAAATTTTTGGTTGAAACACAATTTTACCCAATTTTGCCCAAAAGGCGTTTATTTCTAATAACTGAGTATTGAAAGGAGTTTCAAATGCGAAGAAGCTTCCGAAAAAGCTTAACTCGCATGCATTTAAGCAAAAAAAATTTTTGACCAATTTTTTAGGAAAGGCTAACCCCTTTGCTAAAAATCAAATTTTTGGTTGAAACACAATTTTACCCAATTTTGCCCAAAAGGCGTTTATTTCTAATAACTGAGTATTGAAAGGAGTTTCAAATGAGAAGAAGCTTCCGAAAAAGCTTAAGTCGCATGCATTTAAGCAAAAAAAATTTTTGACCAATTTTTTAGGAAAGGCTAAAAATCAAATTTTTGGTTGAAACACAATTTTACCCAATTTTGCCCAAAAGGCGTTTATTTCTAATAACTGAGTATTGAAAGGAGTTTCAAATGCGAAGAAGCTTCCGAAAAAGCTTAAGTCGCATGCATTTAAGCAAAAAAAATTTTGACCAATTTTTTAGGAAAGGCTAACCCCTTTGCTAAAAATCAAATTTTTGGTTGAAACACAATTTTACCCAATTTTGCCCAAAAGGCGTTTATTTCTAATAACTGAGTATTGAAAGGAGTTTCAAATGCGAAGAAGCTTGCGAAAAAGCTTAACTCGCATGCATTTAAGCAAAAAAAAATTTTTCACCAATTTTTTAGGAAAGGCTATCCCCTTTGCTAAAAATCAAATTTTTGGTTGAAACACAATTTTACCCAATTTTGCCCAAAAGGCGTTTATTTCTAATAACTGAGTATTGAAAGGAGTTTCAAATGCGAAGAAGCTTCCGAAAAAGCTTAACTCGCATGCATTTAAGCAAAAAAAATTTTTGACCAATTTTTTAGGAAAGGCTAACCCCTTTGCTAAAAATCAAATTTTTGGTTGAAACACAATTTTACCCAATTTTGCCCAAAAGGCGTTTATTTCTAATAACTGAGTATTGAAAGGAGTTTCAAATGCGAAGAAGCTTCCGAAAAAGCTTAAGTCGCATGCATTTAAGCAAAAAAAATTTTTTACCAATTTTTTAGGAAAGGCTAACCCCTTTGCTAAAAATCAAATTTTTGGTTGAAACACAATTTTACCCAATTTTGCCCAAAAGGCGTTTATTTCTAATAACTGAGTATTGAAAGGAGTTTCAAATGCGAAGAAGCTTCCGAAAAAGCTTAACTCGCATGCATTTAAGCAAAAAAAATTTTTGATCAATTTTTTAGGAAAGGCTAACCCCTTTGCTAAAAATCAAATTTTTGGTTGAAACACAATTTTACCCAATTTTGCCCAAAAGGCGTTTATTTCTAATAACTGAGTATTGAAAGGAGTTTCAAATGCGAAGAAGCTTCCGAAAAAGCTTAAGTCGCATGCATTTAAGCAAAAAAATTTTTGACCAATTTTTTAGGAAAGGCTAACCCCTTTGCTAAAAATCAAATTTTTGGTTGAAACACAATTTTACCCAATTTTGCCCAAAAGGCGTTTATTTCTAATAACTGAGTATTGAAAGGAGTTTCAAATGCGAAGAAGCTTCCGAAAAAGCTTAAGTCGCATGCATTTAAGCAAAAAAAATTTTTGACCAATTTTTTAGGAAAGGCTAACCCCTTTGCTAAAAATCAAATTTTTGGTTGAAACACAATTTTACCCAATTTTGCCCAAAAGGCGTTTATTTCTAATAACTGAGTATTGAAAGGAGTTTCAAATGCGAAGAAGCTTCCGAAAAAGCTTAACTCGCATGCATTTAAGCAAAAAAAATATTTGACCAATTTTTTAGGAAAGGCTAACCCCTTTGCTAAAAATCAAATTTTTGGTTGAAACACAATTTTACCCAATTTTGCCCAAAAGGCGTTTATTTCTAATAACTGAGTATTGAAAGGAGTTTCAAATGCGAAGAAGCTTCCGAAAAAGCTTAACTCGCATGCATTTAAGCAAAAAAAATTTTTGACCAATTTTTTAGGAAAGGCTAACCCCTTTGCTAAAAATCAAATTTTTGGTTGAAACACAATTTTACCCAATTTTGCCCAAAAGGCGTTTATTTCTAATAACTGAGTATTGAAAGGAGTTTCAAATGCGAAGAAGCTTCCGAAAAAGTGTAACTCGCATGCTTTTAAGCAAAAAAAATTTTTGACCAATTTTTTAGGAAAGGCTAAAAATCAAATTTTTGGTTGAAACACAATTTTACCCAATTTTGCCCAAAAGGCGTTTATTTCTAATAACTGAGTATTGAAAGGAGTTTCAAATGCGAAGAAGCTTCCGAAAAAGCTTAAGTCGCATGCATTTAAGCAAAAAAAATTTTTGACCAATTTTTTAGGAAAGGCTAACCCCTTTGCTAAAAATCAAATTTTTGGTTGAAACACAATTTTACCCAATTTTGCCCAAAAGGCGTTTATTTCTAATAACTGAGTATTGAAAGGAGTTTCAAATGCGAAGAAGCTTCCGAAAAAGCTTAACTCGCATGCATTTAAGCAAAAAAAATTTTTGACCAATTTTTTAGGAAAGGCTAACCCCTTTTCTAAAAATCAAATTTTTGGTTGAAACACAATTTTACCCAATTTTGCCCAAAAGGCGTTTATTTCTAATAACTGAGTTATGAAAGGAGTTTCAAATGCGAAGAAGCTTCCGAAAAAGCTTAACTCGCATGCATTTAAGCAAAAAAAAATTTTGACCAATTTTTTAGGAAAGGCTAACCCCTTTGCTAAAAATCAAATTTTTGGTTGAAACACAATTTTACCCAATTTTGCCCAAAAGGCGTTTATTTCTAATAACTGAGTATTGAAAGGAGTTTCAAATGCGAAGAAGCTTCCGAAAAAGTTTAACTCGCATGCTTTTAAGCAAAAAAAATTTTTGACCAATTTTTTAGGAAAGGCTAACCCCTTTGCTAAAAATCAAATTTTTGGTTGAAACACAATTTTACCCAATTTTGCCCAAAAGGCGTTTATTTCTAATAACTGAGTATTGAAAGGAGTTTCAAATGCGAAGAAGCTTCCAAAAAAGCTTAAGTCGCATGCATTTAAGCAAAAAAAATTTTTGACCAATTTTTTAGGAAAGGCTAACCCCTTTGCTAAAAATCAAATTTTTGGTTGAAACACAATTTTACCCAATTTTGCCCAAAAGGCGTTTATTTCTAATAACTGAGTATTGAAAGGAGTTTCAAATGCGAAGAAGCTTCCGAAAAAGCTTAAGTCGCATGCATTTAAGCAAAAAAAATTTTTGACCAATTTTTTAGGAAAGGCTAACCCCTTTGCTAAAAATCAAATTTTTGGTTGAAACACAATTTTACCCAATTTTGCCCAAAAGGCGTTTATTTCTAATAACTGAGTATTGAAAGGAGTTTCAAATGCGAAGAAGCTTCCGAAAAAGCTTAACTCGCATGCATTTAAGCAAAAAAAATTTTTGACCAATTTTTTAGGAAAGGCTAACTAACCCCTTTGCTAAAAATCAAATTTTTGGTTGAAACACAATTTTACCCAATTTTGCCCAAAAGGCGTTTATTTCTAATAACTGAGTATTGAAAGGAGTTTCAAATGCGAAGAAGCTTCCGAAAAAGCTTAACTCGCATGCATTTAAGCAAAAAAAAATTTTTGACCAATTTTTTAGGAAAGGCTAACCCCTTTGCAAAAAATAAAATTTTTGGTTGAAACACAATTTTACCCAATTTTGCCCAAAAGGCGTTTATTTCTAATAACTGAGTATTGAAAGGAGTTTCAAATGCGAAGAAGCTTCCGAAAAAGCTTAACTCGCATGCATTTAAGCAAAAAAAATTTTTGACCAATTTTTTAGGAAAGGCTAACCCCTTTGCTAAAAATCAAATTTTTGGTTGAAACACAATTTTACCCAATTTTGCCCAAAAGGCGTTTATTTCTAATAACTGAGTATTGAAAAGAGTTTCAAATGCGAAGAAGCTTCCGAAAAAGCTTAACTCGCATGCATTTAAGCAAAAAAATTTTTGACCAATTTTTTAGGAAAGGCTAACCCCTTTGCTAAAAATAAAATTTTTGGTTGAAACACAATTTTACCCAATTTTGCCCAAAAGGCGTTTATTTCTAATAACTGAGTATTGAAAGGAGTTTCAAATGCGAAGAAGCTTCCGAAAAAGCTTAACTCGCATGCATTTAAGCAAAAAAAATTTTTGACCAATTTTTTAGGAAAGGCTAACCCCTTTGCTAAAAATCAAATTTTTGGTTGAAACACAATTTTACCCAATTTTGCCCAAAAGGCGTTTATTTCTAATAACTGAGAATTGAAAGGAGTTTCAAATGCGAAGAAGCTTCCGAAAAAGCTTAACTCGCATGCATTTAAGCAAAAAAAATTTTTGACCAATTTTTTAGAAAGGCTAACCCCTTTGCTAAAAATCAAATTTTTGGTTGAAACACAATTTTACCCAAAAGGCGTTTATTTCTAATAACTAAGTATTGAAAGGAGTTTCAAATGCGAGGAAGCTTCCGAAAAAGCTTAACTCGCATGCATTTAAGCAAAAAAAATTTTTGACCAATTTTTTAGGAAAGGCTAACCCCTTTGCTAAAAATCAAATTTTTGGTTGAAACACAATTTTACCCAAAAGGCGTTTATTTCTAATAACTGAGTATTGAAAGGAGTTTCAAATGCGAGGAAGCTTCCGAAAAAGCTTAACTCGCATGCATTTAAGCAAAACAAATTTTTGACCAATTTTTTAGGAAAGGCTAACCCCTTTGCTAAAAATCAAATTTTTGGTTGAAACACAATTTTACCCAATTTTGCCCAAAAGGCGTTTATTTCTAATAACTGAGTATTGAAAGGAGTTTCAAATGCGAAGAAGCTTCCGAAAAAGCTTAACTCGCATGCATTTAAGCAAAACAAATTTTTGACCAATTTTTTAGGAAAGGCTAACCCCTTTGCTAAAAATCAAATTTTTGGTTGAAACACAATTTTACCCAATTTTGCCCAAAAGGCGTTTATTTCTAATAACTGAGTATTGAAAGGAGTTTCAAATGCGAAGAAGCTTCCGAAAAAGCTTAACTCGCATGCATTTAAGCAAAAAAAATTTTTGACCAATTTTTTAGGAAAGGCTAACCCCTTTGCTAAAAATCAAATTTTTGGTTGAAACACAATTTTACCCAATTTTGCCCAAAAGGCGTTTATTTCTAATAACTGAGTATTGAAAGGAGTTTCAAATGCGAAGAAGCTTCCGAAAAAGCTTAACTCGCATGCATTTAAGCAAAAAAAATTTTTGACCAATTTTTTAGGAAAGGCTAACCCCTTTGCTAAAAATCAAATTTTTGGTTGAAACACAATTTTACCCAAAAGGCGTTTATTTCTAATAACTGAGTATTGAAAGGAGTTTCAAATGCGAGGAAGCTTCCGAAAAAGCTTAACTCGCATGCATTTAAGCAAAAAAAATTTTTGACCAATTTTTTAGGAAAGGCTAACCCCTTTGCTAAAAATCAAATTTTTGGTTGAAACACAATTTTACCCAATTTTGCCCAAAAGGCGTTTATTTCTAATAACTGAGTATTGAAAGGAGTTTCAAATGCGAAGAAGCTTCCGAAAAAGCTTAACTCGCATGCATTTAAGCAAAAAAAATTTTTGACCAATTTTTTAGGAAAGGCTAACCCCTTTGCTAAAAATCAAATTTTTGGTTGAAACACAATTTTACCCAATTTTGCCCAAAAGGCGTTTATTTCTAATAACTGAGTATTGAAAGGAGTTTCAAATGCGAAGAAGCTTCCGAAAAAGCTTAACTCGCATGCATTTAAGCAAAAAAAATTTTTGACCAATTTTTTAGGAAAGGCTGACCCCTTTGCTAAAAATCAAATTTTTAGTTGAAACACAATTTTACCCAATTTTGCCCAAAAGGCGTTTATTTCTAATAACTGAGTATTGAAAGGAGTTTCAAATGCGAAGAAGCTTCCGAAAAAGCTTAACTCGCATGCATTTAAGCAAAAAAAATTGTTTAGGAAAGGCTAACCCCTTTGCTAAAAATCAAATTTTTGGTTGAAACACAATTTTACCCAATTTTGCCCAAAAGGCGTTTATTTCTAATAACTGAGTATTGAAAGGAGTTTCAAATGCGAAGAAGCTTCCGAAAAAGCTTAACTCGCATGCATTTAAGCAAAAAAAATGTTTGACCAATTTTTTAGGAAAGGCTAATAACCCCTTTGCTAAAAATCAAATTTTTGGTTGAAACACAATTTTACCCAATTTTGCCCAAAAGGCGTTTATTTCTAATAACTGAGTATTGAAAGGAGTTCCAAATGCGAAGAAGCTTCCGAAAAAGCTTAACTCGCATGCATTTAAGCAAACAAAATTTTTGACCAAAAAATCAAATATTTGGTTGAAACACAATTTTACCCAATTTTGCCCAAAAGGCGTTTATTTCTAATAACTGAGTATTGAAAGGAGTTTCAAATGCGAAGAAGCTTTCGAAAAAGCTTAACTCGCATGCATTTAAGCAAAAAAATTTTTTGACCAATTTTCTAGGAAAGGCTAACCCCTTTGCTAAAAATCAAATTTTTGGTTGAAACACAATTTTACCCAATTTTGCCCAAAAGGCGTTTATTTCTAATAACTGAGTATTGAAAGGAGTTTCAAATGCGAAGAAGCTTCCGAAAAAGCTTAACTCGCATGCATTTAAGCAAAAAAAATTTTTGACCAATTTTTTAGGAAAGGCTAACCCCTTTGCTAAAAATCAAATTTTTGGTTGAAACACAATTTTACCCAATTTTGCCCAAAAGGCGTTTATTTCTAATAACTGAGTATTGAAAGGAGTTTCAAATGCGAAGAAGCTTCCGAAAAAGCTTAACTCGCATGCATTTAAGCAAAAAAAATTTTTGACCAATTTTTTAGGAAAGGCTAACCCCTTTGCTAAAAATCAAATTTTTGGTTGAAACACAATTTTACCCAAAAGGCGTTTATTTCTAATAACTGAGTATTGAAAGGAGTTTCAAATGCGAGGAAGCTTCCGAAAAAGCTTAACTCGCATGCATTTAAGCAAAAAAAATTTTTGACCAATTTTTTAGGAAAGGCTAACCCCTTTGCTAAAAATCAAATTTTTGGTTGAAACACAATTTTACACAATTTTGCCCAAAAGGCGTTTATTTCTAATAACTGAGTATTGAAAGGAGTTTCAAATGCGAAGAAGCTTCCGAAAAAGCTTACCTCGCATGCATTTAAGCAAAAAAAATTTTTGACCAATTTTTTAGGAAAGGCTGACCCCTTTGCTAAAAATCAAATTTTTGGTTGAAACACAATTTTACCCAATTTTGCCCAAAAGGCGTTTATTTCTAATAACTGAGTATTGAAAGGAGTTTCAAATGCGAAGAAGCTTCCGAAAAAGCTTAACTCGCATGCATTAAAGCAAAAAAATTTTTGACCAATTTTTTAGGAAAGGCTAACCCCTTTGCTAAAAATCAAATTTTTGGTTGAAACACAATTTTACCCAATTTTGCCCAAAAGGCGTTTATTTCTAATAACTGAGTATTGAAAGGAGTTTCAAATGCGAAGAAGCTTCCGAAAAAGCTTAACTCGCATGCATTTAAGCAAAAAAAATTTTTGACCAATTTTTTAGGAAAGGCTAACCCCTTTGCTAAAAATCAAATTTTTGGTTGAAACACAATTTTACCCAATTTTGCCCAAAAGGCGTTTATTTCTAATAACTGAGTATTGAAAGGAGTTTCAAATGCGAAGAAGCTTCCGAAAAAGCTTAACTCGCATGCATTTAAGCAAAAAAAATTTTTGACCAATTTTTTAGGAAAGGCTAACCCCTTTGCTAAAAATCAAATTTTTGGTTGAAACACAATTTTACCCAAAAGGCGTTTATTTCTAATAACTGAGTATTGAAAGGAGTTTCAAATGCGAGGAAGCTTCCGAAAAAGCTTAACTCGCATGCATTTAAGCAAAAAAAATTTTTGACCAATTTTTTAGGAAAGGCTAACCCCTTTGCTAAAAATCAAATTTTTGGTTGAAACACAATTTTACACAATTTTGCCCAAAAGGCGTTTATTTCTAATAACTGAGTATTGAAAGGAGTTTCAAATGCGAAGAAGCTTCCGAAAAAGCTTACCTCGCATGCATTTAAGCAAAAAAAATTTTTGACCAATTTTTTAGGAAAGGCTGACCCCTTTGCTAAAAATCAAATTTTTAGTTGAAACACAATTTTACCCAATTTTGCCCAAAAGGCGTTTATTTCTAATAACTGAGTATTGAAAGGAGTTTCAAATGCGAAGAAGCTTCCGAAAAAGCTTAACTCGCATGCATTTAAGCAAAAAAAATTGTTTAGGAAAGGCTAACCCCTTTGCTAAAAATCAAATTTTTGGTTGAAACACAATTTTACCCAATTTTGCCCAAAAGGCGTTTATTTCTAATAACTGAGTATTGAAAGGAGTTTCAAATGCGAAGAAGCTTCCGAAAAAGCTTAACTCGCATGCATTTAAGCAAAAAAAATGTTTGACCAATTTTTTAGGAAAGGCTAATAACCCCTTTGCTAAAAATCAAATTTTTGGTTGAAACACAATTTTACCCAATTTTGCCCAAAAGGCGTTTATTTCTAATAACTGAGTATTGAAAGGAGTTCCAAATGCGAAGAAGCTTCCGAAAAAGCTTAACTCGCATGCATTTAAGCAAACAAAATTTTTGACCAAAAAATCAAATATTTGGTTGAAACACAATTTTACCCAATTTTGCCCAAAAGGCGTTTATTTCTAATAACTGAGTATTGAAAGGAGTTTCAAATGCGAAGAAGCTTTCGAAAAAGCTTAACTCGCATGCATTTAAGCAAAAAAATTTTTTGACCAATTTTCTAGGAAAGGCTAACCCCTTTGCTAAAAATCAAATTTTTGGTTGAAACACAATTTTACCCAATTTTGCCCAAAAGGCGTTTATTTCTAATAACTGAGTATTGAAAGGAGTTTCAAATGCGAAGAAGCTTCCGAAAAAGCTTAACTCGCATGCATTTAAGCAAAAAAAATTTTTGACCAATTTTTTAGGAAAGGCTAACCCCTTTGCTAAAAATCAAATTTTTGGTTGAAACACAATTTTACCCAATTTTGCCCAAAAGGCGTTTATTTCTAATAACTGAGTATTGAAAGGAGTTTCAAATGCGAAGAAGCTTCCGAAAAAGCTTAACTCGCATGCATTTAAGCAAAAAAAATTTTTGACCAATTTTTTAGGAAAGGCTAACCCCTTTGCTAAAAATCAAATTTTTGGTTGAAACACAATTTTACCCAAAAGGCGTTTATTTCTAATAACTGAGTATTGAAAGGAGTTTCAAATGCGAGGAAGCTTCCGAAAAAGCTTAACTCGCATGCATTTAAGCAAAAAAAATTTTTGACCAATTTTTTAGGAAAGGCTAACCCCTTTGCTAAAAATCAAATTTTTGGTTGAAACACAATTTTACACAATTTTGCCCAAAAGGCGTTTATTTCTAATAACTGAGTATTGAAAGGAGTTTCAAATGCGAAGAAGCTTCCGAAAAAGCTTACCTCGCATGCATTTAAGCAAAAAAAATTTTTGACCAATTTTTTAGGAAAGGCTGACCCCTTTGCTAAAAATCAAATTTTTGGTTGAAACACAATTTTACCCAATTTTGCCCAAAAGGCGTTTATTTCTAATAACTGAGTATTGAAAGGAGTTTCAAATGCGAAGAAGCTTCCGAAAAAGCTTAACTCGCATGCATTAAAGCAAAAAAATTTTTGACCAATTTTTTAGGAAAGGCTAACCCCTTTGCTAAAAATCAAATTTTTGGTTGAAACACAATTTTACCCAATTTTGCCCAAAAGGCGTTTATTTCTAATAACTGAGTATTGAAAGGAGTTTCAAATGCGAAGAAGCTTCCGAAAAAGCTTAACTCGCATGCATTTAAGCAAAAAAAATTTTTGACCAATTTTTTAGGAAAGGCTAACCCCTTTGCTAAAAATCAAATTTTTGGTTGAAACACAATTTTACCCAATTTTGCCCAAAAGGCGTTTATTTCTAATAACTGAGTATTGAAAGGAGTTTCAAATGCGAAGAAGCTTCCGAAAAAGCTTAACTCGCATGCATTTAAGCAAAAAAAATTTTTGACCAATTTTTTAGGAAAGGCTAACCCCTTTGCTAAAAATCAAATTTTTGGTTGAAACACAATTTTACCCAATTTTGCCCAAAAGGCGTTTATTTCTAATAACTGAGTATTGAAAGGAGTTTCAAATGCGAAGAAGCTTCCGAAAAAGCTTAACTCGCATGCATTTAAGCAAAAAAAATTTTTGACCAATTTTTTAGGAAAGGCTGACCCCTTTGCTAAAAATCAAATTTTTGGTTGAAACACAATTTTACCCAATTTTGCCCAAAAGGCGTTTATTTTTAATAACTGAGTATTGAAAGGAGTTTCAAATGCGAAGAAGCTTCCGAAAAAGCTTAACTCGCATGCATTTAAGCAAAAAAAATTTTTGACCAATTTTTTAGGAAAGGCTAACCCCTTTGCTAAAAATCAAATTTTTGGTTGAAACACAATTTTACCCAATTTTGCCCAAAAGGCGTTTATTTCTAATAACTGAGTATTGAAAGGAGTTTCAAATGCGAAGAAGCTTCCGAAAAAGCTTAACTCGCATGCATTTAAGCAAAAAAAATTTTTGACCAATTTTTTAGGAAAGGCTAACCCCTTTGCTAAAAATCAAATTTTTGGTTGAAACACAATTTTACCCAATTTTGCCCAAAAGGCGTTTATTTCTAATAACTGAGTTTTGAAAGGAGTTTCAAATGCGAAGAAGCTTCCGAAAAAGCTTAACTCGCATGCATTTAAGCAAAAAAAATTTTTGACCAATTTTTTAGGAAAGGCTAACCCCTTTGCCAAAAATCAAATTTTTGGTTGAAACACAATTTTACCCAATTTTGCCCAAAAGGCGTTTATTTCTAATAACTGAGTATTGAAAGGAGTTTCAAATGCGAAGAAGCTTCCGAAAAAGCTTAACTCGCATGCATTTAAGCAAAAAAAATTTTTGACCAATTTTTTAGGAAAGGCTAACCCCTTTGCTAAAAATCAAATTTTTGGTTGAAATACAATTTTACCCAATTTTGCCCAAAAGGCGTTTATTTCTAATAACTGAGTATTGAAAGGAGTTTCAAATGCGAAGAAGCTTCCGAAAAAGCTTAACTCGCATGCATTTAAGCAAAAAAAATTTTTGACCAATTTTTTAGGAAAGTCTAACTAACCCCTTTGCCAAAAATCAAATTTTTGGTTGAAAAACAATTTTACCCAATTTTGCCCAAAAGGCGTTTATTTCTAATAACTGAGTATTGAAAGGAGTTTCAAATGCGAAGAAGCTTCCGAAAAAGCTTAACTCGCATGCATTTAAGCAAAAAAAAATTTTGACCAATTTTTTAGGAAAGGCTAACCCCTTTGCTAAAAATCAAATTTTTGGTTGAAACACAATTTTACCCAATTTTGCCCAAAAGGCGTTTATTTCTAATAACTGAGTATTGAAAGGAGTTTCAAATGCGAAGAAGCTTTAACCCCTTTGCTAAAAATCAAATTTTTGGTTGAAACACAATTTTACCCAATTTTGCCCAAAAGGCGCTTATTTCTAATAACTGAGTATTGAAAGGAGTTTCAAATGCGAAGAAGCTTCCGAAAAAGCTTAACTCGCATGCATTTAAGCAAAAAAAATTTTTGATTTTTTGCTAAAAATCAAATTTTTGGTTGAAACACAATTTTACCCAATTTTGCCCAAAAGGCGTTTATTTCTAATAACTGAGTATTGAAAGGAGTTTCAAATGCGAAGAAGCTTCCGAAAAAGCTTAACTCGCATGCATTTAAGCAAAAAAAATTTTTGACCAATTTTTTAGGAAAGGCTAACCCCTTTGCTAAAAATCAAATTTTTGGTTGAAATACAATTTTACCCAATTTTGCCCAAAAGGCGTTTATTTCTAATAACTGAGTATTGAAAGGAGTTTCAAATGCGAAGAAGCTTCCGAAAAAGCTTAACTCGCATGCAGTTAAGCAAAAAAAATTTTTGACCAATTTTTTAGGAAAGGCTAACCCCTTTGCCAAAAATCAAATTTTTGGTTGAAACACAATTTTACCCAATTTTGCCCAAAAGGCGTTTATTTCTAATAACTGAGTATTGAAAGGAGTTTCAAATGCGAAGAA